>CM034305.1:94874238-96110886 GCA_019925795.1 Dendrobium chrysotoxum | reverse complement strand
AGTTTATTACTTGCACGTTTACAAGTTGTATGATTTGATATTTGATCTATTAAGTGAATTGAAACTTGTGCAATTAACATTCTCATTTATTTATATATGTTGCGTCTTGGAACATTCGTGACGGTAGAGAGCTATAAAATTTATTATCTTAACTTTGTATGAAGATCCATCACACAAATATATAGAATAAAGGGGTGTAGCAATCATAAGAGACATCAAAATTTTTATGTAGAAAATCTTGAAAAGAGGAGAAAACATTGAGTCGTGCCCAATTGGAATGTTTCCATTAGTATTGGTGATTGATTATAAATAATATCCTTCCCCTGGGGAAGGTGTTGGCTCAAAATGGCAAATATACATTGTATGGACCACGTTACATAGTTGGAGTTGAGAGATTCCAATGACATGAGAGCTGTTCTCAAGAGAATGTTACCTTATTTGTTTGTTTGGTAAAATCGTAGCTGGGCGACAAAGGTCAGAGGGATCAAAATCAGCAGGTGACGATGGTTGGAGAGATCGTAGTCGACAGGCAATGGTGGTCAGAGGAAACATAGTTGATAGGTGAAGGTGGAGGAAGGCTTGTCAATTACTGACTGATGGAGGTCTGATGGCAATGGTCGGGCAGAGGTTTAGCAGCGGTAGCCTGGTGGCACGGATTTATCAACGATGGTTCTGGGGTGGAGCTCCAAGATTGTTCAAGCCCTAAAGCTCCTCCTTCCTTTCCTCTCCCTTTTCATGTTAAGAATGAGGGTCACTTTATAATTTTTTTTAGAGTGGCATGCTCAATAAATATAAAGAAAATTTAAGGCAATTTTGGAGTATTCTATCGGATGACCCATACTGATTCCCTTGGTCATAGAACATCTACTGAGTATTTAAGTACCTTCGTGGTGTTAGAATTGAGTGATCTTGGACTCATTGGATTCATCTTGTCGAGCCGCTCACTTTTACTATAAGCATGTCATATTTGGATATTATTTGATCATCCAATTAATGCTCTAAAACCTTCCAGAATGCTTTGGTCCTTTGATTTTAGCTTATTTGGGCTTGCATTGGGCTAAATTTGGTGTCATTGAGTTTGCCTTCTTGAGATATTCAATTTGACTATAAGCTTGCTATAAGCAGAGTTTGGATGATCCCGAATTTAAATTAGATGCTCAAAATTCATATTTGCATCAAGATTCGTGCCTGATCAAGGTGATTCTTTGTGGCGTATCACACATCTAGCATAACTTTATGTATGATTGCACTTGTATATTTATATCATATGTTTGCAGATCTAGTTAAGTGGAGACATTATTATTGTGTCCAGTGCTTATCCGCTCACGAATTAGCATAGCATATATTGCATGCATATATACATCTAAATTATGGTGCATTTGAGTGATTTATTGCTTTCCATCATATATATGGCATGGTTTGAATTATAAGAGTTTTAAAAATACTTTTTTAAGTGTTGACACCAAATTGAGCGTCTCATGGGTGCATGCACTATTCAAATGAAGACAAAATTTGTAGAAATTACTTCCCTTCACTAAAGATGTTTCATGCCAACTATTACCAATTACACACAATGACATTGACATGAATATGAACATATGAGCAAACAAAGTGTACCTAAATACAATTAAACTTTATAAATATGACAAATTGACATAAAATGATAAACGTAACATCCATCTTCTGCAAATTTTCATAAGGCCATTATAGTCGATAAATGATAATAACTAAAACTAAATTAAATTATAACAGATGTCGATTGTCACTATGCTTCATCCGGCTTATTGTGGCCACACAGTAAGAAACGAACTTCTAATATTAGGTATTGGATTTTATATGTTGCTACTGCTATGATTATTAGCTATTAAGTTATTTGTATAATAATGTCATGTCATTGAAATGGCCCTTCTAAAAAATATATTAGTCTGAGTTATAACATAGGTGATTGATTATATGATTATCAAGATAGTTCTATTATTATTTTAAACTCTTTAGATATGTAATATTTTATAAGTATGATGAAAACTAAGATGAATGCTTCTAAAAACATTAAGGGATTTGTTGTGCGAGTTAGATTTATGTTTATTCATGTTAATCCATATTTAAACATACAAACTAAGTTAAAATGAGTTATGCAACTCATCACTATATATAAAGGTCATCAAGCTTCTTGGTCAAATATGTAAAACCCACCATCCAAATAAAACATATATTAAAGATATTATATGATATGGTTTATAGTAACATAACCTACCCGTGAAATAAATTATATGTATATGTGTTAACATGGACTTTCATATACATTTGACTGTAAGTATAGGTGTGATACTCCTACATTCATATCATATGTCCAATATAAGAAATTCACAATTTAGATGATTGTGCATTATGTCCTTAATTATAACACTTATTATTATTATTATTATTATTATTATTAGGCCAAATATTGGTCACACCTATGGAAAATAATTATTATGTTGAGTTTGTATCTTTGGTAGTTGATGCCTATATTAACTCTAGATAGTTTAGCCTATTACTCATAGCCCGGGACTTCATCTAACAAATTATATAGATTATTATATGAATAAAAAATTAATAATATTAACAACACCAATCGTGCTCTTCAAGCATTTTTACATTGTATTAACAAATAGTTGATGTATAAACCTTTGGTACTTCATTCAAATACATTGTAATAAATATTGATGTATAATTAGGTTTACACAATGGTTCCATTTTTCAATATAAATATAATGTTTTATGCATAACAACTTTCACATGTTCTGTAATGCAATATAAAAAGTGTTTAGAAGCTTAGAGTTTTAATAGTTATTATCCTATTTTTTGTCACTATATATTATTTCATCATGTCATCACTTCAAGGAACTACACTAAAGATGTATAAACCTTACAAATTACACCTTAGTTGATCCATGAAATTGAACCCCTTTTGTCCAAAACTAAGAATTAACCACATATCAACTTGCTATTCCAAAGCAAACTTATAGATCCATGCCTCAACCATAAATCCAATAAATTATCAAGCATCTCCTATAAAAATCAACATTTTCTTCTTCTCGGGAAGCCCACTCCAAAAAAGCTCCAAGAGCCTCCTAATTTATTCTCTTTCAATCTCAAGAGAAAATCCTTTAACCAACACTTATAATTATATTTTTGCATTGAGATATTTAATTGTAACTTGGTGAGTCCTTACATAATATCCTATATTCCTATGATGTACCATCTCTTTTTGCATATTTGATCTATCCTTAGTTTTTTTTTAATAATATATTTTTTTTCATAACACACTGTCTCCTTAGATGTTCTTAGTAATCTTGATCATATCATATGCCTAACTATCCACGACCTGTCAATTTGTCTTTTAAAGTGACAACTTAATAAATCGAACAATCCTAAACCTTATAACATATAACCCTACTATTTTAAACCTAACTTACATATCACTTAGGTGACTCTATCCTCATTTCATCCTCATAATGATACTTCTAAGAAAATTTTTTTAACAATCTTAGGATCCCTCTTCTAAGCTGGCCCATGAATATGATAATCATCAATCTACTATAGTTTGTTAATCTTTGTAGGTAAAGGTTTCATTTTAATTAACTCACTTTAACTTAATTAATTTAAGTAGTGGGATTCTACCATCGAGTTGATGTTAGTTCACTAGGCCCAACTCCAAGCCCATGGGCCAGAGAAAATATGCTCAGACTTGCATAACAGGCCAAGCCAGGGTTTTGATAGAATGCCCTTCTCCTTAAACCTCAGCTCCCTACCTGGCTTTTATCTTTAAACCGCGAGGAGGCCGAAGAGTTGGAGGCTTGTGAGGCCAGCAGGAGCCTTATCGTATCCTTCCGCCTCCAAAGAGAGGAGAGAAGCTCGACCTCGCAGCTTCCCATGGCCTCCAATCCCTGCGTTTCCTATCTCTTCCAGAGCTTCTCCTCCGTCCCCTCCCTCGACCTTACGAGAAGACTTGTCCCTATATTCCCTTCTCTCCCTTCTTGGCCGTTCGAAAAGAACCATGTTTGTTTGCTTAGGGCTTCCTCCTCCCCCACTGCCAGGGGTGTCGATGTCTGCCATTGCTTGACGAGGAGCTCGAGGGGTCATCCGCTATTCATGCCCTTCGCCATCGCCTCTCCAAACTCGGTGCTTAGTGAGGAGGCATTCAAGGGGCTCGGCGGCTTCAAGGGCTCTTCCTCTCTGGATGAAGACGACGAGTATCAGTTCGGCGAGGAGAATACAGAGGGGGATAAGAACGAGCTCGATGTTTCCAGGCTAGGCTTGCCGGAACAGCTTGTCGATATCCTCCAGAAACGAGGGATTACCCATCTCTTTCCCATCCAGGTAACGAGTGATTGATGACTGTACCCCATTTCAAGGAAATTTTTTTTTTCTTCACTATATTTGTTTTATGTTACATCCTGCTTATTTTTATACTAATTTATTCAGTCCCTATTGTTTGTTTCCCACTTCAACTGTGTAGTGTAATCATTGTTTATGTGAATATTTAAATCCTTGTTGAATTAAGGCTTATTCTTATGCTCAAATTGCCGAAAATATGGTTATAATTGAACCATTCAAACTACTGAAAGATGGGAATTATGTTAATGAATGAATTTAATGTCCAGCCGTCCAGGCCTTGATTGTAAGGCTTGTTAACGCATTACATTAGATGACTGATTGCCGTGTTTTGGAGGCGTAGTTCATACTGATAATGTTAATTACCATGTAATTTTAAAGTTTATTGATTGAGTTGGCAATATTTTGAACTATGGAAAGATGCTTGTTTGTGAGATACCAAACGGGAATATTTCTTTGATGCTGCTTTGTGGAATTCTTATTTTTTTGTGCCTTTGTAATTAGATTTTGTTATGCTTATCTTTTAGCTGGTGCTAGATGCTAGTTCCTTGATATACATGCATTTGCTGATTTTCTTCTCGGTGAACTTGCTTCTCTTCAGAGAGCTGTGCTGATACCTGCTTTAGAAGGACGGGACATCATTGCCCGGGCGAAAACAGGTACAGGGAAGACTCTGGCCTTTGGTATTCCTGTCATAAAGAGGCTCACTGAAGATAATGAGGGCACAAGGAGGTTCGCATTTGCTGTTTTCTTTTGAGTGTTAATTTCTATTATATTATCTCATTCATATTTATTCTTATTAATCTGTTTATTCTTTTGCTTTGTGAAGACGGGCTGGCCGCCTCCCTAGAGTTCTTGTTCTAGCTCCTACCAGGGAGCTGGCCAAGCAAGTAGAAAAGGAAATTAAGGAGTCAGCACCATACCTTAACACTGTATGTGTTTATGGGGGAGTTTCTTACAATGTTCAGCAAAATGCTCTTACTCGAGGTGTTGATGTGGTTGTGGGAACTCCTGGCCGGATTATTGATTTGGTTAATAATGACAGCCTTCAGTTGGGAGAAGTTCAGTATTTGATCCTTGATGAAGCTGACCGGATGCTTGCTGTTGGATTTGAGGAAGATGTGGAAGTCATATTGGAAAAGCTACCATCAAAGCGTCAAAACATGCTGTTTTCTGCGACAATGCCTGGTTGGGTGAAGAAATTGGCAAGAAAATATCTTGACAATCCTCTAACAATTGACTTGGTAACTCCTAATCTTTTGTTGCATGTGTGATGTTTCTACTATCTTTCAATTTATAAACTTTGTTAGAAAATTATGGGAGCTCAAGGCTTTTTGCAAATAAAAAGGAAGGTCATGCTTATGAATGCATTTATACTGTTGTTTATTTTTAGCTTTTTGTGAGACGTCTTAGACCTCACATGTGCAAGGGACATGCATCCTGGTTGCAAGCTAATGGCAGCCTTGGATGTTGTCTACCTTCTTCTGGTTCCCTTCTTTTATAGTTTGTTGCTAATTTGCTTTTGACTTTGATAAATTTTTTTCCTGAATTCACTTTGTTTGCTCTTAATCTCTTTGATTTAGGTTGGTGAAGAAGAAGAGAAACTTGCTGAGGGAATTAAACTTTATGCTGTGTCGACAACTTCTACCTCAAAGCGGACAATTCTCAGTGACCTTATTACGGTATTTTAAAATTTGTTGTCCTTGCAGGAAGCATATCATTAGATAATAGGACAGTTTTCATGGTAATGGCTTAATAATTCCTCAGGTTTATGCAAAGGGTGGGAAGACCATTGTTTTTACACAGACCAAAAATGATGCTGATGAGGTATCACAAGCCTTAACAAATAGCATAGCCTCTGAAGCACTGCATGGTGATATATCACAATATCAACGGGAGAGAACATTGAATGGTTTTCGTCAGGGGAAGTTTACCGTGCTTGTTGCAACAGATGTTGCTTCTCGTGGTCTCGATATCCCAAATGTTGATTTGGTAAGTCAATCTGGATTAATTTTTTCAGTTTGCTTGGAATTTAGTTATTCTGAACATTACTAGTATTACCTACTATATTTTTTTAGCAACATGAACTTGCCATGTATGTAAATAAAAGTTTGTTCTCCAAGTAGGTATCTTACATGCCTGTTGTACCATCCTCTATTATACTGCATTCTTGATAATTTTTTTTTTCCATTTCCTGCTAATATCTTTTTTATTTTGGGATACTTTAATCCTTATAATGTTTCTTCAGCTATTTATGGTTTGGGTTTCATGTCATTGCTTATCACTCTGCAATAAGAGTTGGATTTCTGTTAACTTAATGATGCATATCAATTCTGTTGGTTTACTTTATGCTCACGTGTGCTTAATAGATTTCAATTTCTTGTTGTAGATCATCCATTATGAACTGCCAAATGATCCAGAAACATTTGTTCACCGATCTGGTCGAACTGGACGGGCTGGAAAAGAAGGCACTGCTATATTGATGTTTACTAGTAGCCAGAGGAGAACTGTTAAATCTCTTGAGCGTGATGTAGGGTGTAGGTTTGAATTTATCAGTCCCCCACAGATACATGAAGTGCTTGAGTCATCAGCAGAGCAAGTTCTTGCTACACTTCAGGGTGTGCATTCTGAATCAATACAGTTTTTCCTTCCAACAGCACAAAAGCTGATAGAAGAGAAAGGGCCGGATGCTCTTGCTGCTGCACTTGCACATCTCAGTGGTTTTTCCCAGCCACCTTCATCTCGTTCACTGGTCAGCCATGAGCAGGTGGTATTAGTACTTTTATATAAGATACGTTGACTACCTTAGAATTTCCTCTCTCCCCATGCAAAGCCTTACTTTTGCATGTTTATGACAGTCAATTCTCATAAAAATTGTTCTGCTCATCAGTTAAGAGTAAGATTGCACTGAATCTATAAAGAGATTGTACAAAGTATATTAAGAGGCAGTGGAGGAAGTTCTATCTTCACTGCCGCATGTCAGTATTGTCAGTTATTAATAATCAAAAGAAAATTGAGATCGGGTCTGCGGCCGAGTGGTCGACGAAACACGTTTCTCCCATCTCATTCGGGCTCGAATCCCCTAACTGTCCCAAAAGAAAAAAAAATCAAAAGAAAATTGCCTTTACCCTCTAGCATGCAAAAGATGGAGTATAAGTAGATATAATCTTGTGGTATATAATGTGAAGCTGTTTATTAAAAACTGTAATGTATGGAAGATTTGAAAAGAAAGTAAAAAAGAACACAGGCATTTTTTTTTATTATAATTTTATTATTATTATTATTATTATTCTTAAGAACACAGGCTTCTTCTTGAGATTGGACTTTCATCCTATATGAAAATTTCTGTTTCAAGCTCATCTCTAATTTTCTGACACATTTTTATGTGAGAATTGATGGATATTCATTCATCATCAAATCATTTTCAGCACATAATCTAGGAAATATTTTGTTGATGATAGACATCCACGTGTTGGGATAAGGATGGTAATGATAAGGAGGATGATATACATCCAATACTAGGAGAAAATCTTAAATCATAGATGTTGGTGTCAGAATTTCATTTGCATTAACAGGAATGGATCAGCTTGATAAGCTTTTGAATCAGCATGTCAATCTAGGTGAATTGCTGTATTGCAGGTTGCAGTAAGCCAGCAAATCCTTTTCTACGTATTCAAGGGGATGTTCTAACTTTATTTGGCCAATCCTTTGTACAGGGGTGGGTCACATTACAATTAACTCGCGAATCAGGATACTCAAGAGGGTTCTTTTCTGCTAGATCAGTTACAGGTTTCCTTTCCGATGTTTATCCTGCTGCCGCTGATGAAGTCGGCAAGATACACTTGGTGGCAGATGAAAGTGTAAGTACTGAAGAGTCTAAAAAACCCTGTCTTCCTCAATATGTTGACAATGCAAATAGGATCTGCATTCCATAATTTTATGTAAAATTGCAACCATTAGCCCATCACATAGTTTTGTAAAAAGTTCCAAAGAAAAAAGGATCAGTTCAAATATTTTATCGGAACTTTTGTTTTATAATTATGTCAGTAACCTTTCATGTAAGAAGTATCAGTTCAAGTAAAATGTTGACAAATGAAATCCCATCTAACCAATGTTATGTGAATCAAGTCGAAATGTAGCTCAGAATGCTCTGAAAGCTAACAAAGTATCCATTCTTTTGAGCCACTTAACGGAAATGATCTTGAAATCACCAGAGCAATAACTTTAACTCTCTGTAATATCCAGGTTCAGGGAGCCGTTTTTGATTTGCCAGAGGAGATTGCAAAGGAACTACTAAACAAACAGTTACCCCCTGGGAACACCTTATCCAAGATCACAAAGGTAGTATTCAGTTAGTTGCTTTATGTAACTTTTTGAAAACTTTTTTTTTTCATCTTATGCTTCATTAAAGTACATTTGCATTCCTTCATTTTAACTGAATCATTTAGCGAACTAGACTGATTGGCAAAGCTGTTATGTTTAAACTGTATTGAAGTGAAAAGTAGAATGATTATTTGGTGCTAGCATTTAGCCGGTGAATTTATACTCTTGCATTCTAGATTTATTTTTAGGCACATTTCTTATATAATATTCTTTTAATTTAAATTTAACCCGTATTACTCCTTTTTTGTGTTATTTGCATCATCACTAAATGTTTGGCTCATCCCAATGATTAATTTAAAAATGTTGATGATAGTACTTAGAAGCATTTTGGTGAAAGTTCTTCTTTTCCAGATTTAGTAGGCGGACTTAATAATTATTATATGACTATTATTTATTATTATTGAAAGATATTATATTTTTTAAAGTGGGTGGGCTAGGGCCAGTCTAGAAAGGGCAGCTCCAGCAGGTCAGATTACCCGACTATAGCACTAACCTAATTATTACCAGTAAGATTTTGTGTTGAAATTCACGAAGATTTTCATTTTTCCCATATTTAGTATATACTCATTTGATCTTTTTTCTTGCTTTTCATTTCAGTATGCTCACTTGAAGGTTTCTTTTTTGTTTAGTTGCCTGCATTGCAAGATGATGGTCCTCCAAGTGATTATTATGGTCGTTTCTCCAATTCTGAACGAGGATCCCGCAGTAGTTTCAGGGATGGATTTGGATCTCGAGGTGGTTTTAGGGATAGAGCTTATAGAGGATCCGGAAGCCTGGGTGGCAGGGATTTTGATAGTGATGATGAATTCCGGCGTGGTGGACGTAGCTACAAAACTGGGAATAGCTGGTCCAAATCATCCAGGGGAAGTGATGATGGTTTTCTATCAAGTGGAAGGAAATCCAATCGACCATCATTTGGAAGCAGGGAGAGGTATTCTTCATGCTCCTTATTAACTTCAAACATCCTTTGTGGAAATCACTTATTTTCTGAAATCTTAAATGAAGCAATCTCTATAATGAAGCCCATTTCTTTTGATCTTTCTGTTTTATGGAAAATTTAAGTTGCTTTCCAACATCTGAACATATCGTTTCATAGTGCATTTTGATGATTGGCGTGTCTAGAATTTCCGGTATTTTTTGTAAATCATTCCCAAGGGTTGGGTGTTTACATAAACCGAGGTATGTTACTAATGCTGTAAAACTTGACAGGCTGCTAAATTCATATAAACGGCTAATATAATTCATGATCTTTTTTAAATTACAAGATTTATAGTTCATGAAAAGCGAAGTTTGACCAGCTTTAGGATGGCAATGAATAAAATGATTGTGACTAATATGCTGACAAAAAGCACAATGAACCACTGATCCACTTGAACAGCAGAACACATAAATTGTAGCTATGAATATATTGAGCTTGGAATTCTCCGTGTATGCGGTATATGGTGTGAAATACTATTCAGACTTCGAATTTTCTATAGGACCCCATTGAAATTCATTTCTCTTGTTAGTTTTGAAGCTGAACCTAGGAGTGTGCCAGGTTTAAGAAATTTTGCACGCTACTTAAAAAAAATTCACATGGTCCTAAGGATAAGGAATAGCATTTACAGATTATGTAGTTCACCTCTATTTTGTTCTGCGGCATTTCCTTGAACACCGAACTTAAAACAAAGAGATCCATATCCATTTTGTTAAATGATCTGCTTGTAATTAGTGGTTGATTAGTGAGTTCAGATATTTTCTTTCATTGTACAAATTACTGAGACTGTAATTGGAAATGCTCTAGGAGTTTCGGAGGAGCTTGCTTCAAATGCGGCCGAAGTGGGCACAGAGCATCTGACTGCCCCAACAATGCAGACTATTAGCCATGCTTCTGAACACCCTATGTTGACAGGTGGGGAAGATGTCATCTATGGCAAATGCTTTATCTTGTGTTGCTTGCAGGGGCACTGCATTCTTTTGAGAACTAGCTGGTAACACTAATAATAAGCACCCCCCCTCCCTGCTGGCGCTTCCCTGCACCCCCCAATCCTGAAGAGAGCAACTATTGTTTATTCTGTTTTATGCGCTTCAGAAATGGAGTTGCACTGTATCTTTACTACTGATTGTATGAAGAAAAGGGAAGAGCATTGTAGAATGTTTTATGATCTTAGCCATAGTTTTCAGATATGAAACAATTATCGAACTCAAGTTACTGCTCCTTTTATTCTCTGCTTTGACGTTACAAATCAAAAACTCGCAGCTCTTCGCTCCTATGTCGAGCTTGATTGTTGGAAAAATTATTCTGTGCGGAATCCAGACTCCAATGAAAATGCGCCACGTTTGATACCGAGCTTGGTACCGAGCGATACCTACTGAGCGTAAACCGGACGGTTCTGCCGTCTGATGTCCGCACAAAATAATCTCTCTGATTGTTGAGGGTTGAGGGTGGAATACTCTAAATAGTCTTTTCATTTGCCTATTCTATCCCTTTTTTAATTTTGTTTAGCTCATCAAAACATATGTTGGAGGTGATGAAAGAATGGGAAGAGAGGATCTACAGTCGTTAAGTTTGGAGTGACTCATTCAATCCTTTCATGAAGTACTGTTTAATAAGTTTTCCTCATTTATTTGAGAGCATGGAATGAGTAATTTTTATACTAAAAAATTATTTTAAAAAACAGTAAAAATCTGTTTCAAATAAAATCTTAATATTCTATTATGAGCATTAAAAGCAATATATCGGCATATGTATAACAAATAATTGAATATCAAAGGCTTGATTAACAACCTATGAATATTTAAAAAAATAATGCAAAAATTAAGGATAATATTCCTAATAAAAATTGAAATTATTTTTATTTAATTAATAGTAATTATTTATATCAAGATGAATGATGGAAGATCTTTATACAAGAGATATATAGGTTGGAACATATTTTACAAAAGTAACACGTTATTCTTTACTAAAAGCTTATATAAAATGTCCAATTCTCAATAAAAAAAATCTCTCTAGATAAATTTGATCATAAAAACCTTGTTGCACATCAAATGTCTACAACATTATACAATTATGTGATTAATAATTACAAATTTTATGAAAAATGTATCTCATTATTTCATTCTTATGTTTTTATATATTCGATTGTATATATATCAATTCATGGCTCATGGGTGAATTTCTCATATTTCTTATTAAATTTATATATATATATATATATATATATATATATATATATATAGGCCAAATTTTAAGAAGGAGCAGGTTGTGTGTATAAATTAGCGGGAGAAGCGTGAATGCGGGAGAATTTGTAAAGGAGCAAAGCAGCCAAACGTTTTAGCGTATTTAGAGAATACGCTATACATCACAGCGTAAGTAATGATTACGCCAAATAAGGTGGCGCATTCTATAGAATGCGCCAAACAAGGTGGCGCATTCTATAGAATGCGCCAAACAATGTGGCGCATTCTATAGAATGCGCTTAGGAATATGGCGTATTCTTAAGGATACGCCAAAGTACCTGGCGCATTTAATCCAACCAGCTCGCCTGCGCAAATTTTCGGAAACTTTTGTCTGTAGCGGGGACCAGATCCGCTTATCGCGGGCGGATTATGGTTTTTTGTGCAGCGATGTGAATGAGGTGGGTGGATGTTAGGTGAGTAAAAACTTTATAAATAGCCTCTCCCTCACACAGATATCCTCACTCAGTTCTTGCTTTCATATAAACTCCAACTCTTGTTTTGATTTTTTTTCTGAAGCTCTCTCCAGCTTGTGCAAGGTTAGTTTGTTTAATCTTTAGGATTAAACCCTTGAATTTTATTTAATCTGAGTTTATTGTTTGGTGCATAATATCTTTAGTTTTTTTTATGTAGGTATTTGAATTTTGTTTAATGCGGTGATTGATGTTGATAATTACTTTTCATTGGTTGGTTATTTAGGTGTTGTATTTTTAATTTTTTTGCCAAGCATTAATGTATTTGTTAATAATTAGTTTGTTAATTTTGTTATTGTTGTAAATATGATTAATTTGTATTATGGTTAAATATTATAATTTTTATTGTTGATGTAAATATGGTTAAATATGGTAAAGTTAGTTTGTTAATAATTAGTTTGTTAATTTTTTGGTTTTGTGGTGAAGCAGGCAAATTTTAATTAATTTATTTAATTTGTGTTTAGGAAAATAATTGTTTGGAGTAGAAAATTTTTTTAAAGTGAAAGTAGATAGCTCGCTGTAAAATAATAGTTTGGACTAGGAAATTTTTTTTTTTTGGTTTTGTGGTCAAGTAGATAGCTCGCTGCCAAGTCTCTAGTTGATTGAACAAACAAGTAATTAACATGGAACTCAATAGAAGAATTTCCAACCATAGGGTTATCGACAAAAGTTACATTTAATGCTGCAAAATTATTCATATTAATTTGGTTGGGTAGAGAATGCAAAAATGAGTCTAGCTTTCCCGCCACCAAAAAAAAAAATTTTGTTATAGCATTTTCCACGGCAGATCTAATGTTTTTCTCAAAAGCATTTGGAAATCTCGAAAAATGCCAAAGATTAACATGAATAAGTTTTATCATACTAAATATTTATGTCAAACATGTATGAAAATTGCAAAATGAGCTAAGAACACAAACTATTTAAATGAGAAAAAATAAAAAATATTGAATATTTTATATAAGTAATTATGTCATTTAAATAATTTATGTAATTGAATTTTATATAATTTATATTATTGAAATTTTTTTGATATTAAAATAATTGCAATCAGTAGATAAAAAATATGAAAAATTTAAACTGATTAATTTAAGTAATAATTTATTTTATGATTTTTTTAAAATATATATATTTTTTATTCAATAAAATAAATTATAGTTGTTAACAGATAGTTTTTAAAACTTTATTATTTATATTAAAGTTTTACCCTAACTTTAGTAACTATAATATATTAAAACTTTATTATTTATATTAAAGTTTTACCCTAACAATAGGATTTGTAAAACCCGCTTTTGAAATTCTTGTCGTTCTCAATGAACTAGTTATTTGTGAAGTTAGAAGTAGCTTGTGAAAGGACAAAAATTAGTGGAATTTTTTCTTAAAAAATCAACTATTAATCTAACATGAAAGGAACTTGGAAGAAATATGACTCATGTTAAACTAATGAAATTTTTAGTTATAGGATATATTTATTTAAATTTATATATTTGACCTTCTTTTTAAAAATTTATAGTATTTTGAACTATGAACCTATAGTTTATAGATAGTATGTTAATATAAATTTTTAACTAATAACTATATCGTTAATACAAAGTAATTAAATGTGGGCTAAATTTATTTATATATATATAAATATAAATATTATGTAAATACTCTTCTAAAATATAAAAAATATGTAAATACTCCTCTAAAATATAAATAATATGTAAATACTAATCTATAATAGTTTTAAAAAAAAATAGCATAATATATGTTGTTTGATTTATTTATAGGTATTAATAATGTAACAAAAGTCTTGATACTATAACGTTAATAGATATTTGAAGAGTAAAATATAAGACTTTAAGAGGTGTTTTGGAAATGCTATTTATTTTTTAAAATACTTTATAATGAAAGAGTTTAGTTTAATAATATTATAAATTTAATGTAATACTCCTATTGACAATGAGAATAAACATATATTTTGAAAATGCTATTTATTTTTTAAAATACTTCATAATGACGAATAAAATTAACGAAGATTAATTAAATTGTTAAGAAAAGATTGATTACTTAATTATTATAAACCATAAAATATCACAATTAAAAAAATGTAATATTTTTTTTAGTTTATGACATTGTTATAATAATGTAATTTGTTTAAAGAAAATTAAAATAAAGGAGCAATTATTTAAGCCAATAATAAAATTATTAAATTTATTTAATATTAATGTTAATGTAATGTATTACAAAGATGATAAATGTAAACATATATAATAATATTGGAATAAAATATAATATTACAATTTCAAATATAAATATTGAATAACATAAAATAACATTAAATATAGCCAAACGATTTGAATAATTTTTTAATATTCAAAATATTGTTTAAGCTAAATTTAGAAAATATGATTCGAAATAATCTTTAAAAAATTTTTTATAAAAAAATAAGAAATTTATATATTATATTTAAGAAGACCCTAAACTCTATAAAAATTATTAAAACAATTTTTTTACTGACATGAGTATTTAAATTTAAAAAATAAATTTTTTCATATACAGATATGGCTGATAGATCGAGGCGGCGACGTGGTGGGCGGCGAACCGCCCATGAG
Organism: Dendrobium chrysotoxum; assembly: GCA_019925795.1. Lineage (NCBI taxonomy): Eukaryota > Viridiplantae > Streptophyta > Magnoliopsida > Asparagales > Orchidaceae > Dendrobium > Dendrobium chrysotoxum. The sequence continues at coordinate 96,095,843 of CM034305.1, read as the reverse complement.
GTGCGCAACGAAAACATTCAACCAACTCAGATTAGTATAGCATCTCTAGGAGCATCACATAGGGCCCACGACCCTGACCAGGTTATTACTACATCTATCAAGTATAAAATTTTCATTTTTCATGTCTAATTTCTATTATATTAATATGATTTTCCTTTACAACAGGCATCTCCATTGGTTGCTTCAACACATTTAAGAATGGCGCGTGAGTGGCCGGTAGAGTGCCCCCGCATGATATATATTCTGAGAAACCTTGGGCTTGAAAACATCCGGCATCTACAATTTATACGTTTGGATCATAACCTGATAACAGCACTTGTAGAGAGATGGTGTCCACTCACAAACACCTTCCATTTCACGGTTGGAGAGATGACAATTACGCTCCAGGATGTGCAAGTTATACTTGGTCTGAGAATTGATGGGCCTGCTGTAGTTGGGCCAAATGCGGTGGGCGTTGGCCGTCGTTGGGAGTCCTGGCCGGATTGTTGTGATGAACTCCTTGGTACACATCCAGGAAGGGATACGGTATACCATGCACCTGGTGATGAAGATGATATCGCCACGTTTAGAATGGGTAGTGCACAGGTCGAGTCGATGCTCCCGTTGCGGTGGATTAGATGGACATTCTATAGGGATTCATACGAAGAGTTAGCTCCTGGTCCATTTATTCAGCATGTTCGTGCCTACATCCTGTTCATGATAGGGTGCTTTTTGATACCAGACACATCGCGATCGCATGTGTCATTACAGTGGCATTACTACAAGTATGGTCCTGGGAGCGATTATACGTTGGGAGACCCACACTACGTGTACCACACATATTCGATCTCGGCGGCAGACCTCTTGGCTGCAGGTATAAACATATAATTACATTAATTAATTATATTCAAATGTCATGTGATAATAGTAATTTCTGTCATATACAGGTGGGCAGAAGATCGAATACGAGAGCTCCCATCCGGAAACACTATGACATATCGTGATGACTTGGACGGTTTAAGGGTTAGTCAGGTACGACATAATTCATTATCCTCTATCCTTATACATTTATAAAAAACTAAGCATCACTAATAATATTTAACATCATTAATGTCAGGTGAGCATGACTCCATACACAGATGAGATTCTTGCAGCTCTGCCTATCCAATGTCAGGAGGGGAGGGACATTTGGCCTGCTCGAGTCCCACTCATTAGCTGGAAGCGTGCCGAGTGGCATCTTCCAGACCGTGTCATGCGACAATTCGGGGGGGCACAGTTCACAGATATTCCACCAATGGAACAAAATTTCAGAAGGATTGATGGACGAGGCAGAGCAGATTTAGACTGGACAGTACAATATCGAGAATACCTTCAGATGTGGGAAGAAAGGAGAGCATATGTGGTGTCAATATCTCCTCCAGAAGGCACAGGTAATAGGGAATTAGGCACATACCTACGCTGGTACAGGTCATGGGCATCGATTTATCTCTTACAGCCACAGGCGGCACCACCAGAAACTTTCTTACCTCGATCTCCAGGGGAACGATTGGTGGTATGTGTTATTAAACCGCAAATATCTTAGATGTTTAAAAGATTTTAATTTGACACGAAAATCACATTTTGTAGGCGGACTACTACATACGTTCAACTGCAATTCTAGAACCATTGGCCGGGGGGCACGGCCAAAATGCGAGTTCATTACAGTTAGCAGTTAACCAGGTCACAGAGCTTTCTGCTAGAGTTCAGCGTTCAGTTTATATCGATTACACTACTTTTGACACTAGAACTGAGGAGAGGGACCAAACGAGGGAACAACCATCAAGTTCTCATAGAGTTCATGGAGCAAGACGGTCAACCTCTGATGCTCCATCTAGATCCACGGGAAGCCACCACCATCAAAGTACTGAGAGGGAACCACCTAGAGTTTCAATGCATACTCCATCGACCATCTACGACATGACTGGGGCAGGACCATCCACGCAACATTGGAGCCCATACGATGCACAACAAAGTGGTGCACATGAGATATACTATGGCACACCATCTCAACAACAAACAACACATTCATTTTTTCCCATTCCAATACCAGATTGGATGTCAAGTGTTGGGTTGCCGACCTCCCCCTCGCAGCAAGATATACTATTGATGGGAGGACAACCTTCACAACATCATACTGAGACAACGCATCATCAACCTGAAGTTATAGAGCAAGAAGAGGAATTTATTGAGGAGCAACAACTGCAACGACGAAGAAGGAAGGCCCCAGTTAGATATACTCCTGGTAGTAGAGCTCTTCCGCGTCATCGCTAGTAAAGTTATGATAATGTATTTTCTATATCCTGCTCTCAATTAATTTAAGTTTGCCTTATGCTGCTCTCAATTTCAATGCTTACCTTAACTAATACAATAGGACAATATACACAACATAATAACGAATACCTATTTAAATTAATATAAAATTTACTTAAAAAGATCTATTGTATTTCATAATATGACGTCAAGGATTGTATCTTAATATTAAAGTACTACATGTACTATTATATTTCTATCTAAATTTACCTATAACTTAATATCCAATATGTAATTGTTTAAAATAATTTTTTTAAAAGGTCCCACTTTTTTTGTCATATAACATCATTTTTTCCATGGTACATAGGGATACGCAACCTACAAAGGATCAACTACTTGACAGCTTTACCAAATCTACCACTTCAACTTCATTTGTTAAAATGTACTCTTCTATCATGGATAAAATGAGAGCCATACCAACACAACAACTAATTGAAGAAGGAAGTAGCCGTTTGCATGAAAGTTTGGCTTTCAATACAGATGAGATCTTAGAAGCGAAGGCAAGATCTAATGAAATTTTTAGATGTGTTATGCATACTTGGGGGGAAGACGAGGATTGCATTCTATGGCATGAAAATCATGATGTTATGAAAATAAGGCAATATAGGTCTGGCTTTGAACTTCGAGACGTTGGTTGGAAATTGCTACAAGATAGATTTTGTGACATGGGGGGTCACCTCGTACCATTAAATTTTTTAAAGAGTCGTATTCTGGAACTTGGACGTGACAAAGAGGGTACAGTTGAGCCAGGAATGGGAAGGTCTATGCTTGATATAGATCACTGTATTCTATATCATTCTTGGTGCCACAAACATGATCAATGGCTTCTAGAGTACTATAAAATGCTACTGCAACGTTCTGAACATGGAAAGGAGAAAGAATTTTTAGATCGACAAGACTGGAAGGAGCTTCAACATGAATTTGAGTTCAATTTCAAATGTTGTCCTACCCAAACACAGCTCCAAGCTCGTGTACGATATGTACTTAGGAATATATGATATAATGTGAGCTTATATCAAGGAATTATATTTCTACAAAATTAAATAATTCTATTATTTATTCATTTTAAATGTTACTTATTAATTATTAAGATTTTTACTCATCATTAATGCTATTTTAATATATTCAAATTTTTTAAAATTATACTATAACTATACTATTTTAGTTATTTAATTTGCTCTTTTAGTTAGATAAATATTTTTTTATAGTTATTTAAACTATTACCAATACTTATAAGAAATAACTGTTATTATTACAATTTACTTTATATTAAAAGAAATATAATATTTAATTTAAATTAATTAAAATTTTAATTAATCTCTTATTCTTCAACTTACAACTAAATATTCTATTACAATATTTCAAATTTAAATTACAAAAAAAACTTATTTTTAACCTTCCAAAATTTTCCTAAATTTATACTTCTTTAATTATTCATCCAAAGTAAATGTGTTTGATGATATTTAAAATTTTTGTAATAATTTTTTTAACTTTTTTAATATTAGATTTAAAAATTTTAAGTATCAAAGTTATATCAGTAATTTAATGAAATTTTATTTTCATAAATTAATTCAACATATCTGATATAATTTAGAATATATAATAAAATAGTTAGTTTAATATTCAGTGCTGAAGGAACGGAAAACAAAGCAAAAAAAATTTATTTGTAAAGCAATGAATACGCCTGAGCGTTTGGCGTATTATTCACAAAACGAGATTCCCAAAGAATTCGCCAACTAGCTTGGCGTATTCTTCATTACGCCAGATAGTTCGGCGTATTGGATTGTTTTAAAATTGCTGCCCGATTATGCTGCTTCTCGTAAATGATCTCTTCTGGTTGCTTCTTTCAAAAATTTGGCCATATATATATATGAATTTTTTTAATAAATATTATTAATTAAGAGTAATAAGGATAACGAAATGCTTCTCTACCCAAAGATATAGGAACGGCTAAAGCAAGAGAGGACTGAAGAATGGCGGCCACTACTCCGATGGCCGGGGCGCGCTGTCCCTTATCGCGATCCCCAACCCAAAGGCGAGGACTTTCTCGCCAAACCTTCGTCCCCCTCTCCTCTTCTTTCTCCAAAACCCTCCACCTCGATTCCTCCTCCTCTTCCAACTGCTTCCACTCGCTGTCCCTCGCCCTCGGCCGCGGAACTCGCCGCGGCACAGCTGCTGCGACGAAGATGAGCATGGAGGCGGGTGTTGGTGTTATGGGCACGAAGTTGGGAATGATGTCCTACTTTGAACCGGAGGGCACTGTCGTCCCCGTCACCGTCGTCGGGTTCCGCGAGGGCAACATCGTCACCCAGGTGAAGACGGCCGCCACAGACGGATACGACGCAGTGCAGGTGGGATACCGCCGCGTACGCGACCGGAAACTCACTAGGCCGGAGCTCGGCCATCTCAGCAAGGCCGGTGCCATCCCAATGCGCCATCTCCAGGAATTCCGGCTCCAGTCCATCGAGGGTTTCGAGCCGGGGCAGAGGCTCGTAATTGAAGAGATATTCAAGGAGGGAGATATCGTTGATGTGTCCGGGACAACCATTGGCAAGGGATTCCAAGGTATGATCTAATGTTCCAGTTTCCTTATCTTTTCCATTTTCGGATGTTTGGTTGATGTTTTGAAAGAAGATTGATGCTTGGTTTTCAATTTGATCAGTCCAAGGACAGAAATGATTGATTAAGTTTCAATTTTATACATTTTTGTTTGTCACTTTGATTTAAAATGAGTGTAATATAAATTTTGATTGGTTCATCATGTGTAACATTTTTCTCAAAGCAAATTGAATCAGAATATTTTGATCAAAATTAGGTGAGGATGGATCTCAATGTCATTAAATTTATTTTGAAATAAATGCAATACTAAAGTTGATTGATTATGTATTGCATGGACTTCTCTAAGAATAATGCTTTAATGACCAAATAAATTCACTCGTAAAATGGATTTTTTTATTCCCATGCAACACATCATAATGTATGTTACATACATAAAAAGTCACATATCCAATGCACAATTATTAAGAAGTTGAAATATTATGTTTGAATTTGTCTGGGGACTATAGCATTACTCATAATATAAAGGAGGATGTTAATTTATAATGAGAATTTTGAGTGTAGGATATGTCAGATGAGAATCCAAAAAAATAATTAGTTTTGATTATATAGATGTTTTGTATTTATATGATAGAAATAGGATGGGATCCAGCCAGATATCACACCTGTGGCAAGATTGAAGATAATAAGAAGCATATCATTAGCATCAATATCATTATCATTATTCGAACTATTTGATGTCAACTCCTGCGTATTCTTCTTTTCCATTCATTCATTTAAGCTATTATATTAAATCTATGTAATTCATCAATATCAATGTTGATGTAGTTGGATCGTTGGAAGACGAGAATGCTTGAAGGATTTAATCCCAATCCAGGGAAACAAACACAAACCAGCTCTAAAAGCTTTAAAGAGATGTATTTTTCATTCAATAATCCCCTTTCCTCTTACAATAGTTTGCTTATATAAGATAAAAAGAGCATTCTAGAAAAACTTATAACAAACTTGGATAAACTACTCCTTTGGAATATTATAACTAAAATGCTCCGCATCATTCTCCCCTTGCGTGAAAAGCGCTCGACTCCGTCGAGACACATTATAGAGAGTAAGATAAATGTAAAAATTATAATCAATCCTCCTGGGTCGAAGATTTTGAATGTAGTCCTCCTGGGCCAATAATCATCTACTAGCTCAAGAAAATGATTCTTTACATGCAGTTGAACCCTTGCATTCCAAGAGATGGTAATCCTTTGTGGCACTTCATCAAACAGCTTGCGAACCGGCTTTTGCACAATAGAATCAGCTTCAGGCTCGTATGCACCATTGTCTCTCTTTTCTCTAAAAAATCCCAAGAAACGTCCTCCTCTCCAAATATCCTTTATTGCTGGAATAATTTGAGCACTCTTTGTCTGGACTTGCATAACCACTTTAAGACGGTCGAGAGGAGCAGTTGATGTACGAGAAGTTGCTCCAGCCACTCCACCTGCAATCAAATACTTGCTCACATTTACATGCTTGTTGATCCCTTCTGGAATAACAGCCTGTTCGCCAATATCTACAAGGCAGACTCTTTCCCAATAATGGTAGATGTTCTCAATGGTTGCCTCATGTGGGTATAGGAGAAGAGAGTCTCTCCACTCCTCAAAAGTTATGATTTCGTTGTTATCTTTATCCACATGCTCAACAAAACGTGCTAGCTTCTCATCGTCAATCTCAATTCCTGTGCTAGTCCTTCCATAGATCTTGAAGAGAAGATTGGCTATCGGCATCCCAGTCAAGATAAATCCGATCATGAACTGTGCTATGTTGTCATATCCCGATTTTTGGTTGGTTGCGGTGGAAATTTTCCGTGGAAAGAAAATGCGAAAGAAAGGGTTAACACGGGAGCACTGTGTGCGGCGTTCGCTGTCTCGATCTCGAGCATGGTCAGGGTCACGATCACGACTTGAGCGGTGGTTGGAGTTCAACAGATCGCACGTAAGTGTGAGGTCGGGCATGGGATTGCCGAAGCGGAGCGGAAGCGAGGGCGGAGTTGTGTCGGGGCCGAAATCGCGTTGAAGCAGCTTAAGTTCATGGCTCTGGTCGTGAGAGGAGGGAAGGAGCGAAGACGAAGACGAATTTGGAGACGGACGCAGGGCCGAACGTGCTGGCGGCGCGTGGATCTGGGATTGGATGTCGTTGAGAGCGTTCAGGCCTGGGACGACGACTGCATCTGGCCTTCTTGAGCTGGAGCTGATTGGGCGGAGGACGGAATGCTCTCGAGAGGCGAAACGTTCGGGTGAACTGAGACGAGTGCAGACTCTCAGATCGCAATAAGAGCGGTGGTTGGAATCATCGGCCGCTGTGGTAGTAGAAGAAGGTGGAGGTTCGAAAGAGCCTTTGGGATGGTATTGCTCGGCTATTTCGAGGGCGAAATTGCGCTCGACGCCAGACATGGAATCACAGGTCGAGTGTTGCGGAAGCATAAGCGGCAAGTTGTGTTGGGGTTGTTGGGGATCGCGGATCTACTCGATATCCAGCTCTAGGTCTGTGACATTCCGGAAATGGGAAAATGTCGGAGGAATGGAATTGTGGGCGTTGGTCTGCTCACAAAAGGAATTGAAGGCGGAATCGGAACAATCTGTGACGCGGGACAGTGGGCGTGCGAGCAAATCTGATCGGGATATGGCTTGCTTGAGCGGAGGCGAGTCGCTGAAGATCGCCACGGGATGGTTGCGGACTGTGTGAGCGAGCGGAGGATCTCGCCATCGCAGCGGAAGTTCCAACGGAGGGTACTCGGGAGGCGGATCGCGCCATTGGAGAGGGAGTTCGAGAGGAGGGTAGTTGTCAATCACATCCAGTTGATTTTAAAACTGTTTGGGATGGCGTGAAGCGGATGAAGAAGACGAATACTTCGGTATGGTTGCCGACCGCATTCGCATTCTCCGTATGGACCGAAGATCTTTGTCTATTCGATCAAGTGATGCCTTCACTTGAGCTTGATAGAAGGCTATACGGCTTCGATCATCGTTGTCAGCCCACCTTCCTCGACGTCGATCGTCGTCGACCGCCATTCTTATTCTCCGGCTTCGATCGTCGTCGACAGCCGACCTTCTTCTGCAGTCCATCGATCTTCGCAAGCTCCAGGCTCTGATACCAAACTGATGTAGTTGGATCATTGGAAGACGAGGATGCTTGAAGGATTTAATCCAAATCCAGGGAAACAAATACAAACCAGCTCTAAAAGCTTTAAAGAGATGTATTTTTCATTCAATAATCCCCTTTCCTCTTACAATAGTTTGCTTATATAAGATAAAAAGAGCATTCTAGAAAAACTTATAACAAACTTGGATAAACTACTCCTATGGAATATTATAACTAAAATGCTCCGCATCAAATGTCATTATTTTAACTATTTTATTTCTTTTCTTTCTTTCATTCTTCTTATAGGTTGCTATTTTGGTAAATCTATGTAATCCATCGACATCATTATCAATATTCCAACTATTTAGTGTCAACCTTTGTGTATTCTTCTTGTCCATTCATTCCTCTTGCAGTTTACTAAGTCTTTTTAATTCTGCAAATTTTAGTCATGTTATTCTGAGGGGCTGTTTGGTTGGAGGAATTTGGAATTCAGGGAAGTTTTAAATATAATGTAAAATAAATATTTGTATTTTATAAACACACAGAGTTATTTGGTTGGATGCAAATCAATTGCAATTACATGTGACGGGCAAAGGGTGGCGATGATGGATAGCGGTATCTATAAGGACTTGTCGTTGAGTCGAGAGGAATGCCTGAGAGGACCTATATTTTAACTATTTAGCCTTCTGAAGAGAAGTATTATGCAGCTGGATGAGCGAAAAACATTCAACAACTTATAAGAATTTGACAATGATTGAGACACTCGATGACCAAAGGAGGGAGTCCAACTTTCATTCTAAGCTACTCGATGCAGCAAACACAACATGTGAATGAGCTGAATTCAAATTTGATTAACATTTTTTCTCCTTATTTAGGTATTCTTTAAAATATGGGGTTCTAAATAAAAAAAGTATACGCTCTATCTCTCAACTTCAAGTTCTAAATTGTGATTGTTAATGAACTTTGCAGAGTGATCATGACATCGAGGGAACTATTAGTTGTAGGTTTGTTTTAGAAGTTTGAATTACTCCATCATCAATCGTGAGTGATGCACATGTTGTCAGAGAAAGGAAGCGATTGCAACACATAACAAAGACGAGAATTATAGCGGTTCAGCAATAAATGCATACATCCATTATAAAGATAGAGTAGATTTTTTTGCTATTTATTGAGAATTACATAAAATTTCATAGGTTTTATAAAGAAAAAAAGGAAGCCTTTTGAGTTCGAGTAATTCAAAAGTCTTCCAAAGTGGATGCTAAAAGTATTATGCTCTTTGGAGCTTGGGATCTCTTTAAGTAGAACTGCGGTGGTTGCTATTGAGAAGAAGAGATCCTAATATTTTTTTTTATTTGGAAGGCAACTTTACTAGCATTAAAGAGATATTATCTCTGTATCCCAACTTCTCTCCCCCTCTTAGCTAGCCTTTCTCTGTCTATCTCTATCTTCCTATCCTCATGTTTGTACAAAGGGCCTTTATAGGTCCAGAGGAATTTGCATGGTTGTTGCTTGTTGTGGGGAGGAAAAATGTTAGGGGTGGCGACAATAGAAGTTAATGTGATAGACATGCAATTGGTTGGAGACCATGTATAGGGTTTACAATTCTTCCAAAGGGGGCAGAGTTGCCAATGTTTTGCTAGTAAAAAGAAGTGTAATGTCTTGTGAGGAGCATAGTGCAAGCCTTAGGAATAGTACATTTGAAAGAACTTCTCATTGAGCCGAGATGAACACCTGAGTGAACCATAATGGAGTGGCCTAAGAGGAAGTTTGATTTTCCGTAGTTGCTCAGCATCAAGAAGAGAAGTACTTTGCCTTGGAACAAGTGGAAAGAGTTTAATAGCTTGAAAAGTATTCAACGATGAAAGAGGCATTCACTGCTTGAGCAAGGAGTTTGACTTCCATTCTTCACTACTTGGCGCACCTGATGCAACACGTGTATGAGCTAAAATTTGTTTATGACTAGGTGTCTAACTTTTATCAATCAATGAAACTGTCATATGTTTGGATATCAATTCTAGCTTCAATCTTAATAGTTTTTGGTCTTATTTTTCAAAGCGATGGTGTAAGACGAGGCCTCTTCATATAAACCTTATTCTTGCTCTCCAAAATTATTTCTAGTCTCTCACCTTTGTTGAGTTATTTTCTTCACTCGTGGGGACCATCCAGGTTGATTGATTCCTCATTTGTTGTTAATGATTTTTTATCGAACATCTCCATCAACATGACCATTTGTCATTGCAAAAGATCTAGGCGGCCAAGTCCCTTGATGTTTCTACTTGGTTCGACATGATAGTTATCCTTCTTCATGTAGAGGGTTCAAGCTTGATAAAATCTTTAACTGATTTGTTTGTAGCCTTTCTTTGCCAACACCATGCACCAATGATTAATAAATTATAGACTTTTATATCACGTGATCCGATACTACTTGAGGTTCGCAAAGAGAGATACTACTATGGAACCACCAAGGAAACTTGAGTCTTGAAAAGATTTTGGTTTGTTGTGCTAAATAGGTCTTTGGTCTTCACTTCGGTCTCTCTTTTAGTTTTCACCCTCAATTGATAGGGTTTCACTTAAGTCTTAGCCAATAGTATCTCTTGTGTAAAATCCCTTAAGTAAAAGAAGTTAAACTCTTAAACATCGAGACGTATTTTGGTGTGATGGTTGAAATTTCATTAAGAAATTGCGTAGTTAAACGTGCTCATCTTGGAGAAATCCTGAGATGGGTGGCCTCTTGGGAATTTACATCAATAGGATAAAACCGTGAGGCTCTTAGGCCAAATCGGACAATAGCTCAATAGTTAAGAGCTTGACTGTTACAAAATGGTATCCGAGCAATACACCAGCTGGAAGATGGGAACAACATAAAGTGCTACTCCATGAGAGCCACCTGTTGAACCCTGTATGTGACAAAGTGCTACGTGATGGGAGTCACCACTTGAATTTGTAGGGACCACCTCTAAAATCCTATCTGTCTGGTGAATGATTCTGGGATAAATATGCTGACGATGACGTTAGTTATTTAAGTAAAGAAAATTGTGAAGAAACCCTTTAAGTAAAAGAAGCTGAACTCTTAAACATCGAGACGTCTTTTGGTGCAATGGTTGGAATTTCATTAAGAAACTCTGCAGTTAAGCGTGCTTATCTTGGAGAAATTTTGGGATGGGTGACCTCCTGAGAAGTTATACAAATAGAACAAAACCGTGAGGCCCTTAGACCAAAGCAGACAATATCTCGATAGTTAAGAGTTTGACTGTTACACCTTGTAACCCCTTTCCTCTTGTACGTATATCTCGGCTTTCTCCTTTTCTCAGATAATTTTTATATGGAATGAGAAAAAGCATCTAGAAAGAGAGTAATGTCGTAAGAGGGTTGGAGAATTGGCAAAAGAGTGAGAGAACTCTTCCAACGATGTTGGTGTGCACCCAAGAAAGATGGTTTGATATTTTTTATCAATAGTATAAAAATGGTATATTAGGTATGGTTTGGAGAGGAATTTCGTGTAATACAACAGAATTTTTTATACTTCAAATTCATAAAAATTTTCTTATTAAAAAGAGAATTATAAATATCAGGTGATGCCTAAAGCCTATACCCAGCCTTCCCTTCTCTATGAGGGCCAGGTGGTGGTTAAGTAGATGAATTGACTCCTTTCAATTAAGATTTGTGGATTCATGATGAGAAAAACAGGTTTACATAAAAATATGAATGAATGTTAACTCTTGTGAAGGAGGGTGTGAAGACTGCCAGATATCTTCAAGTACAAAAATTAAAATTAGCTTCCTATAGATTTCCAGACCAATGAACTTAAAAACATCTTGTAAAAAAAATACCATGAAGAATCTCATCAACAATTTTACTGAAATGAATTAGTAACTGTTCTAATTGTATGCCTAATATGTGCAGGCGGTATCAAAAGGCACAATTTTCGCCGTGGCCCAATGACTCATGGCTCTAAAAGTCATAGAGCTTTGGGTTCCATTGGTGCTGGAACAACACCTGGTCGAGTTTACAAGGGAAAAAAGATGCCTGGCAGGATGGGAGGAACTAAAAGAAAGATCAGAAAGCTGAAGATTGTCAAGATAGACAATGAACTACGAGTTGTCATGATAAAGGGAGCTCTCCCTGGAAAGCCTGGGAATCTTCTTCGTATAACACCTGCTAAGATTGTTGGAAAAAACATTCCTAAGAGTTAGGATATCTGCATTCAATCAAATGGATTATTGTTTTCTTGACTGTAACTGTAACTGAACAATTTCTCTTCCAAATTCGTGATTTTCTTCTTCAGTCATTGTTAGTTATATTGATTACAGCTCTGAACTGCCATGTTTAAGCTTGTGGCTTTTTTTGCCATCTCTGATTGTTTAATTGATTTCAGAATAAGCGGTAAAGAAGAGGCAACTCAAACTTAGCTCTTGAGACTCACATAATTGGACCTGGGTATTATTATTGTTGTTATTATAAAAGTCCCTGCAAGATCAAGGCCATCTATCATGCGAACAAATTATGTCAGCATTCAGCTCCTAAAATCATTAAATTTATTTTGAAATATATATAATACAACAAAAATCAATAAATACTACAATTATCTCAAAATAAAATTGATAATTTTGGGATTCAACTCTATAAAAAATTGATCAATATTAAGCAGTTCAATCCATGTTTAAACAACATTGCCAGAGGTTAGTACATGTTCCAACCCGGCGAGACAAATTTAAATACAACTACTGAAATAGCAGAAACCAGACATGCAAATTGTTTCAAACAAACAAGTAGCAGCAGAATCAAAGTACATGTTCTTGCAAATATTTTTTTCGAACAGGTAACATACTGATAAAATTCCACTTGGATCAAGTTGTCAGCAATCCTGATACTATTTGAGGTTCTTCAGCACCAGCCTCTATAATTAGCCTCTCCACCGGAATCTTGATGACATCACGCCGAACACCTATATCAGCAACAAAGCGACTGACTGAGTACATAGCTCCTGCCACAAACACCAATCCAGTCCCACTGGTTGTCAAGAAGCGAAGAGGCGAAGACATGACTGTAGAGGCAGCTGCAGTCCATGATGCCATTTGGCCACTTCGGCCAATGCTGTAATGAGTCTGAATAAGGAGACCAGTTTTGCAATAGATGGCAAAATCCTCACAGTTATTCTTAAAGAGGCTGTAGACGCCAAATCCTTGGTCGAGAAGAGACTTGGCTCGGTGCAAGGCATCCTCTGCTGGGTCTGAAGCAGCTAAAGTACATGTTCCTCCTCGAGCTTTGGCGATGAAGAAAGCTGGTGAAACACCATACTCAAAGATGTAGAGCTTCCCGCCTGCAAGGAAGCAATCAATGCATGATTTGATTACTCCATGAAGATGGCTCTGATCACCACATCTCTCACATATAGCTCCGGTTGGTACAGGTGAGGAGCTAAGGAAAAGTTTGTCCAGGAAAGTTCCAGTGCCAACCTCTTGGCCTGCTGCTCTTGTGAAATGGATGACCGTGTCATCTCCGATATAAATTCCTGAAGGAGGGGGAAATAAAAGTAAAGGTGACAAATATCACATTCACAAGTAGAGCTCAGCAGTTAGATGACAGTTCACTAGAAAAAATGCTTTTATTGGAAGCCTTTGTATCATGATGGAATGTAGCATAGGGCATGCCTGCGAAACAATTCCCGATCATGTTACCTGTGGGTACGATCATCAGTATATAACTAAAAAGGAAATTTTAGACATTTGCTATTTTTCTCTTTGAATGAGATCACAATCCCAATTCCAATTTCATTATTATTCAGATAGAATCCTAGCTTTTGATTTTATTTTCTTATAATGATTAATTGATAATTTTAAAAATAATTAATATATTATTATTTTTTATATGAGCAAAATTTTCATTTAAGCAAGTAAATGAAGAAATCATTTAAATTCTTTAGTACTTCTTAGTCTTCCTTTAATTGAATATTCCTTTATATTCTGCTCTTTGTATTTCCTAAATAAATAAAGAAATCATTTAAATTCTCTAATAATTCTTAGTATTCCTTCATATTGATTAAATACTCATTTATATTCCGCTATTCATATTTTCTATTCTTCCTAACTAAATATCAACCGTAAAAATAAAAAAACAAATTCTTGGCCATGCATTCCATCGCAACCCTTGGGATTCTTATGTGCACTCTTCATATTCTCTCGTATTGATATAATTCGAGCACTCAAAATTATCGTAAACTCCTCCCTCTCCCTTACAAAGTCCCTCATAAGAGATGAACCCAACAGCTCGCTTCCGACAGTTGTTCTCCGTCGGCCTTCACGTTGCAATTATCTAGCCCTCACTCCACCGTCTCATATCTCTTCCCATAGACTCTCCATACAGCATTATCGTTGTCACTTCAGTCCTTTCATAATGCTGGATTATTATTTAGCATAAAAGTTTAGATTCTTTCCTAATGCCGGATTATGCAACTGGCATGTTTCTGCTCTTTCTCCTATTCTTTTTTATCAGTTTTTTTAGTTTTCTGATATGATTTCTCTCTGAAATTGTTAGCAATTGCTCCTCCTGCTCATTTCTTTTTTCACCCTTACAGAGGTTAGCAAGTAATCCCGATTTCAGTAAAAAAATATTTCATTTCTTCTTCTACTGATTTCATTTGGAGAAAGTTTCTAATAACTCTCAAAAAAAAATTTTTTTCTCTGTTTTTGATCTTCACATAGGAATCGAAACTATGACTTATGGGCTAGAGGTAATACACATTTCTCCCATTAAGAATATTGAACAAACACTAATTTTTGTTTCATTGAGGTTTCTCCTTTCTCAAAAGGAAGCTAATGCTCTTTTTCTAATGTCTACTAAAATTCAGGGAGACATCAACAATGATATTTTTGACGGCCATAAGGGCACAATCAAGTTTGGAGATGTTCAAGTCTGTTCTATAGCCATTCGAAAAACTAAAGTAAAAAAATAATATAATAATAATAATAATAATAATAAAGCTTTGAATTTACACCTCAACCATATGTGAGATTATTGATGTCTTCTTCTCTATTTTTCAATATTTTCTCTTTAGTGGATGACCGTAGAAAGAGGAATCGTTCATGCTAGAAAGTCAATCGGTGACAACGCCAACAAAAAGTTCTTAACTTGTCAAAATTTTTACATATCTCACATCTAAATTTGGATATTTATTTATACAATACCTAAATATTAAAAAAAATTAAAATTATTCTTAAACCTAACTTTTGGATATGCTTCTTGATATAAAATAAATAAATGAGATAGAATTATCACTCAAATCTCAAAATTATTGTTATTAATTATTTAATTATAAATATTTATTATTTGGCTAATACAATAACATAGCTCTTAATTATTTATGAATTAATAATATGATTATAAAAATTAATGAATACTTATCTCATAAGAGATAATATAGAATAAATTATTTTTTTCTTGTAGGTTTTTAACTGCTTTGTAATATGAGTTGCGGTTGCAAACAATTTACATGTTTTTTTTACATCTAATTTGATGCAATTGTTAATCTATTTATTATTGTAGCAAATAAAGTAGATATCTTTTTAATTGAAGAAAATTAGGTTATATTAATTTTTTTTATTGGCAATATAATAAGTAACTATTTTGACTCATAAATTACCTGTTGAAAAATTGAGGGCGAGATGGTTGAAGATTAAGATTAGAAGGAAAACATATTATGATAATTTTAATTAATTTACTTATTATATGTTATGTTCTTATAAATTTGTTATGCCTAAATTTGTGTGATAGGATTGTGAAATAAATTTATGCTTCCAAGCTTCAATTATTAATCTATTCTTATGATCAAATTACGATAATTTCAACAAAACACATGATAAGTGCCAACTTATAAACATTGTTCTAAAGTGTTTAATATATTTTAGTTGCTTGGTTATATTTCTTCGTTATATAAAAATTGATTTAACTTTCAATCAAAATGTAATAAATAAGGATAATCATCGAGATATTTAATTTTTAAGAATATATTTTGCTCTTGTATAAATTATCAAATATAGAGATCTTAATCCTTTTATTGTGGTTAAGAAATACATTATAGCTATTCATTAATTTATGAAACTTCATCCTCAACAGGCTAGAAAAAACTTCAATTTGATTCACATTTTATTAAATATCTATTTTTTAACGAAATTATTTTGTCATGTTGATTGATAAATTCTCCTTCAGCCAATGACACGTTGACTCGATTCAAATTAATTTTTTAAATTGTCAATCAGATTATTTTCTCCAAAACTATTATGCTAAAGAACCAAAAGTTAATTGGAAGCTCAATCCATTGAATAATTATAATATTATATATATTATTCCATTTGTCAACATACTGTAATATTTTATTATTATAATTCTATTAAATTCAATCCAATAGAATCTATATTGATGTGAATGAGTATAATTATAATTATTTCTATTGATAATTTTTTAATTCATATAAATAAAAAAATTTATATTTTTATAAGATTTATTTTTATTTTTACAATTTTATTCACGTACGTGCACTTTATTCAAGTGCACAATTAAAAACCATAACATAAACTAGAATGCAAAGGGCAACGGAATGTCAGAATTGAAGGATAGGAAATCTATGTGCGGATATGCTCCTTCAATTTAACACTTTTGATTTGACTTTTCATGGTAGCAAGTGAGAGCCCATGTTCATCTTTGGGAATTCCTATTGCATATTGAATTGGACATGGCCCGAGCACATCATGGCATGAAAGGATAAACTCCCGATAGATTCACAATGTCTGTCACTTGAGAGTAAATGAAAAAAATGAGGATTTAAAAAGCAAACCCCAAATAATACAATAAAACGCCAACCTCAAATAGTTGGGATTAAGCTAACGATGATGATGATATTTCTGTTGGTCCATACTCGCTGAACTAATTTTTGCTGTCTTAGTTTGTTCCTTGTTTTACCAATCATAATATTCTCTTTCGATTGAATTGTTGCCAACTATTACTGAATGACTAATCATAATATTCTCTTTCGATTGATTTTTTTGCAAACTATTACTGAATGACTCGGGTGATCTAAAATTTTTGATACACTCCAATATTGAAAATTTGTTCTTAGATATGTATACCTTTTAATGAAAACTATGATTATACCTACCTATAGTGCAAGAGTAAATCATACGTTAAATAATATAACGTTCTTGGCATTAGAGAAAATTAAAATAAAATAAAAAAGAAAACCTCAACTGCTTATTCTTCTAGTCAAGACCTTACAAGTTAAATGTAATGGAATGTAGCATAGTGCATGCTTCCAAACAA
Source organism: Dendrobium chrysotoxum (assembly GCA_019925795.1). NCBI lineage: Eukaryota > Viridiplantae > Streptophyta > Magnoliopsida > Asparagales > Orchidaceae > Dendrobium > Dendrobium chrysotoxum. The sequence goes on along the minus strand of CM034305.1, from coordinate 96,078,524 downwards.
TTCCCAATCATGATCCCGATGGATTGGATCATCAAAATAGAACTAAAAAAGAAACATCAAACATTGCTATCTTTCTCTTTGAATGAGATCATAATTCCAATTCCAATAAGAATTCCTCTTTTTTTCATTCTACTTCGTCCGCCACAGTGAACCCTGGTTAAATTATGATAAGTTTTTTTTTATTTTATTGGGACAACTAAAGTACTCTCTTGCTGATCCATGAAACAACTCTCACATTTATAGAGGTTGTTTCAATGAAACTTGACAGAATTTAGGGGCCAAAAAACCAATAGGAAAGTTCAAATGCATAAAAAAGTCTGTTTTAGTGATACATTCAACGTCATATTGAGGAAGTGCTACCCTCATTAAGGTTTGTTGGAAATCAATTAATAGAAACCAAAACTTGAAGAAAATTCTAATACAAGATAATTTCTAAGTTTTAGCAGAATAGATAAACTAAGATTTCTTGCAAATTTCCTTCAGTATAAACTATAAATGGAAACATGTATAGAATCTTGAAATCAGCCAATAAACTAGAGCTAGAAATAAGTCAGGGAAATTAACAAACAAAGAATTTTGGTGTTAATGCAAAAGTAAACTGATTTACTTAAATAGGAAAAAAGAACCTAATAGTCTCTAGCATTGAACTATTAAAAAGAATTAAGAAATTAGAGACCAAAAAGTAGAATATAGTAAAAACTATGACGCAACGATCACAAATGTTGTAAACAACCATTATATATCTTGTGACATCTAAACAAGATATATAATACAAAATAGCTTCTTCGAATTTTAACCTGGAATACAACAGAATTTTGGCTTAAGTGTCAAGTAAACTAGTAATTGAATTAAGTAATGACTCTATATTAGTTAGAACCTACATATTGCGCAACTACAAACTTAATTCCTTGATTCAGTATAAAATGTTGAAGCATTTATAAATTTCTGCAAAAAACTTGCAATAAAAAAATCAAAGCTATTTACAAAAAAATAAAAAAAATCCCCAAGGGGGACCAGCAGCTAAAATAAGAAGAGAAAACATACGAATTACAATTGAAGGGCCACAAAGGATCAACGTAACGATTAAAATCTTCAATTTGTGCGCTCAAGGACCCCTATCAAAATTGGTTGACTTGTGAGACTACTTGTGAGTCTCACGATTCTTCAACAGAAGAGATGCGTTAAGAATAACTTCTATCATTTCTAGAGTGACAAGCCTTGTAGAAATCTAGATTTCTCCGCTACAACTAATCTTATTCTTTCCTAAGATTCAAGCTCTTAAATCAGCAATTTACCACAAATCTTCTTCCTCAAGCCGGTCCAACCTACTACCCATTATACAAATGCCAGGCAACAAATTCTTTAGCCTACCTACAACAACAACAACAACAACAACAACAACAACAACAACAACAACAATATCAAGCCTTTATCCCACTATGCAGGGTTAGCTACATAAATTTTTTTCTCCATTGTGCCCTGTTAAAAATTAAATTATCATTTAAATCTAATAAAGAAAGGTCTAACCAAATCTTTTTAGGTCTACCACTACCTTTATTAACGTAAGTCAAATCTAATACATCTACTTTTCTAACCGGGTCATCGGAAGGTCGTGGTTTGATGTGACCAAACCATCTAAGGGGACTCTTCTCTAATCTTATCTTCCACTGGAGATACTCTAACCTTTTCACGTATATGCTCATTTCGTATCCTGTATCTAAGAGTAAAGCCATTCATCCACCTAAGCATCCTCATCTCTGCAACACTTAACTTAATATTATGCTTCTCTTTTAATGGTCAACATTTTGCACCATAAATCATTGCAGGTCTATCCACCATCTTATAGAATTTTCCCTTAAGTTTGAGGGGTACTTTTCTATCACACAACAAGCCTGATGCATTCCTCCACTTCAACCATCCAACCTGAATTCTACTAATAATATCCCCATCTATTTCACCATCACTCTGAACAATAGACCCAAGATATCTAAAACGACAGTAGATATCCTTCAATACACCTAATGATTACAACATCACTATTACTGTTGAACAAGCCAATGAAAACAAGTGATACAATAAGATTTTCATTGATAAAAGTAGCAAGTAATCTAATTAGGCAGAACAATTGCACTGCTTTTCTTCAAGTGCAACAAACGAGCGAAGAAAGAGGCAAAAAGAAAGTGGGAAATTAAAAAAAAAAAGAGAAAATTGTTGAAATTGTATTTAGAAATATTTACTTAAAAATATGACATCCAAAGGTGTTTATAGAATTTATAATCTATAAACAACGCCACACAAAAGTCATACGATGTAAAAAAAAAAAAAACTTAATAACACCTACGACTATTGAAAACAAAAATTTGTTGGGTTAATTACAAAGAAAAACAACAAACAAGCGCTAAAAAAACCTGATATAAAACTATACTGATAATATCCAAGGTAGACAACGAGCCAACAAAGATAAATCTACGAAACAAGGAGCAAATTTCTAATTCCCGATAAGAGAGTTGCTCTCTTTGTTTTATCATGCAAGGTTCTTGCATTTGATCTCATAGGAACCCCAAAATCTTTGCATGGCCATTCTAAGAACAAGGTTACATACAAGTCTTATCAACTCCAAAACATTTTGCATTATCATTTCCAAATAAATTTAATAACATAATAGTACTGTATTGCGGTGTCGAGTTAATCCTAAATTAGGGTTGGTATCATAGCGCATTTGTTTCCAGTCGCAGGGATTAACAAGAATATAGCAGTGCTTTGCTCAGATTACCATACTTATAAAAAAAGGTTAACAGATCCGCTAGAGGATAAAATCCCCATATCATACCAAATCCCAAAATGATAGGATGAATACCCAAGAGAATAACAATATGACTGTTCACAAGAACTACAAGAGTCGACACATAACCCAATGAGTACCCAAGAACACACTATATACCTAAGCTGTCATAGGGGATTTGATGATGGAAAAGAAAATTGATCAATCAAAGAATAAAGAAAAAATGAATACCCAGCAAGAATTGCAACAATAACTATACTTGCGTAATATGGTGAGGAGATAGAACCAATCAAGGACAAAATGAAATTATTAATAATCCAATATTGAGGTGCAATAATCCTTTAAAAGAGGGAACTAAGGTCTAATGGATCAACCGTAAAGAAGCTCGTGAGGCATTATGAGTGCTTCCAATGACTATCACTCTAGAAGGATGGCAAGTTGTCATAATGGGCCATAAAAACTATATGGAGGGCTATAACATACAGCAACCAAGAGGACAAGTACTAGCTCAACTCCAATTTCGATTGACAAAGCCTTCTTGGTCGCATGGTTGGGTAATATGGATGGTAGTTCTACTCAAGAAACTAGGGTCCAACTTTAGCATCAGGATTGGTAACTACCACAAATGATTCATCTACCGTAAAGGCGTCTACTATAGTTTGTGTTGCACGCATCAAATGTTCCAATTATATCCTACTGGTCAGATACAACACCAACAGATCTAACTACAACATTATTTGAGTTGAATGCATCATTGGAGGGTCAACTACTACTTTTTTTTATTTCTAACTAACGGTCATTTAAAGGGGCAAACGAGCTAATAAGGGGAATTGTTATCCAGGAGGCACTCAAACCCTTAACTTAGCCCAAATGGGATTGAATGAACTAACCAAATAAAAATGAATGTTTATTAGCCACATAAAATCAAGGCCAATAGGCTCCATAAGAGCTACAAATTAGCAAGGGGAGTTACGTCCTCAAGGTGGGACTTTAATTCATGCTAAATGGGTCTAAAACCAAGAAGTTTAGAACTGATTTTTATCCAAAACAAAAGGATGATTAATATTTGAGCTTATTTTAAATTTTAAAGAAGTCAAAACCAATTCCCCAATTCAAGCAATACAATCTATGATGCACTGATACTTCTTCTCAAAGAGGTATGCAGTACCCAATATGCATCCAACACATCATTGACAAGTATTGGACACGCTTAAGTCTTGTCCAATTAAAAAATATTAAAAATAAATTGGACACACGTGTCCAACACCTATGGCTTAAAAGTTTAATGAATTTTTTAAAAATATAATTTCCTGAATTTTAACTTTTTATTTATTAAAGGTAAAAACTAAAATTTTTATTTCCTCTCCATGGCCCTAAATCAATTGCCCGCACTTAATACCTTATTCCTTGAACATTTTCATTTTCATTTCTCTCTAGAAGATCACGGTTAAGGTTTCACAACAACAAGCGATGTAATCTCAATATCAACGTCCGACATCATCACAACATCTATCAAAATCAATGTTTGGAGCCAGCAATTTTGACATCCACGATCATGCCTCATGCCATCTTGATATCTCATCTTAGTCCAACATCATTTTAACAACGATGACTGATGTTGTTTCGACTTCAACACTCCATGCCCATTGCACAACATCGATGCCTGATTCTCAACAGCATTGTCGTCTCCTCTCTTGATGCCTAACACACGACATCAACGTCCAACTCTCAAATTCTTAATATTAATCATTTTAAGCATAAATACTAGTTAAATGACTTATTATTTCTAAATTATTCATAATATTCTGATTATTCAATTTTTATACATTATTTTTTAAGATATAAAAATTATAATATATTGTCCTAGATTTTCAATAATTGACTTGTCCAACGTTCATGTCGTATCGTGTTCGTGTCTATGCATCATAGCATACAAGTAGGACCTGAGGCCACCATTCAACAAGGTTGTGGATAACTGAAAATAAACTCTATAAATCAATTCAAGCATGAAGAAAGTTAAATATTAAATTCAAATTACATCTCCTAAAAGGAGGGGGTGGCCGATCAAGGAATGGCTTTTAAGAGAATTAAGACAACAACAATAACAACAACAACAACATCAAGCCTTTATCCCACTACGTGGGGTCGGCTACATGAATCATTTTTCTCCATTGTGTCCTGTTAAAAGTCAAATTCTCGTTTAAATCTAATAAAGAAAGATCATTTCTAATATTTTCTAACCAAGTCTTTTTAGGTCTACCTCTACCTTTCTTAACATAATTCAAATCTAATATCTCTACTTTCCTAACCGGGTCATCGAAAGGCTACCGTTTTATGTGACCAAACCATCTAAGTTGACTCTCTCTAACCTTATCTTCCACTGGAGCTACTCCAACCTTTTCACGTATATGCTCATTTCGTATCCTATCTCTAAGGGTAAAGCCACTCATCCACCTGAGCATCCTCATCTCTGCAACACTTAACTTAGTATTATGCTTCTCTTTTAATGGCCAACATTCAGCACCATAAAAAAGTCACTTCACAAAATCTCCCTGACTTCTAGCCACTTAAATCAATGAAAGATAATTCTAGCGGATATTCTCTAAGATATTTCCCTTTATTTATCAAATAAATGTGATCAACATTTAGACAAGGAATTGTCTTATCAAAAAGCATATCTAGAATAGATATAAATTATCTTATATTTATTATTTTAGGCTATATTTGAATTTCTATATAAAATTATTATTTCTTTCTTAGAATAATGGATGATTATTGATACATCACCAAAAGTCGACTTGATCGGGCATGAATCTAGAGGCATATCTCAATTGGAAACTTTCACAATTAAATTTGGTACCATCCAAACTCCGATTTCAGCAAACATATAGTCAAACTGAACATCTTGACAACACAAACCAAACGATACCAAAATCGGTCTATATGAGTCCAAATGAGCCCAAATCAAGGGACAAAAGCATATTTGGAAACTTCAAAGTATTAATTGAATGACCAAATGATCTCCAAATATGATATGCTTATAGTCGAATTGAGCAGCTCGACAAGATGAATCCAACGAGCCCAAGACGCTTAATTTTTACATTATCAAGGCACTTAAATGTTGAACAATCACTCGATGATTGAGAGAATCAATATGAACCGTCCAATGAAGCACTTCGAATTTGCTCCAGATCTTTTCAATATTTATGGGGCGTGCTACTCACAAAATCTATAAATAGACCATCACTCTCTACATGAGGGGTACCTTTTGAAGGAGCCTTGGACCTTGAGCTAGAGGTCAAAGCATGAAGAATCTCGAAGCTCCACCCAGGCAGCACCGCCGGTGAACCCTCGCCGCTCGGCCATCGCCGTCGGACTTTCACCAGTCGATCATTGTCGGACGTCCACCGTGCCGTCTCCGCCAGACCTCAAGTCTCTCGGCTGCTGTCGAACCTTCAATCGACCACTTTCCTTGGATCACAGTCGCTCAACTACGGTCCTCAAACCAACATTGCCCAACTATGATCTGTCTGACCTCCATCGCCTGCCGACTACGATCTTTGGATTTGTGTCGCTCGATTACGATTCTTCCGACCTCCGTTGCCCACCAACTATGGTCTAATCAACCACCGTCGTCCGACTATGATCCTTGGACCTCAGTCGTCTGACTAAGATCCTTCCAACCTCCGTCGCCCGCCGATTACAATCCTTGGACCACTGTCGCCCAACTATGATCCTTAAACCACCATCACCTAACTACAGTCCTTTTGACCTCGGTCGACTGACTACGGTCCCTTTGGCCTCCGTCATCCACCGACTACGATCCTCAGACCATCGTCGCCTGACTACAGTCCCTCCGACCATTGTGGCCCGACTACAGTCCTTCTAATTACGGTCCTCAAACCACTATCACTCAACTATGGTCTCTCTGACCTTCGTCGCCCGACTACAATCCCTCCGACCTCAATCGTCCGACTACGGTCCCTCCAACCAACGTCGCCCCCGACTATGGCCCCATCAACCAAACAAACAAGCCTACCATCTGTTAAGAATAGCTTTTATGCCATTGGATTTTTTTCAACTCCAACCATGTAAAATTCTCTACACAATGTATATTTGTTATATGATGTTAATGCCTTCCCCCATAGATGGGCATCCTTTGTAATCAATGACAAACACTAGTGAAATTATTTCAACTAAGCTAGGCCTCATGATTTTTCCCATTTTCAAGATTTTTCACGTAAAATATTATTGTCTCTTATGACTCTTACACCCCTCTCTTTTATCTGTGTGTGTGTTGAATCTTCGTACAAAGCTAAGATGTTAAACTTTTTATTTTTCTACTGCCGCGAATGTTATGACACATAACTATAAATATAGATTGTAAGATTTAGGATCAATGAAAATCAAATGGAAACCAAGTAGAACACATTTCCATTCAATTGGCATTATTATTTCTTCCTATTCTTATTCCTCTTTCTCTCTCCTTTAGTACTTGTCAGCCCTAGCCCTAGTCATGGCAGAGGTGCTAAACTCCTCAATCTCTCTTTGTTTCATTTTCACTAGGATCAACACGATTAGGATAGGGGTGTCAATATTTGATACGACCCGAATACCCGACCCGAAAATTCTAGGTTAGAGTCAACCCGTTTGTCAAATGGGTCGGGTTCGGGTTCAACAAATCAACCTATTTCAAAAATCGGGTTGGGATCGGGTTGACCTGGAAACCTGACAATGACCCGGACCGACCCAAAATTCTGCCTGCCGATATGATTCCAGCCCGAACTCGCGACTCGCGAACTCCGCCTCGACCGCGGCTCCGCCGTCCCGCAGTTCCGTCGACGACGATGACATTTCCTTCCTAGCCCTAGGCTAAACCCTAGGCCGCCAGCAGATCGCGACAATCCTTCCTAGGCTAAACCATAGGTCGTCCGTCTCGCCAACAACATTACCATCCAACGACAACGTTCCTTCATGTGAATCCTGTCTAGTCCGGAGGCTTCGACGAGAGCGAGGAGACGAGAAGACGACGACGAGTCTAGTTCGAATTGAATTTTATGACCCGTTTGCAAAAACGGGTAGGGTTCGGGTCAATAAAAAAACGTCGGGTCAGTTCTAGGTTTGACCCAAACCTTACATGCAACCCGAATTTGACACCTCTAATTAGGATTTCAACATTTCTGTCGCTACAACAGCCGAATGAGATCATCTAAGGAGGAACCAAGACAATGCAATTGTTATTGTTTTTTGTTCTTTGTTTGGTGTCTAACATTGAAACCATTCACTGTTAAAGGCTAAAATCCAAAAATACCAAAGGTAAAGAACAAGCGAAGAAGGAGAAATCACGGAAACAACCAACAATTTTCTAATTCCTTATAGAGCTAATATTTTTGTTTTATCATGAAGATTCTTGCATTTGATATCATAGGAGACCATAGATCATTCTTGCATTTGATATCATAGGAGACCATAGATCTCTGCATGTCCCTTTTTAAAAGCCAAAGCAACATATAAATCCTACCGGCTCCACAACAATCCGCATCATCATGATTACGTCAATTTGATATCATAATATGATTATATTATTCAGAGTAATCACTTAAATGCGTCCACAATTGCACCAAATATAAGAAAGCAACCATCTTTCTCAATGCATACCGCGAAAACCTTGAAGAAGTAAACCTCAAAATGAGACTTGGTAATCCCTTTCTCAAAAAGCCAAATTAAGAAAATAAATACGCACACTCCAATCCGATTCGTCAGGGGCAGATTACTGAAAATTGAGGACGGGGAAAAGACGAAAAAAGAAAAAAAAAAAAAGGGAATAGGTCTTTGAAGGTCACTCGGAAATCCTCCCAAATCCAACATTTAATTAAAAAGGAGGAGGTGCTCAATATAAAGGCGGGGCTCGAACCGTGATGAGCATAGATGTAGGCAATTCTCCAGGAATAGATATGATCGCCGGGCTTCAGCTCGTCCCTAGAGATCATGTTCGAAAGCAAGCCCATTTCCTCTATTAGCCTCCTCCTCGTCCTCCTCCTCGTCCTCCTCTCGCTAGCGATCGCTAAGTCGACCACAAAGGAGGAAGGAAGACGCAGAAGACCAGCAGTCGCTCTCTCCTCCCCGACGCCTTTCGATAGCTTAATTTCAAAGGCTTCTCTTTCTCTCTCCCATTAACATATGCTCGTACAACGCCATTTATGAAGAAGCGTGCCGAACTAAATTTAATAAAGTTTGTTCTTTTAATAAATTAATTGATTTTGAATTTATTAGTTTAAATGCAAAAGCAAAATTTTTAAAATCTTTGAGAAAAAAATGACAAAATTTTATCCATATTTTGACTTTTTTTAAAAAGTGCTCTTTTATTTATATTTCCTTACTTTCAAAATTAAAGTTGAAGTTTAATTAATAGCATGTATATTTTTATTAATTTGAAAATAATATTATTAATATATTAATGATATTTAATAATGTAATAATATTCCTTAAATACTTGCATCACATAAATTTTAAAATTTTATGAAATGCTTTCCTATTTTTTGTGTCAGATCTCATAGTCCATAATAGTTAAAATGAGAGAAAAAATTCAAAATAATTTTTAGGCTATTCATATACAATCAATTTAATATCAAAGCATTACATTTTTTTTATTTAGCCCCTTTATTGTATAAAATAGATCCCACAATTTTGCAAATAGAAATTGATAAAAATTGTGACACAAAATTGATCATATTTAGGCTTTATTTGGGTCAGCTTTCTAGTATAAAGTTTTTTGAACTAAAAATTTTGTACTAAAAAACTGCGTTAAAAAATAGTTAAACAGCTATCCCAAATAAAGCATTTAATCTCTAAGGCACCATTTGGGACTAATTATATATATATATTTTATGGACTCAATTGGAGAAATATGATAATATGAGATTAAGGCTTTGTTTGGAACAATTTTTTTTTCTAAAATAGCTTTTTAGTACAAAAATTTCATGAATTAGAAAATTTTATACTAGAAAACTGTTTTAGGAAACAGTATGAATGTTGTCCCAAACTAAGCCTAAATTGATCATATACGAATAATTGAGGGATTATTTTAAACTTTTTCCTATTAAAAACATGATATACATAATGTAAAAATAACTAAATAAAAAAAATAAAAAGTTAATCTCTAAAAATCCTTAATTAGGAGTAAATCCAATGGAAAAAAATGCATATTTTATTATCAACTAAATGACAATGAAAGGTCAAATAAACAATTATTTGTTGAATCATAACTTAATAAATTTAGTATTAGATATGTAAACTCAAATCCAAGTTTTAAGGGGATATTATGCATTTTAGTGAAAATATATTCTTTGATAAAATTCTAAGCATAAGCATATAATTATTTTATATTTAATTTATGATTAAAAGATTATCTCTACAAAATATTCATTTAACAAATACTATTTTCTCAACCAAACTTATCAATGAATATTTTTAAAATTAAAACAATACTTAACATTATTTTTCGTTCGAAGTTTTTTTTTTATTTATAAAATGTATGCTCAATAAAAATCGATAATTTCTCGAAGCAGATCGCTTATTTCGTCATATATGATTTACACAATACATACTAAAGCTTTATTTGGAATAACTTTCATACTACTTTTTAAAGCAATTGTTTAATACAAAATTTTTTTTGAATTTAAAATTTTGTACTAAAAAACTGCTTTAGAAAGCAATAAAAAGTTGTCCCAAACTAAACCCTAAGTTATAAATGTTCAACTTTATATGAATTGATTACCCCCGCTTGTCATTTGGAGACTATCAACAAGCAGCAAACATGAAGACAAGGAGGCATAATAGCTACATTTTAAAATGAGATTATTTACAAACTTTATTACAAATAAAAGAGAAACAACATTTTAAATTAGTAAAAAAAATAAATTTAGGTTCAGCATCCCATTCAAATTTAGGTTTTAAGATTGACACTATTTTTTTAAATGAAAATAACCTCGAAAGCTCCTTTTAATCGAAAGTTTATTTTTAATTTATCAGTAAATTTCTCTTTAGAATTCTATTATTAAGTGTGCTCATAGTACAATACTCCTAAGATGAATAACCTCTTCAAATAAATTAAAAAAAAAATCATAAAATTCAACCTTACATAGATGATAGCCTTTCTCATGCAAGCCTTTTACCTCTGTTAAGCTCAATAATGAAATTGGAATTTGCTACAGTTTTCAAGCATTCACATTCTTTCAAATACTGTACTAAATGCTTTCTCAATAGAATCTCATAAATAAAGCGGTTGATCTTAAGAACTTGCATTTATAAATACTGAAACATATAAGGAAATTGACTTGAACAGTTAAAAAGGGTAGCAGATTTCAAATTAGTGATTACAAATTTTGATCAACCTACAGTACTTCACTGGATTTCTTTTAATTTCCTTCACCTTCCTTTCATCCAAACCTAGCCTAAAGAAACAACAACCATATCTGCTAACAGAAGTTTCACTAATCACAACAGGACAATAACTTCTAAATGGTCTATTGATTAGATTACTTTTAGACATAGACATATAAAACCACCATGAAGCTAACTGATACAGAGTTTCATACCTTTCAGCATTCTGTTTGAATCCTGTTTCATTGCTCTTTGCCAATGCTTAGGTTGAATTTTAACAGAGAATATTTGATTCTAAGCTAGAAGGCATTGAGTTTGCTTCATCGTGTCCTTTCATGGCTTCTAAACTCTGAAGTTAGATGTACAATCTGTTTCTCAAAATTGCTTTGCCTTCGCCATAGCATTCAACCTTGAATGTTTTAGAAATCTTCTTTCAAGTGCTGAAACTTTGGACGGTTCTTTCTAGCTGATCAAGGTCAGAATCTCTAATGTCTGAAATTGAGGCCATTCCTGTATACTTTGAAGCTAGGCACTGAGCTCACCGTTTCCGACCTTGCTAAGCAATATTTTCCCCTCATATTCACCTGCATGCAAATCAGAAGGATAAGAGAAAAAAGAATGAGAAATAGATCAAGAAAAAAAAATTTATAGGAAGGATTTATTTAAGTAGAGATGCACTGTAAAAGGTATACTTTTCCAAAGATAAATTGACGATTAAAAAGGCATGATCGATACTATTGCCAGAATAAAGTTATCCAAGGAACTGATGAACTCTGTGGAACTCCAAAGTCCTTACATGACCAACACGTTATAGGATGCAATGTATTACTGGATGCAATTTAAAGCTCTCCAGTCTCTCCCCTGAATGTGATTAGAAGTACTTTATCTCATGGCGCCCTTCTTATTGCCCACTTTTTGAAAACTTCAATGATGTCAAAGTTAGATAAATTCACACTCCCTCGGTTCTTTCTTTTTTTTTTCTCAACCCGTCCTATTTAAGAATATACAGATGGTAAAATCTCACAGCTTCTTAAAACAAAATTTAAATAATAAAAACTGTATAGTATACTGATGTAACTTCTACAATTAAAATAGAGAGCAGAAGGAGTTTGAGGAAAGGCACAGATGTGTATCATTTGCAGAGATGCTCTAGATGATGTAGTATTCTTCTAGAAGATTCACTAGATTGGTCATAGAAAATGCGAGTGACAGACCTTTCAAAAATAAAGAACGGAAGCTAGCCTGAATGCTGAAACATACAATTTTTGCACTTATGCAATACAAAGTAATGTTACTTGCATGCTAGCCTGGCCATATTCAAAAAAAAGTTCATCCACCCTGCATGTTAACGTAACCACTAACAAGATTTATTTCTCTCTCAAATAAGAGATGGGATGAACTGTATCATGTGCATATATCTAATTTTCTTTGATAAGATATCATATGCTATTAGTGTATGATGGCCAAAATATGATAGCTCTCTATATTTAGAAAGTAGTGTATGTTAATTTGGCTGTACGCTTGAACATTGTAAATGGGGAGATCTCTATTGGATAAGAAACCAAATTTTCTCCACTAACATGGTATCAGAGAAAGGATTTCCCTTGCCTTAGCTGCAACCCACCTTTCCGAACCCCCAACTCTGCTCCCAATCTCACCGCCCTAGCCACCAGCACACCCATCTACTTGCTTGCACTAACTGTAGACTCAACACTCGCTCACCCTCTCGATCATGTGCAACATGCCCTTGCTTGCACGCTTGCCCTTTTTTACTTGCAGCTGCTCATCCACTTACTCATGTGCTCTGTTACAACCCACACAACATGCGCCTGCTCCTCTGCTAATTGCTCAGTGCTCAATGGATTTGCTCTCTGTACTCGCTCACATGCAACCTTAAGTAATGTCAATTGCATGACACACACAGTAGATCCAAGTTACCTATGAGATTCACCTACCACTCTCTCTTCCAAATGATTTCATGCCTTCTAACTCATGTCTCAATGAATCAAAACCCTCTTCCACCATTGGCACCAACATAAAAATTCAATATTACCAAATATCTCTAGCAGGCGAGGGTTTTTGACTTCCTTGTTAGTTCCTATGACAAATGTCATCATCTTGATGCCTCCCTTCCAAATACGCTGACATCTACGAGTTCTCAAAAAGGCAAGCATATAACTTTGTTGTTCTTAACTGATTACTCAAAGTCCTAAACTTTTTTATTGCCTCCACTATTATGTTCTAGGATTCTGCCAAAAATATTTTGAGTTTTCTTTGCTCCATATACTTTTAGGAAAAATAATCTCTTGTCTACACTCTTTATCATGATTTTTTTTTCGTACCATCCACTTACTATTGATGTAATAATTTGACAAAACAAAAATGAAGAATTAATTGTCATTAAATTTACCTCTGGCTTGCATTCTTATTAGCAAGGTGCGTGATTTCAATTAATAACAAACTCTGTGATCCCCAACATTATGGTTGCTCTCATTTAGGTTCTATGGATCACAAAACTGTCTACTCTATTCCCAACCTGCCACTCCTATCAATCAGCCTTGGTCTTTGGCTATAAGAGTGGTCGAAGGAGCATAGTTGAACTAGGGACAAATGCAATTGTGGCCATAATATTTGTTGGGCATGCCCTCATTGTAACTACATTTATCATCCTCCTAAACATTGCTAGGAGAATTCAACTCTGCCTTATACTTCCATAAGTGCAATCATGCTTGCCCTTTCCGGTGCTTCATCCATTAGATTATTTACTCTCAAAAAAATTATGATTGGTCATTTTGATAATATCAATCATCTATCGGGTCACCTCATGTTTTCTCATTCTTTGGATCCACCGTAGTTGTCTCTATTAGTATGTCCTAGATTTTACTATTTTAGATTTAGGCACTTTTTCACATATAACATATAACCTTCATCTTTTTTCATCTCTTCATATGACAACATTATTACCTCTTAGAAAAGGCATTATACATTCTATGAAAACTTTTCTCCACAAGTTTCTATCAATTTATTATTTAACCATCGTAGATGTGGGCTCCGAAAATTCACGCCCTGATCATTCCGCGACCCCTTTCTTTTTTTGTCATCGGCGAGGGGAGTTTTGACGAGTATAAGTTTCGGGTAAATTTTCAGAAGGCAGATTGAGTTTTAGATAAGACACTACCCAGAGATTTCACCCTCATTTTGTGGGGACTTTATGATCTGAGTTTAGATTTCCTAGAGGCATAAGCCCCTATAGTTCATTACCCCTCCCGATAATGAGAGAGAACTTTCGATTAAGGCTAGTCATTAGAATAGACACTTAGTACCCAGTGTATAGTCGCAACAGAATTTGATATTGAAAATTGAAATTTTATCACCATGCACTTAAAGCGGATGGTGGGGGAATGATGATGAATCCGATCAAGATCTCATGGTGCCGTCATCCCGGGCCATCATAGTCTCTAGTTTACTAAGTCAGAGAAGTTAGTCGACCCAACCTGACTTATGGATCCTTGTTGGCAACCATGGGTTGTTTCGTCCAATGGTACCTTATAGACTTGGGAAGAAGGTTTATCTAATGGGATAAATTTGAGTCTACCTTAGCTAACAAAGGGCTTTATGCCCCATCAATTATATCCTATTAATTCATTACTCAAAGATTTACAGCCATTGGGGAACATATGAGATCTGAACATAATCGTAATTTAGTGGTACCACTTGGTGGAAAAATCACCCGGTCAAAGGACACGTGCCATTTGACTGCGAAACCACCGGTTACAGGACACATGCCACGTCCTTACTGGCAAAAGACGGTTTGAGAATGAATCCCAGTGATACTCTCGATTGGACATTCACTCTTTGTGAGCTGAAGTGATTTTCAAATTTATCGACCTCGACAAATTATTGCGGAGGGTAGATGAATTTTTACTTTAAGATTTTAGGTGTTTTATTTCAATTAGGCATTTTTGGATTTTTGAAAAGAAATAAATTTTGAAAATTTTATTCATACTTGACCCCCGGACAATTAACTTTGAGATTTGAAGACATTTCTTTGAAATTTATATAGACCGTTCCGGTTGAGATTTGCATTCAACACGGCCATCATCGGGATTCTATAGGGTATTGTCATTTCATTGCTTGGACCTTATCAACTCTGTTTACTTGCAAATGAAGGATTAGGTCTAGCTCCTAATTTATAGAGTTATTGTATAGACATCAGAATCGAGGGTATCCATTTTAATGTGTGAACTTTCTCATAAGAGATCTCGAAGGCCTAATATAAATGTATAAAACCAAATACTCTGGTCGGCGCTACGATTGTGCATTTGTTTAGTGATTCAGGTCGTGTCAACTCCGATCCATTCAAAGAGAAGGATTAGACTTGAACTTAAGTTCACTTTTGACCCACGTAACATTCTTAGACATCACGTGTGTACATACATGTGGGTACATGCTTTTGAATGCATTTCGCGTAATGTATTTATATGCTGGTTATATACATATGTAATGCAGTATATGTGTATGACATATCTGCATATTCACATACACACTCACATATTCATTTGCATGTTAACATACTTGCATATGTATTTGTATGTTTGCATAACACATGTATGATGATTCAATGCCCTCGTGTAACGTTTAATCATATTTGCATGTTGGTATTATACGCTACCACGACATAATACATTTCGCATGTTGGATGATATGCCCACATAACATGTTTTTGCACATTGCAATATATATGCACAGTGTGTTTGCATGTTAATGTAACGCGCCGCCACGACGTAATATATTTTACATGTTGAATGATATGCTTACATATATTCCGCATGCAGTAATGTATAATGTACTCAGTGCATTTATATGCTAGGTGGGAATACCCATAATAATATCTACTCATGACTTACTGCATGCACTTATGATGTATTTGTGTTGTGTACTTGCATGCCTTCTAAAGTATTTGAGTGATGCATATGTATATGCTCGATGCATTGGTACACATTTTAACGTGCACTATTGAAATATCACACGTTTTTCAAAACAACGACACTTCTCGATGTATCGCATCTAAGTTTAGGAAATCATATTTTAATGTATTAGGGAGGGCATTTTAAAGTATTTGAAATTAATCAATCGTGCAAGTGATTGTTATCTGAGTGTGCATAAGATTCCATTTAGGAATTTGCAAATGCTTTCTATCCACTTGTACAAGTGTTGCGGATCCGATGACATTATTTAGTCCATTTCATCTTCTGCAAGCTGTCATTTTCTTCAACTTAACTGGTTGGAGCGTGCTTCTACCTACAAGTGAGTTGTATGGTGCATCACGAGTTCTCCACCTTTCATTTACAAGTGGGCTAATCTATTCAGCGTGGCAACCTGGCCCTACAAGTTTGTTGCTTCTGTTTACCAGTGATCCATAATTTTCACTACAAATTCCCTGCTTCTGCTTGCAGGTGAATCATAGCGCTGTGTTATGGGTCACATGTTGCTTCTTGAAGGCAAGCTGTCGTGCAGTGCAAACTTTGTTAACATTGCTTGTGGGCAAGCAGGAAACATTCAAAAGGCAATAGCTATCGTATGTTGGTGAATTATGTTCAGTGTGACATCCTCCAACACTACTTGTGGGTAAGACTACTGTGTGCATTTCAAGTTTAAACTCTCTACTTGTGGACAAGCCACATTCACCACGAGTTTGCTATTTTAATTTGTATGCATGCTATTATGCACATGATGAGTCATCTACTGTTGTTGCAAGTGTTTGCATTCATTAGAAGTTTGTTGCTTATGCTTGTAGATAGTGTGTTGTATTCATTGTAACTCCCTTATCTGCACTTGTAGGGGATCCTTCACATTCATTGCATATTAATCATCATTGTTCACAGAGGATTGCTACATTTGTTTGCAAGTTGACTAGCATCAATTGTAGGAGGGCCATACTCATTTCAAATCCAATATTTCTTTAGTAGATTAGTATATTCATAAAAAAACCCTCTTTGTTGGTGCCTATAAGTCATTTGCTCTCACTTGCGGGTTGACTAGTTGAACATCACAAGTCACCTTAATTTCATTGTTCATCACTTATGGGCAAGATATCATATGCACTGAGAGTTTGTTCACCACAAGTCTCTTATAGTTGCCTGCTAGTGGGCTATCATCAAGCTTCATTACTATTTTCTTCGTTTGTTATTTGATTGCATTTTTCATTTTAGATATTTAATTCAAGTTCGATTCCATGTGGTTTTGATTGCAATCAAGTTCTCTATGATTCTGCTTAAGTTTGGTTCTCTATAAATCAGTTCAAATTCCAGCAACCTCTCGATGTTTCTCCCGTTTAGGGAAAAATTTGGGGAGCCTAAGCTTGCCCACCACGTCAAAAAAGACGTGCATAGTCGGTATCTCCAATCGCATTATCAAATTTAACTAAAGATACACCTACTAATGAGCATTATTATCTACGTTTACCAATTGCCTTACAAAAAGGTAAAAGACAACATATTGCTTATCTCATTCGCTCTTACATATCATTTAATCATTAAACTTATTCATTCCACACATTTGTCTTGACCCTATCACTCATATCTATTATCAAGACATATCAGGAAGCACAACAAAATTCTTCATGGAAACAAGCTAAGAATGCTGAAATGGGTGCTCTACTAGGACTTCATATATGGTATTTGGTTGTTCCCTTCTATGATTAAACTAATCATCTGTTGTTCGATGTCTATTGTTAAATTTCATAATGATTGTATGCTCAATCGATACAAAGCTTGATTGATTACAAAAGAAGACTATTTTGACATGTCCTTGATAGTCAAACTTAACTCCATTTGCATTCTCTCATAGGTAGCCATCAATCATTGATGAATTATGCTACATATGGATGGGTAATGAATTTCTCAAAGGCAGTTTAAATGAGGTAGTTTATAAGAAGCAACCTCTTGGTATAATGCTTAGGGACAGAAACAAATGTTTTAACTTATGAAGACCATCTATGAGCTTAAATAGAGTCCCAAGGCTTGGTTTGAAAAGTCTAACAAATTTAATGTTGAGAAAAAAATCAAAATGGTCCCTCAACTTTTTGTGAGGGACCAAAATAGTCTCCAACTCTTTTGAGGTATCAATTTGGTCCCTCAACTCTTTAAAATGAGACTTTTTTAGTCCTAACATCTAATGTTGGAGTTAATGATATAAAATATAAGGGCATTTTGGGTAATTTTTAATTAAATATTTATTAAATAATCATAATTTTTTTAAAAAAAATTTATTAAACATTTCTTTAATAAATAATAATAATAACTTTAGTTTTAATTTCAAAAATTTTAATCATATTTTATAAAATATGATATTTATTGATTTAGAAAATCAAATGCAAATAGATGTCATTTTCAACTTAGTTATACATATTTTTACCAATCATATTTTATAAAATATGATTAAAATTTTTTAAATTAAAACTAAAATTATTATTAATTTTTTTATTAAAAAAACATTTAATAATTTTTTTTAGAAAAATATAATTACTTAAAAATTACATTTAATAAATGTTTAATTGAAAAATGACCAAAATACCCTTACATTTAACACCATTAATTTCAACATTGAATGTTAAGACCAAAAATATCTCATTTTAAATAGTTGAGGGACCAAATTGGTCCCTCAAAAAAGTTGGGGATCATTTTGATCCCTCCCTCACAAAGAGTTGAGGGACCATTTTGGTCCTTTTCTCTTTAATGTCAATATTAGTCCTTGCAATAGTATCACAAGTCATTCTATCTTTGTTAGGCACACATCAAGCTAATGACATTTTACTCATTAGGAGTGATCATAAAATCATCTTTAAGGTAAAACACTTTGTAAAAGTGTTTTGTCACCAAACATTTGAGACGACCAAACTACTTTATTGAATTGAATTTTCTTACAGCAAAAATTGTATTATCTTCTCAGAGGAAATATGCAAATGATTTTCTCGAAGAATCTAGCATTCAAGATAGCAAACTAGTTAGAAATTCAAACCATTTCCAATAACAAAGATCTCCTTGATGATCCATCTCAATATCAAAGGGTTGGATGAACATTTTATGAGTATAGTAAGGTTCTCTATATTTCAAAAGAGTTCTATAATAAGTTGGGCATTCATTCATTTATTATAAATAGGTGGATCTCTATTGAATATTGTAAAACTCAAAATTCGACGATTGTATGTCTCGCACGCATCTCGATGCGCCGAATGAGATTTAAGTGAAATTTTCAAAGTCATCGGAATTCGACGCAAATAATTTTATAAAATTCTACGCAAAATTCTGAACAATTTAGTATATAGAACTTATACTTAATTTTGTTTATTTTGAGAGATAAAATTTTTGGAAATCTCAATATACCAAATTACCCTTTTTAAGTATTGAAGGGGAGATATTTTAAGTGAGGGCATTTAAGTCTTTTGGCCAATTGTAGGAATTAAAGGGGGGGAAGTTGGTCTCTCCCTCATTCCATTCGGCTGAACTGAACGAACAAAGGAGAGGGGGCGGACGGGTGAGGCGCACGGGGAGCTTCTTGACGGTGGCTCCAGCGACGATTTTCTGGCTAGGAAATTAGTGGAAATCGAAGAGGAGGCTAAAGGGAGACTAAGGTAAGCATTACAATCTAAATTTTTCCTCTCATTCTCTAAATTTTTGGAAAGAGAAATTCTAGGGTTTTACAAAAACTCAATATTTCCT
Source organism: Dendrobium chrysotoxum (assembly GCA_019925795.1). Lineage (NCBI taxonomy): Eukaryota > Viridiplantae > Streptophyta > Magnoliopsida > Asparagales > Orchidaceae > Dendrobium > Dendrobium chrysotoxum. The sequence continues at coordinate 96,058,640 of CM034305.1, read as the reverse complement.
TACGAAATCAATAAGGTAGGTTTAGAATGATGTTTTAACAGTAGAAACTAAATTTTCCTAAATTTTATTGAGTTTTGAAAAATTAGGATTTTCTCCAAATGTCAAATTCTTTGAGGTTCTTTCACAAATATGATTCCAAATTAGCATAGGAATGTTTCTAATAGTAAAATTTAGGGTTTTAATTGATTTTTTATTTTTCATAATTTTAATTTAAGAAAAATCCAAAAATTAAGATTCCCTAATTATTATTTAGGTGAGAGGGATGTTTTGGAAGTCATTTGGAGGAGAATTAGGGAGATTTAGGTTGCCAAAAAAATTGGATTTTAATAAATCCGAAAATGTTAATTCAATTTTAAATGATTTTAATTAAGTATTAAGAATGTCTAATATTAATCAATTTAGAAATGTAAAGTTGACATTGGTCTTATGTACAATTTTAGGTGTTGATCGTTAAAGGTGCGTCACATGTCTAAACGGTGTCGTTGAGACTAACTTTGCAATTGTTAAGGTAAGTACATCATATATCCTGTAAGAATTTTATAGATTATTTTGCTCCTTTACTCAATGCAAACCCAGTGTTCAAATTTATGTGGTTTATGGTTTATGAATTTTGTGATGTTACAATTAGCATGCTCTTTATTTCTTACATGTTATGGTTTAATTCGTTGATTTCGTGTTTAAGCAAATGATATATGAATCATGGTGGTTTTTCATTAAGCATATGATTGACTAAAAAATAGTTAAAGTTTATGATACGAGACTGTGCATGCTGATGCGGAATATCCAAATATGGTAAAGGACTCTACGGAGCAATGATAAATGGGTTCTTTGGAAGAGGTTTTTCGGAATCAAATGGTAAAGGAATGGCCAATGAAAATGTGTACTTGATCAGTACAAACTTATAGGTACCTCCGAGACGGGTGTTATAGTAAATATTATGCATATTATATTCATACATGTTTTTTTAAGCACATTAAAGGTTTATGTTTGAGAAAAAAGTTATGAAAAAGACTTTTATTATTTAAGGAAGGTTATGGAAATGTTCTCATTTAAAAATGGCTTTGAAATTATTCAGAATTGATAGTATATAAAGTTTCATGTGAGGTTTGTTTTCATAAAATATTTTATTGTAGTTTTATTGTAATTTTATAAAATTTTTATGGAATATATGAATTACCTGCTGAGCAAGTAAGCTCACCCTACTTTTGGGAATATTTTTCATGAGAAACTGATAGGAATTGATGGCTGAATGATAGTACACCTACCGTCGTAGAGGGACTCAAGGTGTCAGGTTTTTATTTTAAAATTTTCTGTTATGAGTTGAGTTGAGTCAAGAGTTGTAATGTGGATTTTAGTTGATGTTTATGTTTATGTTTATATTTTTAGTGGTTGTATATTTTTGTTAAAGATGTTGTAAAACTTTATGTTGAATGTTTAGTGGCTCTTTCTTACTTTATTGTTGGAAGATATTTATATTAATGTTAATTATGAATTGCAAGCTTTATGATTTGGAAGTTTTATGTTTCTCCGTACGACCGTCTGTTCCCGCCCCGTTAATTCGGACTAGTCGAACCGGGTCGTGACAAATATGACACAAAATTTTCTTTTCTAACCCATATGTTCTTAAGAAAATACAAGTACAAGCATCAATTTTGCTTAAATTAATGAAAAATAGCATTTTGTAGAAGCATATTAGTACATCAATGTAAGCATTTAAAATGCAAGAAAATCTCCGTGGCCATTGAAACTTACCAGGTGATTTGACAACACCATGAAACTGGTCTTTGTTGGTGAGATGTCTGACCTCAGAGCCATTTGCAGCCTCTAAAATTCCTTCAACACTCTTTCTCTTGAGATGTTCTTTAGCTTCCTGCAAGGCTTTGATTACTGTCTTATCTCCCGACATTTCAAGAACCAATACCTCATAATCTTCTACAGATGCCTCCCACCGCTCCATCTAATAAAAGATTCCAGATATAATCACCTTCAGCGTCTACAATAGCAAGTATATATGCCAAAGGAAAAGTGTCCAGCTCACCTTGGCATTACAATCTGCTCTCCTTAGGCGAGCCTTGCTGTATTTTGGTCGTAAAATAAGAGCAGCATTGCAATCTTCAATGGCTTTTTGCCATTCACCTAGCTTAGACAGGCAAGCAGCTCGATTGCTTAGCAGGATTGCATTCTGAGGGTCATGTTTAAGGCCATTGCCATAGGCAAGGGATGCCTCAGCAAATTTGGAGGCCTTGAAAAGATTATTACCCATTGACCGAGCTGATGCAACTGATCGAGCCTTTCGAGCAACAGCAGCAATTTCCCTGCTTCCAGGATCTATTCGTGCAGCCAATTGAGCTAATGAAACTGCATTTTCAAATTTTCCTTCAGCCATATCAACCTGTGCTCTTACCGAAAGATAATATGCGTTGCTAGGGGCACCAAAGAACTTTGTTGAAGCAGCAGTCTCAAATTTGGGCGCATCAATCATTGATTCCTCTGCATCTTCCAGCTTGCGGAGCATCAATAAGGCCTCAGCTTGGTAGGCAAAGATCTGCAAAAAAAAGGGAAAAACAGAATTCTATGAAGTCAGTCGGTTCTGATGAAAGTTTGAGTAAAAGAAACGGACCAATTTACATTTTTGTATGTAGTGTAGATTTACAAAGATGTGGTTTACAAAGATGTGGTAGGATAAAAATGATTTGCATTTTCTAAAACATGGCATATTGACTTAATGTTTTTATTTTTATTTTGAACAATGTTCAAAAAATGCCTGTTCATGCTTGAAGTTGTGTTATATGTTAAAGCTTAAACAGCCAAGATTCTAATTTGAAGATGATATCCTTTTTTTCTGATTATTTGATAAAGATCCTAATGGTGAAAATTACAAATACTATTTTCTAGAATATTCACGGCGGCAGAGAAAATACAATGTCTTAAGATCTTTTGAGTATCTCAAATACGCACAGATAAGTTCAAAGCATCACACAGGAGATAAGATTTTTTATATGAAAAGCCCAAGAAAATAAAAAAGATCTTGCCTGATTGAAATAATTCTATTAATGTAAGTCAATTGATTACTCAAGGGTCATTTCCAATAAACGGAGAAAGCATTAACACAATATAATTAACTTGAATCATGAAAGAAGTCTCTTGTGACGGTAATAGGTTGCAATGAAAATGAATCGAGCATGAGAAAGTCGGGTACCTTTTCATGTTCAGATCATTTGAATTTTTGTTTGTTCGAAATTGGCTCGTATTAAAAATTATTTGAGAATGCCATGTTCATGTTCAAATTGTTGTGAGCTTGTTTTCCTTGTGTTTGACTCAAATTTAACATGAATAGATTAAAGTTTTGAATTTTAAATTTCTTTTTTATAATAAAAAAATATTCATAACTCACAACTAGGGATTATAATCTTGTTAATTTTAAAAAAAAAAACATCTTAAACCTTTTTAAGATGATCAAAATACACTGACATTGCCCAAGGCTGCAAGATCCCACATGGTTCACAATTATAAGCTTAGCTGCTCAAGGAACTAAACTAGGAGATAGAGCTTTGTACTTTATTATTTATAAACATTACATATCTATACTTTCAATTGATGTGGAATTAAATGAATTGAACTTATCCCTTTTTAATATGGTCGCCAACCAACTTTAAGCCAAAGTCACTATATATTAAAATTGCAAAATGATGCAAGAAAATAAAATTAACAATATATATATACTATAATGGACATCAGTGTTTGGCAACCCTAGTAAATGTTATATATATATATATATATATATATATAATTTATTGATCAATTTAGGCTTAAAATGAGCTAAATATGAACGAACAAAGGTTTGTTGGTGCACAGTCCATTTATAAATAGAGTTTAAATAACATGTTTGTGTCGGACTTGCTTACTTAACAAACAAATCGAACACAAGCTCTATAGCGAGCCGAACACCAACTGTTTGGCAACCCTGGTAATAAGAGCCTAAAAGTGTAGAAGTTATGATCGAGCAATGAGTGTCAATTGACAGTTGAAGACAAATGTCGAAAGTCAGAAGATAAAGGATGGTTGGCTTGGTTTTTCTCTTGATAGGATGAGAGATTGAGAGAATGAATAATGGACATCAGTGTTTGGTGGATGTAGGATGTTGGCAAGCTTTAAGTGATGATTGACGGGTTATGTCGAAAGTTGAGCAACAATAGGCTGTTGATTTGGTTATTCTCCAGATAAGTAGGGGGATCAGACAACCAAGAAGACGAGCGTTGGACGTTTTTGTTAATATACGTCAAATATCAATCACTAGATAGTAGCAGACAACATATGATGATATGTATTAATTAGTTTCAGGTGATGGGTGATAACAGGTGTCAAAATTGGTCAATAAATTAACATGGTTGACTGCAAACACTGATGTCAGTTGAAGTCAATTGACAGTCATCATAGTGCGACATGGAACAATGGACAAAGCTATTGAATTCTCTTTGAAGCATAAATTTGATGAGGACATCCACACTTGGAAAGTCTACCGGAGACGTGGTCGTCGATCTACGGCCACGATCGAGTCTTTATATTTTTGAGTTTTATCATGTTATTGTTTTCTTTTACTTCGTTTACCGTTGTACCCTTACTTTAGGGTGGTTTGCTTGTAAGCCCAAGAGGGCATGTTTGTTTTTTCGTTTGTCTTTTGTTTAAGGCTATTTAAAAGCCCCCATTGTATTGTTTTGGTTAATGAATGTTGAATCAAAAAATTTACTTCAGATTTCTTTGAGTTCATGGTTTGTGAGCTTGAGAGGAAGAAGGAGGCCTAGGAGAGGCTCCATTGGAATACCCAACAGCCACCTTGGTGAGCTCTTGGTCTTTACCCTTATTTCCCTTCATTTTCTCCTTCCCCACCTTCCCAACACCACCCACAGCCTAGCCCCTCCTCCCCACCCTCACGGCCAAGCCCTTCCTCCTCACCACCGCCGCCACCTAAGCCTCCACCCGACCCCCCAAGCCGCCGGCCCCTCACCCCCCCTCTCTATTTGGGTTTCCTAATTTACCTTGTCATATTTTTGGAAAGTCAAATAAATTTGAAATCAATTTGAATTCAAATTGGATACTTTCCAAAATTACTAATTCTAATTTTGGAAAGTTGCCTAATGTAACTCTAATTGAATTTAAAATCAATTTGGATTAATTAGAGCCTTCCTAATTTATTTATTCTAAATTAGGCAACCTCTGATTAAATCCCAAACCCCTCTCTCCCCCTTTTAAAGCCGCCGGCCCCTATCCATAGCCTGCCCCTCTCTCTCTCTCTCTCTCTCTCTCTCTCTCTCTCTCTCTCTCTCTCTCCAATCTTCCCCCTCCCATTAATTTTAATTTCCTATCCTAGTTCCCTCCCAATTTCAAAATCTGAGAATAATTTCAGATTTTGGAATTGGAACCCTCTCCAAAACCCTAACCCTAATTTCCCCAACCCCTCCCCTAGTGGCCGGCCACCTTCTCCTCCCACTTTCCCTTGGATTTCTAGGGAAAACCCCTCTTCCCTCGCAAAGATATTTCAAGGACAGCAAGGGCAACTCGTTTACAACATTCCTCCGGCACAATCACTATGAATGGAAGTCCCCGAATGGGACTATGGCTTGGTGCTTGACGAAGACGACAACATCGACATCCTCCGCTCCCCGTTCTTCGACGTAGGATTTGATTTCGACGACACCGTCGAAGAATACTTGGATCATATCCACATTACCTTGGTAGATACGATTGACGATCAAAGGACGAAAGGACGGTGGATCATCGTTGGTCGATCCTCGGCCTCCCTTCCCCCGGCAACTTCTTCATTCAAAAGCTACTTCACTCAGTTTCTACAAGCCCTCACCAACACCATTCGCATTCAAGTGGACACCATCCGACGGCTATTCCTTTCCGATTAAGGTGAACCTTCTTCCCTCTTCAATTTCTTCTTCACTCTCCTAATCTTGTAGGTGATGACGGATTCGCACAAGATCTGAGCCGCTTAATTTGCTAAAAGATTAGTAAACGTAGGGACCTTTGAGTGTTTCTTTTATGTTTGCTTATCTTATTGTTAATTAAGGAATTATGAATGGACGTCTCCTATATTAGCTTTACTTTGATTTTCTAATCTATGTGTTTGATCAAGCATTTACATGTGGTTTGGCCTAAACGCAAGCATCCCTCCCTTGTTTTAGTTCGTCGTTTCTATTGATAGTAGTTTAATCAGTAAATGCTCTTTTAATAAATCGTGCTAATCCTAGTTTTTATTTAAAATGCATCCTAGTCCTGCATCAAAATTTCTCTCTATACTCAACATCTTCTCTAAAAATGTGTAAAATAAGAGTATTTATAGATTTCACTTTTGCTAAAATCTACCATATCGACACCCTTAGATTGAATTGCTTGAAATGTTACCCCTTCAGATTTGATGTTTTTTATGTACTAAGATTAGCATAATTTTGGACTTGCAATTACCACAACAAAATGAGCCGTTTTGACGGCAAATATGTTGAAATCAGACTTAGTTTGAACCTCAAAATTTTTTGTGGAAGTGCTTGCTAAGATTTTGAGCATTTTGAAGTTCTTATTTGCAACGAACTTGATGCATGATCAGATAGAATTTTAGAGACCATATTAAGAAATCCCTATATTCACTATCATTTAATTTTAATATAAATGTCTACCAGATACAACTTTCCTTTCAAGTTTTCCTTCTATTAATATCCAACTTGAAGTTATGGTACTTCCACTGCTTAGCATTACCACATATTTTTCATTCTGTCAGCGCTAATATCAAGTGCAAATGCATGACCGCAAAAGTTGTTATCAGATTCGATATCAATGGCGATAAAACGAGTTATTGAAAATATCAAAATCAGCTAGAAGGAAAATATAAGTGCAATTGAGTGTTTCACTATCTTTTAGACCTTGTGCAATGCATAGCTGACATGCCTAATTATATGCATATAAGAAAAGTAAATTTTTCTTAGCAGGTCAAGCTATACATTGATAATAAGTTGCTATCTATAAGGAGGAAGACGACCTGAGGAGATGAATCAGCACCAGCAGAAATTGCAGACTGACTCTCTTTTAGCAGAATATTCCAGTTCCTTGATTTCCTCGCTTCACTGCACTTACCAATGAAAACTTGTATGTCCTTTGCATGCGAGATGTCATCATAGCTTGCTTCATTTTTCGCTAGTTTATAGTGTTTAGCTGCTCTTTCTGGTTCTCCCAATCTAAAAATATTAAATAAAGTTCTTAGCTAGATATAGAGAAAAAACAACGACTTGACAAGAACTCTTGCCATTGGAGTGAGTAAGAACCTAAAAGAATGAATAGGCATCTTACACAGCATGACACAACAATAAATATTTCAGGAAGAACTCTTGCCACATGATAATCAAGGTATAAAAGGATGAACTAAAAATTCAATTCTTTAGAACTTGCAAATTCTGAACATCTCAAGCATACCAGAACGAATGTTTATCAGTATGTCCAGATAAAAACTTGGCAAAAATTAATAATATGCAAAGCAAAGAGGTTGCTCTAAACCTGTAACCCTAAGAAGCCAGCGAACAACGAGCCAGTGATTAGAGGGCAACTGACAAAAACTATGGACAAAATCTTGTATATTGAAGCACAGTATGCAAAAGCTCTTTTAAGTGCTACACCAGTTGTTATGAAAAAGCAAAAATGTCTTGATTTTTAACTAAAATACCTTGTTCTAAGATGGCAATTTTAAGCGTTTAAGTTGCTTTCTTGTTCATGTTTTTTGTTGGACAAAAAAGGGCATTATTTTTATGTTGTGCCAGATGAATTAAGGCTAAAATTCTAAACAATCAAATCATATTGAAATTGAAATCTAAAGCATTGATAACATATGAACATATATAAAATTCTTATGTGTTTGTCTCTGTTGATCTCCTTTTTTCCACTATTTCCCAACAGAATCTATCCAAAATGACCTGAGATAGAGATTGGCAAGTCTCTGATGCGCTCTGAAATAATAAGGATCAATCCTAATAGCCTCTCTGCAGTCCTCCACGGCGTCAAGAAGGAGGCCGAGGCCCATGAGCGCTGCCGCCTTATTACTCCGGTAAGAAGCCTTCTCAGGATCAATCAAGATAGCCCTCTCGTAGAGCGCAACGGCCTCCGCATATCTCCCATTCTTGTACTCCTCGTTACCCATCTCCTTGAGCTCCTCCGGGTCGAGCCTTCTCGACAGCGCCCGGCAAATGGAGACCGGCGCCTCAACCTTTCCTCCACCCCTCGCCTTCTCCATCTCCTTGGCCGTCTTCGGGAGGTATTCAAGAATGTTGCGGTTGGGCGTGACGGCACCAGGGGCGCGAAGATTTCCCAAATTACCGTAGAGCATAAAGTTGCCGGAGGAGGCGCGGACGAGAGTGCTGCTCCCCTTGGTGCGCTGGTGGTCGTAGATCATGCTATCTAGTTCAGAGGATATGCCACCGTTTCCCGGCCTCGGGATACCACCGGGTGGTGTTAACTTGGTTTGGTCGGCGGTCGGGGGCTTGGGGTGGGGGTAGGGGAAGGCGGCGGAAGTTTGGTTGGGAATGGGGCGCCGAGCATTGGAATTGTGGATGCTACCTTTGGCGACGGCTGAGGGGGGGATGGGGTTAAGGGGAGAGACGGTGACCGGGCGGCGACGGAAGCAGGAGTTGTAAAGGACGAAAAGGCAGCAGCCTGTTGGCTTCTTGTCCCCGTCCTCCATTCCTCCGGCCGCCGGTACGCGCTGCGTTGTGGATTGGGAGTTATGAGGGATTGGTGAAGAACGAAAGAAATGGGTTTGGATCTTGTTTGCCGAGCATTGAAAGGAAGGAAATTGTGGGAAAAAAAAAACTTTTTTTTCAGACTGGAAGGTAGAAACTATTGATTTTGATTTTAAGCATTATTTTGAATGCAAGATGGGAATTTTGACATTGGGAATCAATGGACAGATGGGATATCACGAGCCAGCGAGCCAGAGAGGAGGAGAGAGAGAGAGAAGAGATGTGGGTGGCGGCAGAGGCGGAAGCGGGAGACAGAACAAACTCGCAAATATGGGAAACAGAGGGGTGGCATTTGCTGCCGTCCACCCATGAAAAAATTTAAAAAATAATTATGTTATGACACGCTTACCAACAAATTTTTTTTAATTATCACGCAAAATACCAGTCATGTTTAAAAAAAAATTAATTATTTTTATAATTGTTCATACTTCATAAGCAAAAATTTAAAAATGATCACCATTAAAAATTAAGTTAGAAATAATTAAAAAGTAATTTAAAAAAATCTTACGCAAAATTTTTTTTTTTTTTGCATTTTCTGTTCAAACACAATTATAATTTGTATTTTAACAGCAAACGCAAAAAGAAATTTGTGTTTCCTGTTAACCAATTTTTTAGATATTAAATATAATTACTTAAGAAATATTAAATATAGTTACTACTAAATATTATGTAATAAAAATGACCATTTAGATTGAAACTAAAGTAATTTAACCTTGTCTTATATTAATTAGATTTAATGATGATTAATTTTAATATTTTGAAATAATTTTTTCCATTATTACTTAAGTTAGATATTTAATATGTTTAGTTTGATATTAATTATATCAAGATTGATATTAATTAAGTTTAAGATTAATTAAGCTTGATATTAAATATAATTGAATATATCAAGTTTGATATTAATGCTTCAATTGGGGCAGCTTTCTTATGGCTTCTTAAAGCAGCTTTTTAGTAGAAAAATTAAATTTTTTGTACTAGAATGCTGCTTTAAGAAGCAGTAAGAAAGCCGCCTCAAATGAAGCCTAAATATATCAAATTTTAAATTAATTTAGTTTAAAGATTAAGTAAGTTTGATTTTAAATGTATCAAGTTTGATATTAATTAATTTCAATGAGAATACAATTTTATAGCTGGATCGGACCATCAACTTGAATGGTTCATGGTCGAACCATTTAAACCGGCCGATCTGGTCCGATTTTAAAAACATTGGGTATTTGTCCTCTAACCGGTGGCTTGGCCAGATGGCTCCACAAAAGCCATACTTGGCCAAATGAATCTGATTAGGTTGGTCCTATAATCGATGGCTTGGCCAGACAGCTCAAAAAAGAACTCATGGCTTGGCCAAACAGCTTCACGTGGTAAATGATTATGACCGCGGCTCTCTAAACTAGTGGTTTGGTCGAACAACTCCGTTGTATTACGGTTACTGCTAAAAGCTCGTATGTTCCTCAATGGCTAATTATCATTGAGTAATGAATTATATAGTATAATTGATAGAGAACAAAGCCCTCTGTAAGCAAAGGTTGACTTTAATTTATCCCTTAGATAAATATTCAGTCCAAGTTTATAAGGTACCATGCATAAAGCAACTCATGGCTGTCGACTATGATCCTTCGGTCAGGTTAGGTTGACTATCTTCTCTGGCTAAGTAGATTAGGGACCATGACGACCTAAGACAATGAAACTGTGGGATCTTAATCAGGCCCATAATCACTCCCCCACAATCTGCTTTAAGTGCAAGGTGGTGAATTTCTAATTTTAAATATTAAATTTTAAACATCTAAATATGTTATTACTATACATTGGATACTAAGTATCTATTTAACAAATAATAGTAATTGAAAATGCTCTTTCATTATCGAGAGGGGTAATTAACTATAGGGGTTTGCGCTTATAGGAAACATAAACTCAGATCTTAACATCCACTTTAAGAGGGTGAAATCTCTGTGTAGTGTCTAATCTCTATCTAATCTACCTTCCAAAATTTCACCAGGAACTTCATCCATTAAAACTCTCCCCAAATATAACGAGGAGGGGTTGAGGCTCAAAAGCTCAAATTTTTCAGGGTAATTAATATAAAGGAGCAATATCCCTCTTTAGCCCCCATAATATTTTCTCCCATGTAAACTTACCTCATGGGTATCCAAAGAATCCTCCCTCACCCTTATTCATGTGAAGTATATTTGTAAATAGCATTATATTTATTATGACTGAAGAGTACACCATTTACAAAGTAACATAGTATAAGCATCCTCACATCAACTAGCACAATACACTTTGAGAAAGTTATTACTATGTATGTATTATTGAAGTTCTTGCCCCCAACTAAGTAGTTATCATGATGCCTACTACTTTTTCTCAACTATTACTAGTTATTAGATGAAAACTCCCCACATTTTAGCGTAATACCCAAAGAAAATTTTATAATTTCAAAATTCATGCTCTTTTGTCAATGTTAAGCATAATTGAATACTCCTCATTCCCAGGCCCATGAATCATCCTTAGTAATATTTGATAAAACAAAACACAAAAAAAAAAATAGCATTTCATGAGAGAGTAAGAAGCGAGCAAAGGGGGATCTCTGAGCATTTCCAACGAGTTCATCAGCCTCAAACTATCTAACCAATTTCACCATCACATCCCAACCATATATGTGTCGTGCCTCAAGGTCTGATGGAAGAATTATACTAAACCTTATTATTCTCAACTTTAAATTCATAACATATTAGAGCCAACTAATTGTAGTAATACGATTTTTTTTTTTGTTGAAATGATTTGTTTTAAATGAAAAATCTAAATTTTGTTTGGGCATTTTTCATTTGTCAATTTTGTTCAGAGATTTCTTCTATTTGTTGTAAGTAACTCAAATCTCATTTTAGTTTTTGATGATATTGATTATTATATAGATTTTTCATATTGGACAGAATTGATTATTTTCTATTGCATTTTAATTGTGGCAATTACATAAACAAGAAAGACTGACTGTTAACACTATAAAATATGTTAGCTGTTAAAACATAATATCCTAAGCAGGAGTGTGGGTCGACGGGCTTTTCTTTAAAGATAGTTTGTGGTGTTATTCCGATTATAGCCTATAACAGATGATGGATTATGCTGACGAGCAGAGAGTAATGACTCTTTATTGATTTAATGAAGCCACCTGTAATGATAATTGATTAATTAAATATAATAATTAATTAATTAGATAAGTAATAATTGATATGACTGATGATCAACTAAGAATCAATTGGGGTAAAAGATATTGAAAATACCACATTAAAGCTGAATGTCCTATCTTATTAAATCATACATTGATACAAGCATATACTGATAGCATTGAGGACATTGATAAATATATTAATATTATTGACAGTATTGAATGTATTGATAATACATAAATAAATGATGCATATGAATATATAAGATAGATTCATTTAGTGATTTATGAATAATTTTTACACCGTTGTTTTACATATTTATTAAATTTTATACTAATTATTGATTATTAGATTCATTGTAATGATTCACTGCTTTTATTATTGATCATTTTGAGTTTTATTGATAATATTTGGTCATTAAGTACATTGACTGCTATTGATTATATTAGACTGAGCATATCATATTGATTATTTAGTCCTTGCATTGAAAGCTTTAATGAGTTTTAAATTACTACTGGGCTTTCGAGCTCGTTATGTAATAACCCGTATTTTGACCCAAATAAATAATTTTTTATAGAGTCATTATAAGTCTAAATTATAAATCATCTTCATCATAGCATTTATATTGTAGTATTTTAATTACAAGATTTTTTTCATAATTTTTTAGCACTTATGAAAATTCTTAAGGAATTTACACTTGTCGATACAAGTGAGAATTTTGGAATCGTCAGGTGTTCATTTTGCAAACCAATTTTATCAAAAATTTTTAAATATGCTATTTTATAGATATTTTTCTATAATTTTTAAAAATCCCAAATATAATTATATGGATTTTTTATTAAAAATTGATTAAATTAAATAGTTATATTAAATAATTATATTATATTATATTGAAATATCTTAATGCATTACTTAAGAATCCCTTTTCCCATTTCATATTCGACAACAGAGAGCTCTTTAGGAAATTTAGAGAGAAAAGTGAGGAGAGAGAAAAGTGAAGTCCATATTTGGAGGTCGCGGAGCTATTTTTGTCTGTTGAACCATTTAGGAGATTTACTCGTCTTGTTGTAAGAAACTATTACCCTATTTCTGATTTTAATGATTTTATGTTTTTGATATTTTTTCAATCAAATTTGTACTCATTTATTGAAAAATGAAGATAATTTTGTATTGGTAAAATTTTCAGTGCTTATCTTTTTATATGTTATAGACATCGAGATTATGAACGTTTTGAGTATTTACTTGAGATTTTTTGCAGAATGATTGTGAAAATGTAGCAATTTTTATCTACTTAAAAATTTATTTTGATGTCTAAAAATAGTGATTTTATTAAACTAAAACTTTATAATGTTATTTTATACGATATCTGATAATTTGCTTAAATTCTGAAAATATAAATTTTTGCTCAGTATAATTTTTGTTACCTACGTTAGGACATTTTGCCACTTTCTGAATTAAACTCAATTATGCTTTATTTACTGAAATATATTGAAAATAAATATAGATATGTGATTGGGATTACTGTTATAGCACTGTGATAAGAATGTGGATATGTGATTGGGATTACAATTATAGTACTATGATAATAATGTGTGTGTAAAAGGCAAGTAAAGACTAGTTGACCCATTCGTTGGAGACTGATTGACTTGTACATGATGGTGAGCCGACGGGCTTTCCTTTAAATATTATGGTTTGGTGTTATCCTCTATTGATTCACTTGATACTTATTGGGAGTTATAAGGAGATGATTATTGTACCAATGTGCAAAGAGTGGCGACTCTATTTACTGAGTTAATGATTTACTGACACTAATACGATACTGAAAAATATCATATTAGCCAGAATTCTTACTTGTTTAGTGTGACTACTGAAATAAATGTTATTGAGGCATTGTTCATATTACTGTATAAATTTATTATTAACAATGTTACAAATTTATTGATACAAAGGCATGATGTATACATTCAACACGTAATATACATGATATACTGATCATGTGATTAAGATACTAATTTAATACTGATATAGAATAATCGGATAGTATTTGTACATTTCTATATGATTTTACTTCCTTGATATGATTTTGATAGTCCTCACTACTAATTTGATTTTACTATTTTATATGATCTCTCTACTGATTGACAGTAATAATATGAAGATTGCTTTGTATATTTGACACCCTTACTAATTTATTAGCTTTCATAATGTACTATTTTACTGTTTATAAATTTTTCCAGTACTTTATGTAAGTGTTACTATTTCTACACTGATTCAATGATCATATGAATGCTACTGCTATGATTTGATCCATGGCATGCATATTGCTCCTTTACCGTACTTTGAATTTAGTTGTAGGTTTTGATGACCTGCTAAGTTTTTTAGCTCATTATATGTGGTTAAATAATTTCAGGTCAGGACAAAGGATCTGGAGTGTGAAGCTGGTCAGAATTCCTTCATGTTCAAATTCTGAGTTGTGTATATGATTTTTTGAAAATGAATACAAATGTATATATTATTTATTTTTGATAAATGAAATTAAATCGCTCTAGTTGTTATTTATTAAAAGATTAAAAGAATAAGTCTTCCAATTTAGATTATGGGTATCACACATCAGTGGATTTTTAATGATTTCATATTAGGGTAGGGTTCAAGACTAGTTGGAGTGAGATTGTCGGAGATCCTCAAGTTTTCTTTAAATTTTGGTTTTGTGTTTTCTTTTATTCTTTTATAGAGTGATATCCTAGCTAGTGTAAATGACATTTCGGGTGAATAAATAGTAAAATATCTTGATGTATATATTTTTAGTTGCATTCGCTAGTTATTGTTTATATTGATGATTTATAAAAGCTCTAGTACATTCTTAAAATGATAAATTGACAATTCTTTCAAATTTGATTTTGAAGTGTTACACTAATTCTCCAAAATACAAAGAACATATATAAACATCCATTTACTTTTCATTTCATATATTATCTAAAAGAATTATCCACAATAATCCAGCATAAATTTTCTACTTATCAAAACATAAATGACTTGATTATAAAAAATAAATACCTTCAAATCAAACTTGTCTTTGACTAGGCCCTAACTTTAACAACTCCTATTCTACTTAACTTCTTTTATCTTTTCCTTTTTCTGAAATAACATGTAAACAGCAGAATAAGCAAACTGTTTGCATAATAGGCTACCCCAAACATATATGTTCCACTTATCGTAGAACTAGTATGATTGAAAGGCCATGTAAACCTGCTTAGTACATTTTTGTTAGAATTGAACTTTCAAGCATATTTCTCCGCTTTTAAGCATTATGTGGCATATAAAATCAAAATTTTTTTGATCTTCACAATAACTATAAATATTATCATTTGTTATACATTTTAAATTCAAGATAAATGAATTAAACATATGATTTCTACTCCTAAATATCATATCATAACTATAAAAGAATCCATATAAGAAATAAGTCATCCTACCAAACATTTTCCCTACAAACTCTTCTAAGCCCATACATTTTTGTTAGGAGTCCTTAGTGCCCATAGACAAGGACTAAAGTATAATACCTGAGGGTTTGGCTTCATGTCATTGACTTGAATTTTTATTTCATTCATATTAGAATAAATTTAACTATTTTCAAGAACATCCTAACTAAAACTTATATCAATATACTCTGAGCAATATATTTTTTCCTTCCAATGCTTATTTCTGATTATAAGCTTTAGATTATTTTAAAAAAATCATTTTTATTGATGTTAGACTTCAGAAACTGAATCTCTCTCTTCGCTGCAATGTTGAAGAATATACACAAATTCTTTTCTTTTGTTTCAATGGACCAATAATCAAAACTGTTTGGGATTGATTTTTCAGAAACTATAGTATAAACTGTCCTGAAATTCACAGCACTACAAATCCTTCCAATTGCACTAAGATATTATGGATCTAGACAAATTATGTCAAACTCGCATATACAATCCAAGATCTTGGATCTTTTAATTGATAGCCAAAACTCCCAACCGACCGATCATATACATAGCTTTCTTCCAAAAAATAATAACATCATATACAGTCCAGCATTAATAGAAAAATATTATTACTCTTCTAAAAGATTACATGCATAAGCAGAAATTTTTTCATTAGAAAAAAAATGCTCAACTAAGGCTTCGTTGGGGACGGCTTTTTTGATGCTTTTTAAAGCAGCTTTCGAGTAAAAAATTTTATTTTTTTACTAGAAAATTATTTTAAGAAGCAATAAAAAAGCCGTCCAAATGAAGCCCAAATCACTCATAAGAACACTCATAAGAACAGTATTTTTCCCTATTGAAATGGCCTGTATCACTAACTATTCACTGATATCTATCTGATGGGGTAAAGCCACCATCGCCTTCTTCCTAAAGAGAGTTCCATTTGACATCCAAATCCAAGTCATGTAGTAAAACTCACAACAAAAAGAAGGAACTTGGCGAAGGAACACAACTTTAGAGAGAGCTGCAAGCTTATCCTTATCTTTAGTGATTTTGAAAGTTTAAACGGGAAATAATAACCATACAGCTACGAAATCATTCTGTAATGCCTGTAGAGGTGTCGGAACTGGGAGCAGAAGAAATGTCATTCCCATGCTGGGGCAGGTAGGAATAGGCAAGTAGAGAAGCTCCAGCAGTGATGGACAAGCCAACACAAGTCCAGATCCACTTGCGCATTCTCTGCCTCCTCAGCCGTCGCTTACGAGCCTGATCTGCACATTCCTCACAAACATTAGAAAGATTGATAAATCTGAAGCATGTTACAGTCTTTAAGATATGGAAGAACCAATCAACAAATAAAATCAATCAGATCTAATAGCTTTAAGTTATTGCAAATGAGCTGCAGGTTCATGCACATACCATGCTCAATTAAACTGCTTTATAATTGACAAATGAATCAAACTATACAAATCTTGTACTTCAGAGCTAGTTATGGGGCGTCCAATTCATCGTTTAAGGGAATATATAGCACCATATTCTATTGCATTCCCATGATAGCATAGGCATTAGATTATTCAAGTCATTAGATTATACATCAATAACAACAACATCAAGTCTTTATCGCACTACATGCGGTCAGCTACATGAATCCTTTTTCTCCATTGTGTCTTGTTAAGAGTCAAATTCTCTTTCTTTTTTTAACAAAAAAATTTTAAACTAGAATTTTCTAATATTTTCTAATCAAATTTTTTTAGGTCTATCTCTATTTTTTTTAATACAAGTCAAATCTAATACATACTCTCCTAATCAGGTCATCGGAAGGCTGCCATTTTATGTGACCAAACTATCTAAGGCGACTCTCTCTAATCTCATCTTCCATTGGAGCTACTCCAATCTTTTCACGTATATGCTTGTTTCATATCTTGTCTCTAAAGAGTAAAGCCACTCATCCACCTGATTTGGATAATAAAAAAGATTAATAGTATTAGGAGGATTTTTTTTTTGGAAAGACAAAAACGAAGGTGAACACCTAAATCTGGTCAACTAGAAGAATATTTGTAGGCATAAAGACAAAGGTGGCCTTAATATTAAAAACTTATGTGTAATGAATATTTCTATCACAAATAAATGAATTGGGAAATCAATTTACCCCAAGAAATACTTTTTTGCAAGAACCATAAAGATAAGTATTTTAGCATATGTCCCCTTCGATTTCCAAGACTAGCTACATTTCCCGCTGTTCAACCTTTCTTTGAGTTAGCAAAACTATGCATTCATTTCTTCTTAACCTCTCTTAGAGGTTTCATGATAAAGTTTCAACTTTTGGAAGGGTAAATGGATTACTGACTGAGTTTCTTGTCATTCAATTCAATGATCTTTACACTTTTGTGAAGAATAATAATAATTTTGTTACTTCATATTTTAATCAAGAAGTCGATTAGCAAAATTTTGGAAAGGGATTCTTCCATCATGTAATGAAAAAGGAACTTCATTACTCTCTTATCAGATGAATTAATCTTAACAACCCATAACATCCATTTTTGGCTTCTTTCATCCGATGGTACATCCTTGGTGAACACTTTCTATTCATTCTTCATGGGTGGGGTTGTTCATAATCCCCGAGGCTCTTGAATTTGGAGATCTATTGTTTCTTTTAAATTTGTTGTTCTATGTTGGATATTCTGTCCGAGGAAAATTCTTAGCAAAATTTCTGTAATTATCCAGCTGTCATATGTGATGTGCAAAGTTGAATTTGGAAGATGATCTCCATACCTTCTTCAATTGCAACAATCTTTCCAATATGTGGAGGAGGCTCTACAACATTTTTGGAATTTCACCCATGTTTAATAGCTTTGACTAAGCTTTTTTGACCAACATATAAATTTATAAAGAAATAATTTCAGGAATTTAGAAGTGCTTACTTCTCATATTCCAATATTATTATTTTAATCGAAAGGAATGGTACATGTTTTACTAATAAGGGAAAAAAAGATGAGAAAATTCCTTGGTTTGAAGTTATAAACTAGCCTATGTTTGGATCAACAATTGAAAGGGTAGTAAGAATCAACATAATCGTGGAAGAGACTCACTTTCCAAATAAAACCTTTCAGTTGCTTTGTTGTACTATGAGTGTTTTGTTATTGTTGACTCACGCAGCTAAGGGGAGGCCACGCCAGCAATCCGTGGGCAGCAATCTAAAGGCTACAATTAGAGATCCGTGGGCAGCAATCGGAGGGCTGTAGTTGGAGATCCGTGGAAGCAATCCAAGGACTACAATTGGAGATCTGTGAGATATATTTATTATAATTAATTAGATTAAATGTCTTTTCTTTTTTTATTTATTCTCATAGAATGTATATATATGTAATGATTCCAAAGAATAGAAGAGAATTTGAATTTCCCTATAAACAATTTCTTCATGGTATCAGAGACTAGGAAAATTCTAAGCATTCTCTGAGTACCGGTAGCAAACCTTCCTCCCTTTCTTCCAAACCCTCAGCCCGGCGGTAACTCTCCATCATCCTTCCGATAGCCTCTCTTCAAGCATCGATAACCCTTGCTAAAAATTCATCTTCTCTTTCAATTGAGAAAACCCAACCATGTTCATGGATAACACAAGATCTTATCCTCTTACCCAAATATTACCAATTTAAACACTGGAAACTTTGGATCTGTAGACAACTCTTCTCCTCTTCCTCCTCTCATCACAAACCACCGATTTAATGGGCAAATTTTTTTGCAATAGTCTCAATTTGTGGGAGAGGAAAAGAAGACTATCTCACTAGTGAAGCTCCTATACCACCGCAAACCAATCCTCTTTACAGAAAATTGAAAGCAGAGAATCATTAGATCATGTCTTGGCTCATCAACTCCATGAATGTAGAAATCGAAGAGAACTTTCTTCTTTATGAGATGGCCCAAGAATATGGGAGGCTGTTAAAGAGACCTACTCCAGTTCCGACAACACTTCCAAGCTATTCACAATTGAAACCATTCTTCACGACTGCCGACTAGAGAACCTAACAATAACTCAATATTTTAATATTCTAACCCGTTATTGGCAACAATTAGATATGTTTGAACAGTATCAATGGAAATGCCCGGAAGATCACGCACTTCACTGGAAAATTGTTGAGACAATAAGAATATTCAAATTCTTGATGAGTTTGAACAAGAACTTGGATGGCGTTAGAGGATGGATCATGGGAACCAAACCTCTTCCAAATCTCCGAAAGGCTTTTTCTGAGACAAAAGTATCAAAATATCTAGGGGGGAAGCCATTCTTACTGCTGCATACCTAATAAATAGGTTATCTACTTGGGTACTAATATTTGAAACACCTAGACAAACTCTACTCAAAGCCTAGCTATCCTCATGCTCAATCCATATCATCAAACCTTCCACCTAAAGTTTTTTGGTGCTCTGCCTTTGTTCATATCTATCCACAAGATAAAAGCAAGCTTGACCCAAGATCAAAAAAATATTTCTTTATTAGTTATTCCCCGACAAAAAGAAGTTGCAAATGTTTGTGCCCTATTTCCAGAAAAGTATTTGAAACCATGCATGTCACCTTCTTTGAAAACAACCCATACTTCATTAGTTCTAAAATTCAAGGGGAGAGTGAAGGAGAATTTCAAATTTGAGAGTGGAATTCCTTATTATACAATCAAACAGAGTCCAGTCAAAATCAACAAATATCAAAAGAAATTCAAACCACGAGTATTTCCCAAGGTATATCTCCTATGTCTCAAACTACACAATCAAACCTATTACCTCCACCCGTAAGTCCTAATCAATCCCTGCAAAGAGCAGCAATTAAAGAACAACAATATGTATATTCAAGAAAAAAGAAAAAAAAATCAGCATATGTCGAGCAATGAGACACATCTAGTACCTGTCAACTCTCCTTCAATGGATCCAACAACTATAGAAATTCATACAGAGAATAAAAATGAGGAAGTTCAAAAAGAGACAGAGTCATCAAATGGTCAGAAAGAATCATGCACCAAGCATCCAATTGAAAACTTTCTCTCCTATAGTAGATTATCAGACACTTATCAAGTCTTCCTTTCCAAGTTAGATGATGTACAAATTCCAACCAATATTCAAAAAACTTTGAATCACCCATGATGGAGACATGCTATTAAAGAAGAAATTATGGCCTTGGAAAAAAAAATCAAACATGCGTGATTAGGAGTCTCCCACCAGGAAAGAAAATTGTGACTTGCAAATAGGTGTTCACTGTAAAGCATAAGGTGGATGGTAGTGTTGAGAGGCTGAAAGTTAGACTGGTTGCAAGAGGATTCACTCGATCTTATGGAATAGACTATCAGGAAACTTTTGCTCCTGTTGCAAAGCTCAACACTATCAGGATTCTTCTTTCCTAAGCAACAAATTTAGATTGGCGCATACATCAACTAAATATCAAGAATGCATTCTTGAATGTGAACCTGAAACAAGAAGTTTATATGGAGATTTCAATGGGGATTCAGCAGTCTTATGGAAGGGATAAAGTGTGTAAACTGCTAAAATCCTTGTATGGATTAAAGCACTCTCCAAGAGCATGGTTTAAAAGATTTTCAAAGTATGTAAAAGGCCATGGTTTTAGACAATACCAAGCAGATTATACATTGTTTGTGAAGCAATTAGAAAGAGAAAAGGTAGCAGTACTGATTGTATATATTGATGATAACATCCTTACTGGAAATAATATAGAGGAAATAATGAAGATCAAGCAGGCTTTGTCCAAGGAGTTTGAAGTTAAAGATCTAGGATCACTTAGATACTTCCTTGGTATAAAGATAGATCGATCAAGCAAAGGTATATTTATTTCCCAACGCAAGTATACCTTAAACCTACTGATGGAGACTAATATGCTGGGATGCAGACCAGCAAGTACACCTATGGATCCTAAGAAGAAACTTGGGATAGAAAAGGAGGAAGTTCCAGTAGATAAAGAAAGACATCAATGTCTAGTAGGAAAGCTTATATACCTCTCCCACACTCGTCTAGATATTGGATTTGCTGTGAGCATGATAAGCCAATATATGAGTAATCCTATGAAGGAGCACATGGAGGCAATATATCAAATTTTGAGATATCTCAAAAACACTCCTGGAAAGGGACTATTATTCAAGAAAAATGAAGATAGAAAATTGATCCTTTATTCTGATGAAGATTGGGCCAGGTTAACAGTCGATCGACCACAGGATATTCTTCATTTGTGTGGGGGAACCTAGTGACATGGAGAAGCAAGAAACAATCTATTGTTTCCAGAAGCAGTGCAGAATCTGAACTAAGAGCATTAGTTGTTACTATTTGTAAAGGTATTTGGATCAGACAAGTATTGATTGAATTGAGAATAAAAATTGAAGGCATGATAAAGTTGAAATGTGACAATTAAGCCGCAATCAGTATGGCCAAGGATCCAATACATCACGATAGAACAAAAAACATGTTACTATTGATAGACACTTTATAATTGAGAAAATAAAGAACTAAAAAATTGAAGTAGCATATACCCCAACTCATGAACAACTTACCGATGTTCTAACAAAGACACTATCGGGCTCTTTACTTGATAAGTTTGTTTGCAAATTAGGATTGTACAACCTATACAACCGCACTTGAGGGGGAGTGTTGAATCACGCAACCAAGGGGCCACGTCAGCAATCCGACGGCTGTAGTTGGAGATCCGTGGGATATGTTAATTATAATTAATTAGATTAAATGTTGTTCCTTCTTCTATTTATTCTCATAGAATGTATATATATATATATATATATATATGTAATGATTCCAAGGAATAGAAGATAATTTGAATTTCCCTCTAAACAATTTCTTCAGTTATAATATTTTTCTTATGTTTTGGCGTTCTTTTGCTTAACATTGTATTCTTATCAGTAATTTCTCAAGGTTTACACAGCTTTTCATTAAAAAATTGCAGGAAGAAAGGAAAACAGTAAAAATAGCTTCCTCTGAATCATACCAGAGGTTTTAAAAGATAAAATTAAATTAAATTAAACCAATTTGTGGTGGAAGATAAATATTGTAGCAACAGCTAAAGGAACTTACCAACGGCTTCCAGATTCCTCTGTGACATTTCACGGTTCATAGCCTCATAATACATCATACGATCACGTAGGCGAGATATTTCATGATTCTTGTTGACAATAATTTCCGTGAAAGCTTCTTCACCTTCACCTTTTGCCAGGTCTGTTTCAAGAGCTTCAGATACATATTTTAAAACAACAAACTCCTGGCAAATTTCTGTAGGATCAATCTCATTTTTGAGATTTACAAGGTTCAGTGATTCCCGCAAAGATGATCTCGACTGTGAGAGACATTTCAGTAGCTTTTCAAACTGCTTATTCAGATCAAGAACATTTTCTTCTGCGATTTTTCTCTTACTGGACTCCTCAATTAGGCTGAGTTTTAAAAGGCGCAGCTCATTTTCAGTACCTCTCTTTACCGAAGGGGATGAATATGACAAAGAACCATCGGAGAAGAAATCTGCACAACTCCACTCCATTATTCTCTAAAAATCACCAGTTAATTAAACTACAAAGCAAAAATGTTCTCTAAAAATTGCTGAACATTCTAAGTTCTTTACCAATGCCTATCAATAATAACTAAACAAATGCTTTTGTAGTTAGATACTACTAAGAATGCAAGCTCATGCGCAATCATGACTCCAACGATCATAATTAAAACATTAATGTTCCTTGTCCAATAAAACCTGTTACTTTTCTAAAGCACAATTAATAGCATCCTACGAGATCATGGATTTGAGTAGCATTTAAAGGTAGGTACACAAGAAATGATAATGGTTGGATTGCAGTATCCTACAGACTCGAGGAAGCACCTAAACATTATCTAACTATTTTAAATGAAAGCTGCTTTTATCAACATGACAGCATTTTCATAAAATCCGCCAGCAATTCCTTTGTTTACCTTAATATTAACCAAAGTATATACTCGAAAGGTATGTGACAAACACAGAAATGAAATCAAAGTCAGAAGTGGTAAGTTATACAAATTTATGGGAGATTTCCATAAGTGATAAGAACATTTAATAAAGTGCATCAACTGTCCAAATGAAAAAACAAAGAGTGAAAATATTCAATGTCACAGGCTCACAGCAAGGAAAAGGTACCATGATGAACAAAATAGTCAAAAACCTCAATTATTAAAAGAAGTTACAGTAAATTATGTCGATAAAAAAACTGTAATGCCTTGTGAAAGATGTAATTAATATAAGAGCTTGCATTAAATTACGTTGGTCATCTATAGTACATCTCGCCAAACCTTTCTTGTGATAGAATATGCAGTTTTGCATCGTTGCAGAAGTTTAAGCCTTTTTTATGTCTCAAGGAAGTAGATCAAAGGACATCCGGATATCTAGCATATACATGTGCAGACAGATATAGTTATCTTACTGCTTTGGATAAGCACCCATAGAATTCATTTACTCCAAATAAAGAAAAATAAACACCATAGAACTTTAACAGAGCTGGAAAATGGGCAAGAATGCATAATAAAAATACAATAATGATACAGTCGACCCTTTGCAAACCCGGTCAAAGTCAAAGTCAACTGGGTTTACATGAAATTGATCCAGCTCAGGACAGGCTCGCTAAAGCTTCCAATGAACTCACAGTGGTTAACTCCCTCTAGTCAGCATGGCAACTCTCTCAAGTCAGGCTGGCAACTTCCCGAGGTTTTCGATTATTATACACATGCGTAGTTGGACTATACAATTCCCGAGCCTTATCATTATTTTTGTAGTCATATATGTAGCCAATCTTATGATGTCCCAAGCCCTTGCCTGAACATATAAATGGAGGGTCTCAGGTGGAGTTCAAGTTACATAATCTCTTGAATTCAAGCCTATTTAAGGAAGTCCAAAGCTCCATTGTCTGGAATTCTTTCTCTCGCCCTTTCTTTATGTTCTCCACATCGTGCTCTTAGTAAAATTTGGGTGTGCTTCACATATATTTTTAGTTCCAACAATAACAAGATATAATTAGAGCAACTAACAAATGCAAATAAAACAAATACAAGGAGTGTCAATTAGAACTAGAATTAGGCACCATATCATCTCCATATTCACAAGCAAAAACTCCCTCACTAGTGGCTTCTCCGCCTTTTTTCCCATCCATCATATCCTAAATAGTTGCTAAATATGAACCAAAGCATAATAAACTAAATAGTTGCCAGGCTCCCTTCTGGAACTCAAAATAATTCAAAATTCCTGAAACAAATAACAGTCATGGCTAGCAGTTTTAACCCAAGCCAAAGGATATAAATCCTCAAGGTTGCCACATAACAAACAAACTAAAAAGGAAGACATTAACGACTAAAAAGCCTAAAACATAGCAGCTTCCTAAACAGATCTTACAGTTACCACCTATTTCAGAAATATGGATAGGTTTTACCAATTTTTATAATTTTGCCCCCAAATAATGTGGTCTCATTCAGAGATTTTAAAACGAACACTTCCTTGTTATGTGTGTTGTTATCATATTTGTTATAGAGTTACTTGCGTGTTAATAATTGACAGCCATGCCTTTCACATTTATAAAGCTTCTAAAATCATATTGATATGACAAATGATCTGTATTTAGTTTTACCTTATTAATTGTTGCATATACTTGCGTCTTGAAATGAAGCATGTTATGCATGACCTATTTCAAATTTACACAATCTTGGTTAATGTGACATAAATCTTGTTCATGCAAAACAAACTATATTAATATGAGATAAGCTTTGATCACACCCCAGCAAACACGATAAACTTTGAGGTCTGAGACAACAGAATAATCAGATTGATCAACACAATCAGATTCCACACATAACAGATTAGTCGACATAAACTCTAAATGCATTATAAATCTTTTCAGCGGACAACATAAAAAGGTACAATATACAAGTGTTTATTATCTTAGACTCTAAAAATATTATTCAGAACAAACCAAGCTAGATACCATTTCTTGGAACATTTAAATAAAAAATAACATGGACACTATTCAAGACTTTGCCAAGGATGAAAAGAAAATCACAAAATGTAGACCAAATTTTCAGCAGTAGAAGAGCATACAACTTTATAATATCTGCATTACCTATTTAATAAAAATTAAAGACCGCTCAACTTTGGGGTAATTGAGAGAAAATATAAGCTCAGCAGAAGCTGTTCATGTCCATACTAAAAAGAAACACGATGAGACAACATTCGCAGCACAATATCCTAAGAGCTTGGAATGATGAAATAAAGAAAATGTAGACAAAAGGGTCGCAGAAGATTTTACCCTCAGCAGTATCATAATACTCGTCCTGGCTCCGGGGCTGGTTTCCCAAGCAACCACATCGAAGGCTATCTCCATCTTCAACATCGCTCCCGCTGGGACCAACATTCGCAGAATCCCGCAGATCAAGGAAATCATCATTTACCTCCTCAACGATCTCTGCATCTCCAACCCATCCAACAAACTTCTTCTCCTCCTCCTCTTCCTTCTCCTTCCCTTTTCCCAAAATCCCAGACAAAGAAATCGCATCGCCTCCATTCACGACATCCGCCTCCAGCTTGTCTTCAAACCCCTCAGCCCGGCTTGGGGCGGCTTTTCGAGATCCCCCGTCACGGCGCTTGTGGTTAACGACATAGATGTTCGGGGAAGAGGCGATCGAGGAAACATCCGGGATCGGCGCAGGGTCCGGCGTTGCATAAAGTGCCGGAGAGTAAAAATAGCGCTGCGCCGAAGGCCCCACCGCTACCTCCGAAGCTGGTAATCCCGCAGCCGTCTCGCGGCTCTCGGATGGTGAGGGTTTCTTGGCGAGGGATTCTTTCCTGTTGTATTGGAACAAACCATCTATGGCCAAGGCGGTGGTCATGGTGGGCATCCTGCTCCTGCCTGATCTCTCAGTTCTTCTCAAAAGTATTTCCGGCAACTATCCTTCAGCCGGACAGCCAAGCTTCGCCGTCGGAAAATTCAGCGGGGCGGCGTAGCAGCTAAGGCATGCGTTCTCCTCGCTCCTCCTTGCTTGCGCGTTAGGAAATGTAAACGTTTGGGCTAAATTTGTGTTGAAAACGAAGAGGCGGACGATTTATTTAGGGGCCGTTCGCTGGCGAGACGTGGAACCCTAAAAGCAAGATTCGTTTGTGCTGAAGCTCCGCATGCGAGCTATGCGCAAGCATCGCACATTGTAGAGTAGAACAATTCCAACCATCCATGATAGAATTATAGGGACGAGATTTTGTTTTCGCATGCGGATGGACGGATGAAAAGTTTTCTATGCGGGCTGTTTGATCGATGGAATTCCGAAAATGCCTCCGCGCGGGTCGAGGTTTCACGACTTCGTCCATGAAGATTTAAAAAAAGGGATTCTGAATCTCGGATACTCCTGCGGGTCCCAGGTAGACCCAACTGGCCAGATACCGGGTTCACGGGTCGGATGGAACAGGTTAATTGAAACATGTGAACCCACAATGAACAGCTAATATTATATATATATATATTCATACGTGCAAAAATATTTGTGATATTTAATATTTTAAAAGAGAGTTTATTAGCATAATATTGAATGAAAATCTCACACACAGATATAATTATCATAGAAAATATAAGATATTTTGTTTAAAACATTAAGAATAAAAAAATCAAATAAAGCTAGAGGAATGCGTATTAAAAAATATTGAATAATTTAGTATACTATAATAAAAAAAATTTTGTACGGGGGTATCTACTTGTTGCCACTCCAAAAGGAGTGCTTGGCGGCGTAACTAATCCCTCGGCGGAACCTAGCGAGGCCACTCATTGGGGTCGGACCTACACTTGCTTTGCCCCCCTGAAGAGGCGAGGCCGTAGTAGAGGGGATTCGAATCTGGGATGAGGGGTTCCCAACCGTGCTCGTCCACCAACCACCCTAAACCTCGGTGGGTATAATAAATATGAATTATGCAAGTAGAAGAATTCTTGAGATGTTGGAATTGTCATTAAGAGGCAATTTGTGGCTTGCTCACTCATTCTTTATATAGAAGGTGAGCCTGGCAACCAAAAAGATGGATATTGACATAAATGACGATGATAATATGAGTTGCGGGATAGAAGGTGTCACCTTTTTGGCATCACTCTTTTTGGGTATCAACAAATGCGACATAAAATTTGATGATGAGCATTAGCCATATTTATAGCAATGGCAATCTAAGTGTCTAGCATTGTTTTTAATGACGAACCTAAAGATTTTTATGTCGCATCAATATTGGGAGATCATAAATGATGTTTAGAGGGTGGAGGTAGGTCCACGATGGTCTCTCAATTTAGCTCTCTCCAATTTTAAAATAAGATATAAGCTTAAGCTTCATCTCAAGACCACCTATTGGTATACTCGTTATGTAAAAAGCATGGGCCTATTTACAGTTTTTAATATTTCCACTTACCATAATTATACTTAAATCTCAAAACATTTTATCGAATGGCTTGTATTGATCTCCTCAATCATTATTTGATCTTTCAACATTTGGTGCCATAATGATAGCAAAATTAAACGATCTTATGCTCGTTGAATTCATATTATCGAGATAAGCATATAATATTTGTAGATCATTTAGACACCCGAATAATGTCCCGAAGTATCTACTTATGTTTCAAGTATTTAATTTGGGCTCATTTGGGGTTGAATCAAATCAGTTTTGATGTCAATGAATTCGTCTCATCGAGATATTCTTCTGGACTGCACGTTTGTTAAAATCAAAATTCGGATGGTGATTAATTTAATTATGAAAGTTTTCAATTCAAATATACATCGAGCTTATCAAAATTGTTTGATAAAATTCAAATATTAATCATTTTTAAGTACATAAAAATATTCGAAATTGGACGTTGAGCTTATTACTTGTGAGGATATTGCAAGCGTGGCCTAAAACAGCAGGGAAAGAATTGTTCGATTTTTTTAATGAATTATTTAAAAAATAAAAATATGGCCACACGTGTCGAGTCAAGTCATTTCTTGGCTTGCCCTCCAACCACGCCGTTAGTACTTCAGAAGTCGGTGTTATTTCGTCATCAATTAGCTTTATAGCACACTTGCTAAGAACAATCTTTTTTTTTTTGTTATTAATTCTAAGTTATTTTCACTGCAAATTCATATGAAAATTAATTAAATTAGTTATTTTGAATTTTCTTCTTGAATTTATTTTTTTCTTAATTCAATTTAGATTTGTGTTTAACTACATCTAATTTCATAATTAGTGATGCTAATTATATGCACACAATAAGGCAACTTTTGAGACAGCTTTTGACCACTATTTTTTCGTTATTTTAAAAAAAAATTATACTTGAAAGCTGCTTTAGAAAAAAAGCAGTTAGAAAACTATCCCAAACGAAGCCTAAATTACTCTAACTCAAATACCCTATTGGGTTTTTGAGTTAAGAGTCTTCATAAAGGGTTTGGATGTCTTGATCGTGTTAATTGTTATAAGCTTCTTTTGCTCTTTAGTAGCCTCACTTGAGCTTGCTTAACATGTCAATGCATTTGGCATACCATTAGAGAGCTATAAGAATCGAATTATTGTATCAAAATAATTTAGTAGCCTTTATAGGGCTTATGAGGCTATATGAAAATTATTCATAATGATATAAAATATGTATTAGAGAATATCTATCATAAATTAAAGACATACTAGAGATATCCATCTAATTACATTTGATATGTATTAAGACTTTCCAAGTAGGGGTGGGCCTACTTGAAATTGTTGTCTAGTTTAGCATGAATTGCTTATATGAAGTACTAATATTATTATTTCAATATATATGGTACATTATGTTTGATTGCAAATACGAAGATTTAATTTTTTTACACACTCAAATAAAGAGATAAAGTTGTACACAAACTATATTTTTTATGTTGATGATTCGGGCATAAAAAAAAATTATGAGATTTTACCCAATCAGAATAGTTCAATTGGTGTTGATTTGAGATTACTATTTTTCGCCTTGACCTGCGCTTATAGAAGATGATATTACAAAGCAAAAACTCGATGAAAGATTGTTTTTTGAGGCATGAGTACATGTGATGATGTTGATGTATGACGATTAACTGATAATGCGAATGAGTACAATGGCTGGCATTTGTATAGGACATCTACGAATTTCACAAAACTAAGAGATTGACAGACATTTTATGTTCGTGAAGAGACAACTGTTGTCATTGGAAATATGATACTAGTTAATGAATGTAAGGCAATGAACATCGTTTATCAAAATATTAGCCATTGAACATAACTAAGCTACACATTAAAACACAAAGAGTTATGAATAGGATGTCTAAATGATCAAAGGAAGCAATCTTGTAAGGTTCCAAAGCTGGTTAAAATATTAAGCAATTGCTTATTTGAATTTCATTGATTTGTCTTGTAAGCGGCATGATACTTGTTGCGGACTCGAATATACGCGGCGATAGAATTTAGAAAATTTGCGTCTTAGCGTTGAACGAATATTTGGCTCACAAACAGAAAATAAAAGAACACCAGTATGTGTACGTGGAAAACCCTGTAAAGGGAAAAAACCACGGGGCCGCGCCCAGTTTAAATGGATCCACTAGCGTTTTCTTGGAATACAAGAGATGAATCGTCCTTAAAAACTTAGGACGATTAGATTACAATGAATCTCTTTAGGAGTATACAGTTACAATGTCAAACAGCGTTCCTGCGTTACTTAGAAATCAGGCGGAATGTTGACGTCCTTCGGAGGTCGGATAGAATTCCAGCGTCGTTTAAGAGAATTCTGGTATAGAACAGAGTTCTGATTTTACTTGGCAAGAATTCTGGCTTCGCTCAGGTGTTGGGCAACAGAATTCCGGTGTAAGATAAAATTCCGGCGTGATTCAGGCGTAGGGAAGAATTCCGGCGGTGGTTGAGGAGGAATTTCCTCTCTTCTTCTTCTTCTCTTCTTATTTTCTTCTTCTTTTGGCTTGGTCCCCTCTTAAGAGAAATGAGGGGCTATTTATAGTTTTTTGTGGATGGCATGAGCAGTAAATAGATGAGAGATCATGGGCTAATATGGAGTGTTTTGAATGGACGGCCGATATTGAATCCTTTGATCGTGGACCGTTTATCAGACATTAAATGATTTCGGAATTTAGTGAGCTTGGGCTCGTTGGATTCGTCTCGTCGAGCCGCCCGATTCGACTATAAGCATGTACTGTTTGGAAACCGTTTGGTAATCCAAATTGTGGATCGAACCTTCCAAATGCGCTTCGGGTCCTTGATTTGGATCTATTTGGGCTCGGATTGAGTTGAATTTGGTGTCATTGGGTTCGTATTTCTGAGATGCTCAGTTCGACTGTAAGTTTATTGAAATTGGAGTTCAGATGATCCCGAATTTAATTTTTGAAGCTTCCAAACTAAAATTTCCTCGAGATTCGTGCGGGATCAAGATAATTTTTTCATGATATATCAGGTGCCCTCCTATTTTTGGACGTCAAAGCTCCACGAGTCCAAAAATATTTATTCCGACACTTTACAATGGTTGAATCGCAAAAAATTGTATCCCAAAAGATATAAGTTTGTTCAAACTCGATTGTAGAGGCCTCGTTGAGCTTCAAAAGTGTCAAAATTGAGTCCAGAACGTCGAAAAACGTGTCCGGGGACCCCAAAAACGTCCGATTTGACCTGTCTGGGCTAAAATTTGGGCTCGGATTTGTATGGGCAGCCGAACCGGCCGGACCGGCCGGCCGGCCGCCGGTGGCGCAGCCGCGCCCAGCAGCTCGCGCGAACCCGCCTGGCCCGCTTCGCCTCCGCGGGCCGCTTCGCCGCCCGCCGGGCCCGCTCCGCGGGCCGCTTCGCGGGCTGTCCGACCCGCGCGGTTCCGCGCGTGGAACCGCCTTCGGCCCGCGCCGTTTGGGCGCGCCGCTTGGCAGCTTGCCGGCGTGGCAGCCTGCTGGCGGTTTCTTAACCGCCAGCCATTATCCACATTTTATTATTATTATTATTATTTTTTTATTCGAAATAATTCCGAAAAATTCCTAAAAAATCAGAAAAATTTTGAAAAATTTTTAAAAAATTCGGAGAATTCTTTAACATTCCGGAATGTTCTTTTCTTCCCCAAAACAACTATAAATACCCCCGTGAGGCTATAGAACAATTCGCTCCTTTTTCCTTCTTACAGTCGAGGCTTTCTGCTGTTTATGTAGGTGATTTTCCCTGCTAAATTAGCGCCCCTCCTCTTGCAACGAAGTGAAATTTTTCTCTTAGTTTCTTTCCTGTTTTCTGCTACTGCTCGTAGGTGACTTTCCCTACGCGAATTCAGTGATTCTTTTTGGTGCAGAAGTTGACATGGGCGATCTAACATCCACAAAAAATCTTTCGACAAAAGGCGATCGCTTTGTTGCTCGACGTGAAGGAATAAAGAAAACTTACAAAGCGACAAAAACAGATGACGTTGTCTCCACTGTTACTGGCGACGCCGTGCTTGCTTTTAGGAAAAAATATTATTTTCCTAATGACATGGTGGTGAAAGTGCCAGCGAGGTCTGATCGGGCTTGTTCTCCTCCTCTCGGATTCGTGACAGTCTATGAATTCAGTTTACGAGCCGGTTTAAGGTTTCCACCATCTCCTGAATTGAGCGATATTTTAATGATTTGTGGGGTGAGTTTAGCTCAATTATCTTATAGAGCTATGTCAATTATCATGGGGTTGATTGTACTCTTTCGAGACCGTGGAGCAGTGTTATCACCTGATTGTCTTGCTCGAATGGGTCGTCTGATTGGTGATATACAAGGTCGCATTTCTTTCAGATCCAAATGGTTGGATATCCGTACTCGGGATCCGTCAAAAAGCTGGATCAGTTTTATGTGAAAAATGACTGGAATCTTCTGAAAATGTTGGGGAAATTGAGGGAGTTACCAATTCCCGTACATCTTGGAGCTGAAGAATTATTGAAGATACTCAAATTCTCTGATATTGATACTCTTCATTACGAGGTTCGTTATTTGAGCAGATACATATATGAAGAGTATCTATTCAAAGTGGGGCTATCTACTCAAGCGGGGAGATCACATGCTCAGATGCTGAAGAAGTCAGTGAAAGTTTCAGAAGCTGCTATTCAATCTTCAAAAATTCCTCCTAAACGACCAGGAAGTGAGGATAACGTGCAGACTGTCAAGAAGAAAAGGGTGGAGGAGGTTTTAGCAGTTACTAGTAAAGATCCCCTTATTTCTCCATCCAAGTCACACATTCCTGAGGATGTTTTGAAACATCAATGCGTTGGCCGTCGACGTACTGAGGAATTGGTACATTCCTCTTTTTGCTTCTCCTTCTTCTTTTTGTTCTTTTTCACAAAATATTTCTCTTATAAAAGTTATTTTTATTATTTCAGTCTGTGCAAATGACTATGGCACTGAATGACTGGAATGACGAATTTGTGAAGATTAAATATCTTCAGGGTGAATATAAGAAGAAACATGATGGAAAATTAAAGGAGATGCAAGTGGTGGAGCAGCAGCTAGCAGAGTGTAGGACAGAGCTAGCTAATATGATGACTTCAACCTCCATACAGAATCAAAAGATAGATTGTCTACATATTGAGTTAGTGGATGCACAGACGACGATCAATCAGCAAATGAAAGATCAGGAGATCCTTGTAGCTGAAAATAAGAGACTACAGAGTATGCTATCAGAGAAGGAAACTCAGCAGCCACCGTCCACCATTATAGATGATTTCAAGAAATCAGCTGCATTCAAGATAATTGTTGAAGATCGCATTCAAGAAGCTCGCAACCATATCTATGACATGGAGGTGAAGGCTTTGGAAGCAGACTGTATGGAAGAGGGTTTCATTCGAGGTTTCATGAAGGGTGTGTGTGCAGTGCAGCGCAAGACTGGCGCAGAGATTGATGGGTTGACACCTAGCCAGGCCTCCGGTGACCCTTCTTCAGATTCTAGTGGCGAAGAAATAGAGAGCGAGTTACAGAAGGCTTTTTCCCTTGAGGAAGATGAGGATGATATTGATATCCTGTAGTAGTGTTTGATGTTGATTGTATCACCTTGTTTTCTTTATAGTGATAAGTGTATGTGTTTGTTGTGGATGTTTTCATATGATGTATGTCATGTTTAGTGATCTATAAAGAAATTATTGATATTGCTCTTTTCTTTCTTGCACATATACATGAGACTGGTTTAATTTTATTGCAATGAGAAATATTTAATAGTCTTTGGTGACCGGAGTGACTGTGAGAGATATCCTCCTTGGATATCTTGACCTTTTCGAGATTGTTAATCAAAGCTTTTGCTTGATGATTCTTAATCTGTATAGAAGAGGTCGGATCAAATCCCCCTGGTAGGGGTGTCAATTCGGGTCGGCGGGTCGGGTTCGGGTCGAACCCGAATTGACCCGGATCTAAACGGGTCAACCCGAACCCGACCCGTTTATGTAAACGGGTCGGACATTTCAACCCGGACCCGACCCGCGCGGGTTGCCGGGTTGACCCGACCCGACCCGTTTATCGCGAATGCTGGCGGATCGCGACTCGCGAGTGAGGGCGAGGGCGGAGTCCAGTCGCGAGTGCGGGCGGCGAGCGAGGGCGGAGAGCCGGAGTCGCGCCGCGAGTGAGGGTGGGCGCCAGCGCGGGCGGCGAGCGAGGGCGGAGCGCCGGAGTCGAGTCGCGATCGTCGGAGCGTGGGCGGAGTCGTCACGTTCTCGTCGAAGCGTCCGAGCGTCGGAGCGGGATCGCGATCCGCGAGCGTCGAGCTCGATCCGCGAGCGTCCAGCGCGATCCGCGAGTTATCGGATTCGGGTTAAACGGGTCGACCCGCGGGTTGTCGGGTCAACCCGGACCCGACCCGTTTTTCAAACGGGTCAGAAATCCGAACCCGAACCCGACCCGTTTAACAAACGGGTTGACCCGAACCCGGATTTTTCGGGTCGGGTTCGGGTCGGGTTATCGGGTCGTGTCAAAAATTGACACCCCTACCCCCTGGGATTGATCATCCAATGATTGAGATACAATGTAGATTGTATATTTCTCGAATCAGGAGTAAAGAGTTTAAGACTGTAGCACAACAAAGTGAACGTCATATTATTGTATGGGATAAGATAATACATTAATCCCTTAGTATACTTCTATCCCAATTCTCATACAAGAGATGTCTGAACATACTAACTTTGTACAAAGACATCGTTAATATAGCTTGAAGTAAACAACAAACACAAGATAACTAGTATTATCAATATTTATTGATAATACTTACGAAGGTTACTAATATTCCAAGTTCGAGGGAGCATTTTTCCATTAGCATCCTTCAGTTTAAAGGTACCGGGCTTGATCATAGCTGCTACCAAATAGGGACCCTCCCAGATGGGAGAGAGCTTGTTGCGTTGAGGGCCCTTTCCGGCTGCTTCGAGGCTGCGTAAAACCAAATCCCCGATTGAGATAGATCGAGGTTTAACTTTCCGATTATAGTGATGAGCAACCCTTTGGTGGTATGCAGCGGTCCTAAGTGAGGCTACATCTCTTACTTATGGAAGGAGATCTAAGTTATTTCTGAGCTTCTCCTCGTTATTATCGAAATCAAATGTTTGAACTCTATTGCTTGGAACTCCAATATCAACTAGTATAATTGCTTCTGTTCCAAAGCAGAGGTTGTACGGGGTTTCTCCTGTAGGAGTTCTGGCAGTAGTCCGATAAGCCCATAGGACATTTGAGAGTTCTTCCGCCCATTGCCCCCCAGCCTTCCCTAGGCGTGTCTTCAGTCCTTTTAAAATCGTTCGATTTGTGACCTCTGTTTGCCCATTTGCCTGAGGGTGGGCGACTAGATGAATATGAAAATCTTTACAAAAAGAAGTGAAGATTTTCCCAGTAAACTGTGTCCCGTTCAGATGATCCCGGATTTAATTTTTGAAGCTTCCAAACTGAAATTTTCTCGAGATTCGTGCCGGATCAAGATAATTTTTTCATGATATATAAATACTAGTTTTCAATTGTATGGGTATATAGTTTGAACACTTATTTTTTTAAATCTTTCATTATCTATCATAAATTTTGGATTTCTAAGATTTAAAATAAACTTAAATCAAACAATCATTATGAAAATTGAGAGAAGAATATTTTAGAGTGTCCGTAACATATATTTTCTTTCTTTGTTTTGACATTATACAATTATTATGTGTCTATTATAATATGTTAAGACACACTATATTGATATTTTTTTTGTGTTTGTCAAAATGATTAAGTGGTCGATTGATGTAACAGAAAAAGTTACTAAAAAATATGATTTTAAGGAGCGAAGGAATATTAATGTAATTGATGAATATAATAGTTGTAATGAAGGTGCAAGAATAACAACTAGATAGTAAAAACAAAAAAAAAGTAATAAAAAATTTTTATACTAAAAAGCTATTTTAAAAATAGTAAGAAAGCTATTACAAACGGAATCAAAATTGTAATTTGGGAAGGTCTCTGCTCGGGCTCGGTGCTATTTTGTTTCTTGGGCCAATACGGGCTTTGATTTTGTCTCCTGATGCGTGGCAATAAATTAGTTATTTGGGCCATAAGTTGGGCCGTGAAGTCTTGCTGGGTCATGGAGGTTTCTGCAGTTGAAGGGTTGTTCTATGCCGTAATTATGAATTATGGTTGATTGTTGTTGTGTTACTTACATGCTTCACATGCATATGGAGGATTTCATGGGATTCCATCAGCTGTGGTACCAATCTATATGCGGCCCCCCCTATTAATGTTGTGATTTGCAATTTAATGGAGAGTCCAAAGGCTGCACTTGGTGATTAATTATTATGTGCGGATGCCGAACGTCATTAGAGACTAACAAGAATGCATCACGTCACCCTTTTGCTCGGTACCGCAACTAGGTATTACTCGGTACCGCTGACGCGGCGCATTTTAGTTGGTCTCCGGACGGCATTCTCCGTCCAGTCTCCACACAGAATAATTTCTCGCACTTTGAACAGTTTTTTACCGTTATTTTTATGTTGCTTTCAAAGAAAAAAAAAAGTACTTAAGTGTTAGTTGAATGTAGATATTTCAAATGTAGCTACAAAAGTTCAAGTAAGTTACCTTTTTATAGCATCATAAGGCTTGGATTATTTTTTGGATGGAGGGGGTCGGTTTATTAAATGGAACGAATCTAGATGACATCATCCAGAGCTACGACAATACTTCTCGTGAACAAGCAGACACCAATTATGAAATAGGATACTAGTTAATGAATCTAAGACTTTCTTACTATTTTCTACAGTAACTTTTTTATGAAAAAATTATTAAAAATAATAAAAAAATAATGATCAAAAGTTATCCCAAATGAAACCTTAATGAGCAAGCATGAGGAAGCTTATGTTTGTCAACCATGGCTTGTCATATCTAGTTGGATTTCCCTGTAATAAAAATAGCAGTATTTCTAGAACATTGAAGGTTATAGATATGGCTTCCATAAGATACTTCAAGACTAAGAAAGGAAATTTGGTTTACTTTTCATGTTCTCGCCCTACGAATTTTTCTATAGAGTACATTCATCCAATTGTCAAATCCAAAGCTGAATGCTTTCATAATTGCAAAACTATTAAATTATTAGGCTTCGTTTGTGTCAGCTTTCTTACTGCTTTATGCAACAGCTTTATAGTACAAAAATTTCTAATTCGAAATATTTTTTTTTACTAAAAAATTGTTTTAGAAAACAATAAGAATACTGTTTCAAACGAAGTCTTAGATCAAGATTTTTTTATAACATGATTGCTTCTATGCATATATTTTTTTGATGAATTTGTCATTAGAGTTAATATTATTGGATACAAATTTTTTTGTTTTAATTCTATCAATTCTATATGTCTCTTTGCACTTTGGGGCTGTTTAATTGCAAATATTAAGAAATTCTCTAAATTTAAAATTATATGTATTTGAAATACGTTGCGATATTTATTTACTTGTAAATTAATTTTACATGTTTATGTTTTGTGCTTAGTTGTTTGCAAAGCAAAATAAATATTTTTGGTTTAGGATGGCGTTGGCGGCGGAATTAGGTTGGTGATGGCACTGGTTGTGGGTTTCGGTTGGGACTAGCGACGACATCCGTGACTGTGTGGAGGCGGGCGAAGCATCACAGACAAGTCGTATTTGAAATTCGCCCAAATCCGACGAGTTCTAAATACACTACATTTGCTTTTCTTCCAACAAAGCACCTAAAATTTTAAAATATTTAAGAAAGCTCTAAATAGCCAAGCTAGTTAATCTGTAGCTTTCTATTTGGAGATTATAATATTAAGAAGTCTGCCGCTCCATGAAATAAAACTATCATATGGCTTAAAAATAAGAGTTTCTTCATAGTTCATTTATATGCTCATAAAGTTTTTTTTTTATAAAGTGAATTTATATATTATATAAATTTTAAATAACATAAATTTTGCAAATAAATATATATTTTACTTATTTTTTTATATGATATATCATTAGAAAATAATTATAAAAAAATATTATCCCATGAAGAAAATGCTATTTCATGTGGGTGTGATGGTTCACGTTCTACCTATTGTTATTATGTTATATATGATATAAGATATGCGCCCAATTATTTATTAATTAATCATTAAAGGTGGCGTTGAGCAATCCAAGGCGTTGAAGCCTTTGGATAATGCGTGAAAGGAACAATTTATTCTATTCCCTTGCTTCACCTACTAGACTGCAGCTTCTTATTCAAACCATTATTGTAATCATCTTAGTAAACTAAGCTAACAATTTCAATATTCTTGTCAATTTTCCAATTTAATCTTAGGGCCATACATAACATAAAATCTAAGGGTGTCTGGATCAACTCGTTTGAAACATAGGTCGTGTTTAAGTTTCGAATCTTGATCCGATTGCAAATTTGAGTTGGATTCGGGTCAACTTAAAAACTTGAAATCAATTCGAAAGCAATCTGCCAACTCGCATATGTCCTCCATCGCACACTTGCACTCGTTGCTCGTCGCGCTCGCGGTCACTAGCAATTGCTCACACTCGCCCAAACTATTGAACACATGCACGCTCACATGCTAGCCTCGCTCGAATGCCTGCGGCCTCGCACACGATTCACCCTTGCTCGGGTTAGCGGGTCTTGTTTGGTCGACCAAGATTTGAACTAGATCGAGTTCAGGTCTGATTCTATGACCCGTTTCCCTAATCGGGTCGAGTTCGGGTGAAGATATTTGATGGAGGATTATTTTCATATTTGACCTCAACCCGACCGAAAAACCCATTTTGCCACCCTAATAAAATATTTCATTGAAGTAGGTTGAAAGTTTTAGATTGGCTTGGATGGGCAAAAAACATAAATGTCCCGTTTATTAGGATAAGAGATATCATATCTTTATTTCTACAAGTTGTAAAAAAATTCCATTATGCGAAAGGATTTTTCATTCTATGAATTAATTTTATGATGATTGTTGTGTCTTGGAGTATTCGCGGCGGTAGAAAAATATAAAGCTTAACGTCTTAGCATTGTACGAAGATCCAGCACGCAATCAAATAAGTGAGAGGATGTTGCATTCATTTGAGACACTAGAGTTTTTATGACCCTTGAAAAGGGGAAAAACCACAGGGCCTGGCCCAGTTTGAATGAATCCACTATTATCTGCAGCGATTACAAATGAAGCCCTTCCTTAAGAGAAGGCCTTGACTTGATGTCACAAATATACATCATATATAGCGTATTACATGGTGGGAATTACAATAATTAACATTAACATGTTTGTTTGGTCGGTAGGACCATAGTCAATAGACGATGGAGGTCGGAAAGACCGTAGTTGATAGTCGACATGCGTTGGAGTTCAGAAAGACCGTAGTATAATGACAGAGGTCGGGAGGACCATAGTTGGTCAGACGACGAAGGTCGGAAGGACCATAGTTGATAGACGTTGGAGGTCAGAAAGACCGTAGTTTGATGACAGAGGTCTAGAGGACCTTAGTTGGTCGAGCGAAGGAGGTTGGAAGGACTGTAGTGACTGGCGTTGGAGGTCAGAAAGACCATAGTCTGATGTTAGAGGTCAGGAGGACCTTAGTTGGTCGAGCGACGGAGGTCGGAAGGACTGTAGTTGATTGGCGTTGGAGGTCGGAAAGACCGTAGTATGATGACAAAGGTCGGGAAGACTTTAGTTGGTGGGGCGACGGAGGTCAGAGGGATCGTAGTCGACTGGCGACGGAGGTTCGAAGGACCGTAGTAGGCGACAGAGGTCGGAAGGACCGTAGTCGGTATGCGATAGGGGTTAGAAAGAACGTAGTCGTAAGGTGGTGGTTCGGCAGAAGTCTGGGCCTCAGGTGGTGGTCCGACAGAAGGCAGGGCCTCAGGTGGTAGTCCAGCAGAAGTCTGGGCCTCAGGTGGTGGTTCGACAGAAGTTCATACCTCAGGTGGTGGTCCGGTAAAAGTCCGGGCATCAGGTGGTGGTTCGGGAGAAGTCCGGGCCTCAAGTGGTGGTTCGGCAAAATTTAGGTCTCAGGTGGTGGTCCGATAGAAGTCCGGGCCTCAGGTGGTGATTCGGTAGAAGTTCGAGCCTCACGTGGTGGTCCGGCAGAAGTTGGGTGTCAGGTGGTGCTCCGACAGAAGTCCGGGCCTCAGGTGGTGGTCCGGTGGAACTCTGGCGGTGGTCGAGGAGGAGCAAGGGGGCAAGAGCAATCTCCGATCTCTCTCTTACTCTCTGGCTTGGGGTCCTTCTTTCAAGAGAAAGGAGGGGTCTATTTATATATTTTCTAGAGTGGCATGGCCCATAAATAGGAGGAAAAGCAAGGGTAATTGTGGAGTAGTTTGAATGGACGGCCGATGTTGAATCTCTTGATCGTGGACTATTTGCTGGACATTTGAATGTCTTAGTGATATCAAAATTTTATGATCTTGGGCTCGTTGGATTCGTCTCGTCGAGCCACTCGATTCGACTATAAGCATGTCATGTTTGGAAACCGTTTGGTAATCCAAATTGTGTTTTGAACATTCCAAAAGCACATCGGGCCCTTGATTTGGACCCATTTGGGCTCGGATTGAGTCGAATTCGATGTCGCTGGGTTCGTATTTTCGAGACGTTCAGTTCGACTATAAGTTTGCTGAAATCGGAGTTCGGATGGTTCTGATTTTAATTTAAAAGTTTCATAACTTGATTTTGCCTCGAGATTCGTGCAGATAAATTTTTGATGTTGTATCAATGATAAATTATAATACATATAATAAACAGCCTATATATATTTTTCAATCAAATTTATATTCTAGATTTTAGATTTTCTTATATATATAATCTTATGATTAATCATCCTTCAAAGTAGTTGAAAAATTATTCATAAAGCTAAGCTTTAAGCTCCATGATTGTTTATTATAAGGGTTTAGGATTTGATTTGATTTGCTATAATGATTTTTATGAAGAAAAAGGTACAGCTCATGGGGTAGAGGAGATGATAGGAAAGCAATAATAAATGTTATAAGATATATATTTTATAATTTATATAATTTTTTTATAACTTTATATTCACAAATAATGATCAATTTAATAAATAATAAATTTATTTTTTTAATACTCATAGTATTGTACTAATTTAATTAGAGGAATATTTCTGTTTTGATAAAAATATTAATTAATAAAATTTTATAATATATAAAAATTATTTAAAAATAAATTTTAATTTTTCAACAAACGATAAAATTAGGTGGCCTAAAAAAAAAGGAGAAGATAAAAAGAGAGTCGACTCCTCTTTCTCTTTTCCTTCTTTTTTTTTACTCGATTCAAACCCTTCTCCCTCCATTCCCACCACCTCCTCCTCTTCTCTTATACGGTTCCACTTTCCTTCCTTTCCATATCCGTCTAATCCCTTCCCTTGACCTTCCTCTCCCATCGCCGGCGATGGCGTCGCCGACGACATCAGCGTTGAAATTAGAGTGGGGTTTCCCTGAACACTACATAGAAAAACGCCAGCTTTTCCTTCGCAGCTACCACTTCTCTCGAAAGCGCGATACCGCAACCGAGCGGCTCCGTAGCTCAACCGTGCGCGTCGGCCGACTCATCTGCTTCCGCCTCCGTGCTGCCCGCCGCCTGCCCCATCTGCTCTGGGCTGGGCTACGCGCCGCCTTATACGGCCGCCGCCGCCGCCACCGCCGTTTTTCCCTTCTCCGGCCCACCACCGCCGGTTGCTGCTCATGGTAAGGGGATGCTAGATGTCCGAGTCCTCTGCTGCTGTTAGCCTTTTCTCTTTTACCTTTATTATTGTTATCTCTGTTTCTGAGTGATTTGGTTGAACTGAAAGCTTTGATGCTTTGTATAATTAGAGGGAGGTTTGATCTTTTGCTTTGTAAAAATACTCTGAATTTGAGTTTGTTATAATCTGATGGAGAGTTCAGACTGCTCATTTTCAACCTTTCCTTTTTTTCCTTTCCATTATGGCTGCCTCATATTTCAGAAATTTATGGTTGATTTATCTGAGGAGAATAGATGTATTATGTGGATGCATAATGAAAAATTTAAGATTAAAGCTTCGTTTGGAACAGTTTTTTTATTGCTTCTTAAAACAGTTTTTTAGTACAAAATTTAATTTTTTGGTACTAGAAAGTTGCTTTAAGAAGCACTAAGAAAGTTGTCCCAAACGAAGCCTAAATCATTGGGCTAAGATGGTTTAGTATCGGCAGCATGTCATTCGTTTCTGTTTTTGGTTGGCTGGCTATCACAAGCGGGTCTGAAGACTGCGAATCTTTGTTTGGGACGGCTTTCTTACTGTTTCTTAAAGTAATTTTTTTAGTAAAATTTTAATCTTTATACTAAAAAGCTGCTTTAAGAAGTAAAAAAACCGTCTCAAATGAAGCCTAAGTTTAACAATCATTTCTTGGAAAATGTCTGTCATCTCTTCTTCGAGTGTGAATTCTCTTTTCATATTATCTCTAAGATCTTGCCCTGCACCTCTTTAAATCTGTTAAGGCCCACTAATATCTACCAAATGCTGGAATACATAGAGGGCTGCGATCATTTACAGGAGGATGTGATTAATGGTTACTGATATATCGCCAAAAAATCATCTTGATCGGGCACGAATCTCGAGGAAAAACTCAAGTTGGAAACTTCAAAAATTATTTCGGAGACCATTTAAACTCCGATTTCAGCGAACTTA
The DNA here is from genome assembly GCA_019925795.1 of Dendrobium chrysotoxum. NCBI lineage: Eukaryota > Viridiplantae > Streptophyta > Magnoliopsida > Asparagales > Orchidaceae > Dendrobium > Dendrobium chrysotoxum. The sequence continues at coordinate 96,016,133 of CM034305.1, read as the reverse complement.
TAGTCGAACTGAGCGTCTCGGAAATACGAATCCAACGACACCAAATTCGACTCAATCCGAGCCCAAGTGAGTCCAAATCAAGTACCCGAAGCGCTGTTGGAAGCATCAAACAGCTATTTGAGTTACCAAACGGTCTCCGATTTTAACGAGCTTATAGTCGAATCGAGCGGCTCGACGAGACGAATCCAACAAGCCCAAGATCGTAGAATTCTGACATCATTAAGACCTTCAAATGCTTGATAAACGGTTCATGATCAAGGGATTCAATATCGGCCGTTCATCCGGATCACTCCCTATTTGCCCCTGATCCCTCACATATTTACGGGCTATGCCACTCCAGAAAAACTATAAATAGCCCCTCATTTCTCCTAAGAGAGGGACCAAGCCAAGAAGAGAAGAAGAGAAGAAGAAGAGAAGAGAAGCCTAGGAGGGAACAGCTCCTCCTCGACCACCGCCGGAACTCCGCCGAAACACCGCCGGAACTCCGCCGGAACACCGCCGGAACTCCGCCGAAGCACCACCAGGCGCCCGAGGGACGCCGGAGCTCTGCCCTACAGGGGAGCAGCGTCGGAATTCTGCCCGACGCCGGAATTCTACCCGACGCCCGAGTGACGCCGGGTTTCTTTCAAAGTGACGCCAGAATTCTGTTCGACATTCCGAGTGACGTCGGAACTCAGCTTGTCCTTGTAACGGATACTCATTGTAATCTGATCGCCCTTGAAAGCGAATCAGTCCCCTGTAATCTGCTCAAGTTCTAGTGGAATCATTTCAACTGGGCGTGGCCCCGTGGTTTTTTCCCTTTCCAGGGTTTTCCACGTAAAAATTCTGGTGTTACTTTCTCAATTCTGTTCGTGTGCTGGATATACGTACAACGTTGAGACGGAAAATTAAAATCTATCGCCGCGTATATTTGAGTCCGCAACAGTTTGGCGCCGTCTGTGGGAAACTTCCATCCCACAACTTCAAGTATTGCTACGATGGTCAACAGGCGCAGCAGTCGTATCGTTGGAGCTTCTCGCTCCAACTCCCACCAGTCCAGAAATCAGTCTGTGAATCATAGACGTCCGATATCTGCCTCCTTATACCCCGGGGGGCAAAACGCACCTGGAGAAGGGACCTCGGGACCCTCCTTAGAAGAGAGAATTCGAAAGATGGAAGAATCTCAAAACGAGATCCTACAACTCTTGCGAGAGACCCGACAGCCGATCCTAGCACCTCCGGAGGAGGTTCTTCTCCCTCGAGATCCACCCCGTGTCGAAGCTGTTCAAATTGAACATCTTCAGGCTGAGAATCCTCTTCCTCCACCCAGGAGGCGTTTACAGTCACATCAAGAGAACGAGCTGGCTGATACAGCAAGTTCTACCCATCCTCCGCATGCAAGTCAGCGATCTCGCCTTCCTCAAGACCTTCCTGAAGAGCTAGCCCAACCTCACATTGCTGAGCTCCCTCGCAATGCCCTGCGCCACGAACTGCGACAATTGGTCCGGGAGGAATTCCCTACAGGAGGCGTAAGGCCACCTCTTCGTCAGTGGGATTTCCAGGAATCGTCACCCCTGGCAGAAGCCATTCTTCAACACCCTATCCCGGTTGGCTTTAAGCTGCCAAGCATTGAATCCTACGATGGGACATCCGACCCGTACGAGCACATCGACCATTACAGGACCATCATGCATATTCAACGAGCTTCAGATGCACTCCTTTGCCAGGTTTTCCCTGCTACTCTTAAGGGACAAGCTCGAACATGGTACTATTCACTTCCAGCCGGAACGATCCCCACATTTGTTAAATTGGCCAAGGTGTTTGTCGAGCAGTTCGTGGCCAACCGAAGAATTACTAAGGATTCTTCTCACCTTTCCGGGATTCGTCAAAGCGAGGGAGAATCATTGAAAGAGTACTTTCGACGATTTTCTATCGAGGCTCGACAAATCCCAGGAGTAGACCCAGAATTGCTCAGAGGGGTCTTTCTTGGAGGACTTCGTCCTGGCCCCTTCTATTCGGCACTCATGCGCGATACTGTTCATTCATATGCCGATCTGATCCATCGCGTGGAAGCACAGATATCAGCAGATGAGGCAATAAACGCTCACAGAAAACAGTTCGAGCAACCCACTGGGAAGCGCAAGGGGGCACCTGAGATGGATAATCCGTCATCACAACGGAAAAAGCAAGGGAAGAGCAATCTACCTCCTAGACCCCCAATGCCACGACGAGAACCCCGACAGGAGAAGGAGTACACTCCGCTCAACACCTCTCGAGCAAATGTGTTGATGGCGATTCAAGATCAGGACAAAGTGAAGTGGCCGCATCCTTTAAAGCAGAATACAGGAAACCAAGATCAGTACTGCCACTTTCATCGTAGTCGTGGCCACACTACTGAGTCCTGTAGGCAACTTAAGGAGGAGATTGAAAGACTCATCCGTCAGGGCTATCTTCGACAATTTATTGGGAATCCACCTACCCGAGAAGAAGCTCGTCCCACTGGGGGGCAAAATCAATCACAAAGACAACCAGCGAATAACCGGGTAACGGTGGGCGAAATTGAAACAATTGCAGGAGGCCCCTTACTATCCGACCAAGTCTTTTTGACCATGGAAGAAAACCCAACTCCAAAAAAGGCTCGTATCGATCATTCCATCACGTTCGATGATTCCGACCTGGAAGGAGTAAAGACCCCCCATCAAGATCCGCTTGTCATAAACGCAGGCATTGGTGACCCGTGTTATAATGTCAAAAGAATTCTTGTGGACAACGGAAGCTCCGTAGATGTTCTATTCTACTCCACTTTTCTCAACATGGGTCTCTCAAGAGAAAAACTTCAACCTGCTGCAGGTCCTTTATATGGATTTGATAATCGACCTGTACAAGCAGAAGGAATAATCAGTCTCCCGGTAGTCCTTGGAGAATTTCCTCGACAGACTACACACTCCATCCAATTCATTGTGGTGAAGTCAGAATCAGCTTATAACGCCATCTTCGGGAGGCCGCTCCAGTCAATTTTTGGGATCATCGCATCCATTCCTCACCTCAAGCTGAAGTTCCATACCCCATCAGGAGTCGGTGTAGTATGCGGAGATCAGCAAATAGCACAAACCTGCTATCTTAGGCAGATCAAGTCTCGTCCAACGGTTACCCTAAGCATCGAGGACTTTGATCTGCGCAGCGAAGATATTCCTCAGAGAGCTTCCCCTGTGGAAGACCTTACTACTGTATCTATATCTGAAGAGCATCCTTCAAAGACAGTGCGAATTGGATCACTTCTCTCAGATGATGAGAAGAAAAACTTTACAGCTTTTCTGCGAGAAAATCAGGATATTTTTGCATGGAGTCCAGCAGATATGCCTGGAATTGACCCCGAAGTGATCGTTCACTCTCTCAAAGTCAATCCAACATGCAAACCGATTATCCAGAAGAAGCGAAACTTTGCACCAGACCGCCAGCAAGCAATTGAACAAGAAGTTGATAAACTTTTAGAAGCCGGATTCATACGAGAGGTGCACTATCCTACTTGGTTAGCAAATGTCGTCATGGTACGGAAGGGGAGTGGAGCCTGGAGAATGTGTATAGATTACACTGATCTCAATAAAGCTTGCCCAAAAGATAGTTTTCCGCTCCCTCGTATTGACCAGTTAGTTGATACCACTTCCGGTCATCAGATGTTAAGCTTTATGGATGCATACTCCGGTTACAATCAAATAAAGATGAATCCTGCTGATGAAGAAGCAACAGCTTTTCAAACAGACAAAGGATTGTACTGCTACCGGGTGATGCCCTTCGGGCTCAAAAATGCTGGAGCAACTTATCAGCGCCTCATGAATAAGGTTTTCAAAAGCCTTATTGGACGTACAATGGAGGTGTACGTAGACGATATGTTGGTAAAAAGTCTGAAAAAAACCCAACATATCTCTGACCTGAAACAATGTTTCCACTTGTTAAGGCATTACAATATGCGACTTAACCCCGCTAAATGTGCTTTTGGAGTCGCTTCTGGAAAGTTTTTAGGGTTTATGGTAACCCATAGAGGAATCGAAGCCAATCCAGAGAAGATCAAGGCACTAAGGGACATGGTGCCGCCAAAGAACATCAAGGAGGTCCAAAGGCTGAATGGGAGAATTGCGGCACTATCTCGTTTCCTGGCACGTTCAGGAGACAAATATCTGCCCTTCTTCAAGATACTTAGAGGTGCTCGTAGCTCCGGGTTTCAATGGACAGATGAATGTCAAGAAGCCTTCGAACAGTTGCGAAAGTATTTGGCATCCCCGCCACTACTTTCTAAACCAATACCAGGAGAGAGATTGTATTTGTATATGGCTGTATCTATCCAAGCCATTAGTTCAGTTCTGGTCCGAGAAGAAAATGCTATACAACGTCCTATCTACTATGTTAGTAAGATTTTATCTGAAGTAGAGGGACGTTATCCTTTGGCAGATAAGACAGCATTGGCGTTAGTTTACTCCGCCAGAAAACTACGCCCTTACTTTCAAGCTCACTCAATTGGAGTTTACACGAATCTGCCGCTAAAAAGCATTCTGCAGAAGCCAGAAGCATCAGGCAGGCTTGTCAAGTGGTCTGTAGAACTGGGAGAATTTGATATCCACTACTTGCCTAGACCTGATATTAAATCTCAAGCACTAGCAGATTTTGTAGTTGAGTGCACTGTTCCAGCATCTGATGTACAACCAAGTGCTTCACCTTCTTCTCCATTCTGGATGTTGTACGTCGATGGAGCTTCAGGGAGTTCTGGGGCTGGGGCTGGAATTTTATTAATCTCTCCACAGAAGGTTACTCTTGAGTACGGGCTTCGACTCAAGTTCCCAGCAACCAACAACGTAGCAGAATACGAGGCCCTTATTGCTGGGTTGAGACTAGCCATCGACTGTGAAGTCCAGAACCTAATAGCCCACACTGATTCCCAACTAGTCGCCTCTCAGGTGGAGGGGGATTTTGATATTCACAACCCACAATTGGCTCAATATTGTAGCATTGTGAAGCTACTCTTAGCCCGTATAGGGGAACATCAAATCATACATATCCTCCGAGAACAAAATGCAAGAGCAGACGCTCTTTCTAAACTTGCTACATCAACAACGGGGGATATCTACAAGAGAAGATGTATCGAGGAAATCCACTTTCCAAGCATTCAGGGTCCATGGGTCATACAGTCAATTGACGAGCCAAGAGAGATGTCTTGGATCGAACCCATCTTGTCTTTTCTAAAAGATGGAGTGCTACCTGAAGATCCTATAGCTGCAATACGACTTCGGAGACAAGCTGCAAATTTCACTCTTATCAGCAACGAGTTGTATAAGCGCTCCTTCATTGGGCCCTACCTCAAGTGTCTCCCACCATCAGAAGCCGATTACGCGCTTCGAGAAGTGCATTCAGGAGTATGTGGAGAACATCTGGGAGGAAGAGCGTTAGCTTACAAGATCATGAGACAGGGATTCTATTGGCCTACAATGAAACAGGATGCACTTGAATTCACACGAAAGTGTGAAAACTGTCAACTGCATTCTAACCTCACTCATACACCCGCTCTGGAGCTTGCATCTCTTCAAGGCCCCTGGCCTTTTGCCCAATGGGGAATTGATATAATGGGACCTTTTCCTATAGCAACTGGACAGCGAAAATTCATTATTTTGGCTGTAGATTACTTCACCAAATGGGTAGAGGCGGAACCTTTGGCGAAGATTACTGAAGCAAATGCCAAGCAATTCTTATGGAAGAACATAATATGTCGCTTTGGCATTCCCGCAAAAATTATCACTGATAACGGGACACAGTTCACTGGGAAAATCTTTACATCTTTTTGTAGGGATTTTCATATTCAGCTCATTCACACAGCTGTTGCCCATCCTCAAACTAATGGGCAAACAGAGGTCACAAATCGAACAATCCTGAAAGGGCTGAAGACACGCCTAGGGAAGGCTGGGGGGCAATGGGCCGAAGAACTCCCCAATGTCCTCTGGGCTTATCGGACCACCGCCAGAACTCCTACAGGGGAAACCCCATATAACCTTTGCTTTGGTACAGAAGCAGTCATACCGGTTGATATCGGAGTTCCTAGCCACAGAGTTCAGACTTTCGACTTCAAAACTAACGAGGAGAAGCTTAGAGCAAATTTGGATCTCCTCCCAGAAGTAAGAGATGAAGCCTCACTCAGAACCGCGGCATACCACCAAAGAATTGCCCGTCACTACAATCGAAGGGTGAAACCTCGCCCTATCACTATTGGGGACTTAGTACTACGAAGCATTGAAGCCGCCGGAAAAGGCCCTCAGCGAAATAAGCTCTCCCCTCTCTGGGAGGGTCCTTATTTGGTAGCGGCTATGGTCAAGCCTGGAACCTTCAAACTGAAGGATGCTGGCGGAAAAATGCTTCCTCGAACTTGGAACGTGGGCAATCTTCGCAAATATTACCAGTAGGAGTTGATACTGCTATCAGTCTATATGTTATGTTTGTCTTATATTCTATCTTCTCCTGTAGTCGTATTATAAAGTTTTTCGTACATCCCTTATGTGTTGGTTATAGAAGAACTTCTTTCTTGTATCCCTAAGTTATTCTAGGGAACTGTTATCTCATATTACAGAGCAATATGATATTCACTTTGTCGTGCTATTGTTTCTTCTCTCCAAGCTCTTTTTCTGTGATTCGAGAAGTACACAATCTATATTGTATCTCAATCATTGAATGATCAATCCCAGGGGGATTTGATCCGACCTCTTCCACACAGGTTAATGTCATCAAGCAAATGCTTTGACTAACAACCTCGGATAGGTCAAGTATCCTAGGAGGATATCTTGAATATCAAAATCATTTGATGATCAATCCCAAAGGGAGTTGATCTGACCTTTTTCCGGACAGGTTAAGGAAATCGAGCAAATGCTTTCACTAATAACCCTGGATAGGTCAAAATCTTTAAAGAAAAAGAATGCCTCACATTTGTTCAAGTCAAAAGAGAGCTCACTAAAGTCCAAACTGAAATAAAACTAAGTAAATTTCATTTGCATGTGAGAAAAGAACATCAACAACATCTTTATATATCACTGAACATCAAGTACACCAGATAGAAACACCAACAACGAGCATACATACAATCACTAGAAAGGAATCAAAGTGATACAAAACATCCTATAGAATCTCAACATCATCCTCGTCCTCCTCCAAGGCAAAAGCTCGCTGTAACTCACTCTCCAGCTCTTCACCACCAGAGTCCGAAGAAGCATCACTAGAAGCCTGGCTGGGAGTCAGTCCCTCAATCTCTGCTCCAGTCTTGCGATGTACTGTCCGAACACCCTTCATGAAGCCTCTGATAAAGCCATCCTCTGCGCACTCTGCCTCCAAGGCCTTCACCTCCACGTCATAAATATGACTGCGGGCCTCCTGAATGTGGTCCTCAATGATGATCTTGAAAGCATAAGATTTCTTGAACTCTTCAATAACTGCTGATGGCAACTGCTGGGCCTCCTTCTCAGACAGTACACTCTGAAGCCTCTCATTCTCAGCCTCAAGGACTTGCTGAGCCTTTTCCTGCTGCTTGATCGTCGCTTGTGCCTCCACCAACTCTATATGCAGACGATCCATTCGTTCATTCTGAGAAGAGACTGAAGTGATCTTGTTCGCCAACTCAGTTCTGCACCCCTCGAGCTGATCCTCCACCACCTTCATCTCCTTCACTTTACTGTCATATTTCTTCTTGTACTCTCCCTGAAGGTATTTAACCTTCACAAACTCTTTGTTCCAATCGTTCAGAGCCTTGGTCATCTCAAGCTTGAAATCAGAATACTGAGACAAGAAAAATATCAGAAATATATTCCTTAAGAAATGTAAAGAATGAGAAGAAGTGAAGGAGAACTCACCAACTCCTCAGCCCGTCGACGGCCGATGCACTGATGGTTTAACACATCCTCTGGAATATATGTCTTGGATGGAGAAGCTCGGGGACCTCTGCTAACAACTGTCAAAACTTCACCTGCTCTTTTCTTCCTCAATGCCTGCAAACCTTCCTCGCTCCCTGGACGCTTGGAGTGGTTCTTTTGGGGAACCACTTCTGGAACTCTAGCAGACTTCTTCAACATTTGAGCATGTGATCTCCCTGCTTGAGTAGATAGCCCAACCTTGAACAAGTACTCCTCATCTACATATCTACTCAAGTAACGCACCTCGTAGTGTAGAGCATCCAGATCAGGGAGCTTGAGTATCCTCAGCAAATCTTCTGCTCCAATGTGAAGAGGGACAGGTAGCTCTTTCAACTTCCCCCACTTCTCCTGAAGGCCCCAATCATTCTGCACATAAAAGAAGTTGCTGATCCAACCTTTCGAGGGGTCTCGGGTGCGGATATCCAACCACTTGGACCTGAATGAAACACGTCCCTGCGCATCGCTAAAGAGACGCCCCATCCGGGAAAGGCACTCTGAGGAAAGTACCACTCCACGGTCTCTGAAAAGCACGATCAGGCCCATCACAATCGACATTGCTCTGTAGGAAAATTGAGACAAGCATACCCCACAAAGCGTCAGAATGTCGATCAGTTCGGAGGAAGGAGGAAATCGTAGTCCCGCTCGCAGGCTAAATTCATACACCGTCACATATCCAGGGGGAGGAAAGCAAGCGCGATCAGTTCTGGCCGGCACCTTCATCACCAAATCATTAGGAAAATGAAACTTTTTCCTAAATGAGATGAAGGAGTCCTCAGTGACGGTGGAAATCACATCGTCAGCCTTCGGCGCCTTCTGGACCCTCTTTGGAACTTCAGACCGTTGCGCAGGACGATCTTCTGAAAGAATTTTAGAGGAGACAGGGTCACCCATTTTTGCTCCCTTTACTAAAGAGGGGCGCAGTTCTAAGTAGGGAAAGTCACCTACGAAAGACTGCGGAAAGCCTCCAAAGTAGGAAGAAAAAGGGAGGAAGAACGGGGGGAGGAAGGGAGAAAGCCACTAACTTCTGCACAAAAAGAGGGGCGCCAAGTCAAGTAGGGAAAGTCACCTACTTAAAAAATGGCGGAAAGCCTCAGAATGCCAAAAGCTAGAAAGCCAGAGGAGGAAGGGAAGAAGGGGCGAGTTTCTACTAAGCCTTGGGGGGTCTATTTATAGTTTTCCTTAAGGGGGGGAGGATTCCAAAATTCTATTAAATTCCCTGAAATTTTTCAAATTTTTCGGAATTTTTTGGGATTTTTTCGGAATTTTTCGGGCCCAAATTAAAAAAAAAAAAAAAAAAATATTAAAATAATACAACCGGCCGGCGGTTTCCCTAACCGCCGGCCAAAACTGCCGGCCAAGAGGCGCGGCCAAGAGGCGCGGCCAGCCAGACCGCGCGGGCCAGGCGCGGGCCAGGCGCGGGCCTAGGGCGGGCCAGGCGCGGGCCGCAGGCGGGCCTCGGGCGGGCCAGGCGCGGGCCTAGGGCGGGCCAGGCGCGGGCCGCAGGCGGGCCTCGGGCGGGCCGCGGGCGGGCCGCGGGCGGGCCCCGGGCGGGCCCAGCGCGGGCCAAGGATGCTCCGGCGCGTTTCTGCGCCGCCGGCGGCGGCGGCGGCGGCGGCCGGCCGGTTCGGCCGGTTCGGCCGCCTACCCGTTCCCGGGCTCCGATTTTGGGCCCGGACGGTCCAAATTCGACGTTTTTGAGGTCCCCGGACACGTTTTTCGACGTTCCGGACTCAATTTTGACACTTTCGGAGCTCAACGGGGCCTCTATGATCAAGTTCGAGCAAACATTTAATTTTTGGAACGCAAATTTTTGCAATTTTGCCAAAGTGAAAAGCCGGAACAAGTATTTTTGGACTCGTGGAGCTTCGACGTCCAAAAATAGGGGGGCAACTGATATATCGCCAAAAAATCATCTTGATCGGGCACGAATCTCGAGGAAAAACTCAAGTTGGAAACTTCAAAAATTATTTCGGAGACCATTTAAACTCCGATTTCAGCGAACTTATAGTCGAACTGAGCGTCTCGGAAATACGAATCCAACGACACCAAATTCGACTCAATCCGAGCCCAAGTGAGTCCAAATCAAGTACCCGAAGCGCTGTTGGAAGCATCAAACAGCTATTTGAGTTACCAAACGGTCTCCGATTTTAACGAGCTTATAGTCGAATCGAGCGGCTCGACGAGACGAATCCAACAAGCCCAAGATCGTAGAATTCTGACATCATTAAGACCTTCAAATGCTTGATAAACGGTTCATGATCAAGGGATTCAATATCGGCCGTTCATCCGGATCACTCCCTATTTGCCCCTGATCCCTCACATATTTACGGGCTATGCCACTCCAGAAAAACTATAAATAGCCCCTCATTTCTCCTAAGAGAGGGACCAAGCCAAGAAGAGAAGAAGAGAAGAAGAAGAGAAGAGAAGCCTAGGAGGGAACAGCTCCTCCTCGACCACCGCCGGAACTCCGCCGAAACACCGCCGGAACTCCGCCGGAACACCGCCGGAACTCCGCCGAAGCACCACCAGGCGCCCGAGGGACGCCGGAGCTCTGCCCTACAGGGGAGCAGCGTCGGAATTCTGCCCGACGCCGGAATTCTACCCGACGCCCGAGTGACGCCGGGTTTCTTTCAAAGTGACGCCAGAATTCTGTTCGACATTCCGAGTGACGTCGGAACTCAGCTTGTCCTTGTAACGGATACTCATTGTAATCTGATCGCCCTTGAAAGCGAATCAGTCCCCTGTAATCTGCTCAAGTTCTAGTGGAATCATTTCAACTGGGCGTGGCCCCGTGGTTTTTTCCCTTTCCAGGGTTTTCCACGTAAAAATTCTGGTGTTACTTTCTCAATTCTGTTCGTGTGCTGGATATACGTACAACGTTGAGACGGAAAATTAAAATCTATCGCCGCGTATATTTGAGTCCGCAACAGTTACCATTTGCTGCTCTCTTTGCCTCTATTTACTAAATTTGAAAGGAACGATTGGGCAAAATATTCATTGCCTAACTTATGTTACAAGAGAAATTAAGTTGGCTGCTTCTTTAAAAATGTCCAGATGGAAATGCTGGGAAAATATCCTGGGTGTCTTCTGTGACTGGGGTGCTCTTCCTGCTCGAAATGATCTCAATGTGGCTGGGGTTCTTCTTTGCTCCTGGGGTGTTCATCTCTGTTTTTGGCAGCAATTTTGTTCTTACAGATTTTGTTTTTTTGTCTGGACATTGATGATAGTTTTTGCTCTTCCCTGCCTCAGCCCTTTCAAGCAACTATGGTTGATTTGAACATTTGTGGATATGAGTCCTTTTTTGCTGTTCTCTCCATCCCTTTTGTTCTCACATTTTCTGCTTATTTTTATAGGGTTTTATTCAGTGTTTGAGTTCTAACTGAGCTCTATAACTTCTAATCTTCTTATATTAATAGAAGTGGGCTAAGCCCTCAATTTTCCACCCAAAAAAAAAGTACTTGTGATGTCCAAAATTAGAACTTTCTGATAGTAACACTTCTGCTTTAAAGCTAGGTGGGTTTCTATACCTAATACAAAATTTTTATATTTAATGATATAATTTTTTAAAATTTTAAATAAAATAATAATATAAATAATTTCGATAAATATTATTTAGATATTAGAGTGACATATAATTTTAAAATATACAAGCTAAGAAATAAATGTTACTCTTTATTACATGATGTATGCATGAGCTCTGCAATTAATGAGGAAACGTAAGGGGATGTGCGAGTTAAAAGAAGGCTGTGGACGGTTTTTAATGCTTGGTCGGACCAACGTCACCAATCGTCAAAGTCTTAAAGTTCTATTTTGACTAATGCTTTACTCATATCTAAACTCACCAACTTTTTCTTTTTAAATAACAAAAGTTATACTCTTCAGAAATACATTTGCTCTCACATGATATCTGGCTGATATACTTAAGGCTGATTTCTTACTGCTTCTCAAAAAAACATTTATTTTATTTATACTAAAAAATTAGTTCTAAGAAAGCTGTCCCAAACGAAACCTTACACGTGATTCTGAAGGAAGCATAATGAGCAGCTTTTGCAACTGTGTTGTGAAGAAGCCCATTTATGAATTTTCTTTTCATTGTTAGTGCACATAAGATGCTGCTGTCAGCTGAAGCCTATAACACTGAGCTCTGCAAATGATAGGCTTTTGGTACATCGTGCAAAGGATGCCCTTTCTTATTTCTTTCAATGATCCTCTTGGCCAAAGAAACCTGCTTGCCTACCACAAACACAAATGCCTTGCCTCTTCCCATAGCTCCTCGAGCTGTCCTTCCGACACGTCGGACATACTCACTCGGGTCGCGAGGAAAGTCGAATAGTATGACATGATCCACATTTGTAAAGTCAATGCCTCTTGATGCCCTGTTACAAGGTTCAGTAAAAAGAAAATCAATGAGTACTGAGAACCAAGCATATCATTTCCTGCTGAAAATTTTATGAAAATCTTCTTTGTTTAGATGGTAGTGTTAAAGAGGTTAATTCAGCAGCCAGGAAAGTTGCCTATGGTAGAATATTGATTACCTGTCAGTGCAGATGAGAAACATTGATTCCTTTGATTCAGGTTTGAGGAATTCCTCCAAGTTTGACAGCCTCAGTTCTTGAGCCACGGCAGCATGGAAGGGCAAAATCTTCGAGTGTATACCTTGTCTATCAGAGCGTTTCAATGCATTCTCAACCTTCCTGCATGTTTCAATCTGCAATTTGATAACAATTAGCAGAGCTTAAAAAATCCGATCTCTGTTCTAGAAACTTGTATATAATTATGAGAAATATGAAAATTATAATTTTCCCAGTGCATCAATATGTTGCTGATGCATTGCTAACATTACAGGATGAGTTACAGTTCCCCTATGTGCACATTAAGCAAGAGATGTATAACCAGAAACAAGGAAAAAGATGTTGGACAAACTTTGTTGCAGAACACAATAGTTTTTGGAACAGGAGATTCTTCCGCAAGTTGCAGCAGAGCAGTTTTCTTGTTCAGGAAAGCCGTATCTGGATTCTTTTCCTCTCCCTCAATCCCACTGCAGTCCAGAAGAACCTGCATGAAACACAACTAGCATATATCACATAAAAAACTTCGGAGTAAGATTAGAAGTACCCTTAAGTTGTAGGTGATGTTTTGATTTTCTCTATAAAATATAGTCTGGATCATTAGAATGGTTAATGAATAAATAACATGGAATAGTTAACTTGCTTCATAGATGTCACATTTTCCTAAAGAGCTACAACGAAGCAATAGAGGCAAAATCCTCCATAAAATTTAGAGTCGGCCATCCAAAATCCAAGCACAAACGAATAACCTCGTCTAGCCTAGAGCTTGTACGATGCATCCCAGGCCCCATCACTGCTTCGATGTCTGGAAATATTTCGATTAATTTGTGGTAGATATCCACAGGAAGTGTTGCAGTGACAAAGAGATACTGCACTGACAATGGTGCAGATTTGATGAAACTTTGGAGCACTGGTTCAAAGTCTTCATCACCGAACAGGATGTCAACTTCATCTAGAACAACACTGAATACACCGAAGGTTAGATTCACCTACTGATTTATTTATAAGAATATACTTCATAGGACTACACAGTCTCTGTCATCAATTCAAAATTAAACATTTAGACAGGAGGATAAATATTGACTATATGCCTCACCACTTCAGATTGTTTAACTGAATGTGGCCTTCTTGCAATAAGCACATAAAGCGGCCAGCTGTTGCTATGAGGACATCTACTTCTTGATGTAGGGCTTCTAATTGGGTTTTTTGTCGAAATCCCCCGGTTGCGACCACAGATCTAAATGGAACGCCAGATTTTGCCATTGAACGGCAATTTTGAAGAACCTAAATGCACGGAATGATTAGACAATATAGGTTTTTTTTCCACTTACATTGTACATTATAAATTAAAAATACGGTTCTAATACTTGACTGATTGGGTACCTAATTACAATGTCAGAGAACAACCTGAGAAGCTAATTCAGCTGTTGGTGACAATATCACAACTCGAGGACTCCTTGATGAAGATTTACCTAGCCCTGAAAGTTCTTCTTCTCTTAGGCGCTGCACTACTGGAGCAAGGTATGCCAGTGTTTTCCCTGATCCACTTTGATCGGCAATGATGCAACTCTTACCTTCTAAAACAGGAATATAAGCCATGGCCTACAAAACGATAATGGAAGTCAAATATGCAGTATCAAAGGAGTCATTCTCGTTCACACAGAAGAAACCAAGGGTCACCTGAATATTTGAAGGGCGGATGATAGACTGTTTTCCGAGGGATTCAATCATAAAATCACTGCAACCCACATCTCTGAAGCTCTTCATACTAAAGAATCCACTATCATGAGGCAACTTTTTATGAAGTTTCTTCCAGGAAGCATCAATGCCTTGTGAGGTATTAGCATCCTTCCATCGTCTAAAGGGCAGATTTACCCCTAAGGAAGACTCACGTGCATCAGTAAGACCAAATTCCTTTGTAAGGGTGCCTCTAGAGTTCACAAATTCCTTTGTAAGGGTGTCTCTAGAGTTCACAATTCGCTGTCTCACATTTGGCACTGGAAAGCCCTTCAGCTCTCCATCCGTAGGCATGCCTATGCTTGCTTCTTCTCCTGCAAAGTCCGTGTATGAATCCACAGAGTCTGCTTCATCCAACAAGGTAGCAAAAGCACTAGCTTTTACGGAGCTAATGCTGTTTTCAACACCAACCTGTAAGGAGTTCTTCATCAATGCCCTTATTTTGGGGACCTTCAATCTACTAAAACTTCCAAGCGAGCTAGACACAGTCTTCCGTCCTGTGGCATGAAAATCTTGGCAACCTTAGGATATGAAAATGGGACAGATCAGGATAGCTTCAACTCTCATAGCTTATGAATGAATAAGTAGCTCCGTTAATTAGCAAGTTATGGAAAATTTAATCGGCAGCAGCAAGTTGCATTTGCTGATTATACAATTGGCGCATATTACCAGATTTTTGAACTGTGATTAAAATTATAAAATAGTAGTAAGTAATCTAGGGGTATGATATTGAGAAAATAGCATGCGTATAGTTCACCTTTTTGACATAAAACACATTTAATTGCAAGAATTAAAAGGATCAACCTGGATAAATGATAAATCTAATAAGCAAAAATCAAGATCTTTTTTATTCCACAACCGTTTCATGGTTTATTAGCTAAACATTTGAATACAAATGCAGAACAGAAAGATACAAATGGAGCTGACCTCCTTGCTTAGGGCTATCCTTGGGTTTCAAGGACATTGCTTCTTTGGAAGGGATAGAGGAGTCGCCATCCATGCCACCCCAAACTATCAAATTCTCACCAGTTTCATCATCAATGAGGCGGTAGGCACCAGCTGTGTCCATCGGAATCTGCCGGTATGCCTCCACAAAAAGCTTCCCCCACCTCCAACACTGTTGGACATCACTAGCTGGAACTTGACTTGCCTTACAAGGAGCTGATAGGGCATTGAAAGGAAAATTCTGTAAAATGGATGTTTTAAGCGGCTCAACAGAGCATTTCTTTCCCTCCTGGAGAATGAAAAAACTCATGAGAGAAGGTGTCAGTTTGTTTGATCAAGTTTAGATTACGAACTGCAAAATATAGAAAAAAATAATATAACATGAAAAGGCGTTAGCTTTGTCATGATGAAATCATTGGACCAATTTATAAATAAACATAGAAGAAAATTACCAGTGAACTCGTTGATCTATATCAGAGTAGAAAGAACTTGTGGATCAATGTTTAGAGTAGAGACAAATTTTTGATTTATGTTTAAGTAGTAAAAGTTTTAATTCATACAATTGAGCAATATGGCATAGAAGCTTTACAACAAATGCTAAGCAAAATGTCAATTAAAATTGAACTTCTCAAATTTAAGTTATCAGACATTAATACATTATTATGATTAAAAAACAAAACAACTAGCATATAAACTCTACTGTTAACTTAGAATATTATGAGAAGTGTGAGTTGCATTTCGTTTGGTCTGTTACCTAAACCTCTCCATGATAAAAACTTTGAATGGATTTGATCAGTCATTCAATTCTTTATATAAACTCTAATTGATCTAGTGGGTTACTAAATAGCATGAATGAACACATTGTCACTGTCACAAAAATGTTCTTTGAAGTGAAAAGGGAATTAAAAGAGAAATGTTGGAATGATTAAGCTTTATTTTGTTTCAAGATGGTACAAATGCTCATATATAGGAAAATATAAGAAAAAAAATAAGGAGAAGATTACTCTCACTTATGAGGATATATTACATCAATAAAAGTAAATATTGCAAACTAAAATATTTTCAATCTTGATAAATATCCTATGACAATACTCTCCTTCAAGTTCGAGCATATATATCAACAAGTTCCTATTTGTTGCAAAATTTGAAAAAAAATGGAGTGATTCCATAGCCTCACTAGAAATACCAACGAATTATTCTTTGCAGAAGATGTAATGGGCGATGACCTTTGTTGATAGGAAAACATCCTTGATGAAATGAGAACCGAGTTAAATATGACTGAAATTTTTAATAGGCACGGTGGATTGTTGCCTGATTATCGTAGTTAAAGATCATGACCGTGTTATAAGAAAGCCAAATTCTTCTATTAGAGTTTTGATCCACAAAAAAAAAAAAAAAAGTCCTAGCCTTATATAGTTTCAAAATTGCATTTAGTGACAATCATTTAATTTTTACTTATCTAGGAAACAAGATTACCTCCCACAAAAATATAGTATCATGAAGTTGACTTTCAATTTTTAGTGGATCCAATATAGTTAGCATCAAAATAAGATTCAATATTTAAATAATTATGTTTTTAATAAACCATATCTTCTCATAAAGATTTCTTAATACCTAAAATTCTTAAGAGCAAAATCCTAGAGTTTCTTCTTTGAGTTTTGCATATGTTGATAAATCATACCAACATAAAAGATATACCAGGTCGGTTGATAGCTAGGTAGATAAGATATGCAACCTAGATGTCAGCAATGAGAAGCATCTTTGAAGCATTAATCATCATTGCATGTTAGCATGGTATCCATAGGAGAGTCAACAAGTTTGCATATGAGAAGCCTAGTTTCCTTAAGCATACCTTTACCATAAGAAAATTCGACAACAAGAAAGTATTTTAGACATCGCATGTTTATACTAACAGAGGTTTTCTAAAGATGTTGTTTTATTTCCTCCATACCATAAATAACATTTTTAGTAAGAAGAATGTAATCAACATACATGGTGAAAATCTCTGTGCGAGAGCATGAGTGATGATAAAGATGATTGCTCAACCGAGCTAATTCAAAGACCAATATCAGCAAAGACCTTGCCGAGTGTAGAAGGATGCCCCATCATAGTAGACAAGATGGAACAAGGCACATCAAAAGGAGGCAGAAGAGGCTAGCGAGCAGAAAATACTCATCAAATAGTAGGCTTCATAGCAATAGGTGACGCCTCAGGTGTTGAAACTACAAGTTTGAAGTGAAAGTTATAATAAGCATAAATAACTGCTAGTTTTGCTTGGGATTAATCAAATGTAATGAGAAGTAGCTACTAGATTTAAATGAGAATAAAAATCATGTAGCCGACCCCACGCAGTGAGATAAAAGCTTGTTGTTATTGCAATGAGAAACCAGCTAGTGACTATTAATTTTTTTCCTCTAACCTCTATTCGGATGATTTTCTTCATAACTATCCTAAGACTATTAGACTTGCTTGGGATTAAAACCCCAACTATGTTTCAAATATGAGGTTTTGACAAAGGTCGTGGTTGGGAGGGAGGCATAACTTTGAATATGATTCTTTCCAACAAAAACTTGATAGATATACAAGAATAACCCCCTTATCATGGAAAGAAAGACTCATTAATACTAATAAACATTGATGTTATAATAAAACATAGATAGGTTGGTCTGGCAGGGTTGGGCCACTCCAAACTAGGCAAGTCATCTTCAACCCTTGGCTAGGCAACTTCATAGGGGTGGCTAGATCACTACCTCCCCTTCCAAACCACAGCAGCCAGCAGTTCTCTTTTTGTTGACTATGCCGGTGGCTAGAGCTTAATTATTTTGCCGGTCAGCATTCAAAACATCTCTTGGGACAGTGAAAATGCTATTGCGGCACAATTGGAGACTTAAATCTTAACTGAAGGTCACTTCAGACATTGACAACTACACAAATTTCTCCGAATTAAATTATTGTTGCTTAAAGCTATTAGATCAAGAGAATCAATTGGATAATCCCAGAATGCCTGGAGGCTACCTTGATTTAATGCACTCTAAGCAGGCTATGAAAGCTGACGTGCCATAACCGTGATTATCAGTTCAACATCTCTGATAAACATCTATCAAAGTGCCAAGAAAGCCCTACACTAAAGCTGTGAATAGGACTCTACGCGAACAATTTTTAATTATAAGCGTTGCAATCTTTAGGTCTGAGCTAAGAACCAAAGCATAAGAGGACCCTAACAGGTATGGCCTCCTAGTTGAGCCGAACTAAACCATTTTGGGTTTCCATAGCTGATTTGAGAATTTGTGCGGACAGATTTAATTTCATGCTAACTGTCTAAAAATTCTAGCTCAAGCTACAAGCGCATACGCTCAGATTCTTCTAGAAGCGACAATACCAAATAAAAAAAAGGAGAAATTATAAGTAATTGAATGACCCACTAATCAACTCCAATGGATTACAGAGCCAAAGCAGCAGGGAGCTAGGCATTTGATTACAAATTACAAGAGTAGCTTAAAACTAGTGATAAATTTCGAAGCACTTGATGCTAATCTAATCACCCAGAGATAACCTAATAGCAGTCAAATGGCAACAACATAACAGAAGAAACGATTCCATGGACACACACCCTCCAACGGTGTTCGTGATGTGCGGCGCGGTTCTCTCCGCAAATCATCGCCTTCACATTGACTAAAGGAACCGCTGACCATGGCGTCGTTTTCCGATCGGAGATTTTGCGGAGGAGGAGGCGCCGGGGCAAAGGGAAGATGCAACTTTCATTGGAGGAGGAGAGTGAAAGAGCTATGAATGCCGGAGAAGCCGTCGATGGCTTTGTAGAGATGGCAGACTGCATGGCTACAAGCGAACGCTCTTCCTCCCCTTCTTCTTTATTGACCTCGCCCCCTTTCTTCCTCTAGTCGAGGTTCCACGCCCTAACTCCCGAGTCCTGACCTTATCCTGCCCGGCACCAGGTCTGAACTATAATAATTTTGAGATAAATAAATAAATAACTATATATATATATATATATATATATATATATATATATATATATATATATATCAAATTTTATCAAAATTAGTATAAATACACTACATGTGCACACCAATAAAATTTTATAGAAGAAAAATAATTTTATAAAATTTAAAATTGAGTTATGACATTTCATATCAATCATAGTAAATGCTAAATGAATATTACAAGTAATATTTATATGCTCATAAATTATTTATATATAATTATTAGGCATATAAATTTTTATTATTTTATGACATAAATTTAATACTTAATTTTTTAAGAAAAAAATTAATAAAATTGGTCTTCAAGCTGCTGAATTTATTTTAAAATTAATGTAATAAATAAAATAAATTCAATAATTTTAAAACTCATATTAGCCAAATCTTAATTAAGATACAATTTTACCATTTTATAAATATGGTCGCATGAGAAATTAAAAAAAGCTTCTCATCGATCTTTTCTCTTCTCTAGAAAGCCATGGAGTGATGCTTTTCTTAAAATAAGAATATCTATTTTGCAACAAATATAGCAAGATAATTTAAAATAAGGATCCAATAGTTAACACTGCCGTTGCCAGGTCCCAAGTTCTGGATGAGAAAAGTGGAGGGTTGCGTTAGGTAGTTGACAGCCAGTGTAAAACTTGTCGAATAATAATGACATGAATATTTTAATAAATTGTGTTAATGCTAGGGCGTCTCCTGGAAGCGACGCGTTGTATGGCCTGAATACAGCAACAAGTGTGCAAGGGCCGCTGTACCGACGCCCGGGTGCAGTGTTAAATAGGCAAGGGGTCCCACATCAAGGACGGATGTGGGCAAAGAAGCTAGCCCATGAAACTAAAATTAGGATAGGAACTTGGAATATAGGTTCCCTTACAGGAAAATTAATGAAATTAATAGATATTATGATTTATATGAAGATAAATATTTTGTGCATTCAGGAAACTAAATGGGTTGGAGAGAAGGCTATGGAGATTGATAGTTTAGGATTTAAACTTTGGTATTCGGGTAGGAGTCGTATTAGAAATGGTGTAGGCGTGATTTTAGATAAGAGTTTGAAGGATAATGTTATAAATAGTAATAGAATTGGAGATAGAATTATAGCTTTAAAGATTGTTGTTGATGCTAAGATTGTTAACATTATAAGTGCTTATGCTCCTCAAGTGGGTTTGTATATGGATTCAAAATTAAAATTTTGAAATAACTTAGAAAAATTAATACAAAAGATACCTCTTGAAGAAAGAGTTTTTATTGAAGGAGATTTAAATTGACATGTTGGTAGAGAGGTGGATGATTTTAAAAGCATTCATGGTGGCAATGAATTTGGAACGACAAATGAAGGTGGTAAGTCCATATTAGATTTTTGTTTAGCTTATGATTTTTTAATTGCTAATACCTTATGTAAGAAAAGGAATGAGCATCTCATTACTTATAAAAATGGATATAGTACAACTCAGATTGATTATTTTCTTATAAGAAAATTAGATCGTTTAGATTGCAAAGATTGTAAAGTTATTCTGAGTGAAAATTTAAGTACCCAACATCGTTTATTAATTTTGGACTTGAAGATAATAGGGAAGAAAATAAAAAATAAAATAAAATAATTTTTTAGGATTAGATGGGGGCATTTAAAGAATATTAACAAAAATATTTTTGAGAGTAAGATTTTAGATCTTAAAATTTTGTCTGTGCATGAGATGCTAATGTTATGTGGGAAAAAGTGGCTAGTGATATTAAGAATATTGCAAAAGATGTGCTTGGAGTTTCAAAGGGAAAAGCTCATAATAGTAAAAATAGTTGGTGGTGGAATCCAAATGTGCATGAAAAGATTAAAAATAAAAAGATTTGTTATAAAAATTGATTTAATTGTAAAAATTCTGATAATTAAAAATTATATAAAGAGGCACGTAAGGAATCTATGAAAGCAATATGCGATGCAAAGAGTTTAGATTTTAGTGATTTATATAATAGATTAGATACTAAGGAGGGAGAAAGATATATGTATAAGTTAGCCAAACAAAGAGATAGGAGTAGTAAGGATTTATTTCAAGTGAAGTGTATTAAGGATGAAGATCAAAAAATACTTTTTTTAGAAGATAATATTCAACAAAGGTGGATGAGATATTTTGCTAAACTTTTTAATGAAGACTATGAAAATAAAATTGACTATAGTGACCTTAGCACCCTAAATGAAAATAAAGATTTCTGTTTTTATCGGCGTATTAGTAAAACCGAAGTTAGAGAGGCTTTAAAGAAAATGAAGGGTGGAAAAGCTGTTGGACCTGATGATATTCCAATAGAGGTGTGGAAATGCTTAGGAGATGAAGGAATTTCTTGGCTTACTAAACTTTTTAATACTGTTTTGAAGACTAAAAAGATGCCAGATGAGTGGAGAATGAGTGTGTTAATCCCTATTTTTAAGAATAAAGGCGATGCACAAGATTGTGCGAATTATAGAGGAATTAAGTTAATGTGTCATACTTTAAAACTATGGGAACAAGTTATGGAGCACAGGTTGCGGCGTGATACTAATGTTTCTCAAAATCAATTTGGATTCATGCTGGGTAGGTCTACTATGGAGGCCATATATTTATTAAGAGGTTTGATGGAGAAATATAGAGAGAGTAAGGAGGATTTACATATGATATTTATTGATTTAGAAAAAGCATATGATAAAGTTTCAAGAGAAGTGCTATGGAGAGTTCTTGAAAAGAAAGGAGTTAATAACGCTTATATTCAAATCATTAAAGATATGTATGCAGGAGCTATTACTTGTGTTCAAATACAAGGTGGTTTGACCAAGTATTTCCCTATTTCAGTTGGATTACATCAAGGATCAGCCTTAAGCCCATATCTTTTTTGCTTTAGTCATGGATGTTCTCACTAGACATTTGCAAGAGGATGTACCTTGGTGTATGCTTTTTGCTGACGATATTCTTCTTGTTGATAAGACTAGAGAGGGAGTTGAAGGTAAACTAGAATTGTGGAGGTCAACCTTAGAGTCTAAAGGTTTTCAATTGAGTAGATCTAAAATGGAATATATGGAGTGTAATTTTAGTAATAATAGACCTAGTAAGGGGATTGTGACTTTGGCCGATCAAGTCATTAATAAGAGTACACATTTTAGATATCTTGGATCTATTGTTCAGAGTGATGGTGAAATAGATGGGGATATTATCAGCAGAATTCAAGTTGGATGGTTGAAGTGGAGGAATGCATCGGGCTTATTATGTGATAGAAAAGTACCCCTCAAACTTAAGGAAAAATTCTATAAGATGGTGATGAGACCTGCAATGCTTTATGGTGCCGAATGTTGGCCATTAAAAGAGAAACATAATTCTAAGTTAAGTGTTGCAGAGATGAGGATGCTCAGGTGGATGAGTGGCTTTACCCTTAGAGATAGGATACGAAAGGAGCATATTCGTGAAAAGGTTGGAGTAGCTCCAGTAGAAGATAAGATTAGAGAGAGTCGCCTTAGATGGTTTGGTCACATAAAACGGCGGCCTCCCGATGACCTGGTTAGGAAAGTAGAGGTCTTAGATTTGACTTATGTTAAGAAAGGTAAAGGTAGACCTAAAAAGACTTGGTTAGAAAATATTAGAAATGATCTTTCTTTATTAGATTTAAACAAGAATTTGACTTTTAACAGGACACAAAGGAGAAAAAGGATTCATGTAGCTGTCCCCACGTAGTAGGATAAAGGCTTGATGTTGTTGTTGTTGCTGCTAATCCAATAGTTAACAAATTGCTAAATCAATGGTAAAATACGAAAAAAAAAATCATTTAGCAGCTATTTTTATTTTACCAAAATATTTTTTGTATTGAAAAAATAATTTTTTTTTAATAACAACAATTGATCTCTTATACTTATCTTATTTGCTCAGCTAAATTTTACTCAAAATCTCATCACCCAAATTTTATTGAGTTTTTGAATCAATTCTATAAAGACCAGTTGTAATTTTACAGATTATTGAAAAATAATGATAAATTGCTATATTTTATTGAAATATTTGAAGTTTGTTTAGATCCTGAGATGAACATTAATGAAATGAAGAGGCTTGATATGTAACGGAGAAAATAGCGGGCTTTTTCAATTATTAAGCAATTAATAATTAAAATAAATAAAATGAAGGGCCAAGATAATTTTTGAATAAATAACATGAAAGATTAAGATGGCATAAAAGAAAGAAATTCAAACGCCTATTAATCTTTTATAATACTAGTATACACAGTATTCAAATAGTTTTTTAGCTTTTAAAAAAGAAATTTGCAGTGTGGTAGGTATTTTTATTTGGAAGTAACATTTGAACTTATTTTTCTAAAAAATAAAATAATAGATATTTTTTCAAAATTTAAATATTACATGATATATAAAGCCAAATTCATCATCATAATTAAAAATAAAAAAATCATAAAATTACATAAATGACCCTTACTCTCAAAAGCATAAAGTAAAATAAAATCTAAAACATTCTGTAATGTTACTGTCGACAACTGATCCTACTAGCAGATCTTAGAAGATCATACCAAGAGAACCAATTGGGAAAAATTAGCAAGCATACATAGTAAAAAAAAAAATTACAAGCAGCAAAAGAATTTAAGAGAAAAAAATAATTAAACGGATTAATATCAGATCAAAATCAAATTTATAGGTCAACGCAAACATATGATGGATTGAGAGAGCTTCTTAAATAATTGAAGAAGGAAATCATGCCCGGCCATAGATCTAATGAATGCATCAATCTGCTATAGCTATACATGATGGCCTGAGAACAGGATGATGATTTTCCACAATAATCCTCAAGCTTGTAAATGAAGGATTGTGGATGTACAGGGAGATGGAGAGTTTCTATCTTGCATCCTTGAGATAGTCTTGTCAGGTCCTAGATCACTAGTAGTCTCTCAATGACATGCAATTATTAGTACTAGATGCAAAACAAGCGGCAAAGTTTGTGAACTATATGCTTATAGATTAGCTAGGATTAAAAAAAAAAATTGAAATCCTTGTGTCCAACATGTGCAATGTAACATTCTCAATTAGAAAAAAGTTCATATGTGAAGTATTTTTTATGAGTCGCCACCTCATGTGGGTCGCAGTTGGCTACTCCAAATGAGAGAGTAGTATGATTACTGCAGCAATGCCTGTGTCTTTAATTGGAAAGGCAAGAAGATATGACTACCATTAACACCTTTCAAAACCAAAAAAATAACATGATAAATCGCATTGTGTTCACAAGTGTCTTAGGACCTCAATTACTTGCAGCATACAAAGAAATATTTAGGATGTTTGATGTTCTGCTTGTTGAATAGAACTCATTGTCAGCTAAAATTTCAGACTCAGTCGAGCTGTTCTGCGGGAACTACCAGAACAACTCCCACCTTCGGGTTCCATCCAACAAAAAACTAACTTATTGTTGGGGATGACTTCAGCAGAGTTAGTAGCATTGTAAGATTGGTCCGAAGGAACATAAAATTCAACACAGCATAGTAGAGGACTTCACGAAGAAATAGCTCATTAGACATGGTCTCAAGTCCAACCATTTTTCTAAACCAAATCAATGCAGTGGATATCGCAAAATCCGAATCCGAGCTAACGATGAATGGAAAACATCATTAATAATGAGCCTTGTGTGACCCAACCTGGTGAGAACACTAGCCTACCTCCACTCCCAGATATTCCTACTTTACCTACTGCGGAGAAAATTGAGGCAATACTTAGTGATGACATTATTTCCACTAAAAACGGTGGTCGCCAAAGGTATCTAGTTCAATGGACAGGGAAACCAGAGACGGAGAACACGTGGATTGACCGAGACGAGCTACAGAGATTGGATCCAGACTTACTAGAGTGGTACGAGAGTTCCAGGGACACTTACTCGACGGGGTCGAGCTTTCTCCCACCTGGGGAGAATGATGAGGACATCAATCCAAGATTTCGCCACGTGTACCATCGACGGAGGCGTAGATCGACGGCCACGATTTGTAGTCTTTATTTTTGATGTATTTTTACATGTTGCTTATTTATGTACTTTCAGTTTTCCAGTTCTACCCTTAGGGTATTGAGTCTCTATTGTAGCCCCGAGGGCATAGTTGTCGTTTATTTTATTTTCTAGTTTTGAGACCTATATATTAAGGTCTCCATGCATTGTATTATTATTGATTGGTTAAATGAAAATTTGCTCTACTAGATTTGATCTCTTAGTGAGTTCATGAGAGGAGAGAGATCTCTTTGTGAGTTCTAAAATCCTTGTTCAAGATCTCTTTGTGAGATTTGAAGTGAGATTACATTGAGGCCAAGATCTCCCCCACTTTACCCAAAACCGGCGGCACCTTTGGACTCCAAACCGCCGGCCGCCTCCTCCTCATCCCTCCCAACCACAAGCCGCTGCCCCTCCCTACCACCGGCCACCTGCTCCACCCCCAGCCGCCGGCTCCACCGCCGGCCCTCCCCCAAGCCACCGCCCCCCCCCCCCCCCTAGCCAACCCGCCGACCCCCATGCTCCATGGCCAAAATCTGAATTCAATTAGTTAGGAACTTTACTCACTTTCCTAAAATAAGTTCAATCAATTAGGAAAGGTATTTATTTAGAATTTTGAATTCAAATTCTAATTTCAAATACTTTCCTAATCCTAAAACTTAAATTAGGAAATATCCCTATTTACTTAAATCTGAGATTAAAATCAGATTTGATTTTAATCTCTAATTACTCCTTGGGGCCCACCTACTTAAAACCAAATCCCCTCTCTCCACCTCCTACATGGCCGGCCCCCTCCCCTTGGTTTTTCCTCTCCAAACTTAAACCCTAAGCCCTCCAAATCAGCCCCAATCACCCTCCATAGCCGCCCCTTTCCCCCACCCCTTTGGAATTAATTTGGCAAGTCAAAATTAATTCCTCTTCACTCCAAATTACCCTAAAATCTGAGCTAATTTCAGATTTGCTGAAATTTCCCTACCTCTCCTCTCCCTCCTTACGCTTACCTTCTCTCCCCCATTTAGACAAGCATGAATGGCCGATCCGGACGTTGATCACGGATTCATTGAAGACGATCAAGGAAGAACACATCCTCCCGGCCGTTGGTGCATCATCAACCATCAACCACTCCTCCTACTCTGGTTACTTCTCCAACGACTAGTATCTTACGCGGCACATGTTTCCTAGTGGCATCCCTAAGTTTGTTTGCAACATTCTTCCGCTAAACCCCACCATCACGAGTTGAGTAAGGGATCTCTAGGTGAAGTTCTAAATTTTAAACGTCGGGCTTTGTTAAAGACGCCATTACATTTACTTTAATTTTGGATGGTAATTTGCAAGACTTGTAGTCTCTAAATGTTACTACTTGCTATTATTTAATTTCTTTGCTAAAATTCTTAAATCCAACTTGAGCATGTAATGAGTTTATCTTTGACAACACAAAGTTCTTCTATGTTCTTAATTTCCTAATAGCAATTCCCATTGCATCTTGTTTGTTTCACATCATCTTGGTATCAGAGCATGGTAGGCATGCATTACATGTGCTAGAAGTTCCTAGGGGTCTAGTTTAACATTTCCGAAATTTGTTTGCTTGCATACCATTGCCTAGCTAGTTTATTTCTCTGATTCCGTTTGCTGTCCTTCAGTTTTCTGCACCATTTACATCACTTTTGGTAAGCATACTTCACTGTTTAGGTGCTGCCCATGTCACTACAACTTCCCTAGTTGTCTAGGATACCTAAACAATCTTCATATCTTGCTGTCCAGAATTTTCTGCAGCATTTAGAGGACTATAGGTGACCCTAACCTAGTAATTAAGTGCTGGCCACTTCATAGAAACTCACACTAAACACCTAGGCCACCCCACCAATTGCTGCAGGTTGCTGTCCACACCAAATCTGCACCCTTTAATGCATTAGGAGCATTGCATGCTAGTGTTCTAGTGCTGTCCCTTTGTCCCGTCACCACTCCTAGTGTTCCCTAACATTTACCCATGGATCCGGAGCAAATTCAAGCAACTCTAGACCTTATAGTTGGTCAATTGGGAACGGTTACTCAGCAAATTAGAAACACCCAAACTGATTTAGCGGACTTTAGGCGCCAAACGGGTGAGCGACTTGATAACATCGAACGGATAGGAAACCCTGTTATGTATACACCTTCTAGACCTCCGTCACCTTATGTCGAAGAAACTAGAGCCGACCATAGACCGCAGAGAGAACCTTACAATCCCCATCTTAGACCCAACCATGAGCCTGTAGGACATGAACCCGTTTGGAGAGACAACGATGCCCAACTCTTGAAAAATATTCGAATAGACGCTCCTTCCTATGATGGGACCCTCGACCCTCAAATCTTCTTGGATTGGATTAAAGGAATGGATAGCTACTTTAAGTGGTACAACATTTCGGAGGCTAGAAAGGTTAGGTTCGCGGAAATGAAACTCACTAATCGAGCTAGCCAATACTGGACCAATTTAGAGAACATGCGCGAAGCTCGTGGTGAGTATCCCATCACCGATTGGCGAACCATGAAACATGAACTTAAGAGAAAGTACCTCCCTCCATCCTACTACCCTAAGCTCTTAGACAAATGGAATAGATTGACCCAAGGTAGTAGACCCGTAAAGGATTATATCTCCGCCTTTGATGATTACATGATCCGCTGCAGCGGAGAGGAAACTACCACCCCGGCCCAAATCCTTTCTATGTTTAGAGCTGGTCTAAGGGAAGATCTGAGAAATGAATTATTTGCCAGAGGAGTAGACACTTTGGAGGCTGCCTGCAGTTTAGTGTTGGATCTTGAAGAGTCTAGAACCCACTCTCATCCTAAGCATCTAGACTCACGCCCAACACCTTTCAGAACTTCATCCCATCAACCCCTTAACCGACCTACTGGCCCTGTAATCACTCGACCACCCACTGCTCAACTTCCCCCTCGTCCTGACTTTAAAGGAAAAACCCCTGAACGTGACACACCGAAAGCGACCTCTGGAACCAAGTGTTATCGGTGTCATGGTTATGGACACATCGCCTCCCAATGTTCTAGCCCCTACAAGGTTACGATAATAGAGGAGGTTGAAGAAGACGAAGTTGAACCCGAGACTGATCTTGTCCATCACGTTGATGAAGATGAGGAATTTTTCTGTGAAGATGACCCGTTAGGATTACAAGTTGTTAGGTGTGCCTTGTCCCAGCCAAAGCCTAGTGATGATTGGCGTAGGACCTCTATTTTCCATACTTTCACCAAAATTGGAGACAAGAATTGTAAGGTCATTATTGATAGTGGAAGTTGTATTAATGCGGTCTCCTCAGCTATGGTAACCAAACTCAATCTGAAAATTACACCTCACCCGAATCCTTACAAGGTTGCTTGGATCAATACGACGACCATTGAGATAAAAGATAGGAGCCTGATTCCTGTTGAGTTTGTTGGATATCAGGAGAAAATTTGGTGTGATGTGTTGACTATGGACGTAGGACAGATTATCCTTGGCCGACCCTGGTTATTTGACAACGACGTCCATATCTACGGGAGAACTAATACTTGTATTTTTGAGCACAATGGAAAGAAGATCAAACTTATGCCCTCCCAGCCAAAACCCCACAAACCCGAAGTCAAGCCAACCTCTGTCCAACCTAAAGGACTCCACTTCCTAACTGCTAAGGAAGTAGAGGTTGACATAAACCAAGGCTCACCCATGTATGCCCTTGTTGCTAGAGAAGTGACTCCTAACCTTGAGGAACCTATCCCCGAAGAAATAAAGCCCCTTATCGAGACCTATCTTGACGTCTTCCCCGAAGACCTACCCGATCACCTTCCACCTCTTAGAGACATTCAACATGTCATTGACTTAGTTCCCGGAGCATCTCTGCCCAACCTCCCTCACTACCGGATGAACCCTACGGAGCACGCTGAACTTAAAAAGCAAGTGGATGAGCTACTGCAGCGCGGCTACATTAAAGAGAGCCTGAGCCCCTGTGCTGTTCCTGCACTACTGACCCCCAAGAAGGATGGCTCTTGGCGTATGTGTGTTGATAGCCGTGCTATCAACAAAATTACCGTCAAGTATCGATTCCCCCATTCCCCGACTCGACGATATGTTAGATATGATGACTGGTGCAACCCTATTCTCCAAGATTGATCTTAAGAGCGGTTATCACCAAATTAGGATTCGCCCTGGGGATGAATGGAAGACAGCCTTTAAAACTAAGGACGGTTTGTATGAATGGATGGTAATGCCTTTTGGCCTAAGTAACGCCCCTAGTACTTTTATGCGAGTTATGACCCAGGTCCTTCGACCCTTCTTAGGAAAATTTGTCGTCGTATACTTTGATGACATTTTGATTTACAGTAACTCGGTGGAACAACATCTAGGACACTTGAAGCAAGTCTGTGAGGTCTTGAGGAGGGAACAGTTATACGCCAACCCAAAGAAGTGCATGTTTCTCACAGATAGTATCACCTTTCTGGGATTTATTATTTCTTCGCAAGGGATCTCAGCTGACCCTGAAAAGGTTAGAGCTATCAATGACTGGCCTGTACCGACAAACATTAGAGACGTTCGGAGTTTTCATGGATTGGCCACTTTCTATCGACGTTTTATTAGGAATTTCAGTACTATAGTGGCACCAATAACAGACTGCTTAAAGAAAGGAGAGTTTCACTGGAGTTTAGCTGCCACTAAAGCATTTGAGGGAATTAAGAGAAAAATGGTTGAGGCCCCAGTTATGCGTCTACCTGATTTTTCTAAAGTCTTTGAGGTTACTTGTGACGCATCTGGAATTGGTATTGGAGGAGTTTTATCACAAGAAGGACACCCCGTTGCCTATTTTAGCGAAAAATTAAACGATATCCGGCAACGATATTCTACCTATGATAAGGAGTTTTATGCGATCATTCAATCCCTCAGATATTGGAGGCATTATCTCTTGCCTCAAGAGTTTGTAATATTTTCGGATCATGAGGCTCTACGCTACATTAACTCACAAAAGAAGCTCAATGCCCGTCATGGCCGTTGGGTTGAGTTCCTACAAGAATACACCTATACGATTAGACATAAAGCAGGAATTGAGAACAGGGCCGCTGATGCCTTAAGTCGTCGGATGATGGTTGCCCGTGAGATGAGAACTGAAGTAATGGGTTTTGAACGACTCAAAGAAGACTATTTGGACTGCCCTGATTTCAAAGAAATTTATACCCTGTTAACTAATGGAAGTGAACGTATTACAGATGATTTCTTTGTGGAAAACGGATACTTGTTTAAGTCTCAGAAATTGTGCATCCCCAACACCTCTCTTCGAGAATTCCTTGTTTGGGAATTACACGCTGGAGGCTTAGCAGGGCACTTTGGACAAGCCAAGACCATTGCCGCAGTTGAACATAGGTTTTTCTGGCCCAGCCTCAAACGGGATGTTAGTAGACTAATTAAGCGGTGTCACACTTGTCAGTTGGCTAAGCAAAGGAAGCAAAATACCGGTCTTTATACTCCACTTCCAGTCCCCAATTGCCCATGGCAAGATGTCAGCATGGATTTTGTTTTAGGTTTACCCAAGACCATTAGGAAGCATGACTCGGTGTGTGTCGTAGTAGACCGTTTCTCCAAAATGGCCCATTTCCTTCCTTGTTCTAAAACTTTTGATGCCTCGCGGATCGCTAAACTTTATTTTGATGAAATCGTCAGACTTCACGGTTTACCCAAGACTATAGTGTCCGATAAGGATGTTAAGTTCACTAGTTACTTTTGGAAGACTCTGTGGCATAAGATGGGTACCAAACTCCAATTCTCCTCTGCTTTCCACCCACAAACAGACGGTCAGACTGAAGTTGTCAATAGGAGCTTAGGTAATCTTCTTAGGACTTTGGTGGGTGAACATATTCGGGATTGGGATTCCAAACTTCCAATAGCTGAATTTGCTTATAACAATTCCGTTAACCGAACAACCGGTATGAGTCCGGCTGAAATTGTGTATGGCTTCCAACCTAGGCAACCAATAGATTTGATTCCAATGGGTCCTAAGTTTAGAACATCTGAGTCAGCATCTGCATTTGCATCACATCTACAGGAATTGCATAAGGAAATTAATAACAGAATTGAACATAGCAACGCCAATTATAAACTTAATGCGGACCTCAAGAAAAGATATAAAGAATTCAAAGTGGGAGATTTTGTAATGGTTCGGATTCGTCCGGAGCGGTTTCCGCAAGGAACCGTTAAGAAGTTACATGCGAGAAGCGCAGGACCTTTCAAAATTATTTCCAAAATAAACAGTAATGCTTATGTGCTAGACCTTCCTGAAGGTTTTAATATTAGCCCCACGTTTAACATTGAAGATCTCGTAGCCTATGAGGGTCCAGAGTTTAATCCCCCCAATCCACTAAATAATGAGCCTTGTGTGACCCAACCTGGTGAGAACCCTAGCCTACCTCCACTCCCAGATATTCCTACTTTACCTACTGCGGAGAAAATTGAGGCAATACTTAGTGATGACATTATTTCCACTAAAAACGGTGGTCGCCAAAGGTATCTAGTTCAATGGACAGGGAAACCAGAGACGGAGAACACGTGGATTGACCGAGACGAGCTGCAGAGATTGGATCCAGACTTACTAGAGTGGTACGAGAGTTCCAGGGACACTTACTCGACGGGGTCGAGCTTTCTCCCACCTGGGGAGAATGATGAGGACATCAATCCAAGATTTCGCCACGTGTACCATCGACGGAGGCGTAGATCGACGGCCACGATTTGTAGTCTTTATTTTTGATGTATTTTTACATGTTGCTTATTTATGTACTTTCAGTTTTCCAGTTCTACCCTTAGGGTATTGAGTCTCTATTGTAGCCCCGAGGGCATAGTTGTCGTTTATTTTATTTTCTAGTTTTGAGACCTATATATTAAGGTCTCCATGCATTGTATTATTATTGATTGGTTAAATGAAAATTTGCTCTACTAGATTTGATCTCTTAGTGAGTTCATGAGAGGAGAGAGATCTCTTTGTGAGTTCTAAAATCCTTGTTCAAGATCTCTTTGTGAGATTACATTGAGGCCAAGATCTCCCCCACTTTACCCAAAACCGGCGGCACCTTTGGACTCCAAACCGCCGGCCGCCTCCTCCTCATCCCTCCCAACCACAAGCCGCTGCCCCTCCCTACCGCCGGCCACCTGCTCCACCCCCAGCCGCCGGCTCCACCGCCGGCCCTCCCCCAAGCCACCGCCCCCCCCCCCCCCCCCCCCTAGCCAACCCGCCGACCCCCATGCTCCATGGCCAAAATCTGAATTCAATTAGTTAGGGACTTTACTCACTTTCCTAAAATAAGTTCAATCAATTAGGAAAGGTATTTATTTAGAATTTTGAATTCAAATTCTAATTTCAAATACTTTCCTAATCCTAAAACTTAAATTAGGAAATATCCCTATTTACTTAAATCTGAGATTAAAATCAGATTTGATTTTAATCTCTAATTACTCCTTGGGGCCCACCTACTTAAAACCAAATCCCCTCTCTCCACCTCCTACATGGCCGGCCCCCTCCCCTTGGTTTTTCCTCTCCAAACTTAAACCCTAAGCCCTCCAAATCAGCCCCAATCACCCTCCATAGCCGCCCCTTTCCCCCACCCCTTTGGAATTAATTTGGCAAGTCAAAATTAATTCCTCTTCCCTCCAAATTACCCTAAAATCTGAGCTAATTTCAGATTTGCTGAAATTTCCCTACATCTCCTCTCCCTCCTTACGCTTACCTTCTCTCCCCCATTTAGACAAGCATGAATGGCCGATCCGGACGTTGATCACGGATTCATTGAAGACGATCAAGGAAGAACACATCCTCCCGGCCGTTGGTGCATCATCAACCATCAACCACTCCTCCTACTCCGGTTACTTCTCCAACGACTAGTATCTTACGCGGCACATGTTTCCTAGTGGCATCACTAAGTTTGTTTGCAACATTCTTCCGCTAAACCCCACCATCACGAGTTGAGTAAGGGATCTCTAGGTGAAGTTCTAAATTTTAAACGTCGGGCTTTGTTAAAGACGCCATTACATTTACTTTAATTTTGGATGGTAATTTGCAAGACTTGTAGTCTCTAAATGTTACTACTTGCTATTATTTAATTTCTTTGCTAAAATTCTTAAATCCAACTTGAGCATGTAATGAGTTTATCTTTGACAACACAAAGTTCTTCTATGTTCTTAATTTCCTAATAGCAATTCCCTTTGCATCTTGTTTGTTTCACATCAATTAACTTTTTGAGTTTTATTATTATTAGAGAGCATTCAAGCTGATCAAAATAGAAGCAATCCAATCTTGACCAACTCCTACTTCCATTGCTGATATGTGAAGTTTAGAAGGATTTGCTTAATTTTATGCTGTTTCATTCGAGGATTCAACATGATTATTACACTAACTATAGACAGTTTAATGCATAAACTCTAAACATGGGGAGAAAATCAACAATGTTCTGATATCATAAAAAAATTTGTGCTCAACCACAGTTTGGGCATAATCATTACTTGGCTTATCTTAACTATTTGGGGTCCATGTTATGACTCTTCTTTTTTCATTCATTTTTATTGAGTATTGCTAAGCTGTAAAATATATTCTTCATAAATATTTTGAACAACTTCTATATATATAACTTTTCCTTTTTAATCTGACGGCACTAATTTTATGAACTCATCTAATAGACGCATTTTTTACTTTTATTGCAAATGTTCAAATCATCAAAGTCTATTTTTAGTCACCTTCTCTTCAATACATCTCATTACAATATTTCATTTAATATTATCATTCATTGATTTATTCTTTTAATTTTATCATAAATCTATATTAAAAAATTTATGTGACCTTTGAATTATAAATGATTATTTTATAGCCTGATATTTTGATCCATACAACATCACCTTCCTAATTGTTTTATAGCTTGATATTTTGATCCATACATCATCACCATCCTAATTATGATTTTATATAATTTACATTTGAACATTCATGTTGCCATTTTAATAATCCAAACTTAATTTTAAAAATTATATACTCATATAGACCTCCATTCTTTAGTATAATAGATTCAAGATGCTTAAACTTATCACACAGATGAGAAAAGGATCAAAATAGTCCATTGACTCTTTATGAAGGACCAAAATGATCTCCAACTACATTAAAAGATCATTTTAATCCCTGAAATTAAAAAAAGAAATTTCAAAATAGTTCCATGCTGGGCCTATTTTGGTACTCTTTAAGGAGTTGAGGAACCAAAATGAACATTTAATATAGTTGGGGACTATTTTGGTCTTTCATGAAAGAGACTATTTTGATTATTTTCTCTTACACATGTCATCTTATCTTTTAATAATTTTAAATAATGCTTATTAATATCATATCCACCAAAATTAAATATCATATATTACTCATCATTCTACTGATTCTAATACCTCTACCTTTTAAATACATTCTTCATTGCTTTAATTTTCACTTATTTCAAGTGATCACTTGTTAAAATTATTCTCTCTCTTTGAATATTCTTAGCAAGGATCTCCTCCTTGCTCCTTGTTCACACCAAATTGGAAAATCCTTCAGTTTCAAAGCAAGCACTACTTAACTAAATATGCTCTTCTCTTTATTGTTTAAGTGTTGAAATCATTGTTTCCATTAAACTTCTCAAACTCATATTTTATAGTTCTGATAGTAGACTTCAATCCACAAGATGATGCCATGATTGCCATCTCCTGAGTAATATTATAACAACTTCGATATCAATTTTTTTAAGCTAAAGACCCAAATCACCTCTCTTTGAGAACACTAAAAATACCAAATCATCAACCTAAAAGAAATAAATACTAGCACCGCACACAAATACATAAGAGAACAATAAACCAACTACACAAACAATAACAATAGGGTTTAAGTAGTTTAGTTAAGACCGAACTACATTCACAAAGCAACGAGGGGCATATAATTTCAACATGAACAAACAAAGAATACTAGATTACACATGTAATAATAGCAGACAAGATAGCATAAAACTTGAACTTTCCAAAAGAGAAAGCCAAAAGAGAAGAAAAGAAGAATTTCATTGTCGCTAAATCTCCGACTGAAATAATTAGCACAAGAGATCTCAACATATTTCTCTCATCCTCCCTAATTTGCACACCTTCACATTATCTTCCTCTAAAAGAACCCAAAAAGAAGCCACAAAAAATCCCCTCCCATAACCTCTCTGGATATAGTAAATCAGTCAAGGGATTTCAGGTTAAGTAAAATGACAAAAAACAATAAGAGGCTGAAATCAATTCTCATCATAAATCCAGTATTCCAAGTAAACATAACTAACTAGACATGGTAAGGTTACCTGCAAGATGTGATGGCTCATTAAGTCACAATTTCTACCAAGTTGATAAAAATTTCTTTGCCTAATTAGTGGGGGCAAAATTGAATTGGATCAATACGACAATAACAACAATAAATCCTTTATACCACTTCATGGGGTCATCTACACAATACTTTTTCTCCATAGCATCCTGTTAAGAGCAAATTCTCATTTAAATCTAATAAAAAAAAGAGATCATTTTAATACTTTCTAATAAAGTCTTAAACAAAATTGAAAAAGATAGACAATGGAGTAGAAACGCCTCATGGTAGCAAGCCTTCGTAAATAACAAAATGAATTTTGAATGAAATATGATTTTTAACTGCAAAAACATCGTGTTAGACCGGTCTAGCCGGTTAACTTGACTGACTCTATATAGGCAGAAGTATTTTGCCTCCACAGCAATCTGCCCCCCTATGCGGGTGGGGTCCATGAGTTAATGCCGTAATTAAAGGGGGATTATGAGGGAAATTCAAATTAGTATGGCAGCTTTAAATATTTTGTTGTTTTTTATGCTTTAAGGAGGATTGTAAACATACGGTTAGGTTATCTTGTGTTTGCTGAAATTTGGAGTGTTCTTACGGAGTTTTGGGCTCTAGCCACCGACTAGAGAACAGGGAGAGCCGGATCCTCCTCTCCGATTGAGGATCCATTGTATCTTGTTTGTTTTCTTCCCTATTTGATCAATTAGAAAGAGTTTCTTTCATTATTTCTCTTAAATTTGTCTTGGAGCTTGTATTTGGATTGCTATAATTTAATTTCAGCCAAGGGGAAGTGGATTTCTCATTCTTTCCTAACAAATTGACATCAGAACAATTTCCTGGGTTGAAATAGAAGTCTTTCTTGCTAATTTTTGCTGCGCATCCTCTCTGATCTTGTTGTTTTTTGCTTTTTGGAGGTCAGATTCGCATCAAAGTTGTTGTTTTTGCTATTGAACCTGAATCCGCGTGCCTATGGCAGGAAGAAAAGTAGAAGTGTTGGAAGGGGATATCAGATAATTGAAATATGAAATTTCAGAGATCCAAACTCAATTTTTAGATGTCAAAATTCAAATTTCAGACATCCACAAAAAGATGGATGAAAAATTTTTCATCCTGGAGAAGATGTTGAAGAAGTTATTCGAGGGCCAACCCAAAACGGCATCGCCAGAGGAGAGGGAAGCCTCCGACAACCAACAAGGTGGGGAAAACCCTAATCCGATAAGGCAAAGGGAAGATAGGGAGGTGGAGATTCTGGAAGGAGAAGAGAGAATGCCTCCCCTAGAGCCTATTCCTAGGGAGGAGATGGGTAGAGGGTATGAGAAGAGGCGTGAGGAGGTCGGGCATGAACGAAGGGGTGCTGAATTTTAGAAGAGAGTGGTGGAATTTGAAAGAGGAAGAGATAATTATGACCAAAGGGATGCTAAATTTG
Organism: Dendrobium chrysotoxum; assembly: GCA_019925795.1. Lineage (NCBI taxonomy): Eukaryota > Viridiplantae > Streptophyta > Magnoliopsida > Asparagales > Orchidaceae > Dendrobium > Dendrobium chrysotoxum. The sequence goes on along the minus strand of CM034305.1, from coordinate 95,979,222 downwards.
AAAGGAGATGAGTTGATTATGATCCAAGGGGTGCTGAATTTGAAAGCAGAAGATGGGAGTTTGATGAAAAGTTTGGGTATGAGAGTAGAAGGGATGATTTGGACACTTGGGGGGAACCACCCCCCTGGGGAATGGGAATTTATGGAGGAAACAAGGGGAATGGAGATCCAAGGATGAGGTAGCTGATGATGCCTATTTTTGAGAGAGATGATGCCCATGAGTGGATCTGCAAGGTAAAAAGGTACTTTACCTTCAATAGGTTGACGGAAGAGGAGAGACTGACAACAACTGGGATGTGCTTGGAGAAAAAAACATTGGCATGGTACCAATGGAGGGATGCGAGACGACCCATACGGACCTGTAGGGAGTTTAAAGACTGCTTGTTGGAACGTTTCCGAACCAACAGGAGAGGGGACTTTTATTATCAATTCTTCGCCTTGACGCGGGAGGAGACAATGGTGGAATACCATCGGCAGTTTGAGCACCTAGCTAGCAGACTAGACCAGCTTCTGAAGATTGTACTAGAAGGAAACTTTATGAAAGGGCTCAAACCAGAGATTCAGGTGGTAGTAAGAGTGATGAGGCCTTGTGATTTGGGAGAGGCTATAGAACTAGCACAATTAGTGGAAGATTAGAGTCACCTGGAGAGAGGGATTAGAGGCAACAACTTAGGAGGTCGTATGAGATGATTGTCGGCATTGTGACATCCAAGGAGCCGACACTGGATGCTCTTAGGGAGTCCCCGAAAGAGAAGACCGCAGGAAGGAGACCTATGGAAAGCTTCAAGAAGCTTACAAAAACGGAGTTACATGAGAAGAGGGCGAAGGGGCTTTATTTCAGATGTGACGAGAGGTATATACCGGGGCATTGATATAAGGACGGATCTCTTCAAGTTCTCACAGTTTGTGATGATGAGGAAATTGAGGAAGGAGCCGTTTTTCTCCCTTGTGGACAATTTGCGTCTTTGGAGGGGGGGGGGGATATTATTAGACCGATCTAGCTGGTCAACCTAGACCAGCTCTATATAGGTGGAAGTATTCCGTATCCACAGCAGTCCGCCCCCTTTTGGGGGTGGGGTCCACGAGTTAATGCAGTATTAAAAGAGGGATTAGGAGAGAAATTCAAATTAAGAGGGTTGTTTTGGGTATTTGTTGTTTTTATGCTTTAAGGAGGATTTTAAACCTAGGGTTAGGTTATCTTGTGTTTGCTGAAATTTGGAGTGTCCTTAGGGAGTTTTGGTCTCTAGCAATCGACTAGAGAATTGGGAGAGCTGGATTCTCCTCTCCAATTGAGGATCCATTGTATCTTATTTATTTTCTTCTCTATTTCATCAATTAGAAAGAGTTTCTTCCGTTATTTCTCTTAAGTTCGTCTTGGAGATTCTATTTGGATTGCTGTAGTTTAATTTTAGCCAAGGGAAAACAGATTTCTGCATCCTTTTCCTAACACATCACTATTAGAAATCAAGAATGATATCAACAAATATCACACCACAATGACTCTCAGCACATTAAAATATAGGGGAAAAGTGATGTAGGATAATATGTAAGGCTTCATCTCGGACAATTTTCTTACTTTTTTTAAAGCAGCTTTTTAGTTTTTGTACTAGAAAGCTGCTTTAAGAAGTAATAAGCAAGTTGTCCCAAAGAAAGCCTAAATCTTGATTTTAGAATATAAATTTTCACCATTCCTTTCAAGTAAAAAACAACAAATGTTATGATTAGTTATTAGTGAAAGATTTATGAAGAGATCCAATTTAGCGAAAGTTATATTTTTTGTATTTTGTCAAATAGGGTGGCAAACTAAGATTGGAATGAATGTATGAAGTGAAGAAAGAGCAATGATACTATTGTAGAGTGAAACAAAAAGCATATTAAAGAGTGAAAATATCTCAGGATGAGCAAGCATTGATGAATGTCCAAAAGCAATCTAGAGCGGAACCTCCAGATGTTGGTTCAAGGATCCTCGATAACATTACATTGAATCATAAGCTAATCAAACTAAGTCATGTCATAGGCAGTGGATTTGTAGATGACAACTACATTGACCTTTCAATACATCACAAATTACTTCTATCTTCTTTATTAAGTGGAGCGCTTAAAACTATAATCTCGAATCAAGATGTGCATTTATGAGCTATATTTGGAAGACTCCCTGGAATAAATTAGATGCCAAACTGCTCTTCTTCAAAGCTTATCACCTATGGACCAATGGTCATACCAATGTGGCAAATAAAAGTTAGGTGAATTTCTTAAATGTTTGATCTATGATCAAACTGCTAGTTGGAACCTTGTCTTGCTTACAATCCAATTTGTTTATAATAGTTCCATCATTCTGACAATCGATAAGAGTTCTTTCCACTTTTTGATTGATTAATGATGAGAATTGGAGAATAATTTTATATATATTTCATTTCAACATGCACATAACTTAAGACACTCTTAGATAAGATTCTAAAACGAAATATACAAAATCAAAGAATAGAAATAAGGACAAAAATAATTACAATAATCCCATATATTGGTGAATATGAAGTAGGGATCCCATAAATCTATAAGGCAGCAATGAAAAGGAAGGAAATAAGGTGAGCAGGATGGAAAAGGTTTTGGAGCTGGCTAGCGAGTTAACTGGAGGTCAGCTGGGGAAGAAGCTGAGATGAAAGACCAGGTAGGATAACTAGGAGCCAACTAGGGCAGAAGTTCTAGTTGACATTTTCATAGTTATAAACCCTAGAAGCACATAGATTTATTTGAGCTCCCTGGCACAAATAGAGCTACTGAATTTGCCTAATCCTTTGCACAAAAAATGCATGATCTTCATTGAGAAATTCAATAAAAACTAACTATTAATTATGAAAAGTATACATCTAGGGTGATTCACATTGGAGGTTTGTTGAGTTTAATAAGATAAGAAGCTAGTGAGAATGGCTTGAGAGATGTCTATTGGAGTCTCAAAAAGTTGATTGCTAGAAGGGCTGAATCATATAAGATTGTTAGAAAGAAAATGGATAATACTATGAACTTGATCTTTTAATGAATGATGGGACTTTAGAAGTATTAAATTTGTTAGACTTGACTTTATACCATGAAAATGCCACCAATAATATTATTGATAGTTATGCTTAAAGTTTTCCAGCAAACATGCATGTAGGATCCATGGACGTGTCTTCATCACAAGCATCATTGCTGACTTTTCGATTTAGATCTCACTAGCCTTATCAGATCTTGAACGACCCGATCATATCTAATAAAAATGGTGGAGCCTAACGATTGAAAAGCTTTCACTATTGGATGATTTGTAATTGACACTTGAGAAGCTTCAGCAACTTACTCATAAAATGCTACACGAATATCAAGAACTTCATTCACCAAAGTTGAATCCTTTGAGGTATGAAAAGCTAATATAATGTATTATTGTTGTTGTAATCATTGTAGAAATTCTTGTTGATCATATTAGGTTATCAGATATTCGTAGGTTCTCAATACTTTCAACACACAAGTACTATTGTACATACTTTAGTAGATCTTGTTTAGGGTTCATAATGAAATTATCATGTATTGGAGATAACATGCCTTGATTAGTGCTGGACAAATTCCTGAGCTTGAAAATGGTTCCTTTAATAATAAGATTTACTTTCATGCACATTGCCTCTATTGAATAACAGAAATTTTATTTCTACAAACCATATTTTATTATGAAACTAGCAATTGCTATATTGACTTTACAATACCTATTGAAAGTTGCTTATACATAGAGATTGAATGCCTATGTGCAATGAATATATATATATATTTGCATTAAAGGGTGACGTCGGACTTTTACTTCTCTCTGCTCCAATATTGATAGATTAATATAAATGTGTCAACTTATGACAAATAGGAAACACAATTTTAGAATAAACCATATGAGAAAAAAAATCGTCCAGAAAGATGTACAATATCCAGTTATAATATAGGCCCATATTTATTATATGATTTGAGGTTCCCAGAGTAAAGTGTGCTTCCAAATCAACAAAACGGTAGTCTAGGGAACATTGAAGATACTAATAACAAATATCAACACAACAGAGTGGAAAGGAAGATAATTATGCCAAAAAAAACCATATTAAATATAATAATAAATGAGTTGAGATTAAGCTAAAACAACTGGGAACTGGGAAGCCAACAAAACGTAACTAGTCAGCTCTGATAAAGCTCAAAAAAATCCCTCAGAATACCTGATCACGCTATGTTATGAATCTCAGCTCCTCAACTTCAGCAGCACAACTGAGGTAGTACCAATAATTCAAGCTTCCACCATGAAAGTTCAGACTAAACTTCTCGTAGCAGGGATAGGCATTTATATGGACATGATAAATAGAAAAAACAAAATTTACTCGCCTTCCTTCTATTTTGGTTGTCCTAGACCTAAAAAATATGTATAAATTACTTGCATGAAATGTGACTTTAGGCTTTTGCTTCTCTCAGGTCCAATGCTACTAGGTTTATATAAATGAGTGAAAAACATTATTTCAGAATAAACCAAATGACAAAATAACAGTCCAGGAAGAAGTACAATATCTAATTATAATATAATCTCATCTTAATTTTACGACTTGAGTTCTTCACAGCGTGCTTCCAAATCAAGCAAACTGAAGTTTTGAGAATATTGAAGATAATAATAACAAATATCAACATAATAGAGTAGAAATATTGATTGTAATGAAAAAAATATCTTATTGAATGTACTAATAAAATCAAGCTAAAACAACGAAATCAAATCAACAAAAAGCCAAAAAGTCAGCTCTGATAAAGCACAAAAAAATCCCTCAGGATGCCTGATCTCAACATGCTATGAATCTCAGTTCCTCAACCTCAGCAACATAACTAAGGGAGCACCGATCATTCAAGCTTCCACTATGAAGGTTCAGATTACTAAACTTCTCGTCACAGGGATAGGCATTTATATGGAGATGATGAAAAGAAAAAAACATTTCACCATTAAGTTACTAAGTATGAAATTAAAAGCAGAAAATAATTCGTCATGTCTAAAAAAACAAAATAACAACTAAAACACTAGAATAAACATAAAGCAAGCCATAGTTTACAACTAAAACCGAAGTAACATCTTCAGGAAAAAAAATCAAATAATTAGCTCTATTAAACATTGCTTCATGATGATTTATTACCTCATTAGCAGGAATGCATGGTGATTGAGGATTCAAAAAGCCAACTCCAAAAGCTTGGAATAAAACTTATGATACTCTCCAGAAGGATGTCAGCATGGCAACACTTATTTTATTTTCAAAGTATGCAACATGCCGGATAATCAGATGAATTTTATGTATTTATTTTTTTTAAAGGTAATCGTTGTCAGCTGTTCTAACAACATAGCCTTTTTTTTTATAATAACTGAGCAACTCGCGCAAAGACTAGGGCAATCTCCGGACAAGTTGCTCATTTAACTTTTCTTTTTGATAAAAATAATCAAGTTATTTACCTCTAGCCTTTTAACTCCAGCCACCTCATCTATATAAATCTTTTTCATTTCTTCATAACAAATTTTAATATCTCTTCTTTCCCTTTAGCTTACAATCCAAATTATCTTCCTCATGCCCATAAAGCAATTTGAAATCTCCTCTTCAAGTCAAATTATCAGCACCATCACATCATTAGCTAGAAATTTGGAGGTTAGTTTTTTATCATTTATTTATTAGACTGTTTTAACTCTAATAAAAAATTCATACAATGAATATATTGGTGTAGTTTATTAATATATTTCCGACTAATGACAAGAGATGGTAATTTTCTTTAACATGCAATCAGTTTTTTATGGTTTAGGTTAGATTGTTTTAACCCTCATTAATGTTTTTATTTTTATTTATTTTTTGCAATTTTTCATCAATTTTATAAGCACAAGAGATTATTAAAATATAAATAATTTGAAAATAATATCTCCTTTAAATATATTTTCTACACAACATGATTAAATTTTAGCATGTGTCGAAAACTCATGATCAATGCTTGTTTTTGGTAGCAAGCTAAGTATTATGGATGATTTCGCTCACTCCTATATGAATGGAAGAAATCATACCATTCAAGTTCAAATAACAACCCCCTTGGATGATCTTAAATGTAGATTAACACAAGCCTTACACTACGATAGTTCTGATAATTCAGCTAATATTATTTGTTGCTATCTTGTGAGCAGTGGCCAGTGGTTATGTGTGGACCAATGTTTTAGATGATGAAGTCTGTGAAAGTTCAATTGGAGGCTAGTCAACAAACATTAGTTATTAATGCGGAAGCAGAGGCCGTAAAAACAAGTAGATGTTTTGGGTAATCTTGCAACCAACCTAACAATGTTTCTTGCGTTAGCAATGCTCTGGAAGAAATACAAGGGCTTTCAATATTTTTAGTATACAACACTGAACAATAATATAGATCAGTAGTTCACCCTTATAATAGCCAATCTTCTAAACCTTAACCTGCACTCTACGCATACACCAAAGATGATGTGATTTTGTCGGAGCATCTTCAGTCATCAGAGTTGCAGTCAGATTATGTTAATTAAGCGTAAGAAACAATGGATAATACGTTACCAAAAAGAAGGAAGAATCAAAAAGAAACCCTAGAAACTATATGAAGTTGGAACAGTAAGATGCAAGATCTCGATAAAATTTTAGCCAAGAAATCAAACAAAAGAACAAACTTCATTGAATTGTGGCTACAAGTATGATTTAGTAAATCTTGTAAATTCAGATTTAGTAAATTTGGAAACTTGAAAACTGCTTGTCGTATAATTGTTAAATCCTAGAAGATCGTTTGACCATTTATTTCAGGATTTAAGATTTGTGACAGGAAAAATCCTTAAATCCGTTAAATTTTGTGAATCCACATTTGAAAAATCCTAAATTTAATCAACAACTGGACTGACATAGGATTTATCAAAATATTAGGATTTGAAGTCCCCAAAAATCTATTCGTCAGGATTTAAGCTAAATCTTGCTAAAATCCTACCTAAGATAGGACAGCAAACAGCCGCTTATGGTTGCAATCCTAGCTCCTACACAGTAGTCAAATTTCTGAAGCCAACATTCCAGTCATGAAACTAAGGGGCTGTTTGGCAACAAGTGGGATTTAACTTTAGTAGGATTTAGTAAATCCTATAATACAGATCTTCAAGTCGTTAAATCCTAAAAACTGTTTAATATGACAAATTTTAAACCCCTGTTAAATCTGAGAAACTGTTTGGTAATATATTTCAGGATTTATGACGGTTAGGAATTTAAATATGGAGAAGATAATTATAAATTCAAGATAATTGCATGCAACATAAAAATACAACTTGAATTCATACAATATAACTAAAAAATCAATAAAGAGCACATGACCTAATATTGATTAGCTAATTATATTTTGAAAATATAAATTATTTCACTAATACACATACTAATGATTTAATTAATTAGTTAAAGATTAAACTAATCTAATGACAATTATACTACTAATAGCTATAATAACCAATAAATTACAAATAATAAGTAAACTAATTTAATGATAATTATACTACTAATCATTCAATTAAATTATATTAGATTATTTAATTATACTACTAATTATTTAATTAATCTAATTAATATGTAAATTATATTATATGATCAATTATGTAAATTATTAATGATAATTATAATACTAATTATTCAATTAAACTAATATAATGACTATTTTTTAAGAAATTTGTATAAATTTTTACTAACATCAACTCGAGAGCAATGGTGATGCTGATTTATCCTGATTCCTCTCCCGAAGCCCTACAACAGTGGAAATACGAAAGACGAGGCAATGGCGACAAAGATGAAGAGATGAGAAAGCTTAAGACAAGAAGAAAGGCGAGAAAATGGTGCAGGAGAACAAACCTGGAGGAAATTGTAGACGATGCCAGTCGTCGCCATTTCTTCGTGGTTGCTTCGGCTTCGCGTGTTGTGCGTGCTTGGCATGATGGGAGCTCGCTCGCTGCTTCACCTCCTTCAAAGGCATCGGATCGAAAGTCATGACGAGAGCTCGCTCGCTGGGTAGGTAACAGTGGCCTCCTCCTTCCTTCAAGCTCGTAAATCCAGTTGTCTGTGAATTCGTAAATCCACCGAATCGAAGGATTTATTAAATCCCAGATTTACATCGTAAATCCGTAAATCCATAAATCCCGAATTTACGGAGGACTGGGATTTACAGAGCGCTCGAAAACCCTGTGGCAGGATTTACCGTAAATCCAATACCAAACAGCCCCTAAGGGCCTATTTGGATGCACGTAGGATTTAATTTAAGTAGAATTTCATAAATTCTCTAAATCTGAATTTACTAAATCTTGAGAGGTTAATTCCTAAGAATTGTTTGGTAAGAAATATGTTAGATCTTGACAAATCCTACAAAACTATTTGACAACGCTATTCAAAATTTAAAACATTTAATTCGTATAACAATTGTGTTTTAAATATGAGTTGCTTAATAATTCTAATTTTAATTAACACCAAAAAATTATAATTATAAATCCTATAATTAGAATTTTATTTTAATAAATATTTTATTAATAACTTATTAAGGTGTTATTTTAATAATTATATCAATGCTAATTATAACTATCTAATTAATTATTTAATTATAATTTAAAATAATTACTCATTTAATTACTATTTACACTTATTATTTCATTAATTTTTATATATTATTTTAATAAATTTAAATTACTAATTACTCTTATAATTATCAAATTAATTGATTAAATATTCCATTAATAACTAATTATTTACTTAATATTTACACTACTAATCATCTAATTAAATATTTATATTTTAAATTATATCAATTAAGCTAATTAAATTAATGCCGAGTTAAGAAATTAATAATTAATCTAATCCTCTTAGGCGAGCTGGCTTTCCCTCTTCGGTTCCTTTGTTGCCCTTCTCCTAGGCTTCGCTGGTTCGCCTGGGGTAGAGCTTCCAACGAGTCGCTTGCCATTGCCTGTCTAGGGTTTGCTTTTCCTCTTCTGCATTTTCGCTGTTGTTCTGCTTCGCGTGAAGTAGAGTTCTGAAAGAGTCGAAACTTCTCCGCCGCCTCCTTCGACGTTGTTCCTGTCGGATCGGAAGTCGCGACGGGAGCTCGCCGCGAAGGAAACGATATTTCTCCCCTTAGACGCGCTTCTTCGGTCGGATTTACGAAATCCGCAAAAAAGTCGGATTTACGAAATCCGAGATTTAGGGTAAAAATGGCGAAAATGCCGTGAAGTAGAGATTACTTACCGTGAGATTTAACTTTGAATTTTTTGGCGTTTGGCAGGATTTACTATTTAGCTCAAATCTTGCCTAAATCCCGCATCGAAACAGACCCTAAAACTTCTTAATCCGCATTATATGAAGAAGAACTCTAGATGCAGCCGAGAATCTTACCAAGAAAAGAAGCATAAAAGGTGAGCAGGGTCGGTAGGGACTCTCGGAACGGCGGCGAGCCGATAACCCTAGCTGTTGCGATGAGCCTCTGTATCGCTCCCAAATGGAAGTATATATATATATATATATATATATATATATATGATTATTTTTAAATACACTTTACTTTAAAAATAATCTAAAATTCTTGGTATGTATTCAATTTATTTTCAAAATATTATGTTTTTGTAATTTAGTACCTCAAAATTAATTCAAAATAAATTATTTAAAATTAAATTCAAATTAATTTTATATCATAATTATATTATAAAAGATTATTTTAAATAAATTTTATATAATTAAAAGATTAAATTAAAGCAATATGAATACATGATATTCTAATATTAAATTAATCACATAAATAATTTGAGAATTATTTTATAATTTTTCTATGTAAATAGGCGTGTGATGATTTTAAATCTAACTTAATGTCACATCAAAAATTTTGTTAACTTTAATTAATAGTAGGGTAAAATTTTCATAATTAGGCACAAATGAAAAGATTATAGTAAAATAAGGAGAAATAAATCTAAAAATGATAATGATCAGATATCTATTAAATATAAAATTCATGAAAAAAAATTCAAATCATCCTCATAAATGATTTCAAATATCTAATTCTAATAGTATATAATGAGATCAATTAGAAAATAATACACAAATGCTCATCTTAATCATCTTGAGCATTAAATTAAAAAAAAAACAATAATAATAATAATAATAAATAAACAAAAATCAAGCAAATCAGGACAAATCCTTTTAATTTTTTTTATTTTTTCAACTTTTAGTAAGATTTGATCACGTTTAGATTTCGTTTAGGACGGCTTTCTTACTATTTCTTAAAGCAGGTTTTTTTTAAAAAAAACTTTAATTTTTTACTAGAAAATTGCTTTAAGAAGCAGTAAGAAAGCCGTCCCGAACGAAACCTTAGGCTTCATTTGAGATGACTTTCTTACTATCTCTTAAAACATCTTTCTAATAGAAATTAACATTTTGTACTAAAAAACTGTTTTAAGAAGTATAGTAAAAAACCCATCTCAGACTAAATGATGCGGAGCATCTTTGGGATCGTTAACTGCAGGAACAACTTACGCTGCACATGCCCTGCTGTAGCGAACGTTCTCCACCTTATACCTCTGCTTTAGCTTATTTCCCACTTTAGGCCGTTAGTACTTGAGTGTGCTATTTGTTATTAGCTAGTTTTAGTATATATGCTGGAAGGAAATACATATATACTAGCAAGGTGAAATGTGGACTAAGTTATGATATTTTAATCCTGGAAGTTTTATCTTCACTGTTCTATTGCTTTGCACTGCTTGCTTGTTTCCCCTTTGTGCAGGTTACTACATCAGTAAACCTTACCTTAGTCAATTAAATTATAAACAATTTAAAAAAATCTGAATGAATCCACAAATCAACTGGTCACAAGGTACGTGGGAGGATTGAAAGAGGCTATTCAGGACAAACTAGAGCTGAACACTGTTTGGTCCTTATCTCAAGCTGTGAATTATGCATTGAAAGAAAAAATGCAAATAGCAAGACACAGTAGAAGCAGTCAAGGAAAACGTGTAATTGAACAAACCACTGACAGTAACCGCTCTACTAATTTTAGTGCTAACCAGACAAACAGGGTACAGAACGCTACTGCCGGAAATCAACTACCTATTGGAGTCGGCAATAGGAATGCAGACAATAAGACAACGCCAAAATTAAAAGGTCAGTCCAAGGAAAACCCATATGCTAAGCCAATGACTATTAAATGTTTCAGGTGTTTCCAGCAAGGACATAAATCTAATGAATGTCCAACAAGACCCCAACTACACTTGGTGGAAGCCGAGGAGGGCAATGATGCAGAAGGGGATGAAGAAGATCCAGGGGAATCATTCGAAGATGTGGGTGGCGATGAGGGAGAACCACTTATCTGCGTGCTACATAAACTCCTCTTAGCTCCAAGGCAATCGAACAATTCACAGAGGAACGTCCTATTCAAAACCATGTGCACTATCAATGGCAAGGTTTGCGACCTATTGATAGACAGTGGATGTACAGAAAATGTAGTGTCTAGAGCGGCAATACAAGCTTTACACATTAAAATGTCCAAAAATCCAAACCCATACAAAGTCAGCTGGGTAAAGAAAAGAGTAGACATGGCCGTTACGGAATTCTGTAAAGTACCAGTCTCCATTGGAAAACATTACTCAAGTGAAGTCATTTGTGACGTAATTGATATGGATGTGTGCCACATCATCCTCGGACGCCCATGGCAATTTGATGTGGGAGCAATCCATGATGGCAGAGCAAACACTTATACATTTGAGTGGAAGGGAAAATCACTTCGACTACTACCCAATAATCAAGATCCCGAGCAGAACGTCCAAAACTGCAAACCGTCCATGTTTGTAGTGTCTGGAAACCAATTATTGCATGCTTGGAGGGACTCGTCTCATATACTAGCCTTGGTTGTGAAGGAACAAGTTAGCCCCATTGAACATCATAATATTCATGAATCTATCAAGACCTTAGTTGAACAATTTTTTGACGTTGGACCTGAAAACCTCCCAGCAGAATTACCGCCCTTAAGGGATATCCAACACCGCATTAATTTGATCCCTGGCTCTACACTGCCTAATCTACCGCACTACAGGCTGTGCCCCACCGAACAGAGAATTTTACAGCAAATAGTTGATGAGTTGCTAGAGAAACAACTGATACAACATAGTCTAAGTCCTTGCGCCGTCCCAGCCTTGTTGGTACCCAAGAAGGACGGAAGTTGGAGGATGTGCACGGATAGCAGAGCTGTCAATAAAATCACCGTTAAATTCAGGTTCCCTATGTCGAGAATAGAAGAGATGCTGGAGCGACTGGCTGGCTCTCAGATTTTCTCCAAATTGGACCTTCGTAGTGGATATCATCATATACGGATTCGACCCGGGGACGAATGGAAGACAACATTTAAAATGCGAGAAGGATTGTATGAATGGCGCGTAATGCCATTCGGGTTGTGCAATGCCCCATCGACTTTCATGAGACTGATGAACGAGATTTTAAAACCTTTTTTGAACATAAGTTGTGTAGCCTACTTTGACGACGTGTTAGTATTCAGCAACAACTTAGAAGACCACGTCCTCCATCTACGACAGATCTTTGAAGTTTTTCGCCAAAACAAGTTGTTCATGAACTTAGCCAAGTGCGAGTTTGCAACAAAGATGGTATCCTTCCTAGGCTTCAGGATTTTTGCAGTCGGCGTCAGCGCAGATCCGAGAAAGGTTGAGTCAATAGTTGATTGGCCAACACCAAAATCTTTTACTGATATACGGAGCTTTCATGGCTTAGCAAACTTTTACAAGAAGTTTATCAAGGGCTTCAGTGTCGTGATGGCCCCCATAACCAACATGCTTAAACAGAAGCAGTTTCTGTGGCTAGCAGAACATCAAAAAAGCTTTGAAGCTATCAAATCCGCATTGTCATCTGCTCCCATTCTGGCTTTACCTGACTTTGATAAACCATTCTCAGTTGAAACGGATGCATCTATAATTGGCATTGGAGCTGTGCTAACACAAGATAACAGACCCATTGAGTTCTTTAGAAAAAAGTTATGCCCATCTCGGCAGCGATGGTCAGTATACGAGCAAGAGTTGTATGCAGTTATCAGGGCACTGAAACAGTGGGAACACTACTTGTTGCACCAAGACTTTATACTTTGCAGTGATCATAAGGCGATGCAGTACATCAATACTCAGAAAAACATCAATCGGATGCACGCAAGATGGATCTTGTTTTTACAAAAATTTACTTTTGTGTTGAGACACAAAAGCGGGGCTCAGAACAGAGTGGCGGATGCCTTAAGCCGCCGATCCGCCCTCATTACACAATTGCAAACGGAGTTTCCTGGTTTAGAAAATTTACAAGATCTGTATGAGCATGACCAGGACTTTGGCAAGATTTGGTTACAATGCCTTAATAAAGAACCAGTTGATGGCTTTACAATAAGACATATTTTTGTTTAAGGGGAATCTCTTATATATACCTTGCTCATCCTAGCGTCAGCAGATAATCCAGGAAACGCACAGTGGAGGCTTGGCTGCTCATGCGGGAAGGGACAAGACACTATTACAGCTGCAAGGCAAATTCTTCTGGCCACATCTATGGAGGGATGTAGGCAGATACGTGGAACGGTACTCAGTCTGTCAAACTTATAAAGGAGGGGGTCAGAACACGGGGTTATACCAACCCCTACCGGTCCCTGAATCCATTTGGGAAGATCTGAGTATAGATTTTGTGCTCGGATTGCCTCGCACAAAGCGAGGAAATGATTCAATTATGGTCGTTGTAGATCGTTTCTCTAAAATGGCCCATTTCGTTGCATGCAAGAAAACGTTCGACGCTCTGAATATAGCTAGATTATTCTTCCGAGAGATTGTACGATTACATGGCGTACCAAGGAGCATCACATCGGATCGGGATGTAAAATTCATAAGCCACTTTTGGCGAGAACTGTGGAAAAGGTTCAAGACAAGGCTTCAATTGAGCTCCTCGTACCACCCACAAACCGACGGCCAGACGGAAGTGGTGAACCGAACATTAGGAAATTTACTTCATTGCTTAGTTCAAGAACAGTCGAGGTTATGGGATGAAGTATTAAGCCAAGCTGAATTCGCATTTAACACTATGCCCAATCGATCCACTGATATGTGCCCGTTTAGCATTGTTTACACTAAAATGCCCAACACTGTATTGATCTTGCAGTCATTCCGAACTGCAAAAGCAAGGTCACCGCCACCTTGGGTGATCAATTCTCAGAGATGTTAGCCAAAGTTCGTCTGAAATTGCAAGGCACTAATGCGAAATACAAGACCGATGCGGACAGTCATCGGAGAAGAAAGATCTTTAAAACAGGAGACCTCGTCTGGGTACGCATGAAGAAGGAGCGGCTTCCAGCAGGCTCATACAACAAATTAAGCCAAAGAAAGTTTGGACCCTTCCCAGTTGTACATTGCATCAACGAAAACGCCTATGTGGTCCAATTACCGGCTGAATTCAACACCTCCAATACTTTTAATGTGGCTGATTTGTACCCCTACTTCCTAGCAGACAATTTAGTAGATTTAGATGTATCCCCACAGCTCTTTTGTGGAGGGGGCGCATGATGCAGAGCATCGTTGAGATCGTTAACTGCAGGAACAACTTACGCTGCACATGCCCTGCTGTGGCGAACGTTCTCCACCTTATACCTTTGCTTTAGCTTATTTCCCACTTTAGGCTGTTAGTACTTGAGCGTGCTATTTGTTATTAGCTAGTTTTAGTATAGATGCTGGAAGGAAGTACATATATACTAGCAAGGTGAAATGTGGACTCAGTTATGATATTTTAATCCCAGAAGTTTTATCTTCACTGTTCTATGGCTTTGCACTGCTTGCTTGTTTCCCCTTTGTGCAGGTTACTACATCACTAAACCTTACCTTAGTCAATTAAATTATAAGCAATTTAAAAAAATTATAAAAATATTTATTCGATTACAAACTTTTGAATCATGATTACCATTAAAATCATATAAAGCATACAAAGGATGTGAAATTCTAAGTTTTTTCACTTTAACATATAGGTTTCATAAATTTAGTAGTATTTTTACTTTTATCCAAACATAAAATCAAAAAAATTTAAAAAGAGATAAAAGATCAAGATGATCCTTGACTTCTTACTAAGGATCAAAATAATCCAACTATTTAAAAGTCTCATTTTAATTCTTTGACTTTTTAAATAAGAATTTAAATGATTAAAAAAAAAGATTAATTTGATCCATATTTAAAGAGTAAAGAAACAAATTGAAATTTTTATATAATTTAGAAATATTTTGATCATTAAGACAGATAAATTTGATTCTGACAAAAAAATCTTAATTTCATCATATAATCATCAAAAAAACATTTTTTTTTATTGCACAGTAATTTAAAACAATACTGCCGCCTCTACAAGAACACAAATGTGGAAATTTATTTAAACTGATTCCAGACATAAGTTCATCAACAATGAAGAAAATAGGAGAGAACATACGCAGCTGCTCGCAAGAAAGCTGAAAGATCTGTGGTTATTAACTGCAGCACAGTTAAGGCATATTTCCTCAAAGAACTGCACAAGGATTGGAACTAGCTGAGTCTTCAAATCAAGATTTTCCTGCTTTTGCTTTGGAAGCAGAAGCCAGCTCTGCAGAGAGGATGAAGGCTGACTTGTTTTCCTCCCTCAGATAACGCACATCTCCATTCATGAGCTTTAGAAGCTTTCTGCAAACTAGCAGACTCATACCCTCTTCTTGAGACTCTTCCTTGCTTCCAAACATTTGAGAGATTAATTCCTCCGGCACTATATTTCCCTCATGGATTATCCTGAGCCAGAAGCAAAAACCATTAGCTTCAGAACGAAGCCTCTCTATATACACTTTAAAGAAGATCACTGAGACATTTCTTATACAGAGTTAAAAAGGGAATAAAAGAAGAATGAATGCTGGATTAGATCACAAATGATCATATGTCCGCACTGCCTCATGTTTGGTCTGTTCCTTAACCCTTTTTTATTTTATAACTTTGGATAAAAATATAGAAACATGAAAGAGGCAAAATGTGAAAGGAAGAAATTATAAATGTTTAGATGTGGTAGGCTTAGGCTTCGTTTGAGACAATTTTCTTATTGCTTTCTAAAGCAGTTTTCTAGCACAAAAATTTTTAATTCAAAAAAAATTTATACTAAAGAAAGTCGTCCACAATGAAGCCTTAGTGAGACCACCACAATTATTGCTGACTTGTTGTTGATGTTTACTAATGTTATTAGTATAATCTAGAATGAAGTTTAGGACAATAAAGCTCGATTTTACGATAGTGCCCGCTCCCAAAAAACTAAAAAGATTTACCTTTGCTATTCATCCGACCCATGTTCCACCCAAAAATATAAATTTTTGGGTGGGTGAAGGCTAAGTCAACGACTTAATATTTCTACATTAACATAAATTTTAACTATTAATGTGAGATCCAAAGTTTGATGTGCCTTATTAATCCACCTCTCCCTTCCCTCTTCTAATGGAAGCTTTATCAGTATCATGCATCAAGAGCATACCCAACAATGTGAATCTATTATAAGAGTTACCTGCTCTTAATTAAATTTTGCCTAACCATAATAAAATCAACTAGAGACCAGATAGCTAAAAATTGCATGAAACCACTAGACCATAGTCTTCATATGTTGCATCTGATGCTATTTGTTAGGGAGTTTAAACCAAGGAGTGATCAATAGAAGGCTAAGCAACCAACCACAAGTTTAAAATTATAATTGAGAGCCATCAACTTAATATTTTTATGCTAGTATATTTTTCAATTACTAGCATAGGGATAAATTCAAAGGTTCACTTTTATTAACAGCAAGTTACAGCATAATAAACTGATTTCATTAACACTCTGTAAATTGATGAGTTTTATTAGATGCTTAGGAGTTGTTATTAATGATATTTCAATTTACTGCTAGTTTTCTTTAAAATGCTGTGAAATATTTCTATAGAACTAATATAGCTTATGATACATGTTTTTAGTTATAACTAGGAGGTCTACCTACCTGTAGCAGAACTAGACAGTGCTAGAATTTGGTGAAAGGAATTTGCTCTTATTGTTGTTAGCTAGTAACTCTTGCCCATTTAGTCAAATCCTATTGGTATTGTTTGCCAATGTTAAAGATTAGGTTTGATTACAAGCAAGAATCACTGGGTCATCTTGGTGCATTATTTAGTGAACAAAAATTTATCCAATTCATTAGCTGGCTGTTTGTATTATTACAATTAAAGAGCTTAACCTAATTCTTTAATTTCTTAATTCAAGATTTTACTAGGACAAATTTATCGTGTTCTAATTGTAGGAAAAGTTATTTGGCAAATTTTAATCTTTAGTTCTTTTAATTCAGGTGGTTTCTGGGTGCGTATTTGCGACCTTGAAACATGTTCTTTTACGCAACTCAAACCTTTGATTTAAAAGTCTTAGTTTCAATCATTTAGAAAAGATCATATATCAGTTGGGTTTGCAATTACAACAATATACAATATTATAGTGAAGCCTTTATCAAAAGGGTCGGAAAGATTTTAAAGAAAATTTAAATATGAAAGACACGAATAGCTAAAATGTTTTTAGTAAGAAGGCATCATTTTAGCTCGTACTGCAAGAAAGTTACAATAAAAAAATACTCGAAGCTGCACCCAAATAACATCCTAACTATTCAGTTCAAACTGAATCTGAACTGCACATCATATTTGTCTGAGTTAGGTCAGTCAAGTCATTATGAGAACCTAAACTAGATTCAACACATTGATGATTGTGAACTAGCTTGAACGGCCAACTGATTGGAACTCATAAAGCATGAAATCATGTAAAGCCTAGTCACCCAAGAATAACCTTAACTCAGTCCTCTATAGTGAGATATTAAACTCACCGGAAGAACTCACAAACTCACTTATTCCCCAGTGGTATTCGCCCAAGGTACTTAGCTACTTGCCCATAGCCCTTGCCATCTGACTATGGGTTCTTGGCAGGAGAACTTGCCAATGGTTCTTGTCTGCAATCTAGAACATACACAAAATTCCCGACTAAAAGTCAACTATGAGACAAACTCACCCATCATACAGCTAGCTACTATGATTTCAATTCATGTATTTTATATGTAATCGCATTATGTAGCCAATTATATAATATTGAACTTGACCCTCACCTATTAACAGGAGGTCAATGGTCAAGTGTAGGCACATGCAATCTTGAACCTTGAGCAAAAACTCAGTCACATCTAAGGTCATTATAAGATCTTTCTAAGATTCTCTTGAATCTCTCTCTCCCAAAACCACTTCTCAATAAACTCAGTTAGACTCAATTTCTCTGTCAAAAAAATTCAATATTCTTTTATAGAATTTTCGCCAAGAGAATCATTAAAGCCTAACTTCTTCCTCATTCTTTCTGCTCTCTAGGCTTGATCCATATCTCTAATAGGGTCTTGACATCTTTTCATAGATCATATTGGATCCAAGGTACTCTAAGATACGGTGAGCGGCGACAATGACCAAGAAAAAGAATCAGATGATGTAACATCATGAAGACAAAGAAAAGTCCTTGCACAATGAACTGCCTAAGATATCTATGATATATCAAAAATTACAAAGTGAAAGTTTGCTAGATTGTGAGATATGACATTTTTATCATATTTACGAGAGAAGAAATCACATAAATCAAAATCATTGAAAACAAGCATAGGGTAAAGGCTACCTGCCACAATTAGAATGATTTCGTAACTAGAGTGACGGATGGAAATGACCAGGCAGTGACTTCTCTCTATTTTCTCTCCTCCTCTCACTCCCCCTCCCCCTCCTTTCCTCTTTGACCAAATGCATGTGAAGAATGGCAAGGGGAATGTCTTTGGAGTACTAATTAAAATGAGTGGAAAAATATATTTAAAAAAAAATTATCTAACCTAGCGTCGTAACGCTGATTTCAAAAACTGTAGGATAGAGGAATCACCGATGTTGCACAAATGCCCAACGCCACCACGCTCAATCAACCAGAATCTTCCATACAGAGAGGCCAGCACTGCTGCACTCCCAACCAAATTTCCATGCATATAAGATTTTTAATCAATTTCAAATCATATCATTATTAGTTCATTAATTAATTAAAATTTAGATCATTATAGTGCCAATGGAAGAAAATAATAGCAATCCAATCACAACATAGGAAATTCATATAATATTGATTATCATAACAATTGTGGGAGGATTTGAGGCAAACCTTAAGCGGCTTTCGGGTTTATGCAGCCTCAAGTTCACATTCATCTTCAAAGATGCCAAACACCATCAGAGTGTTGAGCATACTTTGCAGTTTTTTTTTTATAATTTCTAAGTTATATTTGGCCTATCAATTTTTTTTCTAATTCTTTGACGTTGATTTTATTTTTCCATTTTGTTAATGCAACTTTAACCCTTTATTGAATATGTCCAAATCACATAAATTTATTTTTCATTATCTTATATTCAATAAATTCTAATACCGCCGTTCCTTTTAACATGATCATTTCTCAATTAATTCTTCCTGGTTTTCCAACACATCCATTTTAACAATTTATTTATTTCATGCTCAACTTGTTTATTTTAATTAATTTTAGAATCCCAATTACAACTAAAAAGCCTTAAGTCTGACTATTAACCACAGACAATTAAGCTTAAAAATATTACAGGATTAGAAAAATGAATATTGTAAATTTTAAGATTTGCTCAACCAAGATAAAAGAAGGGAAGAGTGTACCAATGTATCAAGCTTTCAACAATGTGCAGTCCATCGATGGGTCAATGTACACAGCTCTAATCCTATATTTGTAGATAGGCTATTTCCATGACTTGAGGAACACATGACCTCTATATCACAACGGAAGAAAATTAGTTAATTGAGAGAGAGAAAGGCTCATACATATTGACATTACAAGAATTCTAGAGCTATTCAGACATTCTAAATTACAAGAAGAATACAACAAGGTTGGAACAATTAACATCCACTTAAGAAAATCCCTTCAACCCACTGAAAGTTCAGTAAGTCACCATTCGGTTGCTTTAAGTTAGAAAGCATGTTTTGAGAAGTCATTAAGGTTAAATCAACTGGCTGGGTATAGCTGGAAAGTACCATTCACTTGAGCTCAACAAATACTCTTGAAACTCAGTCAAACAACATTTATAATTTCAAATTCAAGTAAAAATAAAATCAGGATGTTTCGAAACATATTTCTATCTACAAGAGACCAAATGAGCCCGAATATAAATTGCAAACTTTGCACTAGTATCAACAATTATGAAGATTAGATCAACCATCCACCAAGGTTCCAGTCGCTGTATTTCATTACACAAGAAAAGAAATAGAAAGTCATTCTACCTTAGTCAACATTATTAACCTCAGACATAGCAAAGACAATAAATTCATGCACCATCAAAAACGACCAAAAGATAAGCAATTATATATTTTTTTGTAAAAAAGATTGCGTCAATGAGAACAAACACCTGATTTCCATGTTAATAAGCTGAAGAGATTCACCCAACTTATCTTTCATTAGTCCAGCCTTTATCTCAATTTGCTCTCCACCAGGGGAGTGCTTCACACACACAAGCAAGAAATCAGCAAGGATTTGCTGAAGCCTCAGACTGTCCCCATAGACACATTCATTTTCTAAGTCTTCAGGTAAGTCAGAGACTAATTTTATTCCTTTTCCCATGCTTGGAAGCATAACTTGGCTTACTGCAGTAACCACCACATCTTTCAGAGTAAACTCATTCATTTCCAACTCCAAACAGCTACAAGTACATAAACAATGGAATAAACTTCATAAGATTTTATGCAAGTAAAACAAAAATATATAGATAACTTCATAAAAGTAAATGCACTGATAAAAAGCCAAAAACTTAAGGAAATTTATTAATTGAACAGAAGTGAGTGTGAAAAACTTCATAAGCATCTAATATAAGATTTTCAGCAATAAGTTATGATGCAAGACAACTTAGGGTTACATTTTTTAATGCAACTGATATAATGTTTCGCATGTTTTCATGTAAAAGAAATTAGTAGATTCACATGTCACAAGTTACAGATTATACCAACGAGTTACTTTCAATTAAAATAGACAATCGTTCAGCATAAGTCCAATTGATAATGGTTATAAATATTTAACAATTTCAGTAAAAATTTGTAAGCAAATAAACCAACAAGCAAACAAATTAATACACACCAAATTAGATTTCTGATGTATCCCTTTTTGACCAAAAGCAAGGGCACTAAATTAATCAATAATAAATTAAATTAAAAAGAAATTAACAAAGACTGAAATTATCAAAGTAATTAAAAACAAGACCTCATAATGTTATAAGGAGATGACCTCTTTTGAAATTATGTAACTACACTTATACCGCACTTAAAAGAATCATACATTCAACTCAAAATCACACGATAAAACTGAAAAGAGAATTTTTATTAAAATTGAAAATTATGACTTACATAACTTAAACCACTACTTATAAACTTCTTATAGCCTAGGTTAGCAGATATTGGCATAGAGTTAAGCTTAAATTATAGTTTAATAATACCATTTTAATTTTAAAATCCCAAATCAACCAATCCATTATCAAATTAATTTGAAACTTTCAAATCAACCAAGTCCAAGCCTCAATATCAACGTCGAGACCTAAGGTCAGATCGACCTAAGGTCAGATGAAGAAATTCCGCCATGATAATCCGATATAGTGATTGAAATTTTCAAATTCCACTGCTTCCACCCAACAACAATTTAGATCAACCACACAGCAATCCCTCATCAATTTGCCTGCATTGAAAAATTTTGACTACGAGGAATTGAACTTAATGTTCGAAGTAACATAAAGATCTAGTAAAGTCCAACATAACCTCCTCAACCTTTTATGATATAATTAACCTAAACTAAAATAAGACTAAAGTTATTCCAATCAAATAATCTAACCAAAAGCTTGAAAATAAAATACAAATTTTCTTGGACACTAAAACCCTGGTCGATCAAATCACCAACAATCATCAAAACAAAAATAATCTGCCTTCGAATATTTTCTCAGGAACTTCATCCGTTAAAACTCTCCCCGAATAAATGTCGAGAGGCCGGGGCCCTAAAAGCTCAACTTTTCGGAGCCCACAATAATAAGTTTTGGATAACAATTTTAATTTTTAAATTCTTTGTAATTTGTAGTTTCCAACTATTTTATGGGCACTTTTGTGCATAAATACCCATTAGGGCACCAAACAAGCAAACTTTCAAGCCACTCCCTCTTTTCCTTATGACGATGACAATAACAACAACAACATCAAGCTTTTATCCAACTACATGGGGTCGGCTACATGAATCCTTTTTCTACGTTGTGTCATGTTAAGAGTATTGTCATTTAAATTTAATAAAAAAGGATATTTCTAATTTTATATTAAAAAAAAGGACATTTCTAATATTTTTCTAGTAAAGTCTTTTTAGGTCTGCCTCTATCTTTCTTAACATAGTCTAAATCCAATACATCTACTCTAACCAGGACATCAAAAGATGATGTTTTATGTGTCCAAACCATGTAAGACAACTCTCTCTAATCTTATCTGCCACTGGAGCTACTCCAACCTTTTCACATATATACTCATTTCACATTCTGTCTCTAAGAGTGAAGCCATTTATCCACATGAGCATCCTCATCTCTGCAACCCTTAACTTAATTTATGCTTCTCTTTTAATGGCCAATATTCTGCGTCATAAAAGCATTGCAGGTCTCGCTGCCATTTTATAAAATTTTATTTTAAGTTTGACGGGTACTTTTCTATCACACAACAGGCTCGATACATTCCTCCACTTCAACCATCCAACTTGAATTCTACTAATAATATCCATATCTATTTCACCAGCACTTTTGTAATAACCCAAGATATGAAAAGATATTTTTGAATGAAAATTTGAATTTCTATTTGAATTAGAGCGCTTCAGCACTGTGCTTTGGAGCGCTACGGCGCTAAGTTTAAGAGCACAGCAATACCAGAAAAGATAAAATATATAATTCTTCCAATTTAGATTTTGTGACATGACAACTTTGAACAATAGACCCAAGATATTTAAAATGTGTACTCCTATGAATTACCTGATAGCCCAAAGTCACAACCCCTCCACTAAATCTATTACTACTAAAATTACACACCATGTAGTCTATTTTAGATCTACTGAAAGTTTGAAATGATAACCTGCAGACTCTAAGGTTGACATCCATAATTCAAATTTTTCTTCAATTCCCCCTCTAGTCTTATCAACAAGAAGAATATCATCAGCAAAAAGCATACACCAGGGTACATCCTCTTGTAAATATCTAGTAAGAACATCTATGACTAAAGCAAAAAGATATGGGCTTAAAGCTGATACTTGATGTAATCCAACTGAAATAGGAAAATAATTGGTCAGACCACCTTGTGTTTCAACACAAGTAACAGCTCCAACATACATATCTTTAATGACTCGAGTATAAGCATTATTAACTCCTTTCTTTTCTAGAACTCTTGAAAACACTTCTCTTGGAACTTTATCATATGCTTTCTCTAAATCAATAAATATCATATGTAGAACCTCTTTATTCTCTCCAAACTTCTCCATCAAACCTCGCAATAAATGTAAAGCTTCCATAGTAGACCTACCTGGCATGAATCCTCTTTTCCATGACATCAAACCAAAATTAGGATTCTCTTTCGTACCTTTCTTTTTCCATTTCTTTCTTTCATATCCTAATCATGTCTGGCTTTTCAACTTCCTTACCAAAGAGTCAATCATTATAAATGATAAAATTTGAATTATCCTGTCAAAAAAGAATTTCATAGGCTACAAACCTTGTATCATTTGAATAAAAGAAACTACCTAAAGTGGTCATAGATTATGAAGGCTTTAAAAAAAGAGAAAAATCCACCATCTCATTGATCCTCCTCTAATTTTGAAAGACCAAAAGTTTGCACTTTGAGATGGAATAGATTCAATTATTATAGAGTGGTTATGGAACCCTACCTTAAGTTATTGGACCATACATGTTTCTAAAAACAACATAATATATTTCGGAAGCAGACAAATAAACTTAATCAAAAGTTAAAGATTCCGCTCTTAACTAAGATCAAGACAAAACCCTCAACAATCAAACAAGGTAAATTCTGTCATTGAATATTTCACTGGAATGAAGGTTTATTACTTAGAACTAGATTACAACCAAATTCTTAAGATGAAATAAAGTGATGATGATGATGTAGAAAGATAAAGGATTTTTGAGTTTCTTGCTAGACTTATATTGAATTAGACCAAGTTTGTATTTAAAATTTGAGCAAAGAAAACCTACGATCCCTAAACAAGTTAAACAAGTTCTTTCTCATACAAACCAAAGAAGGAAATATGATGGTAATACTTGACACATTCAACTCTGTAATGTTGGTTATGACAACCCAAAAGATCAAGATAAGGGGCTTATTACAACTGAATCTTCCTAAAAAGATGGACAAAAGCCAAGTTCCAAAAATAACATGTGGTGCAAATGCTGCAAGAAAAATGGGCATATGAAAGAGAAATGTTGAAAAATTAACGAGAAGCTCAAAGGCTACGGTGGAAACAAACAAGCCAAATTAAAAGGGTGGGCCTATCTCATTAGAACAGAATACCTCAACTTAGAAGAAATTGACAAGCTAAGAAACTTCATCAATTCTCTGAAAAAAACTTTTTGGGTCATGCTCACTAGTCCAAAATGATACAAATGTTAACTTTTGTACTTTTAATGACTCAAGTAGCTCCCCTTAAATCTGAATAATAGATCCATGAGTCATCAATCACATGACAAATCATGTCATTGCTTTCCAAACCCACAAACTTTGTCCCAATAATAGAAAAATAATGACACCTAATGACTCCTTAACCACTATTACAAATCAAGAGAATATGCCAATTTATCCTACATTTACTTTCAACAACGTGATATAACTAACCTACTAATACATCATCTTTCTATTCGTAAACTCACCAATAGGCACAACTTTAAGGTGACATTTTTAATTAATTATTGTACATTTTAGGGCCTTACTATTGGAAAGATGATTAGATAAGCTCGAGAAAAAGATGAGCTATACCTATTTGAAGACAATGATCACTTATCCTGCTCCTACATATCTAGTCTAAACAAAAACACTATTTGGGACTATCCTTATAGACTAGAGCATCTTTCCTTTAAAATCTTACAATCTCTCTCTCTCTCTCTCTCTCTCTCTCTCTCTCTCTCTATATATATATATATATATATATATATATATATATTGTAAAAGTTAATATTAAAAGCTTTCACATTGAGACTTGTAAAATTGCTAAATATCATAGACTTCTCTTTCCTAAAAGTAAATCTAGATTTTCTACTTCTTCTATAATAATTCACTTTGAGATTTGGGAACATTAAAACATACTTAATGTTTCTAGAGCTAAATCACATTTATTAAGGATTGTACTCTGATAACATGAGTTTATCTTACCAAACAAAAAATTGATGTGAGTCGCATTGTCCCCATCTTTATCATTATAATAAAAAATAAATTTCGAGATAATATTAAAAAATTAGGATTGATAATGCTCTGGGTTATTTTAAACAAATTTTAACTTCTTTCCTCAGTAAATAATATATTCTACACTAGCCCTCTCTGAAACCCCACAACAAAATGGAGTCGCCAAAAAGAAAAGGACACCTCTTGGAAGTTATTCAAGACTCTTCTCTTCCAAAATCACCTCCACATGTCTCATTAATAGAATACCTTCAAGAGTGATTGATTTCAAAAATCCCCTCAACTATATTGCTGAAATTTTCCCCACAATCAACTTTTTCTCAAAACATCTTTCAAAGATTTTCGATTGTTTGTCATACATTCACATTCACAAGCAACACTAAGATAAACATGATCCTAGGACACTTAAGTATATCTTTTAGGATGTTTATCCACTCAAAAAGAATATAAATGTTATCATCTGACTACTAAAAAGTTAATCACTTTCAAAATATCATTTTTGATAAAAATAAATAAATTTTTTCACTCAAATTTATGTTTAGGGGGAGAACAACCAAATAGAAGAAAATTTTGTTGAATTTAATGTCCTCTCTTTTGATATACCACCTACACAGCCATAAACAAAATACATCACTCCTAGCACTAAACCTCTCCATGTCTACACAAGGAAGATAGAGTCCATCCAAAGTCTCCAACAAGCTCAAGACACAATCTTTGTCAGGTAACTTCCATAATAATAATCAACATATTACCACACAATCTCCTTTGCACCTCATAATCCAATACACATCATTCAAAATTTTTCTCATACACATAAAACTTTTTTTTTTACAAATATTAGCTCTAATATCATTAAAATTCCACAAACCCTATTTGAAACATTAGAAGAAAAAAAAATTGGAATGATGCTATGAGAGAAGAGATGAATGCCCTGGAAAAAATTACACCTAAAAAATCATTGATTTACCAAAACGAAAGAAATTTATAGGATAAAAGTGGATTTTCTCATTAAAATACAAAACTAATGGAAACTTGATATTGTGTAAAGCAAGGTTCGTAGCAAAAGAATACACTCAAACCTATGAGATAGACTACCAAGAAAACATTTCTCCTACTCTTAAAATAAATACAATTCATATCCCAATTTATCTGGTTGCTAACATTAGATTATCATGTAATAATATGATGTGAAAAATACCTTTTTACATAGGCATGCTGAAAAAGTCTATATGGATAATCCACTATGATTCAACGGATCCTTCATAGAAAATAGGTGCATAGATAAAAAAAGACATTATATGGTTTTAAGCAATCCATAAGAGAACATATTTACAAAGGCCATGTTTGAAACTGGATATAACATTCCAATGACCAAAAAATTTCAATACTTATTGTGCATATTGATGATATAATTTTTAGATAAGATACAACAACAAGAAAAAAATGAAAAAAATGAATTACTCAAGAACAAATTTGCTACAGAGATTGAAATCAAAGAACTCAGCATGCTCAAAATACTTCTTGGTTATAAATGTGGCTCAATTAGAAAAGGAAAGTTTATCTTTCAACAAAATTATGTCATAAATATTTTGGAAAATTTTAAAATAACTGGTTGAAAGCAATATGAAACTCCAACTAAATCAAGTTATAAACTGGACACGGATGAAGAATGAATAGAAATCGGCATTAAACAATATCAAATATTATTTGAGAAATTAAACTATCTTACGCCCTTCTTAACATCAGTTTTACAATAAATCTCATAAGTCAATTTCTATATAAACCAAAGAAATCTTACCTTTAACCAGTTTGCAAAGTTCTTCGATATCTAAAATCAAATTTTGAAGATTAAATTTTCTATAAAAAACATAAAATCCTACAATTTGAAAGTCATATTGATGCTAACATGAGATCACTAGTGGATAAGAGATTCACTTTAGGATATTGCACACCACTAGGAGAAAATCTAGTAACATGGAGAGGTGAGAATTAACATGTTGTCTAGAGATCAAATGTTGAATCTAAATTTAAACCAATCACTTAAGATATCTGTGAACTCCTATATGGATTAAAATTATACTAGAAATTTTAAATAAAATGAAAAGAACCTATATGGATATATTATGAAAATAAGCCTGCCATCAACATTGTCCATAATCCAAAACAACATGATCGAATCGAACATGTGAAAGTTGATAGGAATTTCATAAGATAAAAATTAGAAAATGAATTGATTTGCACTCCGTATGTTCCAACTAGAAGTCAACTCGCCAACATATTTATCAAAGGACTTTGCAATCCTGCATTTAAAAATATCTTAAATAAATTTAGAAGGGTAGATCTCTACCACTAGCTTGAGGAGTTTTGAAAGTATCCAAGGGTTGGCAAAATTGGTAGCCTTAGGATTGTTGAATAAGAAATAAAAAGAGCCACAGATTCATGCGTTAAATAAGGAAAAACAAATGTCATGGATTCATGTGCTTAACATGGAAAGGGGAGTTAATTTTTGAGTCAGTTCTATGTTGACTCGAAAATCTAAAATTGATTTGATTATCATTTGGGTTCGGGTAAACGGGTTAGGATTAGGTTAAACAAATCATTTTTGGATTAAATGGGCCAATTTTGCATTAAAAGGGTCATGTTGATCTAACAGATAGTAGAACCAATATGATAAATGGGCCAAATGAGTCGGGTTTAGGTTAATCAGGTTCGAGCCAAATATTTTACCCTTTATGATAAATGGGTCGGATTTGAGTCAAACTTATTTCGGTTGTGTCAATTTAAGATTAAACTCAAACCTGACTCACTAACCTAAATTGACACCCCTATTCTAAATATATATACTAGTAGGTTTTGGCAATCATTAATTACTTTAAACTTATCTGAATCAACAACTAATTCATTCACAAACACCATATATCCTAAGTAGATCACAAATGGAATCACAAAATATTTACTTCAAATTTCGGTGTTTCTTCTCAATTAGTAAAACCTCAAATAATCTCCTAAGATTCATCAAATGATCATCTTCGATCATGTTATTAATAAAAATAAAAAATATCAAAAAGTACAGAGCTAAAAAATTGCTATAGTGCTCCTACAACACTACTACAATAACCCTCAATTATCATGGCAAATATCATCGTTTGAATTTCACAAAGGCAAAAAACCCACAACAAACGTCCCTAAGTCACACCATCACCTCTTTTGGTTTCTTCTTTTTCATATATTTTCGTTTTTTAATTCCAAACTCTACCACTTCAACCCAACATTAGTCCCACATCAGGTCCAGCAGCCCACTAGGAAAAAGGCCCTAATCCTACAATCAGTTTATTGTAAAACCAACACCTGTCCATTATGTTCTCTAGGTCCAAATCATCAAGGATCCTGTTCAACTGATAGTGACACTTTGCTCCAGTGCGCAAGAGTAGCATTCGCTCTTCACCCAAATTGGTTCCCTCTAGCATTTTCCATGAATACATAATACCAGAGAGAGGATTTCTAATTTCATTCCTTATATATGCTAAAGCCTTCAATCTCTTTATTGTTGCTTGCTGTGTTTGCTGCTGAATTTGCATATCTTGCTGGAGTTCATGGCTAGCAGCATGGAGAAAGCAAAATACTCCAGTGGTGTTACCCTCTGCATCAACTTTTTTGCTCACAGACAGCAAACGCTCTACATGTCTCCCACTACGATTAATGAAACTAAAAGAGGACTCTTCTTTCTCTTGACCAATCATTGCATTGTTTATTAAAACGCAAAGATTGACAAATAAATCTTGGTTCTTCAGTCGGCAACAAGCCATATTAATCCCAAATACCTCTCCCAAGAGCATTTTGTCAATTACTTCATCTCTCTTCCATCCTGAAAGATTAGCCATAGCCAAGTTCCACTCGGAACACCAGCCAAACTCGTCTGCACCAAAGATAGGAGGAATAAGTGGGCTGGGGTTCTGCACTATGGCCTTGTAGTCTCCTTCAATTCTTGTAAACTTATCCATAATCATCTTATGCTCAGTAACATCTTGAGCCACAAAGCATACTCCAATGACATTATCATGGATGTCCCGACTAGCGCAAGCATTCACAACCAAAATAATTGGGCCATCATCTTTTCGAAGACCAAAAGTTTTTAAATGAAATTCAACATTTTGCTCCTCCTTTCCTGACCAAGAACAAGAAAGGAGGAAAAAAAATTACATATCGAACCACTTTTATCAGTTTTAAGATGAGTACTGAACAGGAAAGCTATGGAATGTAAAGACTACAAGAGCAAAACACATGAACATACCTTGCAATGCTAAAAGAAGCATCTTCTTCATTGCATCAACAGAAGAATCCTCGGCAAGAGTAAGCAAATGCCTCCCTATGGCTTCATCAACCGAAAGGCCAGTTAATTCAGCAATTTTCATATTCCAGCCATTTATGAGACCATCAATATCCACTGCCAGAATGGGCACATTTGCTGTCTCAATCAAACGAACTATTTCATTAGTAACTACTTGAAGCTCGAGGATTCCATCAACTTTAAGATCATTCATCTGAGAATCAATTGTTAACTTCTTGATTTTATTTTCAATGCCATTAAATGCCCCTCTAAGTATAAGCTGCAGGGAGTGAATGGCATCCATCTCATGGTCACTCCATGACTGGCTCTTCATCTTAACAGCATCAAGAAATGCCTTGAATGAGGATCTTGGATGCATCATCCTCTCATCATCCACACCAGCTGAGTCATGCTTAGCACCTGCCCATCTAATGTCAGTAGTTGTGGGTGACCGAAACCAGAAAAGTGTGTCCTTAGAAGTAATTCTAGCTGCAGCCATTCCACAAACCATATCGCCAAGGGACAAAGCGCCAGGATACCCAGCTTCATGCAGGCTATCTGTACTCAACCCCGTAGAATCCATGTGACATTCATCGAGCCAATAAGCAATGTTACTAATCTGAGACTCGCTTGGAGTAATCCCAAGCCGCCAGATCTTATTTTGGTAAATAAGTGCAGCGCCATCACATTTGACCAAATCCATAATGTTAGGAGTCTGCGTGATAATTCCTAGAGGAAATGATTCTCTGAGCAGCATATCACACAACATTGTTTGGGTTCTTAGGATGTTCTTTTCCCTTATCCGCTTCTCCAGCTCAAACTCTTTGTTCACATGTATAGCAAAGACTTGCATTAAAAATTCACAGGCATATCTTAATGGAAATGGAACAAACCTTTGGGTCTCATTATGGCAAACCACAAGACCCCAAAGCCTCTTACTCTTCTGCTGCTGCTGCTGATTCTGCCCAGTCTCATCACTGTCATCATCTTCTCCTTCATTCACTATCACTGCCATGACCAGAGATGCTATTGAATTCATATTCTCCATATACTGCAGATGGCAACTGTGAGGTGCCCGGAGGGTACTGCCACAAAAACTGATATCAAATGGAAGCCTGTCACCTTGATATACCTTTACATGTTTTGCTCGGCAGTCACATATCATTCGAACCTTATTCTTCATAAAGAGAAACCTTGCAGCCTGAGGTATATCAGTAGCCGGATAATGCAACCCCAAATATGATTCCATGCCTGGCTTCGTGATCTCTGCATAAACTTCTCCATGATCATCTTCATGGAACTTGTAAGTCATTACCCTGTCATACCCTGTCAGCTCGAACACCTCTTCAACCACAGCGTTGCAAAGCTTCTTCATGCTCCCATCAGGTAAAGACTGAAGTCTGGCGATTGCTTTAGCAGCAAGCTTGTAGGACTGCAAAGCCCCAGCAGCAGTCGTGGGCTCATCATTAGGCTTCACAGGCTCAAAATCTACAACCAAACAACCAGTAACCCTATGTACAATTGCATAGAATGGCCTACCAGATGTCTTGCAGTGAACAAGAATTGGATTCAACAGAGAAACCTCTGCAAAGCCCAATGCTTTCTGAAGTGCTGCAGTGCCAGGGGGAGTGAAGAGGCTCCTCACATCAGTGCCTATGCCAAGCGCTGGGTGATCACCTACACTAGGAACTGCATGGCTTATCATGGTGAGCATCTCGGGAGCATTCTCAGAGAAAGCGATAATTTTGAAGGTTTTCTCATCAAGAGCCAGTAAACAACCAAATGGCTGGATTAGCTTCCCCTTTTGGATGCGCTGCAGGTAAGCTGTCTCCTTCTGAGACTTTCCTTTGTCGGGTGGAGCCCTGACAGACTGAAAATAGTCAAAGAAAGTGCCCATAGTTTCAAAATCGGCATCTAGCTGCACATCGACAGTGGTTTGAGCTGTAATTCTAGCACTGTGCTTGCTTCTGCTAGAGCTGGAACAAAACTGTGAAGGCCTTGAGGAGGACATTCTTTCTCTCTTATTCTTTTAATTAAAGGAGAAAATTCCTTCCAAGACTGAACACGAACTATTTGTCTCTCAAAGTCAAGTAGGGGCTCAAGAACCCCTGATAACCAGCTAAATATGTCTAAGAAGAGCAAAAGCAAGCGTAATCTCCACTATAAAGATATCCTAATTTACCAAAGGATAGAAAGGCATACTTTTTTCGAAAACAACATGCTGCAACCTTCAAATCTCTGACAGCAACAAAGAAAAGGTTCAAGGAGAAGAAAAGCCTTCAAGTCTTAAATTTTCGGTACAAAGAGACTGAAGAATCAATCACAAGTCAAATTTAAACAGTCTCTACAACCAAAGGAATACTTTCAACTCCAAAGTTCATAAAAGGACAAGAAACGCAACGTGTCAGCTCTAACTGGAATAAACAAAACAAAACAAAACTTTTTCAAAACCCGGAATCTCATGTAAGAATTAAAAAAAAAACAAGCACACACACAACTCAATCCTCCTTCATTCTACTACCAACTCTCCATCAAACATAAACATCGGTAAAACCAAAAGCTATATGGAAATGGAACTCATCTTCGCCCAGGATAGAAACCGGCGAGTGGCTGACGAAATCTAACTGCAAGCCACTCTTTGAGTAGGCGATGACGTCTTCTGCTAAGGAAAATATAAAGAATTCTAGGTGTAATTGATTTTGTGTTTATTTTTGTGATTAATTTTTACTGATATGATAGAATAAAACTAATTGTATAGGGCTGATCTTTCATCTTTCGGATTCAAAATGATCTTTCTCACGTACATATCTCCATTTACAGCCTAAAAGAAACTTATCATTTACAAAAAATCATTTCATTATGTCATCAGAGCAATTTCTTAGCTAGGAGCCTCTCTCTCTCTCTCTCTCTCTACAACGATGAAGGTAAACATATCAGTGATCCTTCTTCCTACAACAGACTCATTCAAAGGCAGATGTATCTAACCATTACAAGTCGAG
The DNA here is from genome assembly GCA_019925795.1 of Dendrobium chrysotoxum. Classification (NCBI taxonomy): domain Eukaryota; kingdom Viridiplantae; phylum Streptophyta; class Magnoliopsida; order Asparagales; family Orchidaceae; genus Dendrobium; species Dendrobium chrysotoxum. The sequence goes on along the minus strand of CM034305.1, from coordinate 95,946,327 downwards.
ACCTACCTAGCATATTCAACCATCAAATGTAAAAGCCTCGTACTCCATTACAAGAATCTGCATAGGACTTCTAAACGTAACTGATTTTGCATTTATTACTGTCTCTAATCCTGTCTTACTGTTATGAGATAGAGCAGAAAACTTAGCTGTGTATGGCTGATCTTTAACGATCTGAAATATTCTCTCTCTTCTTTACAGCCTAATGGAATCAAGCGGAGCCATTTTATTATCTTCGGGAGCCGTGAAGGGCGAAAGGGCCTCGTGATGGCGGTCTGCTGCACGAGGAACAACAGAACCGAGCAGAAAAGGCCGACAAGCTCCATGGGAAGTGGATAGCAGAAATCAATTAAAAATTGCGCCAAGAAGATGACACAGATTTCGAGGGAATGAATATTCGTCGCTGTTCTACAGCCGATGGGATTCTTAAAAAAAAAATCAATGATAGTCGATTAGATGCGATGGCATTAAATATAAACAAATAGAATAGTATTTAAATAATCGATCTAATTATTGAACTGAAAGATACAGAAAGATTCAGCAGAATACCAACAATTTTATAATGAATGGGTTGATAATTTTTTTTAGGTTCTTGAAAAAAATTCGACAACCAAAAATCATCGATCAATGATTTATTTGTTTCAATCAAAATGAGTAATTTTTCTCTGGTATTTGCTGGACCGATTTCTCATTAATTTGGGCCGATTAAGCCGTTGGTTTACAGTTCTACTGAATCGGCCAATTTAATTCAATTTTGAAAACATTTTGGGAGAGAGCGGGGATTTAAGGTATATTTGAAACGGCCATAATATTTTATAGCTCATAATTTTGTAAAAATAAATTTTTATTACAAAAAATTTCATAAAGTAATAAGATAACAGCAAAAACAAGATAATTACAGCTTTTTATAAAAAAATTATAAAATTGCTATGAAGAAAATAACTTTTTCAAAGGCTATTATAGAGAGAAAATAACTTTTTGAAAAGTTATTATAGAGAGAAAATAACTTTTCCCACTTAAATGATGCTTTTAAATATTTAAAATTATTTATAAAAAGCTAAGATAGAAACTATGCTTGTTAACTATTATAATATGTTGAGTATTTTAGTATTTTATGTTCAAACATAAAAGCTACCAGTTAATCAAATAAATAATAAATTATTTTTTGTTTATTTAATCATCTATCCTAGTAATCATTTATAACTTTCAGTACCATTTAATTTTTCAATTGAAATATAGACAACATATACTATTTTATTTTAAAGAGTGACCATTATTATTATTATTATTATAAAAATGGTTAAATTTAATTGAATAGATTTTATGTAGAGAATTATACTACAAGTCTATTCATCATCACACTATCACTCATGATTTAGAATTATATAGAACAAATGTTAGAGAATCCTTACTCGCTAAAGCTTTTGAGCTTGCGCTCCAAAGAACTTTTCTCGCAACATTGCATAAATGCTTAGGAGTTGTTTGGTTGACTGTAAAAGGAATGTTGTGTAAATGAAAATGTAATGTAAAAAGAATACTTTAAAGTTGTTTCGATGAGTGTAAAATAAATGAATGGGATTACTTTTTTTTAATTTGGTTTGGAGTAAAATGAGTGTAGTATAAAATTCAAATAGGGTGGTGGTCGGCAACGGTGGCTAACGGTAGTGGTCGGCATAGGTTGCGGTGGTGGTGGTCTATTGCGGCCTGAGGTAGCCCGTGGCGGTAGCTATGGTAGGTGGTTAGTGACACCTGTGGCAGACGGTGGTAAGCGGTGGTTGACAGTGGTCAACAATGGTGGTGGCCTACAAGGAGTGGTGGCAACTAGTGATGGGTGGTGGCAGTGGTCGACGACGGTGGACTGTGGTGGGCAGTTGGCAGTGACGACAAAGGCGATGAATTTATTGTGTATTTGAAACTGGCCTAAATCTGAGAAATTCCAAATACACCAAAGAGTTGTTTGGTTCGCTACAAAGGGAGTATAAAGTATTCCAAACACAAGGGTTTTGAGAATATTGATGTTTGGTTTGAAGTAAAACAAATGCAGTATAAAATTTTAATATATTTAAAATTCACCATTTAGTTCATTTTTTGTGTATTTGAAATTTCTCCTATTGAGCAAGTTCCAAACACACCAGAAATTTATTACAATTGTCGCCGTCCGCCGCTGCCACGCGCTTGCCACCGACCATTGCTAGCCATCATCAACCCCCTCCGGCCACCACAGCCGCCAATGTTGGTCACCTACCACCACCCTCTTCGCACTTTACATTGCATTCATTTTTTTTTCAAACAAAAATAATTAATCTCATGCAGTCCTTTTACACTACATTCCTTTTTCAACCAACCAAACATCCCCTAAAAATGAACTACATGATGAATTCCAAATGCATCATTTTACACTATATTTATTTAACTTCAAATCAAACACTAATATTCTCAAAATCTCTATATTTGAAATACTTTAAACCCATTTTTATTCACACCAAATAACCCCTTAATAAATAGTTATTATATTACCAATAAGGGTCACTTCATTGAACCATTAATATCATGCAATAATGCACATACTTTGACATAAAATTGTGACCTTCCTAGCTGCACAAAGTATAAATTTGTGCTTGGTGGAAGATAGTGACATTCTAATAGAATGAATCCTCTAAATTACTTCTATTTTTTAGCTGACATCCTTTCATAACTCCCTTAAGGAATGATTCTTAGATAATTCACAAACGTAGATTTTCATTGAGAGAATGCTAAGGAGACTTTAATATGACATTTATAACTTAAGAAAACTCATCTTATTGTGTCCTGAAATATTTACGGTGGTAGAGAAATATAGGGTTTAGCGTCTTAGCTTTGTACGAAGATCTAGCACACAAACAGATAAAAGAGTAGGGTTCATCATGCATTAGAGACACCGAGATTTTTACATAAAAAATTCTAAAAAAGAGAGAAAATCATGGGGCATGGCTCAGTTTGAATGAATCCACTAGTATTGATGGTTGATTATAAATAACAGCCTTTCTCGGAGGAGGGTGTTGGCTCTATGTAACAAATACATATTGTATAGAGCACATTACATAGCTGTAGAACAACATAGCATCTGTTCTTAAGAGAGTATTGGCATGTTTGTTTGGTCAATAGGACTGTAGTCGGCGAGCGATGATGGTCGAAAGGACTGTATTCGGCGGGCAACGGTGGTTGGAAGGACCATAGTCTGACAACGTAGATCAAAATAACTATAGTAGGCATGCGACAATATTTAGCAGGAGATCCAACGTCGATAGCATCCATGAAGAGTTCCGACGATAGTTGGAGAACGGGTGGAAGTCCGACCGCAATCGGTGTTCGGGAAGAACTCCGACGGTGGCCGCGTTGGATGGAGAGTGCAAGAGAGCTATTCCCTTCACCTCCTTCTCATGTGAAGAATGAGGTCTATTTATAGTTTTTTGGGAGTGACATGGCTAATAATTATGGAGAAAATCAATGGCATGTTGGGAATGTTCCATCGAACGACTGATATTAGTTCCCTTGATCATAAAGCGTTTATCGAGCATTTGAGTGCTTAAATGATGTCAAAATTGAGTGATCTCAGGCTTGTTGGATTTGCTCGTCAAGCCGCTTGATTCAACTATAACCATGTCATATTTAGATATCATTTGATTATCCAATTAATATTTTGAAGCTTCCAAGAATGCTTTTGTCCTTTGATTTGAACTTATTTGGGCTTAGATTGGACTGAATTTGGTGCCATTAGGTTTGTCTTCTTGAGATGCTCAATTTGACTATAAGCTTGCTAAAATCAGGGTTTGGATGATCCCTAATTTTAATTTAGAAGCATCTGACTAATATTTGCATCGAGATTTTTTCCCAATCAAGGTGATTTTTTAGTGACATATCAGTTGCCTCCCTATTTCGGACGTCGAAGCATGCGAAGTCCATATATATATATATATATATATATATATATATATATATATATATATATATATATATATATGTGTGTGTGTGTGTGTGTGTGTGTGTACCTTTTCGAGTTGCTTGTGACTGAAAAATATAATTACGAGGCTTGACCACCTCATGAACGTAGATGTTGACACCCCATTGGGACTGAAAGCTATGTAACACATCTTAGATCATAAATTGAATATTTTTTTTTAAGTTTGCATGTTGATTGGAGCAAAAATTATTGAAACATTGAGCTCTATAACACTTGAAATCGCTCAAAATTGATCGTAGAGGCTCCGTTGGGCTTCAAAATTGTCTAAATTGAGTCCAAAATATCAAAAAATGATTTTGAGGACCCAAAAAATATCCAAATCGGATAGTCCAAGCCAAAATCGTGCCCCTACAAGGCTAGGCAACCAAACTGGCAGCCCTGGCGAGTTGTTCGTACGCCTTGGGCCCCCTTGTGGGCCTCTTTTTTTTTAATTGTTGTTCCACCTCCAAGGAGGCCAAACCCTTGCGGCAGCACAGCCTCAATTTCTAAAATAAATAATATATTATTTCTTTCTATTTTTAGTATTTTTTAATATAAAAATAAGTATTTTTTACCTTTAAATTTTCAAGAAAAACTTTAAATAATCTAGAAAAATCTAGAAAATTTTGGAATGTCCTTTCAACTACCCCCTCAATTTACCTATAAATACCTCTTTAGGAGATGGAAGAAAATGCAACAGTAGCATCCATAAGGAGACCTGATACTAGTCAACAGACGGGCAGACTTCCAGTGATAGTTGATGGTCGAGCTGTGAGCTGATGACGAAGATCAAGCTGTCTTTTGTTGGAATAGTATGCTTGTATGCTGACGAGGGCAAACAGTGGATAACTTGATGGAAGGAATCAAACATTGTGTCGACCTCAACAGTCTTTCGATATATTTATGGTGCCAATTAAGTGGAGGCCTGATGGTCTGGTAGTGATTTGCAAGAAGTTTAATGATGTGTTGATCATTGCTACAAAAAGTTCGACAAGGGACGTGCGTGCTCCTCCACTGTGACAGAAGTTTGATCTCTTTCATCATAAGATGATTTAGGCTCGCACAGACATAAATCATACAAAGGAAGCTTTCAAGATACTTGTAGGAGATAAGAATGCCTTTCAGAGTAGAGATTATATCATCGAAGTCTATAGAAGAGTTCAAGGTGTCTTCCGCTTATCATCAAGAAATCTACAATCATATCCAAGTGGCTCATAATAAACTATTTGATGCTCCAAAGTCTTGATGAAGGCTTTGCCCGTGGCTTCTTGAAAGGAGATAGACCAGCACAACGTAAGATTGAGGTTGTAGTTGACGAGCTAACACCCAACCAAGCATTCAAAAATTATCCTCCAAATTCAAGCGAAGATAATAGTGAAAGTGAGCTGAAAAAAGTATTTTCAAATGATAATGAAGATGTTGTAATATTTGTAGTATTTCTAATGACCTGATTATTTTTTTTATTTATCTTAGAGAAGTTTATAATATTGATGTTTACTTAAAGTGATGAATACTTTGATTTGTGAACTCCCCCCCCCCCCCTTCTCCCCGTTAAAGCATTTAAATTAGAAGAATTCTATTTCGTACATAATTTTTAGCCTTCTAAGCTTTTTAAATAAGAACTTCTGAGACTTTTAACTTTCTGAGATTTTCATATATCTGTACCTTTTGAGGCTTTTAGCCTTTTAAGATTTTTAGTGTACATGTGCCTTTTGAAGCTTTTAGTCTTCTAAGGTCTTTGAATGAGCAGTGACCCTGTCAATTACTTGCTCTTATGGAGTCTTTCTAGTGAGGACCTCATCCACAACTAAATTCCCTTCAAGGCTATTTTATAGGCATACGTTATTGGGGTTGTTAGTTAGAGCATTAGTCAATTTTGTTAACTTGCATTGAAAATGTTGAGAAAATCACTTGGTTGTTTGACCTATCCAAGGTTATTTGTCAGAGCATTACTCGATAATGTTAACCTGTGTGAATGAGGCCGAGAGAATCCACCAAGAATGTTTGACCTATCCGAGGTTGTTTGTCATAATGTTGCTCAATTACTTTAATATGTGGGGAAAAGGCCGAGAGAATCCACCAAGGATGTTTGACCTATTCAAGGTTATTTATTAGAGCATTGCTCAATGACGTTAACCTGTGTGGAAGAGGCTGAGAGAATCCATCAAGGATGTTTAAGCTATTCGAGATTGTTTGTCAAAACGTTGCTCGATGATGTTAGCTTGTGTGGAAGAGGCCGAAAGAATCTACCAAAGGTTTTTGACCTATATGAGGTTGTATGTCAGAGTGTTGCTCGATGACATTAACATGTGTGAAAGAGATCGAGAGAATCCACCAAGAATATTTAACATATTCGAGGTTATTTGTCAAAGTGTTGCTCGATGGCATTAACCTGTGTGGAAGTAGCCGAATTAAATTCCTCTGGGATCAATAATACCTTGATTGGGAAGGGGCGAATGCCGTGTGTATCTCAAATCAAAGGTGAAGATTGGTCTATCATTAAACTGTTACTGTCTTTTCGAGGTCAAAACTAAGATGGTGCCACAGAATAGAAATCCATCTGGGGACAGTATAAAGCTTGAAATCTTCTAGAAGCATCTTTACATTTGTTGAAAAATGGTTGCCACTAGCATTATCTTAGATGTTGAAAATGTTAAAGGAAATTATCTTACCACAGATACATTTGAGATTATAGCCAAGTTTACCCCCCAGTCAGGAATCATATTCCTACAGATGGCGCCAAATTGTTGCGTCCTGAAATATGTGCGGCGGTAGAGAAATATAGAGTTTAGCGTCTTATCTTTGTATGAAGACCCGACATAGAAATAAATAAAAGAGTATGGTGCATCAAGCATAAAAGACACCAAGATTTTTACATGAAAAATCCTAAAAAGAGGAAAAACCATGGGGCCTGGCCAAATTTGAATGAATTCATTAGCATTTATGGTTGATTACAAATAACACCCTTCATCGGAGGAGGGTGCTGGCTCCATGTAGCAAATACACATTGTATAGAGCACATTATACAGCTAAAGAAAACATGGTAGCTATTTTAAAGAGAGTATTGACATGTGTGTTTGGTCAATAGGACTGTAGTCGGCGAGCGGCGATGGTCGGAAGGATCGTAGTCTGGCAATGGAGCTCGAAATGTCCTTAGTCGGTAGGTGACAATATTTAGGAGGATATTCGACGTTGATAGCATCCAAGAAGATTTTCGACGATTGTTGGAGAACGGGCAAAAGTCCGACCGCGATCGATGATCGGAAAGAACTCCGACGATGGTCACATTGGATGGAGAGTGAAAGAGAGCTCTTAAACTTTCTCCCTCCCTTCTCCTCCTTCTCATGTGAAGAATGGGGTCTATTTATAATTTTTTGGTAGTGACATAGCTAGTAATTATTGAGAAAATCAAGGGCATGTTGGGAGTGTTCCATCAGGCGGTTAAGATTAATTCTCTTGATCATAGAGCGTTTATTGAGCATTTGAGTGCTTAAATGATGTCATAATTGAGTGATCTTAGGCTTGTTGGATTAGTCTCGTCAAGCCGCTCGATTCGACTATAAGCATGTCATATTTGGAAATCATTTGATCATCCAATTAATATTTTGAAGCTTCTAAGAATGCTTTTATCATTTGATTTGAGCTCATTTGGGCTCGAATTGGACTAAATTTGGTGTCATTGGGTTCATCTTCTTGAGATGCTCAATTTGACTGTAAGCTTGCTTAAATCAGAGTTTAAATGATCCCAAATTCTAATTTAAAAGCATCTGACTCATATTTGCATCAAGATTTGTGCCCAATCAAGACAAATTTTTGGTGACATATCACATCTCAATGAGCTAGTTAATTCCTCTTGAGAAATCGTGAGTCGAATGAGGTGATTTAAACATCCTTTTGGGTATACATTAACAAGTTTTTACAAATTTGGACCTCTGCACATCATTGGGGATCATTCAAAAGCTTTTCAATATATTAAGAACAAATGAATAATACTCGAAGTTATTATCATACATAATTCAAAACTCATAATCATAGAAATGGCACATTTTTATTAATTTAAAAAAGGTTGCATCTCAAAAAATAAAAAAAAAGGAAGAAAGAATCTAAACAAAACAAAAATACATATTACACATCCGTATGATAATATGTTGGTCGGTGTCAAGTAGATTCTCTTCTATGACCATCCACTTCACGGTCCTCATCAAAATGTCCTCGAGTAATTCATCATAATCTTCTTTTTTTAATCTATAGCTCTCTCTATAGTGGCTAATTCTTCTACAATCTCATTCTAATATCATATGTTGTCTTTGGATGCAAAGTAAGGAACATAGAGTTCAAAAACTTCTTAGGGTACATATGTCAAGCTATGATGTATCATGTATATAACCATTTTGCAATGCACAACCCTAATTTATACAAATGGTTAGGTTGTTATGGATTACATGACCAAAGCTTCTATTGAACATTACTCAACTTGTGTTAGTGGTTGTCAAAGCTTCTCTTCAAATCATATAATTTGTAAGCATCCATCCTCTAACAAAGTTCAGATATGCATATTTTGAGTCCCAATGTCTTCTCAACTTCACCATCAGAAAAGTAGGCAGATGAAAGGAAAAAGGTAGATTTTTCAACTTACTGATAATTATTGTTTTGGTTTGTCTTCTAAAAATTTGAAGATCTAATATATCAAGTACTTATTTCTCTATGGATCTTTCAAAATTCTTCACAATTTGAACAAAAGTGTTGGTACATCCCTGCTTTTAAAGACTTCAACAGTCAATATTGGGGAAGATGAAATTATAGTTTGGTCGTCTTCCTCTCCATCATGCTCATTATCATTACCCTTTTCAAGGGAAGAGTTAAAGGGTCATAGGCATTGGTCCACGTTCATAGAAGGGAATTCTTTAAAATTGCATCATCATCATCTTTGGCAGTGACAATGGTTTTCATTTAGGCTTTATTTGGAATGGCTTTCTTACTGTTTTTAAGTAGGCCTTAGACTACTGATTGAAAGCTTCATTCTGGTGAGGTTCTGAAGCTGGTGATTGGGATTCTTCAACAATTTTGAACACTATTTATGAATATAATCTCAAAAGTGTGGATGCAATAGTCAAAGAAAATAAACATCCTAAAATAATATGGTAAAAAAGAAAAAAGGTAAAAAGTAGCTAATCTTCAAAGATATATTATTAAGAGAAGCAAATTAGAACTATATGGAAATTTATAACTTCAAATATGAGCCTATGAATTCAGTTTCTTCAAATAAATTATATAGAAATCATTGCACTTGGGACTACTAAAGTAATTTATAGCAAAAGCTCTGATCCAATGATGGAAGGCACAAAAGAAAGTGCAGAAAAAGGCAGTGCGCTGTAAAGCTAGCGGTTGGCATGGAGAGTCTGAGAGATTATTGCGCCTTCCTGGAAAAGATTAATGAGCATTCTCTTGCAACCTTGCATTCTGAAACTTATATATGCATTAATCACATCATTACAAAGCTCGATATTATATTTTAAAGATTGAAATAATACTTCAGTTGCTGAAATTAATATTTATGTACAACCACTGTACTTCATTAAGAATGGCTCTAGCAATCCAAAAGCTTCAAAGAACCGGTTGAAAACTAGGCTTGTTCTGCCTCAGATCAAAGGTGCAAACGCTGGAAAGCAATAAGTACAAAAATATATGGAATCGTTTTCCTCACAAGATGTAGAGGGGAACATGATGGCTTCTATGCATTTTGTATTTGACATCAATGGCAAGTTCCTGCAAGGTGTACCAAAGTGTACATGCAAGAGTTTAAACTTAAGACTGAATAAGAAATTAGAAAAGGGCTATTTTTTTCTCCATGGAAGATGTTAGATATACAGAAATTAGCAGTCTGAGAAGACCAGCCAAATGATGTAGTCCAATCTGTTGTAGAACATATTGTACCATGTCATTTAGCTGATTATTAGACCGACTAATTTTGACGCAAAAAAATAATTCTCTTCTTCATATGTTTGTCACTTTGATTCTGATGATTGCTGTCATTCTATAAGAAAAAGACTGTATCCTTGCACGTAAACTTTTGAAAATAGCAAACTATTCCTCAATCTGAAAAAAAATAGCAACTTTCATGGAATAGATTTAGAGAAATTATATCAAGAGCCGATAACTAAGATTGCTTGGATTGATTGTTTACATCCAAATATTCAGAAAATCCTGTTCAACAGATTGCACAAACATGTAGGATGACAACCAGATGATTCCATATGATTATAATAATCTTGTTTTTTTTTAACATCAATAGCATTTAAACCACTTATCATAACTTTTAGTTTTTTTTATCATTTGGCTTAAAAACAACTGATTATGATGTTAGTAAGAACAACATGTCATTTTTACCTATGCAGCAAAGGCTTTCTAATAGATAATATTCTGCTGAGAAATAACAGCACATAAAACATACCTTTAGATCTGAAGACTAGCAACCATTCCCTTCAAGCGCCTAGCCTTTTTCTCTTGCTCTATTTCAATCCGCATAGAGGCAACTTCTTTCTCCATAGAAGTTTTTTCCCTGCGTAATTTCCTTGTTTCTACCTCCATTGCCTTGTGCAGTGTATCAACTTTCTTTGACAGAGACTAGATATCCATTTAAAATTTTCAAAGTAAGAAATCAAGGAGTTCTGGATAATGATTCTACATAAATGTTTATAGAAAAATGGGTTATACCTCTATAGAATTATCCTTGTCTTTCAAGTACTGGTCCTTCTCATGACAAGAATTTCTTAAGCAAACCACCTCCTTTTGTAGAATGTCATAAAGAACTCCTGAAACGAAGTCCTCTCCCATAGAAGCTGTAGGAATTGATGATCTTCCAATAGAAAGCTCCTTATTTGCATCAGGAGATTTCTCATCAAGTAATAAAATATCTCTCTCCTCTCTCAAGGAGTTTATACTGCATGCACCTCCACAAGTTTTAGCTCTGCAGTTATCATATTCTGTTGATCTACCTCCATCAAATGACTTAGATGTTCCCTTTGCGTGTTTTAGGATTGCACTGGTGGGACTAGATAATGACGTTGATTTTACAACAGGAAATGATTTTCGCATTGAAGTCCCATTTGTTAAAGGACTAACAGAAGTATCAGTTCCATTCTCTGAGAGGCTCCTCAGCAATCCATTGTGGGTATTTCGTGGTTCACAACGAATGCCAGATCTAAGAGAGCATTTTAGTCCATCCTCAACTACTTTCAAACGCAACTGGAATCTCTCCTAAAAGTACATAAGCATATGAGGGGCACAGTACATCACATCACACTAGTCATTAGTGGAAATATTGATATTACAGATTAGAAAGTTCATGAATTAAAAAAATATATAGTTATCATACTTTCAGCTGAGCTTCTGCTTTAGCAGCGCGCTCCGCTATTGCTAGCTTGTCACGAAGTTGTTGCATTTCTCCCTGAAATACAATCATTCAGCATATTCAAACAAATTTTTCCCTAAGACCACCTGCAATATGTTTAATTCAACAGAAAATACCATTAAGATGCGCCGTTCTTCAATCCATTGCTTTGCGGGAATAACTTTGTCATTAGCATCTTTCCATTCACTAGCAATAGCTGCAGCAACTCTATTCTCTGTAACCATCACACGAGATAATGTCCTTTCAAGAGTTTTCTTTTCCCCCTAGAAAGAAAGCAAGAAAAATTGAAGACGAAAAGTTAAAAACAAAACTTCATTTAGTGTGGGAGAGAGATCCATAAATGGCCAACTTTAAATTACCAAGAAGTTGAACTTTTAATTTTTAGGATGATACCTTCAGTTCACTAACTTGGCGTTGATAGTCGCGCACAGCATTTGCTGCTGCAGCCCCTGAGAGAAGAGCTTCCTCCAGTTCATGGATAGTCTGGCCAAGCTTCTCAACCTCTGCAATCTTCTGCCGGTGCATTCTATCAAGTATTTTATATTCTTCCTGAAATGGTCAAGTTCATAGAAATAGCTCAATCAACTCTTATGTAATTATATGAATAAGATCAAAATTATTGTTCCTCATAATCTTTATTCATCCAACTTGGTGACCTCAATATTTGAACTTCAAAATAATCATGAAAATCATAACTGTTACCTGGCATATGTCGTTCTGCTTTGTGAGTTCTTGATTTTTGTTCAGTAAATCATCAACTAGAGCAGCCTTTACATTTGCAAGCTGCACCTCTCTTCCAGCTTCCAGCAAAGCCACTTCCTTAGATTTCGTTAATCTCTCTAAGGCCTTATTATCATCCTGCACCTTTGTCAACTGAAAGAATAGGATAGATTATTCAGCCATGGATCAAATAAGAAAACTTTTACCGCAAAAAAAATAAGCCAGCAGCCTCAACCAAACCTCTTGTCGTAGAAACTTAATCTCTGCTTCAAGTGGGGAAAGAATAGCCTCTAAAGGAGGCAATTCCTCATCCTTCTGGGCAGCATGAACTCGGCGCAAAGTCGCCTCAGCAGCAAACTGTGCTGAGAGTGCTTCTTTCTTCTCATCAGTAAGTCGCTTGATTTCTAGGTTCTGATAAAAAGCATCAGTAGTTCAAATACTACCACTATGCTTGTTAAAAAAAAAAAATCATTTTAGTGAGCATCATTGAGGTCATACCTTGTCTTCAAGAGCTGCTTCCGAAGCCTGCAACTTGCCTGACATTTTCTCAAGTTCTTCAGTAACCTAAAAGCTCAGAGAATATAGCATGACAGTGAGGATATAAATTGACACTGATAATCTAGATTCAGTTGACAGCTGACATAAAGAAGAGTTAAGATGCAAGAATACCTCAGCAAGAGCCTTATCTTTTGCTCGCTCTATCAGTCTTAGGCTCTTAATCTCACCATTGGCATCGGCCAGCTCCCGATCTTTGTCTGTGTATTAAGGAAGAGAATCAACTCTTCCATTTAAAATAAATGGAGCCATCAATTATATCCTAGAGAAATTACAGATGGATGCTTAGCCTCACTGAACAACAGATCTCCACACATACCAGAAATTACAGTTTTAAGTATAGACATGCACTCCAAAGATGCAAATGATATGCAATTGCTATTCCACTAATTAAAGTTCAACTACCGGGTTCTTGATTCTACGATTATCAAAAGGAAATGACATTTCTGTAAGACCGTAAAGATCAAAGCTAGATGATTTCCACACCATACCAGACCTAAACTTTAAATCTGCAAACTATAGAGTAGAAAACTAAGAATGGCAAAAACTTACCGAGCTGCTCACTATCTCGTGGAATCATGAATTCCATATAACTAGATGATCCAAATGAGAGACAAAACAAATAATTCTTTAAACTTTAAATAAATTAAAAAAATTAAAAACCTCAGAGAAGCAAGCGACTACCTTTTACTTCATTTTCCAGGCGATTGAGCTCTATCTTTACAGGATCTGAGCCATGCAACAAGCTCATGAACTCCTCCTCATCAAGACTTAAAATTTTCGGGCATCTCTTCTTCGCAGCCAATATCGGCTTAACTTCCGCTGACATAGCCATATTCACTGGAAAAGACGAAGCAAGATCGGATCCGCATAGTTCTTCCAACCCTTGATTCCTTCTATTCTCCTCCATCATCACAATCTTTCAGCCCAGGAGCTCTTCAAAATGGGCAAAACCTAAAACAAGAGGCCAGACACCGAGCAACTCGAAGAAACCTCCCGAAGGCTACACGAGCTTCCAAGCTTAATCTCGGACGACGAGGAGAAACCCTAACCCCGACAGATTTGACAAGGAAAAGAGTGAACTTTGTTAATTTCTGTGAAGTAAGTGCGAGAAAAATTCCCCCTTTATCCTCCTCGCGCGTCCGCTCTCCCCAACTGTATTTAACTGTCAGCTTTGCCGACGAAACTGTGCATCGTGCCATTTCCCTTCTTGAAAGAAAAAAAAAATTTATATATATTTAGGCTACCAATATATCAAAATGAGCTTCTTTTAAAAAAATTTGAATAATGCAATATAAAATAAATTACCCAATATAAATAATGTAATATAATACTTTATTAGGTATTAATTTTAATTGCTCAAGAAAACATTTAAGAATTAATTTACACAAAAAAATCGTTATTTTAACTTTTTATAATGAAAATTTTGAATTTAAAAGAGTTTTTAAGGCAATGGAAAGATCATTGTTATAATTAAGCATTTCTAAATTTAATAACCGATATTTATATTATTGACTTCACAAAACACATGATTATGCATAAAAGAATTATAGTTTAGTCATAATTTTAAGTAGTTTTTTTATTTAAATTAATTGATAAAATATGTTTTTTTAGGATCATTCTAATATGCTGCCACGTGTCAAAATCATATAGATATTTTTCTTATAATTTAGGCTTCATTTGGGACAGCTTTCTTACTGCTTTCTAAAATAATTTTTTAGCACCAAATTTTTTTTTTCAAAATTTTTTTGCTAAAAAGCTGCTTTATAAAGCAGTACAAAAACTATCATAAATAAAGCTTTAGGCTTTATTTGAAACAACTTTAGACAACTGTCTTCTCTCTATTTTAAGAGATTTTTTAACTAAAAATCAGCTTTACAAAGCAATAAAAAAGTGGTTCCAAATGAACCTTAGTTATAAATATACAAACTAAAAAAAATCTATTATTTGCCTCTAAATGGTGCAAGCAAGGCATAAAGGATGGGTGGGTATAATATAGTAAATAATATAATTCAAGCATAAAATATGAACAACATATGGCCCAAAACTAAAGATTATTGTAAAAAGCAATGGTGGTGGTTGAAGCATTGGATGTCAATGATGAATTGAAGAACATGTGACATTAAAGAGAGTAAAGCTATACTATCTGACTTATAATCTTAAGAAAATATTAATATGTTGATAGATTGAGTGGAATATAACACTTATTAGACTTTGAATCATAGCAAATTAGGGTGCCAAAGTGATGAAGAACTTTTTCTTATTAAAATAATTCTAAAGTAATTGTGGAGAAATTTTTTTTTTTTTCTTTTAAATTTGTTATGAGTAATAATTATATATATATGAAAAAATTTGACTTCAGCCTTCTTACAACAATTATATTCTAATGGATCTGATTCTCGAAAGCAATTCTCCATTATAAAATTTAAAAATAATAATAAGAAGAAATCGGTAGCGGAACGAATACTTGGCTATTGAGATATGAGTTCAATTTGAGTAAAAAATTGATTCGATTTTCGTTCAATTTCAATTTTCAATAATATTAAAAGGACTTTAGTTATATAAAAAACTTATATCAAAATATTCGGATATGAAACTCATTAGAACAATTTCAAATCCCTTAAATTTATGCTAAAATTGAATAATCTCTATATAAATTTATAATAATTATTATTTTTTTCTTAATTATAATGCCACATAGAGAGATGGTATGATGTCTCCATCCAAACATAGTGATTGTCTTCAAAAAGTGGATTTTAAGTGGTGGGCCATAGACAAACTTATTATGTAGAAGATAGTATAAATATGTATTGGCAATTGGACACAAGAAAGTAAAAGATGTGTTGTCACTTGTCCTTAAAAAGGGTTTAGGTATTGGTAAGGTGATTGAGAAGTGGCTTTATTTTGTCAATTAGGAGGTGGCTTTGTTTGTATTTAAATATCTCATGGTTGCATTAATTATTGATGGTGACACTTTTGACATTTTGTGGTGATATTGACTAAGTAATATAATTAAATTAATTTTATTTGTCTAATTGGTGTAGCTTAAATTTCGTTTGGGACAGTTTTCTTATTGCTTTTTAAAGCAGCTTTCTAATATAAAAATCTATAGTTTTTCTATTAAAAAATTGCTTCAAAAAATAGTTAGAAAGTCATCACAGATGAAGCCTTAGGCTTCGTTTGGGATGTCTTACTTACTGCTTCTTAAAGTAGCTTTTTTGTACAAAAAAGCTGCTTTAAGAAGCAGTAAGTAAGCCGTCCCAAACGAAGCCTTAGTCTTTAGCTTAATTATAATACAAGTCTTGCTCATGAATACTATATTTTTGCTTAATATATATATATTTTAATTTGAAACATTTTTCATCTTATATGCAATTGCTATTCTAAGTTATTTTCACTTTTTTTTTAAATAGATTGTTTGTTTTCAATAATAAAAAAAAATACCTAAAAATACAAATCAAACATATTTCTTTAAAAACAAAAATAAAAAATAGAATAAAAAAATGATTCCAAAGAGGTCATTAAAACTCATCAGTGTCTACAATTACTGTTGTTAAATATGCTTTGAAAATGGCACAATTGTAATTCTTACCATGTCTGGGAGCAGATATGCTTTGTGAAGGCTTTATTTAGTAATATTATATTAAATGAAAAAAAAATAATGAGAATATCCATAGGTTATAATTATACTTTCCTTAACATAATTATAATTATCATAATAAATCATAGAAAAATATTATGTAGGGATATCCTAATTAATTTTTTTATCGGATGACTTTGATGCTTTCAGATTTACTTCTAGATTAGCGTAAAATATAAAATAATTATATTATATTCATCTCAAAGTAGATTCAAGAGTTTTAAAATTCATCATGATTATTTTTTAATTTGATCACGATATTCTAACATAATTTTTTTTTCTAAACTATCATCATTAATTATAATTTCCTACTCAAATCATCAACAGAATATTAATAAATTTTCATCATTTGTCATAATTAAATTATTTAGTTTCGAATTTATGAACTCTCATCTTTATTCATTTTTTATGAATTTTGCACTAAGAGGTTGTTTGGTTGGCTAAAAAAAAGGAATGAAATATAAAAGGAATACTTTGAAGTTGTTTGTACCAATGTAAAGTAAATGTAGATGAATATATTTTTTTTATTTGAAAAACAAATGAATCTAATGTAAAGTTCAAAAATGTTGGCGGCCAATGGGTGTTAACTGTGGTGGTGGTCGGCGGTGATGGCCGGCGGCGGGTTGTTGTTGCGATGGGTGGTGGTGGCCTGGAGCGGGTGGTGGCCGGAGGAGGGTGTCGACGGCCGGCTGTGGTGGTGGCCGGCGGCGGGTGGTAGTGGCGGTGGCGATCAAGCGAGCTTGCTTGCTGTGTAAATGGTTCTCGCTCAAAATTGAGCGAGCTTAGCTTACCTAAAAAATGAACTAAAACAATCTACACTACATTTATTTTACTTTGCGTTTCTTTGTCATTCGACCAAACACCAATATTTTCAGAACCCCTACATTTGGAATACTTTACATTATTTTACTTCCAATCAAATAGCCCCTAAATCATTTCAGTTGTGTGTGAGAAAATTTATGGTGGTAAAGACTAAAGAGAGAGTTTAACATTTTAGTATTGTACAAAGATTCAATATTCATACAAATAAAATAGGTTTGCAAGATATACTGTATTTTTTGTGCGAAAAACTCAAAACGGGAAAAACCATAGGACATGACTGAGTTGAAATAATTTCATTATTATATATCATTACTTACAAATGATGCTCTTCTCCATAATTAAAGAATATGATAATAGAATATAATAAATATAAAATTATAGAATAAATTTGTGGTGGAAGTTAAAAGCGTCATATAACATAACAGCTATCATCAATAGATCATTTATTATATATTTTGTCATTCTCCTTAGTGGAGAGGAGATAAGAGATGAAGAAGTCTAATATAAATTTTTGTTCTAACATCACAAGTCAAAGTTGGCATTGACATTTTCATTTATATTTCAAGTTCACAATTATTATTTCAATGCTTTCAATTATTTCAAACGATTGATTAAGACTTCTTCAGACTCAAATTGGACCACTCTTGATATCGATAGATTCATCTCAACAAGACGTTTAATTTAGCTGTAAATTTGCTAAAATCAGAATTTGGATGATCGTGAATTTGATTATTAAAGTTTCCAATTCAAATATGCATTGATATTTTTATACATGTCATATCATTAATAAAAATAATATCATAACATAACATTATTATTGATGATATTTTGTTATTATATTTTATTTTGATATATGTGCTCTTCTCTCTATACATAAATTTGATTGTTATAGTGTCAAAATCAATTATGCACATATGAAGTCCTTCATCCTCTCTATAAGAAACATGATAGTCTAATAAATATAATATCTAATTAAATGACATAATATATATAATAAAATGTTTATGTGTACCAATATAAGCTCAATTCAACAAGCTAAATTTAGGCTTTTTTTTATGTTCATAGTGATTCTTGCAAGCTTTGTGCTAAAAAATGTTTATTTTTCCTAATGCCCTTTTAAATAATCAAGATTTATTTCATTTACAACTGCAATATTATCAAATATTAATCCAATCTTTATAATGTAAACCAATTTGAGATTAATTGACAAATAATCAATATAAAATTTGTAATTATTAAATTTATTTTAGAACAATCAAATCTAATGCATGACTAATCAATGATTTATTTTGAGATAAATATAATATAAGAATTGATTGAGTAGGCATTTATTATATTCATTTCATAGTAAAAATAATTTAAAAAAATTCGTTTGGTATAATTTTATTATTGTTTTCTAAAACAGTAAAAATAATTTCAATGAATTTTAAAATTTTTAAATTTGTTTTGAGAAGAGTGTAATATATAAATTATTTGAATTATATTCATCTCCAAGTAAATTTAAGAATTCAAAATTTGATTACTTTTTTTTTTAAGGTACAGCCCACGCAATATTTTTGCCCAAATTTTTTTGTTCGAACACATTGAGAAATCATCAGTTCCCAATTCCATAAACAAGATCATACAATCAACCAGAACTCAGTCTTCGAATCAATTATTGGGTGCAAGCCCTGCTTTTATCTTCTCCACCAACTCAGATTCCATCCTAAAAGCTGCGGTGAGCACATTCTCCGGCACCGCTGGCGCCGCCTCAAACAGCGCCGCCGCCACCGGCTGCGTTCCCGGGAGCTGGTTGTCGAAAGCCGCAATCACCACAGCCGCCGAGCTGCCGTTATTGAATTGGAAGTGCAGGAGGCCTCGGGGGAACACAAAGATCTCACCTTTTGATACGATTTTAGTGAAGAGCTTATTTGATGTGGTGAGGAAGCCGACGAGGAGTTCGCCGTCGACAACGAAGAGGATCTCGGTGGCGCGGGGATGGACGTGGGGAGGATTGACGCCGCCAGGTGCGAAGTCGTAGCGAGACATGGAGATGGAGAGAGTATTGAGGCCTGGGATCTGCCGGACGTCGGCGGGAGTGGCGGCGGTGCCCATGGCGTTGGCGGTGGATGCCGGAGCGGCGAGGCCGGAGAAGAAGAAGTCGGTCTCGTCAACTTCGCTTGATGATTTGCATGTGAAACCATCGACCTTTATACCTGCCGTTATGGAATTATATGGTGTAACAACATAAGTGAATAATCCAGAAAAATGCCGTTAAAAATCAGGAAGATTGTGCTCAGAACATTAATATTTCTATATCTCACACATTAACTTCACTTCTTCTCTGAGACAGCTTTCTTACTGCTTCTTAAAACTGTTATCTAGTAAAAAATTTTAATGTGTACTAAAAAGTAATTTTAAGAAGTTATAAGAAAGCCGTCTCAAATGAAACCCAATAAAGTGAGAATAAATAATTTTTTTTGGTTTTTTTACATATATAACACATAAAACTATACTACTTACATGCCTAATGTTTAAAACTATCTATTTACTTGAACTACTGCACCATTTCTTACCTTTCTAAAATGGTGAAACTCTCGACAATCAAGAAAAAGGAGAGGAAGTTAAATATAATCTAGCCAAGGAAAAAAGCATTGAAGGCCCAGGTAGCGTTGGACCATCAAGGAAGTCATCGACAACAAAGATGTGAAGAAGTCGCGAGAGGATCTTGCTCGGGAATAACATTGATGGGACCGGCGACATGTGAACATCGAGGAAGAAGTGGAGAGGAAGCCGTAACAAAAATTACATCAACGACACCAAATGGCATATACATTGATAGAATATAACCGAGGATTTGAGAAGGTGGTCTTTTCCATGTTATTTAAAAAAAAATTAGTGTTGTGTGAGTAAATCAATAGCTTCAAATGTTAGATATGCAAATAGCATAATTTTAAGTGTTGCGTACCCCCAATTTATTTTCACTAGCAATTGCCGACTGAATTCTAGTGAAATCTCACACCTTACAGAAAAAAAAAAAAAGCTTAGTTTCTACTTTCTACCAATTGAACAATTAAAAAAAAATTCTTTACTCCAATTTCTCCCCAACCAAAGAGATAAAAATCGAATTTTTATCATTTTTCATTCGCATTCTCTTTACATTCCCTTCTTTCAATTCCTTCAAACCAAACAGAATCTTAATTATAACCACAAAACAACGTATAAATCAAGACTAAGTAATAGAATTACGGGAGTTGAGATCAGCGACGCAGAAATCCTGCGATTGGTAATGGAGATCATCAACTGGGTGGTGGCCATGGAAGCAGAGGAGGATGATAAGGATGGCGGCAGCTATGGTGAGGAAAATAGAGATGAAGATGCAGAAGAGGAAAGCCTTATTCATGTTTGAACCCTCCTAATTTCTCCAAACTTTGATCCTTCTTGATATTTAATATGAAGTGTGGTTTGGAAACCAAGTAACATAGAAGATGGAGGGAAAGTGACATTAGAAGGAAAAAGCAAAACATTTTGTTATTTGGAGCAGTAATCTTGCATGTTTAGAAGATGTCTCATTAAATTAAGCTCAATCAAGAGCTTTATGCTATGGACTTGAGAGAGAGAGAGAGAGAGAGAGAGAGAGAGAGAGAGAGTAAAAAGGAGGGAGCATAGTTGTGGAGTGAAGACACGGGATGCTGGAAGAAAAGCTTAGAAAGAATGATTACAAAGAGTGAAAGGCTTACCTTACCCATCATTATTCATGATTTGCGAACCTTGTTGACTGTTCATCATATACGAAACATCAGGCTATAGAGTGCAGTAACACAATTCTCTTTCCTTGATCTCCCTGCAATGCAAAGTTTGGCACAGAACAAAGTGAGAGTTGCTTTGTATTATGAAAGGGAAAGCTATCTTCAAATCGATTAAAATGTACCTTGATATCTGTTATTCATTGCTGTTTGCTGGATTAAGAAAACATCAGCTAAGCAAACTGTGATATTTCTGTTTGGTAACTTTTTTTTTTTTGCTTTTTAAAATTTTTATGACTAAAAGAAGCTTTACCATTATCAGATATCTAAGAGCACTGAAAGCTGCTCTGACTTTTTCGGAAAAGAAAAGATCTACAATATTCATTATAATTCAAAAATAAAGATTTTTTCCGCAATAATCCCACAATTAATTTAACAAAGAGCTCAATGTTCTTTTCAACCAGCAGATTTGTAAATCACAAAAGCTTGATCGACAAATGTAGCATATAAGCGAGGCAGAAAGCTCACATAATGTATAACCAATATTCCAGATAAATTATATGTATGAATATAGGTCATTGGGCGTCAAAGGAAAATTTTTCCAGAAAAGGTTCTGATGAACCATTATCTTGTAATAACACTAAAGGAGAGAGATCTACCAGGCCTCGTAAATAATATGAAAAATCATGTCTACAGCATGGTTCGTGGAAAGGAGGTTGCTGCTGTATGAAAAACAATTCCAATGCAATATTGAAATATGATAGGCTCAGCAACCTTTAGCCATCAACAACAGTAACATTAACACAATTCATGCTTTTAGTTCTTCTATGAAATGGCAACCCCAAAAGAGAATGTATTTTCTCTATCTGCTGTTTTCTATAAACAGTTTAGTTCTTCATCGGACTTCATGATCACACTGACAACCTGTAAGACCATTCTGAGAACTGCTAGAAGTGATGTGGAGCTGTTATCTATGCTATGTCTCATATTGTTACGAACCAGCTTGACCCGTGAACCAGCCACTTGAAAAACCGACTCTCAAGCATTCACTTTTCACAGACAACCTAATTTGCCCCTTTATATCGACTTCATCCTCTCTGCCATCAAACACAACACAAGGAATTGAGATTGGGGTTTGCAAATGAGATTGCAGGTTACAACTGCAAGTCAACCAATTCTTCTTCTTCTCCACCCCATGTCATGCCACAGATTGCAGAGGGTAGGTAGTCTTTGAGCCCTCTCCCATCTTCATTTTATGACACAACCTATACTTAGTCATTGAAAGCCCTTCCTTCTCATATTATTGGTGCTTCTCCAACTAGGAGAAACGAAAGTTTTTTTCCTTTCTATCACAATTCACATTAGCTCTTTGATTGAATTTGAGTGCTATATTCTGATGTTGGTAAGTTTTCTTTTTTTTTAATAGATACATATACCCTTCTTTATTAGGACCATAACTCTTGATATCCTTAAAAGATTATTTATCTTTACTAAATTGCTAGTCATATTGTATACATTCAATCATGTCTTTAATATTCAATTTTTCTTACACATTCATAAAAATTTTAATATTCACATTGAAATGCTATATGATTTGCATATAATTTTATCAATTTAATCGATACATAAATTCATATCTTTGACATGTTACATATGATGGGATAACTTGTTTCACATATAGAATACGAGAATAGATAAAAAAATCAAAATAATCACTGAACTATTTATTGCGGGCTGTTTTAGTCCCAAACTACCTAATGTGTCTAACTTTGCCTCTTAAAGCCTCAAATTTGACTCAAAATAATCCCTTGTCGTCTCAAATATGATCCCAAATAATCCAAAAGAGAGTCTATTTTAGATCATATTTGAATAGTGAATGGATAAAATTAACACAGCCTAGGGATTGAATGGCTCCATACCAATATTCCAAAAACCATTTTGATATCTTTCTCTATATGATATCTTATAAATCTTGTCCATAAAATCACATTATTTTGATATGAGCTTGATCACACAACAACAACAACAACAACATCAAGCCTTTATCCCACTACGTGAGGTCGGCTAAATGAATCATTTTTCTCCATTGCGCCTATTAAGAGTCAAATTCTCATTTATGATTTATTTGGGACAGCTTTTTTACTGATTTCTAAAGTAGCTTTCAAGTACCAAAATTTCTAATTAAAAAATTTTTTGTACTAAAAAGCTGTTTTAAAAAACAATAAGAAAGTTGTCCCAAATGAAACCTTAATCTAATAAAAAAAGACATTTCTAATATTTTCTAACCAAATTTTTTAGGTCTACCTCTACCTCTCTTAACATAGGCTAAATCTAATACATCTATTTTTCTAACCGGGTCATCAGAAGGCCAATGTTTTATATGACCAAACCATCTAACGCGACTCTCACTAATCTAATCTGCCACAGGAGCTACTCCAACCTGTTGACATATATGCTCGTTTCGCATTCTATCTCTAAGAGTAAAGCCACCATCCACCTGAGCATCCTCATCTCTGCAACACTTAGCTTAATTGTATGCTTCTCTTTTAATGACCAAGATTCTGCGCCATAAGTTTGAATTTTCCCCTAAGTTTGAGGGATACTTTTCTATCACACAGCAAGCCCAATGCATTCCTCTTCTTCAACCATCAAACTTGAATTCTACTAATAATATCTCCATCTATTTCACCATCACATTGGACAATAGACCTGAGATATCTAAAATGTGTACTTTTATTAATGACTTGATCACCTGAAATCACAATCCCCCCTATAGAATCCTGGAGGAGATCTTGAGCTTCTTGGATGAGAGAGAAAAACACAAAACAATGATCTTAATTACTTGGCTTGGCCTATCCTATAACAGCCAACTCTTATTTATAGACTTCTAAAGGCAACACAATAGCTACACAAAAAATCTAGAGAAAGCATATAAAGAAAAGCTAACAGAAAATACATAGTTAGATCACAAAAAACTCTTAACAATCTCCACTTTGATCCAACTTCTTCGAATTGACCCTTACAAAACCTCTTAATCATCATCCCCTGAATCTACTGCCACTTCCAAGTTAGTGTCTTCTTTGAGTTCAACTCTATCATTTCTCTCAATTCGGACAATTTCTATTGAAATGTCCCTATTTGTGGCAAAGATAGCACTTCTTGCTAATTTTCTCTTTTCTAATTTTAGATCTGCCCCTAACCAGCAACATGTCACCATTCTTTTTCTCCTTAATCTCTGATTTCCGCTGAATCTCCTTTGACACCAATACTGACTTTACCTCAGTCATCGTCAAAGTGTGCTTCCCATACAGCATTGTATCAACGATGTGTTCATAAGCTTTCGGCAGTGAGCTAAGCAAGATGATGCCCTGGCCATCAATCTGCACGTCAATATTCTTCATATCAAGAATTCGATTTTAGATCTGCTCAAACGAAAATCTTTAAACTCTAAGGTAGATCTTCATAATTCAAGTTTACCTTCAACTCTCTCTCTAGTCTTATCAACAAGAAGAATATCATCAGCAAAAAAGCATACACCAGGGTACATCCTCCTGCAAATGTCTAGTAAGAACATCCATGACTAAAGCAAAAAGATATGGGCTTAAAGCTAATCCTTAATGTAATCCAACTAAAATAGGAAAATACTTGGTCAAACCTCATTGTGTTTGAACACAAGAAATAGTTCCTACATACATATTCTTAATGACTTGATAAACATTATTAACCCCTTTCTTCTATGAAAATATCCATAGCACTTCTATTGGAACTTTATCATAAGCTTTCTCTAAACCAATAAATATCATATGTAGATCCTCCTTATTCTACCTATACTTGTGCATCAAACCTCTCAATAAATGTATAGCTTCTATAGTAAACCTACCCGACATGAATCCAAATTGATTTTTAGAAATATTAGTATCACGTCGTAACTTATGCTCAAGTACTCTCTTCCAAAGTTTTAAAGCATTACACATTAACATAAATCCTTCTTAACTCATTTGACATCTTTTTAGTCTTCAAAATAATATCGAAAAGTTTCATAAGCCAAAAAATTCCTTCATCTTCTAAGCATTTCTACACATCTATTGGAATATCATCAGGTCCAACAGCTTTTTCACACTTATCGGGTTGTAATATTGCCTCGGACCTCAAGTCAATTTCTAGCGCTCGCTGGCGGGGTGAAAGCGGTCCTTGTGATATGTTACGGCTGCAGGCAAACGGAGGCTGGAGCGACCGGTCCAGCAGGCAGTGGAGGGGGCGGAACATGAAACCAAATCCAAGGAGATTTCGACCTCTCTTATGGGGCCCAACAAAGCAATAAATCATTATGTTAGGAGAGTAATTAAGGAGGGAATTAAGGAAGGGAAGATCTCTTATTTGAATTCAAATAAGAGAGGGAAATTAATAAGGAAAGAAGATTGATTTTGAGGCTGATTTAAAGATGATTAATTAGGAGATTTTTCCTAATTAAAAAGGGCAGATTTGTGGGTTGAATGGAGGAGATATTTCCTAATTAAAGAGGGCAGATTTGGGGGCTGAATTGGAGGAGATTAATTTGAAGATATTTCTGAATTAAAGAGAGCTGATTTAGGGTCTGATTTGAGAGGGAATTGGGGAGGGCTGTTTTGGAATTTATTGTTTATTGTTTGTTATAAGTAGTAGAGTTTATATTATATTTTGTATGGAGAATTTGATTTAAGGGTACTATAGCTTTCTTTTTGTGAGGAATCCTAACGGCATCTAGGGTTTGGGAGAGAAGGTCCTCTCGAAAGAGGACCATTGTATCTTGCTTTGTTCATATTTAATTTTCTATCAATATAAATCTATTTTTTTATTGAATCTCTTGGACTTTGTTGCTATTTTTGATATAAGGGTGCATCAAATTGGTATCAGAGCAGGGTTTTTGGAGAGATAGAAGCAAAGAAAGTGAATGCGTTGAAAGGCAAAATAGATCAATTCAAATCTGACATGGAGGAGAAGTTTTTAGACATGGAGAATCGGATGGAGAGCAAATTTGGAGGGATAGAAGAGATGTTAAGGAAACTCAAGAAGATGCAATCCAAAAC
Source organism: Dendrobium chrysotoxum (assembly GCA_019925795.1). Taxonomy (NCBI): domain Eukaryota; kingdom Viridiplantae; phylum Streptophyta; class Magnoliopsida; order Asparagales; family Orchidaceae; genus Dendrobium; species Dendrobium chrysotoxum. The sequence goes on along the minus strand of CM034305.1, from coordinate 95,920,412 downwards.
TCCACCGGTGGTTCCAATTACTAATCATTATCAAGATTTGACCGGGATTCCCTTAGCCGAATCTAATGGAAAAGAGATCGGACGGAAGGGGTTCAAGAATGAGAGTTTCGTCCATCAAGGGTCTCCTCCTAGGGCTCCAATAAAGGGTGGATCAGGGTTTCCGAAGAGGAGACATCAAGGAGGGAATTGTGTGGTGGAGGCGGTGGAGTGGCCAACCATTATGAGAGGCATTTTTGTCAAGGGGAGTGGCCGACCAGAGATGGAGGGGATCAAGCTAAACCATGGGATCGTGTCATACAAGAACGGATGGAAGAAAGGTGGGAGTCCCACCCTCGATACACGGGGGAAACATGGAGGAATAATGCAACCGCTACATTGGTGGAAGAAGCTATGGGGGTGGTAGTGATTCTAGGGTGAGGAAGTTGAGGATGCCAGTATTTTAAAGGAGAGGATGCCTATGGGTGGGTGTACCGGGGGAAGATGTATTTCATGGTGAATGGGTTGAATGAGGAGGAGAAGTTTACAGTTGCAGGGTTATGTTTGGAGGAGAAAGCTCTAGTTTGGTTCTAGTGGATGATAGCATAGCCACTAACTGAGCAGCTAAAGAAAGCTTTGTGGGGGGGAAGTATTGTTACTGCTGCAGACAAAGGGAGGATGGACCGGCTGGCCCAGCCGCCCAGCAGGCGGTGGAGGGAGTTGAACCTGAAACCAAATTCAGGGAGCTTTCGGCCTCTCTTATGGGGCCCAACAAAGCAATAAATCATTATGTTAGAAGAGTAATTAATGAGGGAAAGATATCCTACTTGAATTCAAATAAGATAGAGAAATTAATAAGGAAAGAAGGTTGATTTGGGGGCTGATTTGAAGATGATTAATTAGGAGTTGTTTCCTAATTAAAAAGGGTAGATTTGAGGGCTAATTTGGGGGTTGAATTGGAGGAGATTAATTAGGAGATATTTCATAATTAAAGATGGCAGATTTGGGGGCTAATTTGGGGGCTGTATTGGAGGAGATTAATTTGAAGATATTTTTTAATTAAAGAGAGCATATTTGGGGGCTGATTTAAGGGCTAATTTGAGAGGGAATTGTGGGAAGGTTGTTTTGGAATTTATTGTTTATTGTTTGCTATAAATAGTAAGGTTTATGTTATATTATGTATGGAGAATTTGATTTAAGAGTGACGTAGTTTTCTTTTTGTGAGGGATCCTAGTGGCGTCGAGGGTTTGGGAGAGAAGGTCCTCCTCTCGAAAGAGGACCATTGTATCTTGCTTTGTTCGTATTTGATTTTCTATCAATATAAATCTATTTTTGTGTTGAATTTCTTGGAGTTTGTTGCTATTTTTGATACCAAGGCGCATTATGATACCTCCATGTTCAACATTCAGTTCTACCAATTTTGACCCGATTGAAAAACATACAAATTTGAACTTTTGAGCTTTTAAATCATTTGCATGTCTTTGGGAGTGTTTTGGTGCATAAAAATAATTGTGTGTGGTCTAGAATAGTCACAAGTGTTTGGTGTGAATTTCGGCAAAATCTGAAAATATCACTATTGGAGCGCCTTCATGTTGGGTGTTTGAGCGCCTCAGCGTTGCACCCAACCAAAACGCCAAATAGTGACATTGCAATGCTCCCGCCTCGATTTTTTTAGATTTTAAACTAGCGCCACAGTGCTCGGATTGGGTGCGCAGCACTAGGCCATTATGAGCACTTCCATTGCCATTTTCTCGATCACAGCCGCCGCGTGGAGACAGAAATAGAAGGGTTTGGAGACTTTATAGAGAGATAAACTTTGTTTTGAGCAACTTCGGATCGTTTTTAGTCGTCGGGCCAATTGAGAAAGTTGTCTGGATCAAGGTAGATCACATTATGCCAATCTTAGTATTCAAAAATACAAAGTTTTTTTGAATTTTCCGATTTCATTTCTATTGCAGATAACTTTGTACCGGTAAAATTTTTACTGCGTAATTTTTTATATGTTTTAGAGATGAAGATAATGAATTATTAGAGTTGGCAGAGCGTGGAGGGCCCGCGTCTCTGTCATTGTCTGTTTGTAATGAGTGGATGAGTCATCCACTTTGTCTTTTATTAAAATTATTTGCTTTCACATGGCGGCATGTGCCATGGTTAGCTTTTGCATATGAGTGGTGGGACACACCACTAACATCTGCCGTTTATAATGGTTGGCAAGAGAAATCTCGCATGTGACGATGGGGCCCACACCGCACCCGGCATGTGAACTTGTTCCCTCTCATCTCCATTATAAATAGCCCGTATGTATGGGATTGCAAGGCAGGCAAGAGAACCTTGAAGCCTTACTTTCCCTCCCTTTCCCTGATCTAATAAAATTCCTGTTTTAGTTCCCTCCTCCTCCCTATTCTTTATCTGCTTCGTCCGCCCTAGGTATCGGCTCCGCCCTAGCGGCCAGACCTTCGAAGCAGACGATCCATTCCTTTTTCCTGGTATCAGAGCTAGAAATGAGTCTTGTTAGTGTCAAAACTCCATGAACTCGACCTTATTAAGGTTACTGTAAGCGAAGTTTACTGTTAGCGATTAGCCGAGTTGTATTAGCGATTAGCCGGACCCTATGGCAAAAGACGTAACAGTCGTAAGTCGTTGAGGTAGCGCCGACAGGATAAGGTGAGCCACATAGGGATCTGAGAACTTTTTGCTGGTATCGCTCGAGATTTTTCGCTAGCAGTAGTAACAGTAGCTTTAATTTTGGTTTAGTTTTGGTGTTTTGACATTTACAAGCCATCGTTCTAGAGCTGCAGAACATGGAATACGGATGGTCGTATTAAGACGAGCTCTACGGCTACGAGGATGGCCACTACGGCTACGAGTATGGGGAGGAGGAGAACTAAAACAGGAATTTTATTAAATGAGGGAAAGGGAGGGAAGTAAGGCTTCAAGGTTCTCTTGCCTGCCTTGCAATCCCATACATAAAGGCTATTTATAATGGAGATGAGAGGGAACAAGTTCATATGCCGGGTGCGCTGTGGGCCCCATCGTCACATGCGAGATTCCTCTTGCCAACCATTATAAACGGCAGACGCTAGTAGTGTGTCCCACCACTCACATGCAAAAGCTAACCATGGCACATGCCGCCATGTGAAAGCGAATTATAAAAGACAAAGTGGATGACTCATCCACTCATTACAAACAGACAATGACAGAGACGCAGGCCCTCCACGCTCTGCTAACTCTAATAATTACGGGGGCCTTTGGTACGGCTGGTCCCACTAAGAGCCGTCATTGCTTGTTGCCTGACGGTGCAGGAATACTGTCGCTCTTCACGGCATTTGCTGACTTCGTCTTTCGTCGGAGTTGCGTCCATCGAAGTCGTCTGCGCGTTGCTGCGCGAGCCGTGATGGAGGGCTCCACCTTCGTCGGTTCCTTCTTCGTTCCCGGACGTTTGTACGGTCGATCCAGTGGCTTGTGGATCACGTGCTTCTGCACGCCGTCTCGATCCAGTGGCTTGTGGATCGCCGGTTGAATCTTCGAGGGAAGCTGCTTGGAGGGCTGTCGGTCGATGGATCTAGTGGCGCTAGGACCGCCACCATCCCCCACCACCTTCTGAGAATGATGAGACCTCATCATCTTTCGTGGGGTTAGGGCTCGAGTGCGTCGAGCTGGCCAAGTATGGTCCCATCAAGGAGCGGTCGTGCGACATAGGCAGGTCGCATAAACGACTGCACCGCAGCCCATACAGGAGCAATCTGACGCCGTCTCCCATGAGGAAGATGAGAGGGTGGACGCCGTCTCCCATGAGCTGTCGTCTGACGCGCTCGATTCTTGATCTTCGCATTTGCACGAGCTGTCGGACGCGCATTCACACGGGTCCGATTCGGAGCTTGGAGACCCATCGTGTGATGCCGATCCATCATCCGTCTCCCACTCGGATGTGGATCCGTGACTTGACTCATAGCGGAGGGGACCGCTTGAGTCTGAATCTGAGCTTGGTTGGCATGAGCAGTGCACCAGGGACGCAGGAGAACAAGATCCTTGAAGTTCCTCCCCTTTGTAGTCCTTGTCACAGCGGACCTCGAAGTCTTCCTGGTGTTCCCATTCATCCTCCTCTGGATATGGGTAGTACTGCTCGTCGTGGTCATCCTCGTAGCCGTAGAACTCGTCGCAATACGACCATCCGTATTCCATGTTCTGCAGCTCTAGAACAATGGCCTGTAAATGTCAAAAGTACAAAACTAAACCAAAATTAAAGCTACTGTTACTACTTCCTGCTAACAAAAAAAATCTCAAAGTTATACCAACGAGAAATTCTCAGATCCCTATGTGGCTCATCTTATTTGTCGGCGCTACCTCGGCGACTTACGACTGTTACGTCTTTTGCCACAGGGTCCAGCTAATCGCTAATACAACTCGGCTAATCGCTAACAGTAAACTTCTCTTACAGTAACCTTAACAAGGTCGAGTTCATGGAGTTTTGACACTAACAAGACTCCTTTCTAGCTCTGATACCAGGATAGGGAATGGATCGTCTGCTTCCGAGGGTCCAGCCGCTAGGGCGGAGCCGATACCTAGGGCGGACGAAACAGATAAAGAATGAGGAGGAGGAGAACTAAAATAGGAATTTTATTAAATGTTGGAAGGGGAGGGAAGTAAGGCTTCAAGGTTCTCTTGCCTGCCTTGCAATCCCATACATAAGGGTTATTTATAATGGAGATGAGAGGGAACACATTCACATGCCGGGTGCGCTGTGGGCCCCATCGTCACATGCGAGATTCCTCTTGCCAACCATTATAAACGGCAGACGCTAGTGGTGTGTCCCACCACTCACATGCAAAAGCTAACCATGGCACACGCCATCATGTGAAAGCGAATAACTTTAATAAAAGACAAAGTGGATGACTCATCCACTCATTACAAACAGACAATGACAGAGACGCGGGCCCTCCACGCTCTGCCAACTCTAATAATTGCGGGGGCCTTTGGTACGGCTGGTCCCACTAAGAGCCGTCACTGCTTGTTGCCTGACGGTGCAGGAATACCGTCGCTCTTCACGGCGTTTGCCGACTTCGTCTTTTGTCGGAGTTACGTCCATCGAAGTCATCTACGAGTTGTTGCGCGAGCCGTGATGGTGGGCTCCACCTTCGCCGGTTCCTTCTTCGTTCCCGGGCGTTTGCACGGTCGATCCAGTGGCTTGTGGATCCCGTGCTTCTGCCCGCCGTCTCGATCCAGTGGCTTATGGATCGCCGGTTGAACCTTCTCGGAATTCGGCATGGAGAGCTGCCGGTCGATGGATCTTGTGGCGCTAGGACCGCCACCATCCCCCACCACCTTCCGAGAATGATGAGACCTCATCATCTTTCGTGGGGCCAGGGCTCGAGTGGGTCGAGCTGGCCAAGTATGGTCCCATCGAGGAGCGGTCGTGCGACATAGGCGGGTCGCATACCAAACAGGGGATGGGTTGGATCGCTAGCTTGGGATCACAAAGAACTTATGCTAGATGAAAAATAACAGATATATATTAAAAACAAAACACTTACAGACTAGAAACTTGGACAACTTGACCTTGGAAGAGAAGGCTTCAGGAGTACATCCTGTGTGTCTTCTGCTTTGACTTGCTCACTATTTATAGAAATGAGAGACTTTTATCACAATTTCAGATCTAGATCTGAAATTTTACAGACATTTGTACATGGCTTTGTACACTTTACAACTATAATGAAAGAAAACCATGGGCTGCCCATGGTTTTTAAGAGTGGTATTAGGAACAGCTGGCAACCACTTATTAAAATAATTCCAAAAGGAAGACGCACCGAATAAATTCGGTTCCTTACAGGTATGATGGTGGGCCCACTATGCTCCACCTACAGCATGTCACGGATGGCATCTTCGGTAAGCTTACCGAGACGTTCAATAATGGCGTTGATCTTGACTTCATGCTGTATGAGGTACGGTAGTAGATCGCGGTAAATACAATCCCTTCCTCCACCACGTATCTTGCAGTATTCGATCTTTCTGGCTTAGATACGTTGGAGTGTTCCTAGTTCTTTTATGGCAAGAAATGCCTGTTGTTGTTCAACGGCTCGTGCCGCTGCTCTGAGCTTCGAGCATTCTCCCATATTGAGTGGGCTTCTGGACATGGACGCCATAATGTCTTCATAGGACTGGAACATGTTAGGTTTTCGAGGAAAAGGTGTCTTCGATGAAGTTTTCTGGTCGTCTTCAAAACACTGACTGAAAGCCTTTTTGTCAAAATCTTTCACTTGATTTTTCTGTTTTTGCGGGTTTGAATTGATTTCGATGGCATATTCTTTATACCATTTTTCTGGACGTTCATGAAAGCGGATTCCTTGTGATTTTGGAACCCATGCAGCTTTTAGGCCTTTTGCAATGTGATCCGCAAGTTGCTTTTCCCTTTTGTTGTCGTCCTCCTGCTCCTCCTGTGAAGTCCATCCTGAAAATAAGAATTGAGATGCTTCTTATGATATAGAGCCTGCACAAAGAACACACGTTAGTCTAGACAATTGGTCTGCGAGCACGTTATTCTTTCCAACAACATGCTCAAAGTTGATTGTGATTCCCAAGCCGTTGATGTAATCGGTGAACGTTAACCATCGTACTCTGGATGGTTTATTTTGAACTGTTTTATTATAGAAAGAGATGATGGCTTGGCAGTCAGTTCTGAGTGTGATTTCTTTCTTATCAAGATAATGGATTTTTAAGGCATTCAAAGTTTCGGTACAGGCATAGATCTCAGCATCTATGGTTGATTTGATAACTGGGAATTTGCCACTTGCATAGGCGCAAACTCGTTCTGAACTCCTTGGGTCACCCTTCTTCTTTTTTCATTTACAAATACCGCCCCATCCTTCCATGCAGCCATCCGTTTCCAGGATGATGTATGCTTCTTCCGGTGGGATTTCTAAATCTGGAAGGGTTTGAACTAGATCTTTGATTTTCCTGATTAATTGTCAATCGTGAAGTTTGATCCGATTATCACTATGGGGGACGTATTTTCATATAATGGTCCTAGTAAAACACCGAGGTTAGGTATATAAGAGCGAGCATAATTTAGAATACCTAACCATGAGCGAAGTCCTTTCTTTTCTTTCAACCTTTCGTCAGGAAAATCTGCTATCTTTTTAATCATATGTGGTTGTAGTTTAATCCTCTGATCTCCAATGACTGCTCCCAGAAATTCAATTTATGGGGTAGCTATCTTCATCTTGCTTGGTGATAAGACCAGGCCTTCTTTTTCTACAATTTGAAGGAATCGTTCAAGATGCTTCTTATGCTCGGCCTCCGTATTGCTAAAGATAAGCACATCATCAATGTAGACAATTAGAAATTTTGAGCAATCTTTGAAACAATTGTCCATTTTGTGCTGAAAAATGGCAGGTGCGTTTTTGAGGCCAAATGGCATTACTAGCCATTCATACAATCTTGATGGGCTGATAAAGGCAGTCCATTCAATAGACTCCGGGTGCATGACTACTTGGTGAAAGCCGCTTTTAAGATCAAACTTGGAGTAAATGCGACTATTTCCTATTCATTTAAGGAGAGTATTAATACCTGGGAATGAGTGCTGATCCTTGTAGGTATTATCATTTAAGGACTTATAGTTGAACACCATGCGCTCCTTTCCTTTAACTTCTTTACCGATTTTCGGATCTATCATTGTTCCGGAGTTGACAATCATTGCCATTGTTCGATGACGACTTTGGCTTGGCCGAATGACCTTGAGTTGCAACAAGCTTTCAATGTGTCATTTGAACTGGTCTTGCATGGCTGGAGTGATATGCTTAAGGGGCTTGTCTTGTATAGTAATCTCAGGATTAATAATTTCAATTTTGCAGGTGATTTTGTTTTTGCCCCAATGTAATAAAGGATTTTCTCCAATAAATCCGTTAGCTTTGAGTTTTTGGAGGATACCTTGAAACTTCTGAATAAAATGGTTCTTAATGAAGGAGGAGTGGGAGTACACTGCTTCAGTTTGCAACTCGATGTAGAAGTCGTAGTCGATATCAAGTTCTGGAATTTGCTTTGTCAACCTCAACATCCGTGGAAGTGATGATGGGAGAGATTTCCTTGTAGAAGGTTATAATATTTCCTTCTATTCGAACTCCGCCATTCAGGCTGCAGATAAAATTGCAACCCAATAACATTTCAATTCCGTCTTTAATCTCCATGGGAAGACAATAGATGAGTGGGAACCGGAATTTGTGTTCGCCTATTAGTAAACTTCCAGACTTCACCTTGGTACCTGACTGTGTTACCGAATTAACCCCGTTAAAGGTTACTTGGTACGAAAGTTTTTCCCGTGCCTTCTCTGGAACAGATTCTAAATTTATGCAACTTGATGTTGCACCAATATCAAGGATGGCCTTGATACGAAATAACGGCACGTCGGGTATGTCAAAGGTAACTAGAATATTGTATAATATGTTTGTTACCTTTCTGGTGAAGAGATCAGTTTCTTTGGTTACTTCATTCAGGATTTTTAAACCTGATATTTCTGCTACCTCCTCATCCTCATCATCTTTTAGGGCCTTTCTTTTGTCAAAGGCCAAGAGTTCAGTTCTGGCTTGCTCCAGCTGAGGTTCCAATAGTTGCTCTATTTGCTTCTGGAGTCGTAGATTCTCTTCTGCTAAATGATCAGCATATTTGAGCAATTCCTGAATGAGACTATCTTTTGAGCGATAGTGTTGCGCATTGGTTTCTTTGGTAATGGTGATTTGTAAGTAGAATTTTGCGCATAAAGGACATGCAGTGATTTTGCAAATGGCACAATGAAGTCTCATTTGAATATTTGATATAATGCAGCAGTACGTATGTCTAGTGAAGGGTACGTCTATGGGTTTGTTCTGCTCCCATAGATGCGTGCAGTTTTCTTGGATGGATGTTAATTTGATCGCACAGCGCCATCCTATGTCTTCGTTCATCATGTACCCAAATTCATCTGGCGGCAGATTCTCCAGATTTGTCTTTATGTGTGTCAGGGTATTAACACCTTCTCCTTCTGATATGCTACAAATTGCATCGGAGAGTTCTTCATTTAGATCTATTGAAATGACATCATAGTCATCTGGCAAATCCAAGTTATTCAGGACAGCTGCTCTTGCCATATTTCTACGTTTGTTGGTGCATTCTCTTGCGAAATGGCCTTCCTCTCCGCAAATATAGCATCGACATTTTGTGGATCGAGGTTTATTTTTGTTCTTGATGACCCGTACGTGCGAGTCATGTGGCTTGCCCTTATAATTTTTGGATTTTCGTAACCCGTATTTCTTGTGATTATTATAATATCCGGGTACTGGGATTTGTCTGCAGATGGAGAGGTCCTTTATACCTCTCTGAATAGCTGCTTTCTTACACAGGTCTGCCAAATATTGATAGGTCAAACGTATGCGTGGGAGAACGCCTATCGTGTTACCTGGATATTTGACTTTGAAGGCTTCCTCAATTTCTATGCCAATGATGGGGGGAAGCTTCTTGAAGAATTTATCTGAGAGTTCCAGACTGATGAACATTCTCCCAGATTTTGCAGCTAATGTCTTGTAATCATTCATATATTGGATCATATGCTTGATTTCACTGCAGCTAAGCCTTTCTAGATCAAGATAGGCTCGGTTCTATTCCTCCGTGGATCCTTGGTAAGGATCCTCCATCACGATTATCCTTCGAACTTGTGAAAGGACATTTTGCGGATCATCAGCAATGTTAACTAGTGCATCATATTCGGCTTCGTATGACATTCGCCACTGTATCCATACTTTCTTCTCTAGTTCGCCTAGTAAGTTCTCAATGAATAGAACTTTTGCTTTATTATCAGAGAATTGTTTGTCATTGAGAAGGTTAAGTGTGATGGATTCCCAACGAGCTATTACATCGTCGTATAAGGAGAAATCATCGGGAAGTACCAAGAGTACACCTTGGTTATTATGTGCTGAAGGTAGTGTCCACATATTTTGTTGGTAGGTACGTTTGAAATCCGAAAATTTGGATTTGTAGTTTGCCGCAAAGGAGGACGCTGATGAAGTAGGTTCATATTGCCTACTAGAACTGGCCGGTGGGTAATTATCTGGGCCCATAACGGGTTCATTTGGTGGGAAGTAGGAGGATGATATAGAAGCCTTAATACCTTCTGCCTTTTGGGTTAATTTCTGAAGTTGAGGGTAGTCAAGCTCAGCTAGCTGAGTTTCAAGTGTGAAACAGGTTTGCGAAGTGTCTTCAAGGTAGGGCGGTGGAGATTCAAAAGGAAGGGTAGGGTGGAGTTGCTACAAGGGAAGAGGGGTCATCCCCACCACCTTCCGGGATTCCAAAAGTGGAATTAAGGTATAAAAAAGTAGCGAAGGAGTCATCATCAGAGGGGGCTAGAGGTTCAGAATCAGATGGATCCCATATAATCGAGAAATCAAAACAAACCTCCGTATCATCAGGTGAGTCATCCCAAATAGGTTCAGTATGTGAGTGAACCAAAGCATATTCTTCGGTATCGGAAGGTAGCTCCGGAGGAAGATTATGTGGTGTGTAGGATGAGAAAGAAAGTCGTAGAGTACCGTTGAGCCTTTGATGAGTCAAGAGATTGCGTGGAACTTGAACAGATGTAGAGGTGGATGGTTGAAGGTTCCAGGTAAGGCCTTGGAGATCTGCAATGGTATGTCGTTGACCTGGTATGGCGGAGATACCATGGGTGGGTAGGTAGTCTGCAACACTTGTAACATTGTATCGGAAACCAGTATGACTGGTATTTGTGAGGCGTGTGACGAGGGCTCGGGTGACGAGCAGATTAGACTCACCACCTTGCCATTCTTCATAACCATGCGTTAGGATGACGAGCTCCACATGATTCATGAAATCATGGATGGAAAGCATCAGATTTGGTGCGATATACACCAGTTGCGTGCCTGCGGAGAGATCAACTTCCATGGTACCAATGATGGAGACATCGGATCGCCATCGAGTAGCCCGGAGGACGATTAATGCTGTTGTGCCAGCATCCCGTTGGTGTAAAGCTTGGAGGCGAACCATAATAAGACCGAGGTGTATATGTTGCATACCCTCATGAAGGAGTCGTTGATAAGACTCCTGCCGTATAAATGGTAGATTAACCTGATTGTCGGAGAGGGCCAAGATCCTTTCTACGGAATAATGTTGGTAGACGCGATGTCTTTGTGCAGACCATCCGTCCTCGTATAATGTTTCTGCGGGCACCAGATTTGCTCTCTTATGATGTGAGAGTTGTAATTCTTCTTCAGGATTTAGATGACTCTCTATAGTACAATTGAATGTGCGACGTCGATGAAGGCGACGTTGTAGCTCATATGTTAATCTGGATCTCATCCTATAGCCTCGGATTTGATCATCGATAGTTGATGTAGACGTGGTTTGAGGATGTCTAGATGGATTTGGTAGTAGAGTGGTGAAGGTAGAGCTACTTGAAGGCTGAGAGGAGGAAGATGCCATGTTAAAGTCAATACAAGAGTTCGCTGCTACCTAACAGGTCAGTAGCAGAGTTCGCTTGCAATCTTTTAACTGGATTTCCTTCGTTCCTCTTGAAAGATCTTTTTGGGATCCTTGAAGACGAATAAGTTTCCCTGATTCTTTTTAGGAGGGGGGCTGTGGCTGTCCCTCCTAAAGATAACTTCTATAACTGGTTCTCCAAACTAGATATGGAGGTTTCAAGATCGGTAGGAAGTTTTGGTTGTGTAAGTTGCAATCTAGCAACTCGATCTTCTAAATCTCGTACTCTCTCTGTGAGGGATAAGAGTAACTGGATTATGGTATTGTTCTGCTTGATTATAGATCCCAAAGCGTTTCCGTTTGCTGCTTTTATCTCAGCTGGGCTGAGGAAACCCTGAGCAGGTGGCTCAATAGTTTCGGTTGCCTTTAGAGCAGTTTTGTAATCTGTGCTGGAGGCTGTGAGTCTCCAATCGGTCATTAATCGGAGAAAATGAAGGAAATAGATAAGAAAAGGGAGGTATGCTCTTGAGTGTTTAATCTCGTTTGTATTACTGTATGCTTAGTCCATTTGTAAAATAAAGATTGCTGCCTCTGATTTTAAGTTTATGTTCCTTATATGATGTTCATATAGCAAGTTCCGGTGCTACCCTGTAATAACCTTTTCACTGCATCGGGGACGCTCCTACAATTCTCGGAGATCTAATGTCCCATTGGCTATTAATTGTTAAAACAGGACACTGTGTCTTGCTATATTTACGATCATACTTAGTTCATGCACACAGTCGACTATTCGTGGCATTATTCTCTGTGACAAAGGTTGCTGGTTTCCCAGCGAAGATTTCTCCACCTTAAGAGTCGATGAGAAGTTTCCATCCAATAAATAGTCTTCCGAATCAATATAGCAAACTTTAACCGACAAAGAGATGCAGCATACAACAATACTAGGAAGATCAGTACTCAAGAACACACCAAGAAAATTTAGCCCATCTTAGCAAAGGAAATTTGACTAGGAGAATGAATAGGGTTATTTTGGACCATTCTTAGAATTTTAATCCTTAGAGCATTAAAAGTTAGATTCTAATGGCCTCCTAATCATTAGATCGTAGAGTCATACCTAAAAAAATTAAACAAGGAAATATTTTATATATATATATATATATATATATATATATATATATATATATATATATATAATGGCCAATTAAAAAGGTGACACAAGGAAGAAGGCTAATGGTCTGCTATTCTCTCTCCTCCGCATGATTGCCAAGGAACATTTATTGGATTAGGGTTTTTCTATTTTTGTCACCTCAAGTGATGATATGGCAAGCTATAGTGATGTAAAGCGTTGCAACATAAGATTTTTCAAAGTTTTGAAAAATTTTAGGCATGATAAGCATAATTTTCTTTCTAATATTCATTATCTAACTACTATAAGACCCTTGGACCTCTATTTCTAATAAAAATCCTAGAAGATAAGGCTTATAATCAAAACTATCCTAAACTAACAAGTACTCATATTGTAAATGATAATTAAATAAATTCTAAAATAAACCAATAAAAAAATTTCAATAATACTGTCACTAAAATACAACAAGGACACATAATACATGTTTGTATTAAATCTCTCGAACTCAATTTTGGAGAGTTTGAATATAGTTGGAGAACGAGCTAAAAGATCTATTATAGTGTCAAAGTAGTGAAATCCAGCTTATTAGGAACAAATCCCAAAGAAGAGATGTATAGAAAGAATATCGGATAGGAAGAAATATATGAGTTATTTTATTGTAAGTATAAAGAGATGAAAGAAAATATATCATCATCTATAACATATTCATAAAATATCACCATCTACCATATATCCATAAAAAATATAACTGTAAAATTTAGATCTTTGCTATAGAAATATTGAATCAAATGACAATAATTGCAAGCAATTTATTCTAGAGATGTAGATCTGCCAGGTATATAGAGAAGATCCATACATCTTTATTTTATTTTTTGTATTCCCCCAAGACTCATCCTAGGATTAGGATTTATTATGTACTCTTTATTGGTCTAATAAGGGTCTATGTCAATCCATAAGCCTATTGTAGCTTACCTAAATTGAATGTTAGCAACCTGATGTGTGAAGGGCCTCCTAAATCACATTCCCACAACAAGAAAGCCGGTGAACTGTTGGATGAAGACCTCTAAATATGTTTACAAGAATCTTGTTGCCAGAGATCTCTACATATCTTCCTCGACTTCAGTCGAGGTTCTTGAATCACATCATCAATGCCTCAATGACTACCATCTTAAGATAGCGTCCATGACAAAAAATCTTCTTGGAAGTAGCGTCACCAATAGTCATTGCATGAGCATGATCCATCTTTAAAGTGATGAAACCGCACACGATCCCTCACAATGATTTCTCGATCAAATGCCCTTGACACATGCTTTGTTAGCATATGGCAATCCATACAAACCCTCATGTTTTTTACGATTCTTAATATAGTCCCTTCTGGCATTCTTGCTAGTCCAAAAGCAATTGCCAGGATTTCACTATGGAAACTTCCTCCATGTTCTATCCACTCCTTATACATCTCAGGAGATTTTTCTCTTAAAATTAATTTAAACGTCTCAGCAGGATAACCAAATGCAATTGCTCTGTTGATCATTTCCATCAGCTTCTTATGAATTTCCTCAATGTCTAGATGCGAGATATCATCAACAACAAACTTTCTCACCTCACCTTTCACTTCTATACAACTCCAACCAGGAGTGGTCTTCATTCCCTGCTCCTTGACCATTTTCCTCATCTTTGAAACACCATCAGAATTTCCGTTAGAGGCATAGATTCCTGCAAGAAGAGAACAATCACCAGCATTATGAGCTGACATCTCAATGAGATTTCCAAGAGCAACTTCTGCCATCTCTGCATTTTTATGAATTTTACAAGCACTCAACAATGCCCTCCAAAGAACTGGATCACTTACAAATGATGAAGCCCTGATAAATTCAACAGCCTTTTCAAGTTTCCCCGCTCGACCCATCATATCCACCATGCAACCATAATGCTTGGCATCAGGTTTCAAGGCAAATTTAGAGCTCATTGCATGAAAATACTCCAAACCTTCATCAACCAATCCTTGGTGGCTGCAACCCATAAGCAGTCCAAGGAAAGATACTGAATTTAGTTGAACCCCCGCAATAACCATCCGTCGAAAGAACAATATTGCCTCCTTCCCATGGCCATGAATACCAAGCCCAAACAACAATGAGTTCCATGTGAAAGTGTCCCGCTTCTTCATCTTATTAAACACAATACAAGCTTGCTCCAAACTCCCACACTTCACATACATATCTACCAGTGCATTACCGACAAAAACATTTCTATCCAAAATACCATTTTCTTCAGCAAACCTATGCACCCAGACTCCAAGCTCCAATGCACCAAGGTGTGCACATGAGGAGAGCAACCCAACAGCAGTAAAGTCATCTATCCGAAAACCTACAATCCTCATCTGCTTATAAACTTTCAACGCTTCTTCATGCATTTCTGCCCTGCAGTAACAAGCTATCATTGAGTTCCACGCAACGATGTCTCTTTCAGGCATTTCGTCAAACACCTTTCTTGCATCTCCCACAGAACCATTATCAGCATATGCCCTAGTAAGATTCGTGCAAACGATTATGTTTGAGGCAAACCCAAATCGAAAAATGCTTCCATGAGCCTCCCTGCACTTACCTGTAGCCCCATTCTGGCCGCAAGCTTTGAGGAGGAAGGAGAAGGTGGCGGCGTCCGGGCGAGCAGCTGAGGAACAGGACACCATGGAGTTGTAGAGTGACATGGAATAAGAAGAGGAAGGGGAAACAGAAAAGCCACGGATGAGGGAGTTCCAGTGGGCGGTGGAAGGGTTCGGCAGGCGGGAGAAGAGAAGAAGAGCGTAAGAGAGACTGCCGGCGGAAGAAGTGGCACAGAAAGAGAGGAGCTTTCCGGCGACTGCCGAGCTGTGGTCAATGCCGAGTAAGATGGCCTGGGAATGGATTTTGCGGAGGCGGTGCATACTGTTACAGCCTTGAAGGAGAGTGAGGATGACTTCCTCGACTCTGCACATACTAGTCAGAATTCGTCTGAAGCTAGAATTTGGTGGCTCCAGATAGTTTTGGTCAAAATTTGACATAAAAAGGATAGCTTGATAGGTTGGTTGGAGCTTTAGCTACTGGCTAAGAGATTTTAGATTGAATCTTATATATATGATGTATGTATAAATTTAAGTTAATTTATTCTAAATATTGCAAAAAAAAAAAAAGATAGCATTTATCAAGGAGGATTGATTAATTTTTTCTCTTTTTAATTGCATTTAATTACGAAGGATTTACATACATATCATTTTATTTTATGTTATTTACATATCTAATATTTAAATTTTTAATATTTCATGCCTAACATACAGATAACTTTAATATCAAATATGACACTCCTATATTTCATTCCTATCAACCATACCACCCTATAAATTTTAATATTTCACTCTTTGCACCCAAATTTGATTTATACTTGGTAAGCATGAAATCTTAAAATTTTAGGTGTTAGATATGTAAATAACATGATATAAAATAGCATGAATCTAAATCTAAATCCCCCCTATAATTATTTAGAAATATGTTTGTTAGGCATTTGATATCATTTTATTGGTTGCATAATCTTTATTGCACATAAAAAACTTTTATTGTAAGAAAATAATTTTTTTGCAATTAAATTTGTTTGAATATGATAACAATAAAAAAGTTTTTGTTGGAACTATATATTTACTTAAATAAAAAAGTATGCTTATATAAAATAAGAGAATTGATCAATAAAAAATATCTTAAATAATAATAATGTATTAGAATAATAAATATCATAGATTTCTAGAGTCCACTGATCAACAACATAAGTATTTATCCTATTACGTGAGGTCAGGTCAGTTACATGAATCATTTTTCTTCATTATGTTTTTTTAAGAGTCAAATTCTCATTAAGAGTTCACTGACCAAAAAAAAATAGCCAAAAGCAAATGTGGCATAATAAATAAGCTAATATTTTGCAAGGAAAAAACATAGGAAAAGCTCATTTTGTAGTTTGGTTAGAGTCCCATTCAACTATAGTTGCTCCAAGGACATCAATGCAAATAGCTATAGAGATGGAGTTTAAATATGATCTCAGGCCAATAATTTTTTAAATAATAAGAGCAACCACCTTAGAGTTTTTGACATTACATTGTGTGAAGTGGGGTTGTCTTGATACATCAAAGAATTGTGAAGGATAGAGTTTTTCAACTACAATCATGATGTTAATATTCCTATAGAAGAACTATAGCATTTTTTTCTATAGGAGGAGAGACTGAAAAGTGAGCATGAAATGTGAACATTGGGTGACATGAAAAGTGAGCATCGAACGTTGGCCGTTGATTAACCTTGGATGTATATTATTGGTAGGCGTTGGACACTGGTCGACAAAAAAAATCAAAATTCAGGTGATCGTGTGTGAGTTCTCCTAATTTGAGGAGAGATTGGACTACTAGGAAGACATTTATGGGACCATTGTGACGATAGTCGTTGATGTTGTTGATGATTGACTTCAAGCAATGTTGATTGCTAGCATTGTGATGTGGTAACTGTTGGGGGCGAGAGGAGGAGTAAACACCACAATGACGAAACAAGCAAGAGAAGTAAAAGCAGCAAAAAAGTAAAAGACACTAGGATTTAAATGTGGAAAACCTCAACATAGGGAAAAAAACCACGGAGTCACACCACACTAAAAAATCCACAATGAAAATTAGGAGAAATAAGTACATATCTCTCTTCTCTCTCACTCTCTCCTTGTTTCTCTTCTCACATGCACCGTTCTCAATTTCTACATACTCAAAATACAAGAGAAAGCCAGGTAAAATAACCCCAAGGGACGCAACCCTTCAGAAAATGAGAAATAAACCATTATATCCATCATGCAGCGTTGCGGTGCTCAAGCCTCTGTCTTGAACTGCTGTGGCGCCATATCTAGGCCGCTACGATGTTCTGCTCTCTATCGTTCAACATTAGGGCGCTTGGAACACAGTGTTGGGGCGCTCAGGTACGTAGTGCTTAGGTGTTGTATAGAAAAAAAAATTATAACTAACTACTATTAATTAGTTAATTAATTAATTATAATTTAATTACCTCGGTAAGATCGATTTAGATGTTCCTAGGTCCTTGGAATCATTTTTCAATGTTCCAAACTCAATTTTGATACTTTTGAAGCCCATCAGAGTCTCTGCAAACAAGTTTGAATGTTTTGGAGCATAATTCTTTAGATTTTTTGCTCTAATTAACACTTTAACTTCACGAAATGCTAAAATGATATAAATATTTTTGGACTCTACAAAATTCGACGTCCAAAAATAAGGGGGTAACTGATATGTCATCAAAAATTGTCAGGATCATGCACGAATCTCGAGGTGTATTCAAGTTAGAAACTTTTAAAATTTAATTCGTAACCATATGAACTGCAATTTTAGCAAAGTTATAGTCAAGCTGAATGTCTTGAAGAGATGAACCCAACGACATCAAAATTGGTCCAATTTAAGCCCAAATGGGTCCAAATCGGGGTCTGGAAGCTTCTTTGGAAGGTTCAAAGTCTAAATTAGATTACAAAATGATATCCAAATATGATATGCTTATAGTCGAATCGAACGGCTCGGCGAGATGAATCCAACGACCCAAGATCGTTGAATTCTGACATCATTAATGCACTTAAACACTTGAAAAATACTCTATGATTGAGGGGATCAATATAGGCCGTCCGATAGAGCACTCCAAATATACATATATCTTCTCCATATATACGGGGCATGTCACACTCAAAAAATTTATAAATAGACCCCTACTATCTACAGGATGACCTTTGGCTTGAGATTGGAGATAGCTTTGAGGCTTCAAGAGCTCTAGCACCATCACCGACGAACCTCCATCGACTGTCGTTGGACCACCACCCAGCTATCAACCACCGCCGAACTTCCGCCGTCGTTGGACTTCTACCCAGCTCCGAGGCTTCAAGAGCTCCAACACCATCGTTGGACCACCGGTCGGCTGTCGACCGTCGACCGTCGTCAGACTTCCACCCAACTGCCAACAATCGTCGGACATCCCCCGTCCATCGTCAAACCACTGCCCAGCGGCCTACCATCATCGGAGTTCTGTCCGGTCGCCGACCGTTGTCGGACTTCCGCCCGACCGCCAATAGTAGTTGAACTTCCGCCCGACCTTCGTTGTACTTCCATCTGGCCGCCAATTGTCGTAGGACTTCCGCCCAACCATTGTCGAACCACCGCCGACCGCCGCCGGACTTCTACCCCGCCGCTAATAGTCAAACTTTCGTCTGACCATCATCAGACTTTCACCTGGCCTCCAACCGTCGCCGGACTTCCGCCAGACCATCGACCATCGTTGGATCATTGCCCGTCAGCTGAACTTCTGCCCGACCATCATCTAACATTTGTCCAACTATTCAAGCTATTGTACTTCGACTGTCTCTAAGTAAAAGGATGAGTCAACTTTTGTAATTCACTCAAATTTAGTAGAATCTTTTCACCTGGTTGAGGCCCTGTGGTTTTTCCTTCTTTGGATTTTTCACGTAAAAAAATCAGGTGTTTTGCTACTCTCTCTCTCTCTCTTACTCACTCTAATGCCGTAAATATTCTAGCCCGCTACATTTCTCTTTTAAACTCTTTTTATCATTTTATTATATTAATAAAAATATAAATGGTCATATATTATCTTGTTGTTAATAAAAAAAATCTTAGACATAAAAAAGATACTCACTATAAAATTTATATGAAAGTAGTAAAATATTAAGAATGCCCAATCAATATCAAAGAAATGAAATTTACGAAAATACTCGCTATGAAATCTACGAGAAACTATTAAATGTTGATAGAAATTGTTCTTTTTATGACATGTTATGTATATGTCATACTCTTTCATGCATGTTATGCATGAATGTATTCCACATAACATGTCGGTCTATGCTGGTTCAGAGTATATTTTTTCAGATGTGCTAAGATTTGGAGGATTAAATGCTCTATTAATGTGCTATGGTTGAGTTCCATATCAGCCATTATTGATTATTAGGCACTGCAGGAATTGCTGAATCTGTTGGCGATTGGTACTTCGATGGAGCAGTGGTGAAGAAAATACTGTCACAATCTTGTTTTTAATGGAAGCAATTTATTGTTGTGATTTTCCTCTTAATTTTCTCATATAAGTTTAGGGTTTAGGGTTATTTGAGCTCCACTTTGGCTTCTTTTAGAACGGTTTTCTTAGGGCATCTTCAACCGAACTACAAATGTCCTTTGCAGGTGTTGTAATCTGTTCGCCCGAATAACATTCTCAGTTCCATTTTTACGACTATGAATAGTACGATGTCAGTATTGAAGTCGTACTTTTCACAAACCATTTTTTCTTATTATAAAATTATTCTAAAATAATTAAATTTTAAGATTTTGATCCCCAACTATATTAGTTTAACTTATGTTACTAATTTTTTATTTTTAATATTTTTATTTTTTTATGTAATTAACTTATTTAAACTAGGTTCTTCATTTTAAATAATTTAAAATGCAATAGCAATATGAGAACGAATATTCACAGAATACTTTTTTTTCGTGTTAGAAATGGAGTTCGGTTGGAGATGAATTATTGTTTGATATGACTGTTATTGTATTTTGAAGTGGAAAATAGATTTTTTGGTTGGAGATGCCCTTACTAAGCTTTATGAAGTTGTTGAACAGAAATTTTTTTTTTTTTGAAGTTGTTGTAGAAAATAGTTTCATAGTACAAAATTTTTAAAAAAACAATAAAAAAATAGTGGCCAAACAAAATTATGATTGCAATCTGAAAAGCAAAGCAATAAAAAAGTTGTCCGGATGAAGCCTTCATTTATTCTAATAAAAACATCTGAAAATAAATGATTTATTTTTACTACTTTGTAATTAAAAAATTATTATTATTATTAAAAATAATTTGTAATCCAACATATTTTATAAGCAATATTATACATATTTGCCAATATTATCTGCAGGTAATATTCCACCTTCGTCGTCTCATTCTTCAACCCCGTTCCTTCTTAAAATATTTCTCAGAATAATCTGAGCCCCATTTGACATTTTTTAATGTTATTTCGATTAAGATTTGAGTGATTTAATATTCTTAGTTAGATTTATAATCTATTTTATAAATTTATTGTAATTGCAATAATAAAAAAGATTTATAATCTTATTTTATATTAAAAAATTAATAAAATTTATGCTTCATTAGCATATTTTATAAGTAATATTGTAAGCAAAAAATGGTTCAAAATAGTTAATTCAAAATTTTAATGTAAATAAGATTTATTTTAAGATAAGTGAGTAAATAAATTTTGATTAATTTTTCATTAATTTAATTAAAATTATATGATAATATTCAGATAATTTTTTTTTCAATATTTATCTATATTTCTGAATGTTATCTACAGGTAATATTCTACCTAAGTTGTCTCATTAGTCGGCCTGAGTGTTGCATGCATCTGCGGCACAGCACAATCCTTTCTTAAAATGTTCCTCAAATGGTCATTTGTATTGTATTGGTTAATATTATATATAAATATTTTTTTTATCTCATTACATAATTATCCATTTTTTTTCCTCAATTGGCTTTACACTTGGAGACAGAATATGAAACGAGTATGTATGTGAAAGGTTGGAGTAGGTCTAGTGACAGATCAGATTAGAGAGCCGTTTGAGATGATTTGGTCACATAAAATGTTGGTTTTCTGATGACACGGTTAGGATAGTAGATGTATTAGATCTAGGCTTTGTTAAAAAAGAAAAAGTAGATCTAAAAAAACTTGGTTAGAAAGTATTAGAAATGATATTCTTTTTATTAGATATAAATAAGAATTTGACTTTTAATGAAACACAACCGAGAAAAAATGATTAATTTGGGCATCATTTGGGACAACTTTTTTATTGATTTCTAAAACAATTTTCTAGTAAAACAAATTCATAAAAATAGTGAAAAAATTGTCTATAAGTTGTCCCAATGGGACAACTTTCATAATACTTTATGAAGTAATTTATTAGTACTTTTTTTTTAAATTATTCTGTGCGAGTGCCGAACACTATTCGGAGACCAACTAGAATGCGTCACGTCACCCCTTTGCTCGGTACTGCGGCTTGGTACGGCTGACGTGGCTGCAAACTTGATTCACCTCGGAATGTAGAGCTGCATCCGACCTCCACACAGAATAATTTTTCTTTTTTTTTTATTTGAAATTTTATACTAAAAAATTATCCCAAATGAAGCTTTAGTTGACCCTTCGTAGTTAAATAGATAAAAGCTTAATGTTGTAATTCCTGTTTTTTTTTTTTCAATGAAATTAGAACGTCTAAAAAAAAAGAAAATAATTATTTGAAAATTAAAATGAAAAAAAAAAAAGACAGCTCAGTGATCAAAAGCAAAGTCATAGCGCTCTGACAAATTTCCATTAAAGAAAATTTTCTTCTTAGTTTAGAAATCTATGCTTTATATATTTAGTTCATCCATAGAGACAGCCCTAATAAAAAATACGGACAAAATATTTGCCCTCATAATGAATAGATAGGCACGCTCAGCGCCTCTTGCTATCGATGGCGCCCAGCGCTGCAATAGGAGTAAGTGATGATTCTTAGCGTTGTGGACTGAAAAAGGAGATGGCAGATAATTATTTAATTACTTCATTATGAAATAAAGATAAATTAATCACTTCTAAACCATGCAGAGTGGAAATCATTTTTTTAAAAAAGTCAATCTAATTATTATGATCATATTAGCATGCAATAATGAGAGAAAATATGAGATCTAATTTTCTCTCAACTTTTTTTCATCCTATTTGGGACCAGCATAAACAGTTTTAAATTTTTTTTTTCAATTTTTATCTAAAAAAGTATAATATTCAATATAAGATAATAAACAACTTATAATTTATAACGTCTATTCTTTATATTATGAAAGATTTGAATGATTATTTTATTATTAATACAATCTAAAATTTCTTTCTCAATATAAACAATTAATAAATCATTCATCTATTAGTCTCCAATTCTATTTCACAACCAATTTTTATAATATTCATGAAAAAAATGCTCTTTCGACCCTTGTTGTAACAACGGGTAATATCAATGCCAGTTTTAGTAGTCTAAAAACAACATGATATATAATATATGTTCTACTTTGGATCATTGTCTTAGTAAGGCTTCATATATATTGTAAAGAAGAGACTGATCATCAGATTGCATATCCATAATATAATTGTCCATCTGATTTTCAAGAAGTGCCTGATCAAGAAGAGTAAAATTAGTTGGATAAAACTGTATCATTCTAATCAACTTGTCGTTGTTGAATGCATAAAATTCATTATTAGGATTCAAACAAGCAAAACAACAAAGTAGCTCGGTATTCACTTCTGTAAAATGATTGTTCAACTTTTGAAGCTGCATATCAATTACTATGTAAAAAATTTCAATCCGAAAATAATATAAATTTGTTATATCCTGAGCTCTACAACAAGGGTAGCCGCGAGCAACCCATCTATTATCAATACGTAGAACATTTATTTTATGTTGCTCACAAAATCAAGTTACTTTACTGATGAAGTCTGCCTACTTATTATTTCTCATATCTTACAGTCTCATTTTAGATATGCGAACCAAAGACATAGCATTTACAATATCTTGTTCTCCTCTCTGCAAAGCCTGTGATAGTTCAATAGTGATACCAAGTACATCTTTCATCAGATGTAGGCAAAAAAAAAATCAAAGGCTTGTAATGATTCCAATAATGCATATGCCTCACCTTTTTGTTCTGAGCTTACACCATCTTCTGAATTAATTTCTAAAACATCAACTACTATAGAGAACATTGTGACCAACCTAATAATTGATTCATAATGTGAACCCCATCGTGTGTCACCTGCACGCCTAAGGGTTATTTCTTGATTTAAGCCTCGCCCAGTTAAAAGTTCTCCACCTTGTAATTCATTTAATATATTCTTTAGTTGTATATCTCGAAGTTGATCACGACTCTTGCAAGAAGCACCAATAATATTCATCATATTCGAAATTATAGTAAATAACAAGGCAATCTGAACATGATTTTTTTGCAACAGCTATAATGCTAACTGAAGCTAATATGAGAAGCAAATGAATGTAATATGCTGATTTATTTTCATTCTGAAATAGAGCCTTCATGCCATTAAACTCCCCTATCATATTGCTAGCATCGTCATAATCTTGACCCCGTATTCTAGAAATACTCAATCCATAAGTTAAAAGGAGTAGTTCAATTGCAAATTTTAGATTACTTGAAGTTGTATATGACACATTTGCAATCCCCGAAAACTGTTCTACTATCTGACATTTCTTGTCAAGAAAACGCAGTACAATTACCATTTGCTCTTTAGCGAATGTGTCACGTAATTCATCAACTAAAATTGAGAAGAACTTATCACCAATCTCCTCGGATATGAACTTAGTAATTGCAAGAGCAAAAGCTCTTGTGATATCTTTATGAATATTAGGCCCAATTAATTTTAAATTTTCAGGAGCATTTTTCAACACCACATCTTGTATGTCTTTGTTATGTTCAACTAGAAACCGCACCAATTTAAGAAAATTATCATGCTTTTTTTATTTAGAAGACTCATTATATCCCTAAAAAGCTAATCCTTATCTCACTACAGAAAAATGGCTTATTACAGGCAAATAAAATTCGCCAAAAATAAGAGAAATCTATTAGAAATCTTGCATTTTCGGTGAATTTATGGTGGATATTCATACGAAGGTAATTCAAGCGTTGGAAAGTATTTTGCAGCGCAATATTTCTGCAGGAAAAATTTCCCGCAGATTTTCCAGCGCCATTCCGACGAAAAAAAATGAAGGAAGTGCATTGTTTTCTTTGAACGAATTTCGGCGTTATATCCGCTAGTATTAATCCGCCACCCTATTTCACCAGACTATTATCGATGAATAAAACCGGCAGATTATCTGCCGGAACTACCAGCATAATGAATCCATTTAAAATGTATAAACATTTCGTCGTATCCTATTCCTTGGCTAATTGCCGTCGAATAATCCGTCGGAAATCTATAGTATAAGAAAAAATAGCCTTCCCTCTTAGGAAACTGTTTTCTACAATACAACCTGCATACAAAAATTTTAAGTCTATATTCATTCAAACATAAATCTCTAATAAAAATATCGCCAAATATTGAACATAAATATAAACATACATTCAAAATTAATTAACCAAACAGTTTAAAATAAAATTTAAAAGTTTATTCGTTTAAAACTACATAAATGTTAAAAAATAAATAAGTATAGATGTCCAAAAAAATTTACACAATATCTACTCTGAATTAGTCTCCTCCTCTACTGAAGCTACCTTCTTTCCACTGAACTGCTCCCTCATTTTGTACATTTCATCCAACAACTGAGTTTGCTGCATCTGCATTTGTTGTTGCATCTACATCTATCAGTTAGCTTGTGATTTTCTGACTTGCTATATCTTGACTGTAATGGCAGCTACTTGTTGGTTATATAAGGACTCCTAGGTATTTGCTGAGAAGCTGGAGCCACTAGATGTCTGCCCCTCGTATGCATAGGCTTGCGAGCTTAAACTATAAACCCTACAATGTTGCATTTCTCCTACCGCTTGTGACCAAATACGGTAGTCAGAATATTCTGTTGATCCGCTAGAAGAACCCTCACATGCTGCAGCCTAGCTCTCTCGAAGCCATGTATACTCCTTCTATCAAAGTTAATAAAAATTTAAGCAATTTAAACATGACATCAAAAATATTAAACTTATATACTTACATATACTTTCCTTGTTCGCTCATCAACCCATTGCTGGTTCTCCTGCTACATGTGGGTATGACTATGTAATTCAACATGAGTCAATTCTCTACCCAACACCTCTTTCTATAATAGACTTATATTAGTACTCATATTAAAATAAATTATTAAAATATTTTAAATTCCTTACTAAACATCGTCTATGTTCAGTATGTGGAACTGAACCCTCGGTATGAAGGGAGCAACTCATGGCCCTAACATCAGAAGCTCTGTTCTGTCTATTCTGATCCCTCCTCCTGCTATACTCATGGCTACCCCAAGCACTATTCAACTCAGCCCATACACACTCATCAATCCAGAGTGGTTGCTCGTCTGCCTTTCTAATATCTGTAAATATATCTCGCATGCGAGTTGACCTACATTTCTCAAAATTCTTTCTGATTTTATCATTGTGCTAGGGCAGCCAACAAAAAAATTTTTGCATTTAAAAATATATAATATAAAATATTTTTTTTTGTTAACTTAAATAAAAAAGATATAATACAAAATATATTTGTATAATAAATGACCTCAAATTCTCTAAATCACATGTCCTGCACTTCTTTTGGGACTTTCTTCCAAGAAATATAAGGAGCATCATACATGCTTCGTATTTTATACATCAGTTATTTTGATGGGTGAAACCTACAAAAAAAAATATATTATGTGAGAAAAATATTTATTCAATTTTAATTGTATGTTAACAATATAATAAGTACGTATGTGTCACCGTCATGTTCAATCAACATGCGACCATTTATTGTCTGCTCTGCTACAGCTGGGGTGGAAGGTCCACCTATAACGGACTGAGGGGGTAGTGGAGGATAGTATGGTGGGATATATGGTTGATATGGATAAGTCGGAGGGCCACCATGAGGTGGGGGTGGGTAGTAAGAGTAGAATGGAGTACTCTGCGTGGTGTCTTGGAAAAGAAAGTGGGGGTCTAGTGAGTAGAATTGTGGGCTATTGGCTGTAGGAGTAGGTAAAGACGGGCTAGGTTGACCTTGAGTGGCAGGCTGAGATGAAGAGGTCCCCCCCAATACTTACAGACCATATATCCGAAGTACAAGTGTCTTGATGTAAGGTTCATTATCTTCAACATACTCGAATTTTTCATTTTTATGGTTTAAACCTTCTAAATGTGCTCAGCCGCTCGATTTGAACCTATTTGGGCTTAGATTGGACATATTTTTGTGTCATTGAGTTCGTCTCTTTGAGAATTTCAATTTGACTATAAAGTTACTGAAATTAAAGTTTGGAGGATCCCAAATTTAATTTTGGAAGTTATCAACTCATATATTATTTCAGATTCGTGTTTGATCAAAACAATTTTTGGTGACATATCACCCTTAAATGTTTGATAATTTCAAATTGACCACAAACTCAATTAATACTACCAATGGACTCTTAAGTTTTGACGCACAATCAATTCCGACATATACGCCCATAATATCACCAAGTTCCACATGTGGAGTGTCCACTCGACCTCTACACTAGTGAAAGATGATGAACTAATTGATCTTGCATTAGCCTCATTATGCAAGAAAATACAGTTGAAATCTTCTTAGTAAGTAGCGATCACACATATGACCCAATATTAAATCATCATTCGTAAATAGCTTAGTTGGAGGAATTGATAGTGATTATATATCATCTTCAATTTACACATAAGATCAAAGGTACAACGAAAGAGAATCTTCAAATATTTGCTCCATTTTTTTTATAAATATCTGATTAGTTTGCATGTGTTCTTTTGTTTCTTCTCTATTAAATATAAGAATATTGATCAAAATTTACACATAAAAATATTTTGTCACTATACATCAAGGGCAGGGGCAAGTGGGGGCACATCAGGTCTTCATAATTTGGCTAAATACAAATAATATTAAGGGACTTTGGCTAAATTAGGATTTAATAACTCCTATAAATCTGAATTTACTAAACCCGACTAAATTCAAGATAACTACTAAATCATGTCAAGTTTTCATAAACTACTTCAATCTCTAGCAACCTGCTAAATTATCCTAATAAATCTTATATTTAATATTATAAATTGTAAGTTATTTATTATCTTATATTTAATATTATATATTTTGAATAATAATTTTAAAAAAAAAACTGCATATACCGGTCCCAAGCCCGAACGAAAAAAATTAAAAAAAAAATTTAATAAAATAATTTAGGCACCCCCTCAAAAATTTTTTGGCTTCTCCACCGCTATATAGCTTCACTATTCTTCGAACATAGACAAAAAATAAATGAATCATATTTCAATAAGTTCAAACTTTCACCAAACACGATCGAGCCATATTCAAATATATTCAATTTGAAATCAAACTATATTCAAAAACATGTTTATACCTTATTTAGATCGAATTAAAATATCTACTTAATTAAGATATAATCCTACTTTCTTCATCGAGCAATATTCAAACACAGTTCGAATCATGATCAAACAACATAGTCATTAATGCCTTCAACCATGTTCAATAAAGAATCAAAATACACTCTTTGGCATTCTACATAGCTCTGAGAAGAAACTTTCATACAAATTTTCTCAAAATATATATATATATATATATATATATATATATATATATATATATTTAAATATTATAGCACATATAATTTTTTAATTTCAGTTGTAACCCAACACTAAATATTCCCCTTTACCAAAAACAACAAACAAATAAAGCGCGGTTATAATTACCTCCACCGCGTTTTCTGGTAGGTCATGCTCTGCAGTACTTCCTACAGGACCATCTGCGATAAGGTAACTTTAATGCGTTATCCTCTTTTGTTAAATCACCCTTATTCGATTATAAGAACATAGCCAAAGGAATCAATTGCAGAGCATGCTTTCCTTGTGGCATAAATGAACTACAGTAAGCAAAATCCACGAAGCTGCTTAATCAAAGATTAGAGAGGCTAACTCACCCAAAATTTTTCTGCTTAGCAATATATCTCAAAGTTTTGGATATTGGACATAATAGTTAATTAGATTTCTTAATTTTCTGATTAATATTTAATTATCCTTCCAAGACGAAAAAGACTCAATAAATCAAGAGATTTACGCAAACAAAATTTTCTTTCTTTTTTTTTTTCATCTGTAAGAGCGTCGATTGCAAATGTATATAGCACAGTTTAATCCATTTACGATTTTCTCCCATTTTCTCGCGTTAATTACCTCTCTAAACCAAAGAGAAATCAAAGAAAGAAAAAAGAATCAGCTTCTCGTCCATCACCGTTTTTCCACGGCGGCGATCATACCTTCCGCCACTTGGGGCACTGCTCGGTCGGCCGCGTCTTCTGCTGGCCGGCTCTGGCCGGGCACGCCGTCTGTACTGGCGGCACCATGCAGTTGAACTGTAAGCACAATGAAGTGATAATTGGAATCTTCGACGGCGGTCCGATCTCCATTCCCGTCAGAAAATTATGCTGCAGGTACAAAACCCTCATCTCCCCCTTCAGAATCCGGTCCACAAACCCGGTCGGGACTTCGCCGATGAAGCGATTGTAATCCAAGTAGAGCCATTCCGCCGCTGATAGCGCGGCAGGAATTCTTCCGCCAAGGCGATTGAAGCTGAGATCAATGTAGGGGATACGGACAGGACCGGGAAGGCGGAGGTCGCCGGAGAAGTAGTTGCGCTGAAGACGAAGCGAGGATAGGGGGAGGGCAAAAATGGAGCCGGGAATGGGGCCCGAGAAGCTGTTGGAGCTGAGGTCGAGAAAGGCGAGGCGGCGGAGGGAGGGGAGAATGCGGTCTACAGGGCCGGAGAGTTGGTTGGAGGAGAGGGAGAGGTAGCGGAGGGAGGTGGGTAGGGAAACGGGCATTTGCCCGGAGAGGCGATTGTGCTGTAGATCGAGGCGAACGAGAGGGGAGTTCTGGGCGAAGCTAGGGATAGGGCCAGATAGGCGATTGCCGGCGAGAATGAGGGTGGAGAGAGAGGGGAGGCGAGGGAGGAGAGGGGGGATGGTGCCGGAGAGGAGGTTGAAGCCGACGTCGATGACGCGGAGGTGGGCGAGTGAGCAGAGGGACGGAGGAATGGGGCCGGACAGGAGGTTGCGTGACAGAGCAAGGAAACGGAGAGTGGAGCAGAGGGAGATAGACGTAGGGATGGGGCCGGAAACACTGCCAGGAACGAGTGAGAGCTCGGCGAGGGCAGAGAGGTGGCCGAGGGTTGGGGGCAGGTGACCGGATAGGCCAGGGGAGCCGGCGCGGGGATCGCCAAGAGCAAGGGCGACTACGCGGTCATCGCGGCAGAGGACGCCGGGAAAAGAACAGGGATCGGCGGTGAAGTCCCAGGAGGCGAAGTAAGTAGAACCCGGGAGGTCAGAGAGAGCCTTGCGGATGGATTGCAGAGCAAGGTAGTCGGTCGGTATCAGGACCGCTGCCATCGGCGCCGGAAAGAGGAGGAAAGGAATGAGTAGGAGAGCAATGGCGGGTGCCGCTGCCGGAGCAACCATCTCCGGTTTTGCTAGGGTTTAGCTAGGGGTTTTAGTTGTCTCGGCTTTTGGGTTTGGATTGTATTTTCTGCGTGAAAGAACGTGAGGGTTTTAAAGGTAGAGGGAAGCAGAGGGTAGAAAGAGAAGCGGGAGGAGAGAGAGAGAGAGAGAGTCTTGAGACAGAAGCCTGGGCCCATAGGCTTAACATGTTCGGCCAGTTTTCTTCACTCTCTCTCTCTCTCTCTCTCTCTCTCTCTCTCTCTCTTCTCTACGTGGAAGCCATCTGTGATTACCGCCAAATGTTCAGGTTGGCTTGGGGAGGAAGGCGATGGCTGCGCAGTGCTCGCTAATCGCTATCTCTCACTTTTTCGTTGAAATTTTTTTTGACAGTTTAGATAAATATACAGTTTAGGTAAATAATTTATAAATATAGGGCCATGACTATTTTCATTGACTATATAATATAGTTACAAATGTAATAAAAATCAAATATAAAATTATGAAAGAAAATATTTGACTACAACAAAAATAATCAATATTTAGAATTAAATTATGTGTGCAAAGATGAAACTATTCATAGAAATTGAACCCTCAGTTAAAAAATCACCTATGCATATTGTTGCGGGCTAGAATATACGCGTCGATAAAGTTAGTATTTTTCGTCTTAACGTTGTAAGGATATCCAGCTCACAAATAGAAGAAAAAAGAAAATACCAGAATTTTTCACGTGGAAAGTCCTGAAAAAGAGGAAAATCACGGGGCCACGCTCAGTCAAAATGATTCCACTAATACTTGAATTGATTACAAGTGATTGACTTGTCCTTGAAGTAGGGACAATCATATTACAATAATTGATTGTCAGGTTGAAGTCTAGTTACAAATGAAGGTCGGATAAAAGTCCAGCGTCAGTTGGCGAACGGGTGGAAATCCGGCGTCAATCGGTAATCGGGAGGAGCTTTGGCGTCGAGTGGCGGCCAGGTGGATGTCCGGCGGCAGTCGATGGGAGTTCGCCGATGGTGGTGCTAGAGCTCTTGCAGCCTCAGAGCTCTCTCTAATCTCTAGCTAAAAGTCCCCCTCATATAGAGAATGGGTGTCTATTTATAGATTTTCATGAGTTGCACACCCCGTAAATATGAAGAAGATCCGGGGGTAGGTTCGGAGTGCTCCATCGGATGGCCAGTATTGATTCCCTCAACCATAGAGTGTTTATCGAACATTTGGATGTCTTAATGATATCATAATTTGATGATGTTGGGCTCGTTGGACTCATCTCGTCGAGCCACTCGATTCGACTATAAACATGTCACATTTGAAAACTGTTTGGTAATCCAAATTGTGGTTTGAACCTTTCAAAAGCGCTTTGGTTCTTTGATTTGGAACCATTTGAGCTTGGATTGAGTCGAATTTGGTATCGTTGGGTTCGTATTTCTGAGACATTCAGTTCGATTGTAGGTTTGCTAAAATTGGAGTTTGAATGCTTCCCGATTTAATTCTTGAAGTTTCCAACCTGATTTTGCCTCGAGATTTGTGCTCGATCAAAATAATTTTTCAATGATGATATCACATATGTATAAATTAGTCTTCCACAACCATCATTAGCCATCGGTCACCATCGTTATCACATGCCACCATCACTGTCGCCAGTCATTACCCGTCCTTGCCGGCCATCGCTGCAACAGTCCACCCTTCGCTTCTGGCAGACCATTACCATTTTGAATTTTATATTACATTTATTCTATTTTAAGAAAAAAATATCAAACTTTTCTTCTATACTCATCCAAAATAACTTCAAACATTTAAATTGCATTCATTTTACTTAGTAAATCAAACAATCTCTTAATGTGTAGTATCATGAATTCAAATTATGAATTTTCAATTTATTTTAAATGATTAGAATTTAGTGAATTGAATGGAGCTACAATAACTTTCTATCCTTTGTTCTTGGGAGGAGTTGGTTCAGTTGGTTCACTGTGGCCAAGGCTCTTCCTCTTACTTGACTAAGGTTTATGCTTTCAATTCTCGGGCTGGAAATTGAAAAGCACAAAGAATTGCAACTTCATTAGCGCCAGTTGATATGCCACATATCTTAACTAAGTCCCTTGTTTGGCAGTCAAGTGAAATATGATGGCTAAGGGCATCTTCATCCGAACGTCAAATATGTGTATGGCATCGTTCGGTGGGTCCAATCGAACGCTAAATCTTCCGCTATTTGCTTGCTGGTGAACAGTGCGATGCCAATAAGTGTTGCACTGTTCACCAACGTGATTTTTCTGTCTCAACCTGATTTGCCGAAGAAACGCGCGAAAGAGGAGAAAGACGGTTACCTTCGTAGAAGCGCACCAAATGGAGTTTGATTGGAGATGAATCACAACGTTTTTGAGTTTCACTGCATTTTGGAGTGAAAAATGGGATTTTCAGTTGGAGATGCACTAAGGGACTGTTTGGTTGGAAGTTAAGTGGGCCTTAAGTTTTTTTTTTTTTTTTTTTTGTAAGGATTTTAAAAATATTGATATTTGTTTGGATGAAAAAGAAAGGTGATTGTATAAAAATTTGTAATGAAATACAAAGAACTCTAATTCATTTTTAAGGTTAATTAAACTCGCTCAATTTTGAGTGAAACTATTTTCATTTCAACTAAGATACCTTATTACCACTCCTACTGACCACCACTTGCCCGCCCCCGCCGTCGCCACCCAACCTTCATGGCTGGTCAACCACAACCATTTTGAATTTTATGCTGCATTCATTATAATTTAAATCAAATAAAAAATAATAATCTCATGCATTCCTTCTACACTCATCCGAACAACTTAAAACATTTCAAATACACTATATTCTTTTTAGACTGTATTCATTTTACTTATATTTTTTTTTAGCAAACTGAACAACCTCTTAATGTATAGTAGCCTGAATTTAACTTATGAATTTGCAATTTATTTTGTAGTCAATTGAGATTTTCTCAAAAGTTAAACAAAAAGACTATGAATAATCTCTCTCTCTCCCTCTCTAAATATTGATCAAGATAGAAAGTAATATTGTCGAGTGTCATCCATATATATATATATATGCGGAATTTTATAAAATTAAAAAAATAATATTATATTTAAGCAGAATTCAATTAATTAAATGATAATATCATAAACTCATTATTTTTTAAATAATATAATTTTTAATTTCAAATGAGCCATAAATAATAAGAAAAAAAAACCTAAACTTTCACGTGAAAAAAATAAATTAAATATTTAAATGGCTAATCCAGCTTTTAATCACTCCATTAAAAGCCACCCGTGTGGCGTCGTGCGAATAAATGTTTCGTGAGGGGAATAATTGCGAATTTAATGGTTGTAGGATTAATTCGGAGCATTACGTCGAGATTCGGAAAATCTTTTCCGGATTCGGCTGTGATTCACAGAACTGGCTCAAACTCGCATGCTGGATCAGAGTATGTATATGTATGTACAGATTAAAAATATGATATAATTATTATATAAATTAAATAAACATGATTTACTTACAATATCATTCATATATTAATAATTTATTTTTAATAAAAATCAAAATAAATATTATAAAAATATTTAAGCAAATTAATTATAAAAATATATTTCAACATTAAAAAATTTTTATTAGTCTTCCATTTTTTTAATAATTCCCATATTTATTATCCATATTTTAGTCAATTTATGACATATTATTTTATTGATTGATTTATTTAAATCATAGACATGTCATTAATGTATTGATTTAATTTAAATTTATTTAAATCAATACATCAATGACATGTCTAAGACTTAACTGTCACTTGCATGTTTGTGCATTTATTATAATAATAATAATAATTATTATTATTATTATTATTATCATAAAATAATTATTTAGGAACCACCAATTGTAATTATAAGCAAATAGCCATTGTTAGAATGATTAGTGTATCCTCCAAACCACTTATATTGAGCTTGAAAATAAGGTAACTAAAAGCGATCAATCTCAGCGATCAATTAGATCGAATCAGATCAATCGATGGCTATATGTGAGCTCGTCTTATATTTGAAAAGCTTTAATACATATTTTATGTAATTAAAGAGATATGATGAGCATAAATTTTTTTTATGACAAGATTTTATTAGGTCATATCATATCATTTATATATTTATCTTTTAATGTATTATATATCAAAATAAGAGTTCAAAGGGCAAGCGGAAGGATTCAACGACTTATCGATCTCGAGCTCCTTACTTTCTCGCAATATTTAAGGATTGCTTAAGGATTGTTAACCTTTCATATATCTCGTGATAATCTAGGTTAGCTATCAAAAATAAAAAATAAAAAAAATAATATATATATATATATATATATATATCTCATGATAATCTTAAAAAAATTAAATCAAATTATTATTTGTTTTATCATCATATGGCACTTTTCTTAATTTATGACCTAGCATGATTAAAAGCTGATTAAATTAAAATTTCCTTACAATATATTTCAAATTAAACCCATATTAGCTTATAGCATTCATGATTTTTAATAATTTTCTAAGATAGCTTAATATAATTCAAGAATGTAGATAAGCTAATATTGGAAATAATATATTTTTCTTTACAATATAAATATAAAGTTGATTTACAAGAATAAAAAAAATTTCTTTTATTTTCTTATAAAAAATAATTACTGCTAATATTGGAAATAATATATTTTTCTTTACAATATAAATATAAAGTTGATTTACAAGAATAAAAAAAATTTCTTTTATTTTCTTATAAAAAATAATTACTGCTATTAATTATGCATAGCAACAGGAAAAAAAGCAAAATTTGAGTTCATTTTAAGTAGCGTTTAATGGCTATTAAAGTGTTCAAACGATTTACTAATCTAATAAGGTATTTTTTTAATGTTTTTATTAAACAGATATTAATTTTTTTTCAATTAAATGGATGAGAATCTAAATAAAATTATTTCTTTTGCATATTTCATAAATTTGTCATTTATTAATTATTCATGGCTGGACTTATTTTGTTTGGGACATTTAGACTAATTAAGGTAAATTCATACACACACATCATATACGTAAAGACTATTTCAAAATCTCTTGGTTGGTAGTCAAAGCTCCCAACGAACAGACCAAGATGAGCTGCGTGTGGCTGAAGTTATTATTCACCTAAATTTCAACATTTTATTAGCAAATCCGAACTTCAATTTGGTTGCCAACAATTTTATTTGATTTAATATTTTTCGTAAATAGATAAAAAAATCATGTCATTTGTTTTTTATTTAAAAATCAAATTTATTCCCTAATGAGTTAAAATAAGGGATTTATTTGATTTTTTTTATTCTAAAAAATTTATATAATACATTTTATTTTTATCATAGCTTGCTCTTAAGAGGAGAGAATTGATTTGATGTTTAGGCCTCGTCGGGACGTCTTTTTTATTGCTTTTAAACAGCTTTCTAGTATAAAAATTTCTAAAATTTTCGTGGACTAGAATTTTTTGCACTAGAAAATTGCTTTAAAAAGCATCAAGAAAGCCACCCAAACTAAGCCTTAGTCTCTCATAGTAAAATCAAGTGCAAATAAGAGGAAATAGATAGGAGTTAATCAAATTATACTCAAAGTACTCGATAGATGCTTGAGGAAATCGATAGTCAAAATTTTGTACTTAGTGGACTCGGTACCTAGTAAATGCTCGTCTAATTTTTAAGGAATTTGGAACTCACCCAAGTCAAATACATGAAATGTATAAACTCTTTCCTCTCTTGGAAATATTAAAATTTTATTTAAAATTTTAAAAAACAAAAGAAATTATAGATAAGAAAGAAAACCTTCAAAGAAGTTGAATCTAAAAATTCAATAATCAACTTTTCAAATTAGAGGTTGGTTAAATTCAAGCTTTAGAGTTGAAGTGTTTACAACATTGGAGAACTTATTTCCTAAGTGAAGCCCAACCATATAATGAAAAAGTATTCTAACTCAAGCTTGAGATGAGAGTGATCTCGACTTAGGCTCAAGTTTAAAAGTGATAAAATTACTTTGCAAAAAAGCTGAAGCCCCCAACCCAAAATATTCTAGAAATAAAATCAAGCCCTAGAACTTAGAATCTTACATTTTTTGTGACAAGAGTCGCATTAAGTAGTGAGAGAGTAGTCTATTCTAAGCAGCAACTCTAGATTGCTACCCCTATGAAGATAAAAATCTCTTAAAATGAGAGGTCCATCTTAGGCATCGACTTAGTTAAAAGAAATAAATAATAAAAGGTCAAGTAATACTTAAATTTTTTCTCAAGTTGGAAGCCATTCAAACTTTTTTAGATATTAATCCTAGCAAATTAATTTTTATAATTCATATGTTCCTTTAGGGTTCACAAAAGATGCATTAAAATTGAGGAACAAAGTATATGATCTAAATCGCTCGTGCTAAGTTCGAGTCAACTCGGTTGGCTAAAAGAAGTCGATCTCATAATTCAATAAAATTATTTCAGAACAATTAGTGGGAGCATGTGGGATCTTCTTATATCTGGAAAACTTTAATGAGTATCTCATATAATTAAAGAGATATAATAAGCATATCTTCTCTTTATAGTAATATTTTAATAGGTCATATTATATCATTCATGTATTTACCTTTAAATGTAATTTTTTTATATAGCATTTTCTCTACTCCCACCTATAAATAGAGGTTCAAAGGGCAAACCTCTCAAGCTCCCTATTTTTTGGCAATAAAAAGCCAAAGAGATATATTCTTTCCCCGTCTTCCTTCTTTCTCTCGTCTTCATCTTCGTTCTCTACTTTACGTAATCAATCTTGCGAGTAAGGTCCAAGTATTGCTCGCCCATGGCCAAATTTGAGTTCAACAATAAGTACATCGAGAAATTTCTATTTTTATAAATAATCTTTAAGATTAATTTGCACCATATTTGATTGGCACCTTCAATTAACTCTCATAAACGAAATCAAATTGTCATTGTACTGACAAATTCTTTTCGAACCAGAAAATTTTGATCGAAAATTATTAAGTGTGTACAAAAAAGAGAAAATCTAGCAATAATACATAATATCAAAATATTATAAGGAAATTAATGTTTCACTTAACCCTCATATTTTTATCAAAAGGGAAGAGGACAAGCACACCACACCAACAAACTGTTAGCCAGCTTCTATTGAAACTGACTCTACACCAACCTTCACATTATTCTGCAACAACCACTAGTATTCTCAACACTACAATAACTAGCAAAAGTAGTTGACGCTGGCATAGGATACCCATCAGACATGAGACTTCCATTCATCCTCATCCTTTGTTGCTGCAGCATCTCAGAACACACTGTTGGTGGTAAGGATTAACAGAACCTCCGGCCACCTGACCTGCCGTTCCTCTGTTAGAATACCCCTCAGGCACCGCTCCGGCGGGCTGTTCTTCCAATCATTGCCTTGCCTATGACCATTGTTATTGCCATCACCATTAGTGGTTGCCTTTGTTACTTCCATTCTTAGCTTCATGGGTCCCTCCCTCCACCACCATTTTTACTCACACTATTACCTTTACAATGTACCTCACCACCAAAAGCTTTTTTAGATATCACAATCCCTTTGGCTGCAGAATTCATGGCTTTCAATTCACTCTTATAGCCATCAATTTCGTCATCAAATTCACTTCAATCATCAAAACCCTGATTAGGAGCAGAGAATTTAACAAATTTCTCATCTTTTGTGAATGGAAGCTTCATATTCATCAGCCCCTTCTGCAGAAGTTGTATTTCCTGGTTTTTTGTTTCTGAATAAACGGATTTTGCTGTCCTTCTGTTGTATAAATAGGCAGCTTAGGAAGCTGGTAAAGCTCAGCATGTTTCTCAGACTTTCTAAGCTTTTTAACAAAGATGGAAGACTCAAAGTTTCCGGTAACAGTTACCTTCTCCTGCTCTGAATCAATAGGTAATAATATATTAGAATTAGTAGAGTTACAAGAAAATTAATATCATTAATCTTTCAAAGCAACATCTTAGCTTTCTTCTTACAAATTTCACAGTGGATGTTCACTTTAAGGACACTGAACAAATAGAAACAACTGAAGTTATTAAACTAAAGTATGTAAGATTCAATTCTTCGTACAGAGAAAAATAATCTGTGAAGAAATTTTAAACAAAACTTTAAAGAAGTGGGATACTTTCATCTTGAGAAGTTCAGGTCTTCCAAATTCCACAGCAGAACAAATCCTCTATTTAAAAAGAACAAAATCTTCAACAGAACTAGCCATTGAACACAGATAAGGAGACAGCGGCTGCTTATTTGATAGAAAGAAATGTGAAGAGAAAGAAAAGATAAAAATGATTTTTTATTGCGTGCTATATATAAAATTATTGACATTAAATAGAGTATTTAACGCACAATTAAATAAAAGAAGATTTACCAGAGATGCAAATATTTTTACAGGAAAAATTATAATATTTGGCGCAGTTGAAATGTGTGCCATTGGTAAATAATATTCTTAGTTCTTTGTAGTCAGGAGAGGTACTGATGTAATATACTATACATTAACTGTAGAGAATGAATTCTATGGTAAAAATTGGGGGTCGATTGTATGATTGTTATTCTTTGAGGAGAGAAAACTAAAAATCAAGAAGTTCGGTCTAAATATTGGTGTTCATGTCAGAAGTCAGAGCTGATATCGATGGCTTGTATTATCTTATAGGCAATGTCGTGCATTGAAATTGGTGGTGACAGTTGGCAACGAAGTTGGCAGGTGTTGATATTGGTGTCAATGGCATGCATCAATTATGGAGGGCATATGCTGGTGGCGATGACGGGCAATAAAGTTGGTGGGTGTATGTGTTGCATATTGACGGCATGCATCTACTTTATATGTAATCAAGTGTGTCGACATGGGTGGTGATGGCAGGCAACAAAGTTGATAGACGACAATACTAGTATCGATGGTGTACATCAATATTATAAGTGATGGTGTGCATCTATATTGATGGTAATGGCGAGGGTCTATTTTGATTTCAATGGTGTGCATCGAACTTTATAGGTGATAGTGTGAGCTGAAATTAGTGGTGATAACTAGCAATGAAGTTGGAGGGTGTCATTGTTATTGACAAGCATCGGCCTTAGGTGGTCTTATGCATAGACGTTGATGGCGATGGAAGGCAACAAGGTTGGCAATTGTCTAGCAACAGCCTGATTGAGGTGATCAAGTGGCAATGGACTCTTGATAGTAATCTAGCAACGGTGGTTCAATGACAGTGATTAGGGGGGAGGAAATGTGTTAATGGTTAGACAATAATAGTCTCGTAATATTGGTTAAGGGATGGAGGTTTGCCTATGATAATTGGGTAGCCGTTGTTTGAAAGCGATCGTCCAGCAGAAGTTGTCATGTAGATCGTGTACATCTTTTTGAAATTTTTGATAGTGATGCTCTTTATAATTATAGTTAGAATTCAAGATACTTTATGATTGGCTAAAAATTATATCATAATATCATAGTAGGCTAAAAATATTAAATTTATTTGATACTAAAACTATAAATAAAAAATTTATATTACATTTATATAAAATAAATTTAGCATTTTTTAAAGCCTACCCTTATTAAAAGTCATACCAGAACATTCTGAGTTAATTTTTTTTTCAAATAATAATAAAAAGATGACAAATATTCACCACTCGTGCAACTACAAATTTACTGCCACGAAAAATAAATTAAAATAAAAAAGAAGATTTGGTGCATTGAAATCCTAAGCCACTGTACCACTAACAGCAGGTCTCCAATCTTTTTCCTGTTGGTGGTGGCCCACCGCCCACTCCTTCTCCTCTACTTCTTATATCAAATATTATCCGTTAGGATAATTTTATAAAGTTTATGAAAAAAAATAGTCAAATTTTTAATTTGAATAAATTTTATGTAGGCATTAAATTTATTTAAAAATAAGCGTATTATTTACATTATTAGCATAATTAATTAATTATTAAGATTTTAAAGATATTATTTTCCTCTAAAGAGAATATAAGTTTAAATTTTTTTATTATTTAATTATTAAAGTATAGTATCGCATATTATATAATTTATCATGATAAAGTGAGTATTTTATCTTTTTGTCGTATATAAATCTGCGCCGAGATTTTGTTATGTTGGACTGTTCGTGTTGAGATGCTCATTTTGGCTATAAACACGTAAAATTTAGAGGTCAATTGATCTCTCAAATAATATCACGAAGTTCGCGTCCATACTTTCAAAAGCTTGATTGTCACCATTTGAACTTGTTTTGCCATCAGATTCTTCTCACTGAAATGTTCATTTTAAATATAAATTTGACGAAAGTAAAGTTTGGTTGATATTAAAAACAAATTTAGGCTTCGTTTGGGATGACTTTTTTACTGCTTTGTAAAGTTGCTTTTTATTATAAAAAAATTTTAGAAGCAGAAAAAAATAGTAGTATAAAGCTGTCCCAAATGAAGCCTTAAAAGTTTTTTTTGACATATATTTGCATCAAGATCCATATTTATATGTTAGGATTTTAAAATATTATATAAAAAATCTTAAAGCATTTTTTAAACTACCAAATTAGTACTACTACTATTACTCCCTGGCCTATTGCTAAGAAGAAAAATGAGAGAAAAAAAAATCTTCTCTTTCTCCTCATCACATGGCTAATATTATTATCATTCTCTTCCCCACATGCCTAACATTATTATATCATTAGTTTCTGCTTCTTCTTCTTCTTCTTCTTCTTAGTCCACTCAGTTCTCACCGACACCACTTTCTGTCTCTCACATAACCAAATACTGTCTCCTTTTCTGTCTTCAATGGCCTAAAGTTTCTGTTGAGGATTTTGTTCTTTTTAAATTGAGAATTTGTTCTGCTGTGGAGGTTGCAGACTTGCAGCCATGAGTAAGCTCAGTAAAGTAGAAGACTTGAACTTCCTCAAGACAAAGGTATCTCTTCTTCTAGGCTGAGTTTTCTAATCTTAAACTTTTTTTCTTTCAATTTTTCTTCACATATTGTTTTTCTATGTTTGAAGAATTGAGTCTTACGTATTCAGCTTTATAGCTTTTGTTGAAGCATTCTTTTAGCTATATATCTGCTTGTTCTGACTTCTGCAGACCTGTGTCCTTAAAGTGAACATCCACTGTGAAGGATGTAAGAAGAAAGTTAAGAAGCTGCTGCAAAAGATTGATGGTATTTTTTTTTTTTAAATTTTCAGCTAATTCGGATTTATTATTAACTTTATTTTGCTTATATTTTTGCTATTTATTTGTTAAAAATTCAGGGGTTTACACTATTGCAATAGATACAGAGCAGGGGAAGGTAACTGTTACAGGAAACGTTGATCCTTCCACCCTTATTAAAAAACTCAGAAAGTCAGGGAAACATGCTGAGATCTGGGCTGCTAAAAAGAACAGTAATATTGAATCACATCATCATCTTCCTAAGCTGCCTATTGATGAAGCCAATGGAGAGAAAAACTCCTTCAATAATTTAGAAACAAAAGACAAGAAAATGCAGCTTCTGCAGAAGGAGCTGATGAAGATGAAGCTTCCATTCACAAAAGACGAGAAATCTGTTAAATTTTCTGCTCCGAATCAAGTTTTTGACGGTGGAAACGAATCTGATGATAGTTTGGATGATGAAGACGACTATTTTGATGAAACAGATGTTTCTGATGATGAAATCGATGACTACAAAAGTGATTTGAAAGCCATGAATTCTGCAACTAAAGGGATTGTGATAGCTAAAAAAGGTTTTGATGGAGACGTACATAGTAATGGCAATAGTGGCAGTAAAAATGGTGGTGGAGGGACCCATGAAGCTAACAATGGAAGTAACAAAGGCAACAACAACGGTGATGGCAATAACAAGGGTGATAAGCAAGGCAATGGTGGCAAGAATAGCAGTGGGCAAGTGGGCATTCCGATGGCCGCTGGAGCAGTGCCTGCT
Source organism: Dendrobium chrysotoxum (assembly GCA_019925795.1). Classification (NCBI taxonomy): domain Eukaryota; kingdom Viridiplantae; phylum Streptophyta; class Magnoliopsida; order Asparagales; family Orchidaceae; genus Dendrobium; species Dendrobium chrysotoxum. Next base: position 95,878,700 of record CM034305.1, on the reverse strand, counting down.
GGGTATTACAACAGAGGAATTGCAGCTGCTGCCGCTCCAATGGCCTCTCCGGTGGCTGGAGGACCTGTTAATCCTTACCAGCAACAATATATGACTGACATGATGCAGCAACAAAGGATGATGATGAATGGATATCCCATGGCTAATGGGTATCCTATGCCAGCTTCAAATGCTTACGCTAGTTATTTTAGTGATGAGAATACTAGTGGTAGTTGCAGAATAATGTGAAGGTTGGTGATAAGTCAGTTTCAATAGAAGCTGGCTAACAGTAGTTGGAGGTGTGATGTGTTTGTTCTCGTCTCATTTGATACAAATCTGACGGTTAAGTGAAACAAATTAGTAAATGAATGTTAATGTGTGTGGTTCCTGTGTATAATAGTAAGAGATTATGGTGTTGTTTACTTCTTAATGATGGTTAATTAATTATAATCTGAGTTTTGTCTCTGAAGCTTTTCTTTTCAGATTTTTCATGAGCATATTGCAAGGACTATGTGAAGCTTTTTGTCTGGTGGACAACTAACTATCAGCTAAATACCGTTTATTACACAACCTATTACATCAAGTCCATTAATGCAATTTTATAATGTAGCCTATCTTATACCGTTAACATTGACTCACTTCTATAAATAAATGGTCAAAAGTTGGGTGTTAGGGTCAAAAATGGGGTGTTCGGAGGACGTAAACTAATATTGTGAACTCTGATTTCAATAAATTTATAGTTAAATTAAGTATCTTTAATAGATGGGTCTATCAACACCAAGTGATTTGATTTAAGTCCAAACGAGCCCACTTCAAGCACCATCGTCTTTTCACAGTCCTCTAATTAGCATTGCTCTACTATTATCCCTCGACCATTATTGCCTAGCTATAATCCTTTGACCATTGTCGTCCAATTATGATCTTCTAAACACCATCCCCAAATTAGGGTCCTCCAACCACCATCGTGCGACTACAGTCAGTTGACTGTTATCTCCCAACTACGATCCCTCAACCACTATCTCCTGGCTACGATCCTCTAACGACTATGACCCAACTATGATCCTCTAACCATCATCCCTTGACCTTAGTCCTTCGACACCCTTGACTTCATTGCGGCGAATATCGGCACGCATCATCAACTATAAATTGATGCACGTTGTTGTCACAAACTATGACTCCTAATGTCAACACCAAGATTTATTCTGGACTTCCTAGTCTCTAATATCCCTCCTCGAAAGAAAACAACTTGTATAGAATCTTTTTATAGAAAATGGATTAAAACTGACTTTTTGTTTCACATGTGTCAATCTTAAAACCAAAATAAAAAACAAAAAGAATATTTAGTATTAAAACTAGATTAAAAAAATCCACTTATAAAGTGTTTATCTAAACTTAAGAACTCAAAATAAATGAGATAAAGGAATAAAAAATAAAACTCAATTCATAAAAGATATGGCTTGAATAATGCATGAAAAATGTCGCTTAATGAACATGTTTTGATACTTTTAATTTCTACGGGAAAATTCTCATGCATAATTTCCGTTCATCAATGAAGATAAAGGCATCAAAGAGTCATTTGTGATCACTTATTTATTTATTCATTTTATTCATATTTTGATTTCTAATAAAATATATTTGATATTGAATTTTTTTAATATCTATAAAATTGATCGATAATGTTGTATTGGCAGTCACTAGCAAGTTAGGAGCGATAGTAGATATGATGATGATGACGTTTATTGGAACAGGAGGTGAACGATGGTGATAACTATTTTTAAAAACATTCAAACCTCTTAAATTCATTTGAAGTGTTTTAAAAAATAGTTTATTTTATTTTTAACATTTAAAAATAAATATCACACTAAACAAATATTTAAATAAGGCAAAAATAAAATAAAGTGATTCCAAACAAGCCATAACCCTTTCTCTTTGGACTTTCATTAAAAAAATATGATTTTATTTGATTCATTATGATATTTTTTATATCATAATATATAATATAATGATGAACTTATGATTGGTGCTCTCTTATATGATCTAATTAAACTTAATCCCTCTAATTAATCAAAATCAAGTATTCAACACTAAGATAATCAAATCAAGAGGGCTTCAAATTTTCAATCTTAGGCCAAAGAATATTTCCCACATGGTGGTGGGGGCCCTAAGGCCAATTGTATTGGATTGGTTAGAGTAGTAGACTATAAGTTAGTAAGAAAATATTAAGATGTGATGTTGCTTTCTTGCTTGATAAGTTGGGCAATAAATTTATCATTTTATTCTATGGTGGAGAAGAGGGTGGGTCCCATAGACTATGATGGTAGGATTGAACCAAAGGCACTAGGCAAAATGGAAGTGTTAAGTGGCCCCCATTTGGTATTGTGGTTTAAGGGATTTTTTTTTTTTTTTTGAAATTTTTTATAAGAGATATTTCATTGCATTATTAGTGACATTGACATTTGTACTTTTAAATTTCAATCATTAATAAATATTTCTATCATGAAAAAAAAGTATTTTAATTGTAATTGTAGGTAAAAATAAAAATCAAAACTTCTTTTTGAAAATTTATACAAAAAGTTTTTTATATGATTTGCATCTAGAGGATGAGCGGTTTAACAGCATCTTTCTAAATGGTTGTCAACATTAAAATGACTTAAATGAATAAAAAAATAAAATAATATAAATGTGTATAAGATATTATTTTCTTACATTTTGTTAGATAATTAAGGAAATTTTTTTATTATTATACTTAATTTTAAAGTTGGAATTATGTACTTTTTTTAATATAAATAACTTAAATATAAAAAAATTAATAATCATAAGAGTATAACACATGAAAAATCTTTTTACGATCATCATTAGCCATACATCACCAATTTATAGTTAGATTTATAAATAATGAATAATAGATTTATAGATATTTATGGACAAGCTCTATTCATGTTACATTAGATTAATAATCTATCATTCATAATTCTTTCACATTAGTTTTATCTATCAGTACAATCGATGTATTTTCTTTATTTTTTTATTATACATATTTGAATTATGAAATTTTTTTTATTAAATTTTCTTGAAAAAATGATACTCTAATGTGAATGTGAAAGCTAATAACCAATATAATTGTATATTATATCTTATTCTTTAATCTAGATTAGACGATGATGAATAATTCAGCATTCCTCTCTTCAATCATGAATGTATACTCTAAGAACCAAAACTATATAACATGTCTTTATTTTTGAAACATTAATAATTTTGTTTACTGATCCCTCAGTCCTAATTTTTTTTTCGTTCCCCCTAACCTTCCGCCTCTTCCAAACCCCTGCCCCCCCAGCTTTGTCTTCCTGTCACACCCCGAGTTCTAATGGAAGAATTAAATTCCTAAATATATTTTTCCTCAATCTTAATATAAAATAAACCAGAGCTAACTAATTAATTCAAAACAATATTAACAGTATGTAGTATCATCAACTTCATTTCTCAAAGCATATATAAAATAATCTAGTTCACATGGTGACTATACATCAAAATAAATAACTGAATTATCAAATCACCTTAAAATCCTGCTCCTGACAAACCTGCCTTTATCAACTCTATTCCATAGGGCATTTTCATTTTCCTAAAATATCCGAGAAATATCACAAAATGAGTGCCAATAGCTCAATGAACTTCTTTTACAATCACATCACAGATATCAATATCCATTTTATTATAAATAATAAATTATTTAGATATTAAGTTAAACATTTGGTTGTAACTAAATAATTAATACAAAGCAACTCCATATGCAAGTCAACATGTCAATGCTTCAAAATACAGATTAAAGAAATTACTATTTAATTTTATATATAATATTTACCTTCATACCTTTCATAGGAATGTTTTTATGGGGTTATCAAAAAATAGTCATTTCCAGAGCTATCATTTATATGCTTTCACAGATAAACTTTATAGAGGTGTTAGAAAAAATAGAGCATTCTCATTATCAAATTATCACTTGCACTTGTACTTAATTCATTAGTATATGCATACAAAATTTGGAATTTATCAGAATAGGTTCAAAATATCAATTATATTCAACTCATTAATTTATCAAAATATACAATGCATGAATGTACAATATATATGTTTCGATGTATGTTTATGACTTCATTTCAACTTATAACTCCCTTTAAACCTCCCACACTCATATACAACAAGTGTGGCCAAAATAGAGCAAAACAAAAAATCTCCCACACTAGCATATAATAAGTGGGGCTAGGGGTGTAAACGAGCCGAGTCAAGTCAAGTAATTGATTTATCAAGCTAAGCTTGTTTAATTTCTACTAAGCTCGAGCTTGAATCGAGCTCGTTTAATGAGCTCGAACTCGGCTAGCAGAAAAAGTATCAAGCTCGAACTCGACTCGTAAGCTCGAGCTCGTTTAAGAAGCTCGAGCTTAACTCGTTTATTGAGCTCATTCTCTTAGTTATAAATTAGAAATCTATTTTAAAAAAAAATTAACTTGCATCAAATTGAAACTAAAATAGAGATTATAACTACCAGTCTACAACTACAATAGATGACATCAAATTATAACCACAACTATAATAAATTATAAAATAAATAAATAAACATCTTCTTAAAAAAAAAAAGTAAAAAAATCAAAACAAAACTTAATTTAATATATCAATCTTAAGCATTCTTGAAAATTTAACAACAATATAAATATTAAATTAAAATCCCGCTGGCTTTTCACTTGATTTCTCTATGGAGATTCTCCAATATATTAATAGCCTTCAATGTATTAATCTTCAATCTTCGGCATTCCTTAAATCTACCAACCTCGCAATGCTTAGGATCAGTAGGAACACAGACACATCTTGAAACACCATAGAAATACAGAAAAGCATCAAAACTATCAATTAGCAAAGATTAAATACAACCTGGTATAAGAAGAAGAAAGATGTTCTTCAATATACTTATTAGAAGAAGAATTGATAACTGATATCAGCTTATGCTACAAAACCAACAAGTTGTGAGTAAATGATCTCAGCTTATAAATGACATAAATCAACAAAAAATTTAGTAACTGATCTTGCATAATTGTTACCTGTGAGCTAGTGATCTCAGATTCTTCAACATATTTCAATACTAATTTCTGCAACAAAACTAAGTTTTTTTCATAGAAAAAAAAAAAGGAATGGGATGTTAATTTTATTAAAGCAGATGTGATATCTTTCTTGCTATTTATTCTCCAATAGATGCAAGTTGCCAACAACCTGTAACATATATTTGCAAACAAATCATTCTCTTCAAAGAACCATCATTATAACTCAGAATTGTCAAAGACTTCAATTGATCAGAATTGACAACTCATAAGGCAACTAGACCATCCAAGCAAGACCAGTGGCATTAAGACGTACAAAAACTTAAAGCTCGGTACATAAACAAATAGTTAGACCAGTTAAATTTCAAACAGAATTAACTACTAGACATCACAGATTTTATGAAGTACTCGACAGCACCAGACCATCCAAGCAACGAACCCAGTTTTTTACATTGCTCTACTTTGTAATGGCTGTTGTGGTTACTTGAAATACTTCAAACCATCCAAACAAACATCATTAAGTATTAAACAGCAAAGAAATAAAACAACATCAAGTTGCCCCCTAAGACCATCCAAACAGCATTAAGTTGCCCCCTCAAATAACATTAAGTTTCCCCCTCAGCAAAGAAATCTCAGACCATCCGAACATGCTACAAAACCTTCTTTATAGTCCTGATTTCTGAAAGATTAATATTGCCTCCTCATACAAAATAGTGAATAAACAAAATAGCATTATTACAGATTTCATCTAAACAGTTCAAACAAACAGAACATCTATGCTTCATTCACCCAAACAGAACATCTATTCTGTTAATTCATCCAAATAGAACAGCTATGCTGCGTTTATCCAAATAGATCAAACAAAAATAAGAAGATATTCACATTGTATAATACGTCTTGGTAATAGCTATTTTGGTTGCCTGAGAAACTTCAAACCATCCAAACAAACATCATTAAGTATTAAACAGCAAAGAAATAAAACAACATCAAGTTGCCCCCTAAGACCATCCAAACAGCATTAAGTTGCCCCCTCAAATAACATTAAGTTTCCCCCTCAGCAAAGAAATCTCAGACCATCCGAACATGCTACAAAACCTTCTTTATAGTCCTGATTTCTGAAAGATTAATATTGCCTCATCATACAAAATAGTGAATAAACAAAATAGCATTATTACAGATTTCATCTAAACAGTTCAAACAAACAGAACATCTATGCTTCATTCACCCAAACAGAACATCTATTCTGTTAATTCATCCAAATAGAACAGCTATGCTGCGTTTATCCAAATAGATCAAACAAAAATAAGAAGATATTCACATTGTATAATACGTCTTGGTAATAGCTATTTTGGTTGCCTGAGAAACTTCAAACCATCCAAACAAACATCATTAAGTATTAAACAGCAAAGAAATAAAACAACATCAAGTTGCCCCCTAAGACCATCCAAACAGCATTAAGTTGCCCCCTCAAATAACATTAAGTTTCCCCCTCAGCAAAGAAATCTCAGACCATCCGAACATGCTACAAAACCTTCTTTATAGTCCTGATTTCTGAAAGATTAATATTGCCTCCTCATACAAAATAGTGAATAAACAAAATAGCATTATTACAGATTTCATCTAAACAGTTCAAACAAACAGAACATCTATGCTTCATTCACCCAAACAGAACATCTATTCTGTTAATTCATCCAAATAGAACAGCTATGCTGCGTTTATCCAAATAGATCAAACAAAAATAAGAAGATATTCACATTGTATAATACGTCTTGGTAATAGCTATTTTGGTTGCCTGAGAAACTTCAAACCATCCAAACAAACATCATTAATAAGTAAATGTTGACCTCATTTTTGTATGAGGTCAGTAGGACCAATCCAGACCTTAGGATCTTTCCAATCCTTAGAATTAATATTGACCCTAGGATCAATCTGATCTTAGATCAATTCAGACTTTAATATTAATCCAGATTCAAATCAATCTTAATCCTATATTAATCTTAAACTTAATTTAATCAAACTCCAGACTAATCTAGACTCTAGGATCCTCCTAGACTCCAGACCTTAGGATCTACTCTAGACCCTAGGATTTTGCTAGACTCTAGATCATATGATCTTCTTAGACCCTAGGATCTATTCTAGACCCTAGGATTCAGATCCATTTAGATCTTAGGAACTATCTAGACCCTAGGATCTTTCTAGAATTCAGACTTTAGGATCTATTCTAGATCTTAAGACTCTTCTAGACCCTAGACCTCCTAGATCCTAGACCTTAGGATTCTTCCAGACTTCAGGTCCTAAGATCTACCCATATTCTAGATCTACCCATATCCTAGATCTACCCAGACTCTAGATCAATCTAGGTCTTAGGATTCTCCTAGACCTTAGATCTATCCAGATCTCAAATCTATTCAAACTCAAGACCAACCCAGACTTTAAATCAACCCATTCAAGACTCAAATCAATCCAGAGTTTAACTTAATTCAAACTCCTGATCAATCCTGATCTTTAAACAACTCAGATCCAGTTGTCACAGCTTTTGACCTGACCTTAATCCTATCTAATCATCTACAATCACCTAAATGATTGTAAATGATTTAGGTAGTTCAAACCCTATCATTTAAACTCAAAATCTAGCTCAAAATTAGAAATCCATATCAAATTCTAAGGCCAAAGGTCTAGGTCCTGAAAACCTTTTCTAGTGAATCTTTAAACACTTCAAAACCTAGTCAAATGACCTCTGATTCAGGGTCTGTCAGTTCCACACTGATGTGGCATGTCTCTAGAGGCAACCCTCCAAATTTGAGCTCATTCTGATGTCTCTAACCCTAGAAATTGAATTGAAATTCAAAGGTTGTAAAACCTTCAAATATTTACAGTCTATGCCACTAGACCTGCCACCCAGTGGATCCTGACCTTAGAGCCTTCTCCAAACCCTCAAATCACTTCCAGACCCTTGATTATGACCCATTGAGCAATAAAATATATTTTGTTGGACTCAATTTGACCCCTAGTTGACCAGGGGTCAAAATGACCAAAATACCGCTATGGGGTGTAAATGGTCATTTAAACCAAATGAGTTCTAAATTGAATGCAACCACCTCTAGTAAGTTTCAATCATCAAACCAAACTTGTTGGACCCAAAACCAGCCCCTGGGTCAATCTGGTTGACCAAGTCAACCAGGTTGACCAAATAGGCCTTTAAGGGTTAAAATATGTCATTTTGACTAAATGATCTCCTCAGACCTTGGAACCACCTCCATTGGTCTCCAAATATCATTTTAAGTCTGTTGATCCCATTCCCATACCCTGGACCCACCTGGTTGACCAAGTCAACCAGGGTTGGCCCAATGACCCATTAAGGGCCCAAACATGTCATTTTGATCAAACAACCTCTCCAGACCTTGAGACCACCACCAATAGACTCAGAATATCATTCTGAACTGGTTGGACCCAGTCCCTGACCCTAGGTCAACCTAGTTGACCAAGTCAACACAGTTGACCCATTAAGCCCATTAAGGACCTAAATAGGTCATTTGACCCAGAGAATCATTTTGATCCTTCAAAATACATCTACCAGACTTTAAACATCAAATTAAATCCATTTAACCTGAACTCAGGTCCTGGGTCAACCTTATTGACCAAACCAACCCAGTTTGACCCAAAATCCCTTAAGACTTTAAATGGGTCATTCCAACCCATTTAATCATTTTAAACCATTTGAGCCCTTAAACCCATTCTAATTCTTGATTCAAATATATTCAAATTGATGAGGAGTTTAAATCATATTCGATTCGACTTGGTCAACCCACCAAGTTTGGTCAAACTTCCATGTTTTGGTCCTACCATCACATACACCATATCAAACCTACTTCAAGCTTTTAACCCAATTACATATCATGGCTCAAGTACATTTAAGCTCAGTATGAGTTAAGTCATAGCCATGGTTGATTGGATCAAGTCAACCTACAATGACTTTGTTAAACCTTTCTTCATACATGTGTATGTATTCAAACCCATTGCAATTAAGCCTTTCAAAACTCAAAGACCCTTCAATCCTATTCAAATGCATACTTTAAACATCTCTAAACCTATCATGAGTCATATCATGGGGTTTCAACCAATGGTCAACTTTGCATTCTATGCATTAATTCACTAAAACTTTAAATGAATTGTTTCAAATCCCTCTCAAACCATTTCAAGTAGCTCCTTAAATCATTTTGCCTGCCTCCTCAGCCTTAATGGGCCATTGACTGGTCAAACCAGTTAATGACTGGTCAAATGGCCATTAAATGGTCAAATGATCTATGGAGTCCAATTCACCCATGTTTAAATCTCTCCAAGGGCTTTAAACATTCTCTGGAGTGTTCTTAAGCTGAATTAAAACCCTGGATTAGAGCTTAATCCAATGCTTGTGGTCCCAAGATGGTTAGGCAAGGACAAGGACCTTTACACCTAATGTCCTTGCTATGTCCTTTTCCACATGCTCCCAACTGCCCTATTACACATGGCAAGCATCAAGGAACCCTCAAAAAGCTATCAAGACCGTCCCTTTAGCCTGAGGACAATTGAATAGAGCAAAGGAATGAGATTGAGCCTCATTCATGAGCTAACCTTATCTCTCCAACTAGACCTCCTCAAGCCCTTCTCCACTTTCGTTTGAGCTCAAAATCATCTAACCTTAATCTCCCAAGTTGAATCCGACCACCAGAAGCTTGCTGGCGGCGAGCTCCCGGCCACTCAAGCCTTAGGTTCGTCCAAGCTCAAGATCTCTCAATCCGTGGCCTTTTAAGATGCGGTTTCAACAGAGAAAATAAGCGTGGACAGTTTACAAGCTCAGAAAGTCCAAAAACATCAAAATCCAATGGTTAGATCTCTCAGAAACTTAAACCCTAAGTTACAGCACTTAGGTTAAAATAGCTTTTGATTAAGTTCATTAATGACCATTCTATCAAATCCCCATTAATTCTCTTCATGATTACTACATGTATTTAAATTTTTATTAAATTATATTGTGTGGTTTGAGAGAACGATCCAAATAATTGTTTCAAGGGCTAAATTGCAATCTGCTTGGGTTGTACCTTTTCTGGGCCATTGATCAACCGATCAACGGCCCAGATTGAGCCATTCTGCAATTTGATCGGCTGCGGATCTGATCCCGTGGTAATTTCTCCGTCCGGATGGATCTGGACCCTGCATTCTGAACCACGGGATGGTTTTTCTGCCATTTGATCTCTTTCATTCGAGATCAAACCGCAGAATTTGATCTCTGCTATTGGATGATGCTAGCGCGAGATTCGACGGCCAGAAATGTGTGCCGATGTGGTTAAGTGAGGTGAGTGGGCCCCGCCGCGCCTTAATCATGCGGCAATGATTGCGCCGCCACACAATTATTACCGCGGTTTGAATGGCCCAACTAGAAGCTACCACGTGGTCGCCCGCCGTCGGATTAAGCCTTAATTAATCTAGCTTTATTTTTAAACCTTTTTTTAAATCAGAAAAACTTCTAAAATTAATTAAAAATTCAAATAAACTCAAAAAATTAAGTGTAATATATCGAACTGTTCAGATTTAAAACCCCTTTAATTAAAAATACTTAATATATTTTAAATTATTTCAAATATTTAATTACTAGGTATTTTTAAATAATATTTAATTATACTAAATCAAGATATTTTCAATTTTAAGGAATTTATTGAGAAAGCTTTCTGTGATTTTCAGAGGTTATATTAAAATTATTATTTTTTAAATAATTTTAATATTATTTCTAATATATATATATATATATATATATATATATATATATATATATATATATATATATGTATATTTAAATGTCCAATTGATTTTTAATTGAAATTAAACCTAAATAACTTTTAAAAATTCAAATGAAAGTATTTTAAATTATTTAAAAATTTCAAAATATTCAAGATTTAATTTGATCTGATTAGAAAACTGTTTCTTAAAGGTTATTTTTGTTTTAATTTAATTAATTTAAATACACTTAATTAACATTAAACTCCAAGAATTCACAATAACAACAACAACAACATCAAGCCTTTATCCCACTACGTGGGGTCGGCTACATGAATCCTTTTTCTCCATTGTGTCCTATTAAAAGTCAAATTCTCGTTTAAATCTAATAAAGAAAGATCATTTCTAATATTTTCTAACCAAGTCTTTTTAGGTCTACCTCTACCTTTCTTAACATAAGTCAAATCTAAGACCTCTACTTTCCTAACCGGGTCATCGGGAGGCCGCCGTTTTACGTGACCAAACCATCTAAGGCGACTCTCTCTAATCTTATCAAGAATTCACAATAAGTTAAATTTAAATAAAGCAATTTAAGTATAATACCTCAAAATTTTAGAAAATTAAGTATTTTAATTTAAAACTAATTTCAAAAATTAAAAATTTGATTTATTTTAATTAATTTTAACCATTTAATTATTTAAATATCTAGTTAATATTTGATTAAGTATTACACTAATTATTTTCAAAATTAAAATTTTATTTTCAAATTACTTTGAGAAAGGCCAGAAGATCTCTCAACCCTTTAAAAATTGTTTTAATAATATTTTGAAATTATTTTATTTTAAAACTTATATATATAGGATTATATATATGGGTACATATTTTAAAGTATATTTTGAAACTATATATATATTTAAATTCCTAAGTTTTGATAGATCCCTTGAAATTATGAACATGGATTAAGTGTATTTGAACATGATTAATTGGGAGTAATGATTAACCAATGAATAATTACTTTGTTAATTATTCATTGATTAATCCTTCACTTAATTAAGCTTTAAATTGCTTTAAGGCTCTCTTAGATTTAGGTATTTGTTGTGTTTGTGCATGTTTATTATTCATATACTTGTTTGAGGGTTAGTGACTTTGATTTAAACCATTTAACTTAATGACATTTCTAAGGACAATAATTAAGGACTTGATTAGAGAACTTAGAATATTTCCAATAATTAGGATACACCTCCTCTTGACTTGAAATTTTGAACATTCAAACTTAGTGACATATTTAGCTCATAGAAATTTTCTCACAGAATTTTGAAGTCATTAAGCCCCTTAATCAACTTAATCAAATTTAAATCCATAAATTACACATAATACCTTAAGCTGACCAGAATTGAATCCTTAATCAATGAAAAATAAAAGCCCTTGACTGAACTTTAAAATCAAGCTTAATTTAAGTTTAATTGTAATTTAATATTTAATTAAATTAATTAATTAAAAATAATTAAAAATTTCAAAAATCTCTCAAACACTTAATAATCACTCTTTAGATCATTCCTGGTCTTTGGAGTTAATTTCAAGAAGTTTGGAGGTCATTTGGAGTCAAATCAATTAAAGACCCTTAATTAAACTAATTTTAAATAATTCAATAAATATTCAAAACTTCAAAAATTCATAACTAATTCAAATGAACTCCAAATTGAGCAAACTCAAAGGCATATGACTCATCTTAAGGTCTAATATTTACCAAAAATGTTAAGTTTCCAGAAATTAGTCAATTTTGAAAAATTCAACTTTTGGTCAAATTTAGTTTAAAATCAAGTCAAAACTTCAAACCTTCATAATAAAATCTAGAAAAATCCAATTTTAGCGTATTTACTGTCTAACTAATCGTATTAAGGTCTAGTATTTTAATAAAATATTAACTTTCCAGAAAATACTTTAAATCAAAAAGTTAATTTTTGATCCCTTAATTAAATGATTAAAATAATCCAGAAAATACCAAAATTCAACAAATGATTTAAAATTCCAGAAAACATCAATTCAATATTAAAATCAGTAACCAACCAATCTTAATTAAAAATTAATTAATTTTCAAACTCAAGTAAAGTCAAATTACTTAATTATACCGGGTACCACTGGGTAACCTAGGCCTACGAGGCTATTAAATTAGCCCCAAGGAAGGTGAAATAAACTAGCCTACGGCCTCGGTGTGCAACAAAGGTGGTGTCCAACAAATAATTAAAAACAATTTTAAAATTAATTTCAAATCATTAAGATTTAAACTTCAATTAAAATTTCCCTTAAGCCTTTCAACCAACGAGAACATCAAACAACTTCAATCAAGTACCATATTTAGATGGTTTGCTAGGACAACCAACTCTAGCCTTAGGCTAGGCCAGTGTTTACTTTTCTGTTGTGTGCTGGATTTTTGAGCTTTCACTGCATGCTGTTTGCTAGTAATAGAATTACTGTGATTGTTTATTTATTTATTGCATTCTGTGATGTGATTGATTGTACGTTAGATCTACCCCTAGGTTAGAAATGATATGTACTAATTCAATCTTATGCAGGTGGTCATGCTCATACAGAGCATTTAAAATTAAAGGGGGTAAAATCATAAATATTAAATTGCACAGGTGCTCCAGAAATTTGCTTAAGTCCCCTTTTAAAATTAAAAGAGCATGGCCAAGTGTGGCTGTGATTGAGTTTTTAAATTTCAATATATTAATTGCTTGAGATGTCAAATATTAACTGCTGATTATTAGGATAACCCTGTAGGTTGTTGAGTCTAGATTTTAAATTTTTATTCAAATGTAATTTGAATGTATTTGAGTTGTAAATATGTTAAGTTCTTTGAGATTGGGATGTTTAAACATCCAATTTGGAATCCAAAGAGGAAGGGACATCCCTTATGGGAGAGTTCCTATCTGTTTGGAGATCCAAATTAGGATGACTTTTAAATATCCAAAGAGAAAAGATAGCACCCCTATTCAGGGGGAGTTTCTTTTCATTTGGATATCCGGACCCGACAATCCAAGGAGCTACAAGAAGACGAAGAAGTGAAGAACGAGAAGACCCATTCTCAAAGTCACTTGAGTCTTAGGAGTAGAATCCGGGTTGTAGTCAGTGGTACCTGGCCACTTTATTTTTTTCTACAGATCCTGGGTTGTTTAATTAAGTGGCACTTGCCACATGGACTTTCAATTTAAATTTTAATTTAATTGATTTGATTAATATTGATTGTTTGATGTTGATTGTGATTAAGGATCCACATGCTTTTAGTAGTTTTTTGGCGATAATTGCATGCCAATTTTGATTTAGCCTGGAACTCGATCGGAGGCTCGTGAGGGTACGATCAAAATTATTTCTACTTAAAAAAAAATTAAAAATTTTAGGCTCAGATAGTAACTCTAACGCTTTTAAGAAGTAAGCCCGGACTTGCCAGGGGTTTTTCATGCATTCATATTGACTTTTCTCTTCCGTGCTAGGCACCTCCCCACCTGCGGGTTTTGGTAGACCACCTGACCTATTAGGGTGTAGTTCTGTCCAAGGGGATGTTGTGTAGTCTCTAGGAAAAAACCTATTTTTAAGCCTGATTTTAAAATTTCTTCATCCTGATTTCAGCATTTAATCGAGTCAACTAGCATGCATTGCATTAGATACAAATTAAAAATTGAGTCTAAATCTTTAATTGCATTCTTAGCTTAATCATTTTACCCAACATATGTCAAGGGGTCAATTAGGAATCTGTGTTAGATGTCGACCCCAATTTCTTAAAATTAATCTTAAACAACATCCCTAACCACTCTTTCATAAAAGACCGGACCCATGGTTTTAAAGCATTTAGGTAGTTTAGCTGGCTCCCCAATCCAGGCCGGGGTATGTCCAGGAATGCATTGCATTAGCTAGGATCCGGGCCACTGATTTTCAGTACTCATTTTAGACTTAGGTTCTGAGGTAGATCTTCAATCCTAAACCTCAACCTTCCGGGAATCTAATTCTCACTTTCTAATAAAATTGACCACTCAAACATTAAATCTCTTTCAATCAAATTTAAGCCCAACACTTAGGATAGGTTGGGGTATTTCTGAAGTAATTCAGAATCTCAAAATACCTCCTACCCTTCCTCCTTTGACTCCAGAAATAAGTGTTCAACCTTGAACCATTCCCGATTGAAAATTCCAGTCCCTACCTCCTTTGACATCAATCTTTGAAAATCTTAAATAAAATTCGTATCGCTATTTTAATCGAGAGTATTTGTAAGAAATTTTTTAATTTCTTACGATGTAATTAACTACGAGGGCTTGCGCTCGTAGGAGATTTGGAAACACATACCAGATTTTCAAAATCAAATTTTTCAAAACCCTTAATTAATTATCTTTGGAAAATTCAAAATTGACGATCATTATCGTCATATTCAAATTATGGATAGTAATTGATATCTTCTTTCTTCGGAGAGATATATCAATTACAATCGTATTTTTAATTATGAAATTAATGATCCTTTTTATTCAAATTAACATAATCAAACAGTTGATTAAACATCATTTTGATCTTTCGAGATCGTATGTTGTTTCTCTTTGAGTTTGATTATGATAATCAAGTTAAATCCAAGGATTTGAAATTTGAACCCATTAGGAAACGATATGTTCACCTCTCGAGGTGATTTATCATTCATAATGAGCGTTCAATTTCAAAATTAAAAATTTCAGAAATTAAATATTTTCTAAAGAAAATTAAACACTTTTTCAAAACTATCTTTTTCAACCAAAACAGTAAACTGCATTTAGTAGCAAAAAACCATTGATCATTAAGTCCAACATGTGTTAAGTCCAACAACATTAAGTACTACAATGCATTACGTAAAAAACAACATTAAGGAACAAACAGCATTAAGTAGTAAACTACTAAATTGCACTGATTTTATATAGTTGATAATACAATCTCCACCTCTTTATCCTCTTCTTCCTCCTACAAAAGTGAAGATAATTGAATGTTCATATGTAAGTGTTTGGGATACCAAATGAATGTATTGTATGTACAATTATTACCTTCACCCTTCCCTTCAGCTCACAGAAGCAGCAACCCCAGTTGGAACCACAAAGAAGAGCTTGCATAGTTTCGACCCCTAATTTTGATCGATATATATATCAAGTACTCTTTCTTCAACACTAAATGTGGACTCTGAAGCTACTATACTAATAGGGATGGATAAAATATCAATAGCCATCCTCGAAAGTATGTGATATTTGGCTTGGTTTTATTTCCACCATGTTATCACATCAAACTTCTACCATTCACTACAAAGTTCTAAGCCATCTTCCAAATAGTTATGTAAATCTAATTTGATAGGTCTTGTGCTTGTTTTGGATGAAACATATGAAGTAAAATCATGTCAACCACTATATTTTTTAGAGTTAGATAGATTGTCTGCACTTTGCAATGAAGTGTTTGTGCTCCATGAACTCCCTCCTGTAAAACCACTAACACCATCACTTTCTGCTTCAAAACTTGTAACATATTCCTCATACATTTTGTAGAGTTATTTCTTACATGCTGCACATTCCTGATAGTTTCATCTCAAGGATGTCTCATAGGGTAGGCAAACTCAATAACAACAAACTTCATTCTTGAATCCATCACTGAACCAAATGCCATGAGGAGATTACATTCTCCCTAATATTTATCAAATTTTTCTTTCATCTTCTTGGTGATATCTACAATGAAATGATCAGTTGAAAATGCCCTCTCATCTGACACCTTCTTTATAGTGCATTTTTGTGAAAGAAATAAATTGGCTGTAGGGTAATTTATTTCAAAAATTATATTAGTTGCTTCGTTAAAGAATCCCAAAATATCATAAACGTTTTCAATTTTATCTCACTCTTCCTCTGTTGGACATGCAACATATGCCACTTCTCTTTCATTATACAAAAAAAGCTTCCCTTAACCGCAATGCCACTGTCAACATTGAGTATGTTGAGTTTTAACATGTTGGGCCATCCATTACTAGCTTTCTAGTAGGTAATTGTAATTGCTGTATAACCTCAGAAAATCTGACTAACATAGCTTCATATGCATTAACAAAACTAACAGTATTTCTAATCTTATCAATAATATAATCTACACTTTTACACCATCCTTAACCATTAGGTTTAGTATGTGAGCACAACAACATATATGAAATAACCTTTCTACAAAGAATAATTTTTTTCACTCTAAAATTATCTTTTAAAAGACTCATTGACCTATCATTATTCAATGCATTATCAACAGATATAATAAATATTTTGTCCTCAACACCCCATTCACAAAGAGCCTTATAGAGGGTATCAACAATTTCAGTATCTATATGTGGTGGTGATAAATGCAAGAAACTTAAAACTCATTTTTCTAACCTCCATTATTAATCATTATAATGAGCTGTAACTGTCATATATGATATTATCTAATTTTTACACTTCCATAATTATGTAGTAAAACTAATTTTGTTAATGCTCTTTAAAGCATTTTTTAGTTTTTTATGCTCTCTTTTATATACTTGTATTACATCATTACGTGTTGTTGCCCTTGAATACTTCACAAAAAAAGGTGACATAGACTTCAAAATTAATTTGAATCAAAATTCTTCAACAACCAAAAATTTTTTCTGATTATTTAGTATGTAATGTGTTATCATCTCTCTAACTTTTTAATGATCATATTTAAAGATAGTCAACATTCCACCATCTTGACTGCTTTGGCCAAATGAGTTATTTATATCTGTTGGTTGAAAAAGTAAGATTTTTTATTTTTTAAGTCATGAATCCTAGCAGCACAATGGTCCAAATGTCTTTTAAATTAGGTGGTTGCACCAATACCTCCTATAACTAACTATTTCTTACAATGCACACACTCTTTATTTCTTTGCCCAACAGGAAGAATAACTTCCTTAAACTCATCCCAAACTTTAGATATTTTTTCCTTTTCCTTTTTCCTATAATATCATCAGCTTTTTCAACATCATTCACTTGATTATCATTAATTCACCTTTCAACCTCTTCATCAATATCATTGTTATCTTTATGTGAATCATTCTCATTCCCAGGATGACTACCAACATAAGAGTGAAGATTATCATCTAGTCTTTCAGTCTCAATATTTACAGGCTCAATGTTATCTCCTTCCATGCTTATTGGTATTGACATTCTTAATAAAGATCATAATAGAACAAGTTACATGCATAAAAAAATATTTGAAATGCATAAAGAACCCAAAAACTACATTCCAAAAATATGAAATAGAACAAGTGTAGCAGGCTAGCAGCTGTCTATTGTCTACAAACAATAATTTATATGAAACCTCTTGGTAATGGATATTGCAATTGCCAGAGAAGTTTTAGACCATCCAAACAAGCTACATCATTACCATAGGAAAAATATAGATTCTCCATAATCCTTAGCAAAAAATATCTTCATGCAAATGTCAAAAAGTTTCAAATGTCACAAAGTTTTAATAGCTATAATAAATGAACTTTAGCTACACCACAAACTTCAGCTGTAATAAAAGTGTTCACTCATTGTAATAGCAAAATTGATCTTAATGCTAGGTCACAAACTTCAGCTACATCACAAACATCATCACTCTTCGAAAGAATCAACCCAGAAAAAAATAGAAAGAAGTAAAATAGACAAAATCTTGACCACATATTTGCTTTGCAATCATGACCGCATATTTGCTGCAAACGCCTCACACCTCAAAAACCAGCCAAGAAACATATAAACAATTTCATTCATAGGGGAATAACCTCAATAAATAAGAGGACTGAAGAAAAAATTTTGTAGAACATGAAACATAGAAAAAACTCCTCAGTTCACCGAATACGAAGTTCAAAATGGAGTGCGAACCTCCACAGGTGTTGAAGATTGAAGAAGAAGATTCGAAACGGAGTGAGAATCGTGTATTTTCTTCAAAACTGCCTCGTCTTGCACTCGCTAGGTCACACGAGATGGGGGGAAGAAGAAGGATTTCCACCATTTGTGGGAGTCCTGAATGAAATTAGGGCTAGGGCTGCTAGGCTTCGGTGCTTCATAAATTATATAAGGGGATTATATTTTATTAATTTTTATTGAGCCGGCTCGATGAGCTGTCGAGCTGCAAACTATTGTGCTCGAACTCGAGCTCGTATACTACACGAGCTCGACTATAAGCTCGAACTCGATGCTCGACAAGCTCGGCTCGCGAGCTTATTAACGAGTCAAGTTTAAGTTGGCTCACGAGATGGCTCAGCTCAATTATACCCCTGAGTGAAGCCAAAATCTCTCTTACATCCACACAGGGTGGATGAGGCCAGAATAAAATATGTAGGGCTCTTGTAACATCATAGATCACTACTAAAAAATTGAATTTTTTGCAACAGATGTTAGGAGCGATTTTAGAACCGCTGCCAAAATCATCTTTTAGCATCAATTTTAAATGCTATAAATTGCATCAATTCTTCTGGGAGGTATTTGTGGCGGTTAAAACTGACACAATTCTGTCAATTTGCACCGTTTATAACCGCTGCAAAATCAAGCACTTCCCCAAATCTACCTCGCCGGTCATCACACCACTGCGGAATGCCTTTGCAGCATTTTGTAATTATGGCAGAAGTGTAGAAATTTTAGAATCGCTGCAAAGAAAATTATGGCAGTTATAACCGTTGGGATAGGTCTAAAATTGTGCTGCGGTTGCCCTATTTTTTGGTAGTTAATAGTGCACTTTACATTTTCCTTTATCAGAATTGCCTCCATATGTCATGCTATGAACTTACAATTTGAACATTTCAACATAGAATTATAACATTAGACATGAAGATTATGATGCAAGAATTATTCGGTATACAACATTCAGGTGTTAACACGGGTGTAAAATGCCTAATTCCTTAACTATCTTTTTCAAATATCATTTGAAGATGACATTTAGAACATCATTTTAAATCTTTTGTAACTAGTACTAGAAATGTCACATTAATCTAATATACACATAAATTTGTATAGAGAAAACTAACCACTAATTTTAGTTTCTTACTATTAAAATGCTTAGAATGGTGTATACTACAACATACTAAAAGTTTTAAGACTAAAGTTTATTAAAATCAAAGAAATATACTTTTTATTCATATCTCATTATATACTTATTGAAATTGAAATAAGAGATAGGTGTTTAAAAGTTTATCTCGTGCTCTAAAGAACCCTTAACTAGCCCAACAGACAAATTGTAACACCTGAAAAGTCACTGTGCTGTTCAACCAATTCTGACACGATTAGATTCAACATAATCTATTAAATTTGTGTATTTGAAACCTTCTGCATATGTCTGAGAATATTCTATATGCATGTGAGAGCCTGTATGGGTTCTGAAATGGGTCTTGGGGGGTCTATTTGCATATTTAAAAAGTCTAAAATTTCCCATGAGGCACCACAACACTGGTGTTAGAGACGCATCGATGCTAAGCTCTCTGGATGTCTGGATAAAAAATTTTGCGTAACGACTCTTGAGCACTGTGGGCTTCTACAAGGAGTGTCGTGATGGGCGCCATAGGGCATCTTTAGAGAACTTAGAATAATTATAGAAAATAGGACACACCTCCTATTAACATGAAATTTAAACTATTTGAACATAGTGACATTCTCAGTCTATAGGAAAATTCTCACTGATTTTTGAAACTATTAAGCCCTTAATTAATTTTCTTAAGTTTAAACCCTTAATTAACCTTAAAATTTTCAAAAATTTTAATAAATCAAATTTAAATCATAAAATTACAAATAATACCTCAAACCAACCAGAATTCAATCATTAATCAATGAAAAATAAAAGCCCCTTGACTAGACTTTAAAATCAAGCTCAATTTAATTTTAATTAAAATTTAATATTTAATTAATTTAATTAATTAAAATTAAAAATTTAAAAAAAATTTCAAACACTTGGGAATCTCTCCTTAGGTCATTTCTGACCTTTAATTTCAAGAAGTTTGGAGTTCATTTGGAGCAAAATCATTAAAACTCCTCTAATTAAACTATTTTAATAATTAAAATAAATAATCAAAACTTCTAAAAATTATAACTAATTCTAAAAAATTTTAAATCAGTAAAAATCAAAGGCATTCAACTCATATGAAATTTTAATATTTATCAAAATCTTAAACTTCTAAAAATCATTCAAATTTAAAAAAGTCAACTTTTGGTTAAACCTTAGCCAAATTTTAAGTCAAATCTTCAAACATTCATAACTAAATATAAAAAAATTCAAATCCAGCATAATTATAGTCTAATTGATCATATTAAGGTCTAATATTTTATAAAAATACTAACTTTTTAGAAATCAATTTTAATTAAAAAGTTAGTTTTTCACCCCATAATTAAATGATTAAAATAATCCAAAAAATTCTAAAATTTGATAATTAATTCTAAACTTCAAGAAATATTAAATCAATATTAAAATCACTCAACTAATCCTTTAATACATAACAAATACTCTAAATATGAAGTTTTTAGGATGGACTACTCCGGACTGCAGGGCAACGTGACCTAAGGAGGCCTGGTTCCTCGAGCCTGGTGGCACAATGCCACGAACAAATTCAATGGAGTGTGAAAATTTAATTCTAATTGATTAATAATTATTTAAATAAATTTAAGATCCTTAATTCAAATGTATTAACCTAATTTTTAGGTTGGATTACTCAGGATTGTGGGGCTACGTGTCCTAAGGAGACTTTGTTCCTCGAGCATGGTGCCACAACGCCACGAACTGATTAATGACAAACTTAAACAAATTAAATCTTAAAATCAACAACCAATCAACCTTAATAAAAAATTTTATTAATTTTTAAATATTAATCAAATCAAATCATTTAATTATACCGGGTACCACTAGGTAACCCAAGCCTACGAGGCAATTAAATTAGCCCAAAGAAAGGTGAAATAAACTTCACGGCCTCAATGAGCAACAAAGATGGTATCCAATAAATAATTAAAAATTAATTTTAAATTATTAAGACTTAAACTCTAACTAAAACTTCTCCTTAAGCCTTCTAACCAATCAAAATTTCAAACAACTTTAATTAATTGCCTTATATAGGACATATCCAAATCATATGATCTTTATACACACTTTAGATGGTTTGCTAGGATAACCAACTCTAGTCTTAGGCTAGGATGGTGTTTTACTTTACTACAGTTATGTGCCAAATTTTTTATGATTTTCACTGCATGCTGTTTGTTAATAGTAGAACTGATTAATGTGAATATTTATTTAAATTCCTACACTCTGTATTTTGATTTGATTGTGCATTAGATTTACTCCTATGTTAGGGACGATTTATATTAATTCAATCTTATGCATGTGGCCATGCTTAAATAGGGCATAATAATTAAATGAGGCATAAACTTAAGCTTTAAAATTAATAATATTTTCTACAAGCACTTTAGAATGCATAAGTCTCCTTTTGAATTAAAAGAGCATGGCTAAATATGGCTGTGAATTTGAGTATTCAACTTTTGGTATATATTAACTATTTGGGATGCTTATTCAAATATTGATTTATTAGGATAACCCTACAGGTGTTGAGTCTAAATTTAATTTCTATTTAAATGTAATTTGATTTAAATTTGAGTTGTAATTTTAAGTACTTTGAGAATGTGATATTAAATATCTAATCTAAAATCTAAATAGAAGGGTGACATCCCATAGGGGAGAGTTCCTATTTATTTGGATATCCAGATTATGATACTTTGAGAATCCAAGGAGAAAAGAAAATACCTATTTGGGGAGAAATTTTTTTTCACTTGGATATCTGAACCTGACGATCCAAAAAGCCTGCAAAAGGACAAAAAAGTGGATAACAAGAAGAATCCCAATTCTCAAAGTCACTTGTGTCTTAGGAGTAGAATTTGGGTTGTTGTTAGTGGTGCTCGGCCACTTTACTTTTTTACAGACTCTAGGTTGTACAATTAAATGGTACTTACCACATGGACTTTCAGTTCGAATATTAATTTAATTGATTTATTTATTAATATTAATTGTTTGATGTTGATTACGAAATAGGATTACATGCTTTTAGTAGTTTTTTGCGATCTTGTATGCCGTATTTATTTTAGCCTGGAACCCGATTGAAGGCTCGTGAGGGATCGTTAAAATTTTTCTACTTTAATTAAATTTAAAAATA
The DNA here is from genome assembly GCA_019925795.1 of Dendrobium chrysotoxum. Lineage (NCBI taxonomy): Eukaryota > Viridiplantae > Streptophyta > Magnoliopsida > Asparagales > Orchidaceae > Dendrobium > Dendrobium chrysotoxum. The sequence goes on along the minus strand of CM034305.1, from coordinate 95,855,696 downwards.
TTTAAGCTCACATAGCAACTCTAACGCTTTTAAAAAGTAAGCCCGGGACTGCCGGGAGTTTTTCATAATATATTTGCTGCATTTTCTTTCCATTTATTAGGCACCTTTCCGCCTGCGGGTTCTAGAAACCACCTGGCCTATGAGGGTGTAGATCTATCAAGGGGAGCATATGCATTTTAAGATAAAATTTATTTTTTAAGCCTAATTTTAAAACTGCTACATTCAAATTTATGCATCTTAATCAAGTCAACTGACATGCATTGCATTAGAAAATAACTTAAAAGAGTCTAAATTTAATTGCATTTTTATTTCAAGTTTCATATCACCCAATATAAGTTAAGGGGCCAATTAAGAACTTGTTCTAGATGTCGGCCTCATTTTTCTTAAACTTAACTTAATACAACGTCCCTACCACTCTATATTAAAAAGACCAGACTCATGGTTTTGAATCGACTAAGTGGTTAGTTGGCTCCTCAATCTAGGCCGAGGTAAGTCCAGATCTTGTATTATATTAATTAGGATCCGGGTTACTGATTTTCAGTACCCACTTTAGACTTAGGTTCAGAGGTAGGCTCAGGCTATAAGACCTCAAACTCTGGGAATTGAATCCTAATTTTCTAATAAAATTAATTATTCAAAACTTAAATCTCTTTCAATCAAATTCAAGCCTAACATTTAAGATAGGCCAGAGTGTTTTTTGAATTGTTTCAAAATATCAAAATACTCCATACCCTTCTCCCTTTGACTCTGGAATAAGTGTTCAATTTTGAACCAATCCTGATTTAAAAACTCCAACCCCTACGGCCCTACCTCCTTTGACATCAATCTTTAAAAATCTAAATAAAATTCTCACCTCTATTTTAATCAAGATTATTTGTAGGAAACTCCGGTTTCTCTATAATGTAATTAACTACGAGGGCTTGCGCTCGTAGGAAATTTAAAAACTCAAATCTAATTTTCAAAATCAAATTTTCAAAACCCTCAATTAATTATCTTTGGGAAAATTAAACTTAATGATTATTATCGTCATTTTCAAATGATCAATAATGATTGATAACTTCTTTCCCCAGAGAGATATATCACTTACTATTGTAATTTTGATTATAAAATTAATGATCATCTTATCCAAATTATTATAGTTAAATTTTTTATTGAACAATTATTTTGACCATTCGGGGTCATATATAGTTCTCTCTCAAATTTGACTATGATAGTCAGGATAAATTTAAATTCTAAAATTTAAATCTATCAGGGAATGATATCTTTACCTTCCGAGGTAATATATTATTCATGATGACGTGTTTAATTTTAAAATTAAACTTTTCCAAAGAAAATTAAATCTTTTTCAAAAGACTTTTCAATCAAACACCATATTAGATATATGTTCATCTTTACATATTTTCCCCCTAACACGTGAAAGGTATATAGGCTGGACTACCTTGAGTTGCAAGGCTATATTTCTTAAGGAGATTTTATCCTCATTGCCACTGCAATAATGCCGCATACCTCATGAGTTAAGGGAAAAAGATCTAAATATCTATATAAATAGTCTCTCTTAGAAATTTAAAATAACCCTTAAGAACCCCACTCAATTCCTTAACCACCAAAGTGTTAAATCTTAAGTCAGGTAGAACCTTTATATATCTATAGATAAAGAGTTTTCTATTCTCATGTCAACCTTCAAAAATAAATCTATTTTAAATAAAGGAAGCCTAGGATCTTTTTCTTCTTTTTGTGGTGGGCAGCCACCTTAGTGTGTCATCTATTGGCCTTACCCTGAGTCTTAGATGACCAAGGAAGGATTAATTGACCTTATCACCACATAATTATTTTAGCCTTAATTAGGTGTATAATTGAGGATGGGTCATTTATTCCTTAATTTTTTATAACCTTAGCAGAGGTTAGGGTCCATATCTTTGGACTCTTCATAACTTAATGATCATAATTATAACCCTAAAACTAAATATTAATTAATTCATCCTAAATGACTAAGTACTTAAAGAAAAATTTAAGGGCTATTAAATGAAATAATAAAAACTTGATCTTGCAACTTGAACCTCTCACTTAATTTGGGATAGTTAGGTACATTAATTTTTACACACACTTAGGTGCTGGATAAGACACATTTTCATAGGCATCCTAAGATGGGGTGTAGCTAGAATAATATTTTTTATTTTTTATTTTACATTTTACATATGTGATGATATGATGATTATTTTTGGCTTGGATTATTTTTTTGGTTGATTTGTTTTCTATTTCGTGGATTGATGAGTGGTTACTTTCCCTTAAATGGTTAGATTTTTATAGAGATATCTTCTATTGGTGGCCACATTCCTAAATGTCATATAAAAATGCTCAAATAATTATCATAAATGTACTTTTTAATAAGTACCACGAAGAATGCTAAACCCTTGAGCATATGGCCTTAAAAACTAGGTTTTGGATGCTGATATATATGATTTTTATTAGAATTGTGCTAACAAATTTTTTATAGGAGATTTATGTCATTTTTATTTTCAAATAATTTTAGTTAGGAAAATCTTGTAGGTATGTGAGAATTTTAGAAGGCTGGAAGCCAAGCAGGTGGAGACCGATCAAGAACCCATACATCAGCTTATTTATCTATAGAATTAGGCTTATTTGTAATTATGGTAGAGCTCGATTACCTTTCTTTTATTTTCTTATGGTGTATTGCAAAACCCAGCAGCATTTATGACCATTAACTATTATTTATTTGTTTGATGATTGATGTGTTTAGTTTGATTGAGCATTAGAACTGTATGATTTTCATATATTTTTTATTTTATTTTGCTTGGGGGTGGCTCAGACGGAGTCCTCGTTATGCTCGATTTGATTTCATGGATTTGAGATGCTAGGTGGAGTTTAGCTGTTACCCCTTTTTGAGTAGGGTGGTAAATCCAGGTCGGGGCTTCCTAGATCCTTTGTGGAGTTTAGGTTATAAGTTCCATCACGGTGTCTTGTATTAATTAGGTCAGGGGTATTAGTACTTGGAGCACGGTACGTCCCCTTATAAATTTAGGGTCCAAGGCTGACGATATGTGTATGTCGCCGTATGCCTTATAGTTGGGTAAATTCTCCATTCTTCGAAGGTTGTAGATCTCACGCATCCAAGTCACATGGGTGACGTCGCCTCCATCATTCTCTCACAGATGCTTTATATGTGATGATTCCTCTCCTCACTCTTCTTTTGACCGGCCGAGTGCTTATGTGATCCATGCAAATTGAATAGACTGATTGAGCCTATCTTCCATTAAATTAGGAGAGCCTAGATATTCCACTATGCACCAAACTATGAAGTGAATAATATATCGTCCCTAATTGAGAGTATTCTTAGGTCGAAGCCTAAGAGGTAATTAACCATGGGGGCTTGCGCCCATGGGAAATCAACACCCATATCAAATAAATCTTATTCGAGCTGATGTATTGAATGAGGAAAATCTCATAATTATTAGGTATATATATTATTACCCATCGAGGTGTGTAGGTGAAAGCTACTATCCTCCATGGTTAATCATATATATGGTCATATCTGCTCTCCCATTGGCCTGTTTGTGCAGAGTGTAAAGGTCTACAACCATTTTGTCCTACATGATAGTGCAATCGTACCATTTGCATTTTGATCCCTGCTTGCAACATCCTTTTGGAGACCCACATTGATAATAAATGAAAAGAGAATTTTATTGATGAGTTTATTTTCAAGATATTGACATTTATTAGCATCTATGTGGTTTGATGTTTGTTTTAAAGTTAAATGGATAAAAAATCTAAATAGTTTTCAAAACTTAGATCTTGGGGTTTGCCTGCTGCAAACTAACATGATAGTACCTGTCCAGTTTGTGGGTCTTATCAGATTGGGTTGTGACATAAATTTAGTTCTATGATCTTCTTTTCTCTCTCCTCATTTGAGTGATTTTAGTAAAATAAATTTATATATTTATATATAAAAACATCATTTTGGTCTAACATTGGGGCACTCACTTCTCCAACGCCACAGTGCTCAACTAAATATTCCAGATGCTCTATATTCCTTTACTCAAGAGCCCGACGCTGCAGTGCTTCTTCAAATCTTCTTTCCAAACAAAGAGGATAATGTCGCATCATCATTATTCCCAGCACCGCGACGCTCTAAAGACATTTTGCATTCTATGATTTTTTTCTCTCCCATTCGATTCTTAAACTTATTTAAGGTTAATTAGACATTCTCGAGCTTAAAATTAATAATTAAATTAGAATGAGTGAAAATTCATACCAAATAAGTTCGATTAGCAGGGTTGTGGAACGGATGTCACACTTCTAATATTAGAGATAGGCAAATCACTAATCTTCTCGCCCTCTAACCCCATTCTCCTTGAACGTCGGTTAAATCAATTTTCTTCCTTCCCTCTAGGTATTTCCACCTTGTTGCCTAGCTCCACCATCTACCTATCAACCTATCTCGATATTTTTGAATTATGAAATCCTTTTTTTTAAAGTTTGTGACTCAAATTCGATTTTTTTTAAAGCCTACCAGAACCTCCATTATAAATTTCTAAAATGTTAATACATTGTGAGAAAAGATTCTTAAATTTTTTGCTTCAATTAATACACCAACTCCAGAAAATATTTATAATTATGATTGAAGGGATGTTATTTGATTTATAAATATAATGATATATATATATTGACATTCAAGGAGTAATCATTCCTCATTATTCTTTCTTAAATTATATTTTTATAGTGTAAACTTTTTTTTAAAGAAACCTTAACACTAATATTTTTTTAGTTAACAAAAGAGTTATTTTATATACATTTTTAATCAAAATTTCTTAATTTGAGAAATAACTTTTTTTAGATCACATCCAAATTAAAAAAAAACCTCGAATGGCATCACAAAAAAATTTAGATAATAGAAAAAATAAGTGCTTTACGGCTTTTGCTTCACCTAACGCACCATCCATCGTTGTCACTCTTAGCCACGCTCCTATCATGTTATAATAAGACGACAAAAGAACTCCGAATCGTTTCCGTCTACGTTCACACCAATCATCCTAAGCCAGTAGGAGCGGTTGGGGATTTTTTGCCGGATGCGTTGACGCCATGCGAACGGCGCCGACGGAGATAATGCGGGACGAGATGGCGGTGCAATGGTCGGGGGTGATGGAGTACACGAAGGCTGCGCAAGAAAAGGGAACGGATGCGGTGGATTGGGCAGTGCAGCTCTCGGCGGCTCTGGCCTCGGCTGGTGTGGCGTCGCCGTCGCCGGAGCTCGCTCAAGTGCTGGTCTCCCACTTGTGCTGGGCCAACGACGTCCCTCTCGCCTGGAAGTACATCGAGAAGGCACTCTCAGCCGGTCTCGCCCCTCCTATGGTCCTCCTCGCCTTCCTCTCTTCTAGGTCTCTCTCCCTCTCTCTTTCTCTCTCTATCAATTTGAGATTATATTTCATCGAATGGTAAAGTAATCGAGTCAATCATTCGGTGGAGTTTTATTTCCTCGGAGCAGCTTATATGTTCTGGTTAGAAGATTAGGTTACATGAGAAAGATTTGCCCCTTGCTTAGAGATTCATCGTTTTTGCACTCCCGACTATATGGTGTCAGGGGGCAGAGAGGCTTGGGTTAGAAAGTATTCGATGACATATTGACTGAAATTATTCGTGAAAAATGAGTATCTGCTTTGGATCTTGGTATGGTCTTTAGAGGGTCTGCTTCCAGTTGTATATCTTGACTAATAGGAAGTTGACTGTGCAATTGATGCCTCCAACCCTTCTCCACAAGTTGAAGCTTGTGTTGTGATGGTCTAATTTATGTATTATTCTATTTTATTTTTTTGCTCTTGATAAGTGTTAGATTTATTAGAATTTTTTTGTTACCTTATTTATATTATCATATATGCTTAATATTTATTAGGAATTTATAGTCTTAATTATTGTAATATATTCTTGTGATGAAGGATATTATCCTTTATTGTACTTTCTTTATTGCTCTTTTCTTGAATTTTTGCATAGGCATGTTTCGATTAGCATTAGGATCATTCAAATAAAGATGTAGTTTTTTTCATAATTTTTGACATGATATTTGAGCCACCTTTTATGCCTTCTTAACTGTTAGGACAATTTGAAATTTAACTCTAAAATAACCCCTCTCTAAAGAAAGGCATATTTATAGGCAAGTTATCCTCAATAACATTTAGACCCATTAATTACTAAATTACCTCTAAGAAGGAAAACCAAAGACAACATATCTTCAAAAAACTAATTAATTATAAAAAGTCCCTCTTAATACTATGTCACATGGTCACATGTGAATTTAGCCGCTCGTGATTCGCATGCCTAGAACTAACCGCTTTGAGATTCCCCCGCCTATGCTTTGCCTGTTGCATGGACCTCTTCGCCCACCCATGCCTCACTATGATTCATTCGTTTTATTTGCTTGTTTAGGATTTTACTTGTTGCTCGCAATACATTTGCTCTTGCCTTGCTCGCCTTACTACAATTCAACTTGCAAGTTGGCCCCCGCATTTCTAATTCTCTCTCTAACTTGGATATTTGTAGCTTTGCTAACTTCTCCGCCTTCGCCTCCTATTTTGAAGAGCATGTGAGGATTTCTTTAAGATCTCGTTAAGATCCTTTAGAGATCTTGTGAAGATTTCTTAAGGATCCTATGAATATTCTGTGAGGATCTTGTATCTCGCGATAATTTCATCACCTTTGATCTCGACAAGGGTTGGTCCATCGTCGATCTCTTAGTTGTTCTTGGTTTTCTAGTGAACGCCCCTAATCAGCACTTTGAAAATTTGTTAAACAACATTTGGCTTAGATCTCTCAATTCTACTTACATTATATGAACTTTCTGATACAATCTTACCTGTAGTTTAGGGAAAATAGAGAATCTGGCTTTAATTAAGAAAAATCCTGGACTAAATTTCCATAGATTGGTGCGGATTACCTAAGAAATGGAGGTTCTTGGTGGCGGTTTTTACAGAAACTGAGAGCTGAGAGAGTTTTGGAATTCTGTATTTTTACAGAATTCTAAAATCTGAAGGGATCTTGAAGGTTGTGGAGATCTGTTGGAGCTTAAACAACTAGTGACCTTTAGTTTTGAGAGCAGTCTGCCGTGGGTAGTAGGAAACCGTAGGGAGGCAACAATCCTGGCGGGATGGAGGGAAGAAGACTCGGTTCTTGAAGGCCTGGCTGCTGAACCGGAGGCTCGACAGCTGGGAGGCAGCAAACTTGGCATGATGGAGGGAAGAAGACCCGGTTCTTGAAAGCCTGGGCTGCTGTTCTTGCAGTAGAAATGGGTAGGGAGAAGGTCTCGCTGAGACCGGGAGGAAGGAGGGGGGGGGGGGGGGGGTCTTGGAGACTCCATTTGGGGCCCAAAGGGCAGCAGCAATTAAGAAATCAATTCACTTAATTGATTGACCTAATTCTATCTCCTTTCTTATTATCATGGCCTTTAAATAGGCAAGTTTGATATAATTTACACAAAGTCCTTCCAAACTCTCAAAATGCAGAGATAATACATGTAGAGCTAAAACAACTAATTAATCACTTGGAGGAGATTAGCATTTGATGATCAAACTAGGCTTTTATTAACGGGCCTCTTTAGGTCCTCATGGGCCCAAAGTTGGGTAACCAACCCGCTAACTTCTTCTCCACCTTCGTGACTTTGCGTGCGTGTAGGATCTCCAATGGTAGTTTGAATAGGACTTCCTTGACCGTTAGCTTGATATGTATCATTCCCTTCCTCTTGAGAAGGATTTGCCCTCAAATGGAGATCTGCATCAAAATTGCTTAAATCAGAAATATTAAAAGTAGCATTAACTTCATACTCACCTGACAAGTCAAGATTGTAGGCGTTGTCATTGATGCGCTCTAACACTTGAAATGGTCCATGTCCTTTTGGAAGTAATTTGGATCTTCTTTGATTTGAAAATCTTTCCTTTCTTTTATGTAACTAGACCCACTCTTCCGGCTCCAAGAGTAACTTGGTATGACCTTTGTTGGCTTGCTTAGCATATTGTTTGGTTCGTTGCTCAACATTAATCCTTGCCTTCTCATGAATATGCTTTACAAAATCTACTTTCTTTTTTCCATCTAAATTAAAATATCCAGTAACAGACAAAGGAGATCAATCTAATGAAATTAAGGGATTAAAACTATACACAATTTCAAAAGGTGAAAACTTAGTGACAGAATGAACAGTGCAATTATAAGCAAACTCAGCATGTGACAAATATTTTTTCAAAGTTTTAAATTTTTAATATTCTTTCTAACAATAGCTCTCAACAAAGTAGATAATATTCTATTTATGACTTTAATTTGACTATTAGTTTGTGGATGACAAGTGGTAGAGAATAATAGTTTAGTACCTAATTTGCACTATAAAGTTTTCCAAAAATAACTTAAAATTTTGACATCTCTATCCGACACAATGGTCCTAGGTATTTCATGTAATCTCACAATTTCTCTAAAGAACAAATTAGCAATATTTGAAGCATTATCAGTTTTATGACAGTGAATAAAATGCGCCTTAGAAAATCTATCAACTATTACAAATATTGAGTCTTTCCCATTTTTAGTTCGGGGTAAACCTAATACAAAGTCCATTGATATATCTACCCATGGTTCTTTAGGAATAGATAATGGCATATATAACCCATAGGGCTGCACTCTTGATTTGGCTTATTTGCAAGGAACACACCTATTACAAATTTATTCTACATCTCTTTTCATGTGGCAAAAAAAATATTTTTTGTAGAATAGCTAAAGTAATGGCTACCTTAAAAAAAAAAAAGTGCCCCATAAACCCTCCACTATGTGATTCCCTAACCAGTAATTCTCTTAGAGAACAAATTGGAACACATAATTTATTTCTCAATACAAAAATCCATCAAGCATGCAAAATTTACCAAATGAATTATGCTTGCATGCTTGAAATTCTTCAGAAAAGTCTAGGTCTTCAGGATATAATTTCTTTATGTATTCAAATCCAAGTAATTTAGAATCAAGAGTTGTGAGTAGAGTATACCTGTGAGAGAGAGCGTCGGCTACCACATTTGTCTTACCTTGTTTGTATCGGATGATGTGAAGGTCTCAATGAAATTCATCCATTCAACATGCCTTTTGTTCAATTTCTGCTATCCCTTGAGATGCTTGAGTGACTCTTGATTAGTGTGTATCACAAACTCCTTGGACCACAGATAATATTGCCAGGTCTTCAAGGATTTAACCAAGGCATACAGTTCCTTGTCATATGTGGAGTAATTTAGGGTGGAACCATTTAGCTTTTCACTAAAGTAAGCAATCGATCGCCCTTCCTGCATAAGTACAACACCAATACCTATGCATGAAGCATCACATTCAATCTAAAATTTTTGTCAAAGTTAGGCATAAATAATAAAGAAGCATGAGTTAGTTTTTGTTTAATAAGTGAAGAAGAATTTTCTTTTTCTTCACCCAATTTAAATTCAACATTTTTCTTGATCACTTTAGTGAGTGGGGTAGCCAAGGTGCTGGAATTTTTCACAAATCTTCTATAAAAATTAGTAAGCCCACGAAAGGTTCGCACTTCATTTAAGTTGGTTGGTCTTGACCACTCTTGGATGGCTTGCACCTTTTCCTCATCCACCTGTATGCCTTGTGAACTAACAATATATCCAAGGAATACAATTCTATTGGTGTAGAATGAACATTTTTTAAAATTATCATATAGTTGTTCCTTCCTAAGCACTTCCAATACTAATTATAGGGGTGTAATATGCTCATCCAAGTTTTTGCTATAGATGAGTATATCATCAAAGTAAATAACAACAAATTTTCCAATATAAGCTTGCAAAATATGATTCATTAATCGCATAAAAGTGCTAGGTGCATTAGTTAAGCCAAAATGCATCACTAACCATTCATATAAACCTTTTTTTGTTTTAAAAGTTGTTTTTCATTCATCACCTTCTTTCATACGAATTTGATGGTACCCATTTTTAAATCAATTTTGAAAAATATGCATGCACCACATAGTTCATCTAACATATCATCTAAGCGGGGAATAGGGTAGCGATACTTCACCGTGATATTATTGATGGCTCGGCAGTCTATGCACATCCTCCACGTCCCATCCTTTTTGGGCACAAGTAATACTAGAACAGCACATGGGCTCATGCTCTCCTTCACCAAGCCCTTTTCCATGAGTTCGTTGACCTGTCATTGAAGTTTATTGGTTTCTTCGGGGTTGCTCCTATAAGCAGGTCAGTTGGGAAGAGTGGCTCTTGGTATAAAGTCAATTTGATGCTCAATTCCTCGAGTTGGTGGTAGGTTGGAAGGTGTCTCTTCAGGGAACATGTTTTTATAATCCTGCATAAGAGAAATAATGCTGCTCGGAAGGTTTCCGGCCAAGTCATTAATGCACAAATAATTTTCCTTATACATAAGCAATATGAGGGATTGTCGGAGCTGTAAGACTTGTTTGATTTCACTTTTATTGGCAAGAATGCATGATTTTTCTTCTTGCTTTTATTTTAAACCTGAAGTAAATTCCCTGTTTTTGCTATCATGTTCTTGTTTTAGCTTTAATTGATCCTTAGCAATTTGTTGGGGAGTTAATGGTACAAGAGTAATAGGTCGTTGGTTAAGCATAAATGAATATTTATTAGAAAAACCATCATGTGAAATTTTTCTATCAAAATTCCAAGGACAACCTAGAAGTATATGTCCTGCTTGCATAGGAACAACATCATATAAAACTTCATCTTCATATTTGCCAATTTTAAAAGCAACTAACGCTTGTTTATTTACCTTACTTCTCCACTATCATTAACCATTGTAATTTATAGGGCTTAGGATGTTTAAGTGTGGATAACCCCAATTTTTTGATCATTGTAGTGCTAGCTACATTAGTATTTAGTACAACTACCACCATCAATAATTAAACTACATACCTTATCCTTGACAAAACACCTGTGTAGAAAATGTTCTCCCGTTGTGTTTCCTCCATTTTCTTTGGTTTGCACATTATTCCTCTTCACCTTCTAGAAATACAACAGGATTTTCTTCTGTGCAGTCATCTTCTTCATCAGTTTGTCTCTCACTACCATGAGACGTTTGTTTGGACATTGACTAGCAATGTGGCCCTTGCCTTGACATTTAAAATATTTTATATCACAGTTACGAGGCACAAAATGTTCAATTTTACCTTTAGGATCGTGTGAACGACTACTCTCCGCTTTGTGCTCAAAGTGAGGCTTGAGGTGTAAAGGTAGCTGTGGCCGATCTTCCTTTCTAGGAAAGCTGGGGTTCCAAGAGTGGTGGTCGAGGTTGGTGGCTGCTCGGGAGTTTTCTTCTCTTTTGATTTTCCTTTCTACCATTATGGCCATATGCAACATATCTTCAATAATCACATAATGTTGTAGCTCAACTCATTTTTGAATTCCCGGATTCAACCCTTGTAAAAATCTGGCCATGGTGGCCTCAGGAATTTCCTCCACATTGGCTCTGATCATTGCTTCCATTTCTTGGAAGTATTTGATGTAGAACATATATGTGAAGTTGAGTTGATTAAGAAATTTGCACGCTTAATATGTAGAGACCACAATAATTATATCTTTATAATGATTTTAAACAACGAGATAAAACACAAAGAGCGGTAAAACAAGCTTAGGCTAAATCACATGCATAGGAGTTAAGATTGTAAAACAGTCAATTAATCTAACGTTGCATACATGGATGATTTTCAACAAGAGATCCCTAGATTAACAATAAGATAAGTTACTATGCAATAATCCCTCACTAAACTCTCTAATTTACTAGGCTTTAGCGGAGGAACATTAACACCATCTTCATGAATTTACTAATACCACAATCGAGAAGTAACTATGAAGATAAGAGAATTGAAGGAAGAGTTTACCCAAAGGATAGAGGATACGAAGCTCTGGCGCGGTCGTCTAGGTGCTTGAGAGGAAGTGGATGGCAATCCGAACTCCCTGGCTGTCTTGAACAGTATTCAGAGACTCCCCAATCGGCAGGACAACAAGGGGATGGCGTAGGATTTTCCGGACAACAACTACAAAAGCATGGTCAGCAGCTTTGGCTCCTCGGATGGCTGAACAACAATAAAACTTTGGCTAGAACCTTAGGACAGCAAGAGGAAAAGCTGGGACAGCAATTTCCAAGGTCTGGAGAAGGAGGACAGCCACTGTAAATGTCCAGAATTTTCTGGACAGCAAGGGGGCTGTAGGAATAGTCCTCTAGCAACAAGGGGGATGGAGTTTGGAGAGTTAATCAAGGGGAGGGAGGAGGGGAAGGGGCCGGCTAGGGAAAGGGATAAGAGAAATTTTGGTGATCAGATTTCTTTTGGGTTTGGTGGGGCTTTGATTTGCAATTTTGAATTTCAAATCAAGAGAAAGGAAGGAAGGTAACCCAAAACGATGGGAGTAATTGATGTTCCTAAGAAGGTAGGGATTAGTTGAGAAAGAGAGAGAAGAAGAGGGAGCATGGGGGTGGCGGCATGGAGAGAGAGGGGAAGGATTTGGGAAAGGGATTATGGCTTGCCCTTTTGGGATTCCTAAATTGAGGAGGAGGAATCAAATCCAATCTAATTCAAATTTGACTTGGATTGGGATTTGAGAACTTTCCTAAAATAGGTATCCTTAATTAGGAAGTAAATCCAAATTCATTTAATTTGAACTTTGAATTTGAATTCAATGTTAAATCAAGGGGCTAAAATAGGAAAGCGGTTTGAATGGATGGAGGAATTTGTGGAGTTCATGGGGAAAGGGGTGGCCGGCGGCATGCTTGGACTAGGGATTGATTGAATGGGTTTCCTTAAGTGGTCTCGTCTAAAATTAGGAGGAATTAATGGGCAAAATATTCTTCTTAATTTTAATTATAAATTGGATCCAAGAATTAAACACTTTCCTAATATAGATTATGTCGATTTAGGAAAGAATTCAAAATTTGAATTTGGGATCAGATTTTGAATTGGTTTTCCCGCCTAATCTTCATGCTCTACGTTGGAGAGAGGCAAAACAATTGATTTTGGATCCAAGGGAGGGGAAGGTGGCGGCTAGGGTTTGGGGTTTGGGTGGGGAGGAGGAAGGCCAGTGGTTATGAGGAAGGGTGAAGCTTTGACGGCCGGCGGCTTGGGTGAGAGGGAGGGCTAGTCGGCCGGTTTAGAGGTGGTGGTGGAGGGGAGACCGAGAGGAGGAGCAAAGGGAGAAGGGAGTGGGTGATAGGCCGACGGTTTTGGAAAAGAAAGGGGAAGAAGGGAAGGAAAACATAAAACTATGAACCCGGACTCTTCCAAGGTTGGTGGGTGATCCGTTGCCCTTCACCAAGGGACTTCTCCAAAGTTCTCTCCTAGAACTCTCAAGCTCTCACTCCAAACACATGGAAGCAGAATATTTTCATAACAATCATTCATTACCCTCATAAGAGGGAAAAGAGGGCTATAAATAGGCCCCCATACAAGGACAAAACAAAAGACCAAATTACCCCTTGGGGTTACATGCATCTAGCCCCTCAAGTGAGGGTAAAACGGAAAAGAACACTAAAATAATAAATTACAATACATCAATCAGAAATAAAAAGATACGAGCATAGCCGTAGATCTTCGATGTCTCATCGTGCTAGAATCTCCTGTAGATATCCTCATCAGTATTCTTCCACACTTTGATTTCCTTGTTTCATACCCTACAATCTTTTGTATAATTCCCTATAGAAACTACTTAGAACGAATCATTTCCTCATTATAGTTTTCATTTCAAGCCATGTTTCACTAGGACGCTCTTGATTCCTCTTTCTACTCAACACCACTTGATCCCACCATATTAAGGTATAATCTGAGAATTATGTGGCCGCAATTCGCACTTTCTTTAATTCAGAATAATTGTGGTAGTCAAAGATCAGTTCTACCTTTCTTTCCCATTCAAGATATGCTTTTGGATCGGCTCTACCATGGAAAGAAGGGATTCTCATTTTGATATTTCTCATATTATTTCAATTCGCACTTTCTTTAATTCAGAATAATTGTGGCAGTCAAAGATCAGTTCTACCCTTCTTTCCCATTCAAGATATGCTTATGGATCGGCTCTACCATGGAAAGAAGGGATTCTCATTTTGATATTTCTCATATTATTATCTTCTCTTATTCTAGCTTCATGATTTCCAAATTCACGCCTCCTTCCTCTATTTTGTGATGAATTTTTTGATTCACCTAACTCTTCTTCTTTCTCATTAGCAAATTGACCCCACCTACCCCTTTGCATCATTGGTCCGGGTTGAATGGGTGAGTTCCTTCGATTTTCAATCCAACCTTTCTTGAATCTGCTCATTATCCGCCCTTATTACCCGCCTAACTTATCCCAGAATGGCCTGGACTTGAAGATTTGGTAAAGCCGACTGCTGGGATTTCTCTGTCGAGCGTTCTTTCTAAGTTTGAGACATGGAAACAAGAAGAGAAAACAGGGAAAATAGAAATCTGAAGCATAAATACTTAAAACAAGAAATCTTTAAACAATAATTATAAACTAGAATCTGAAGCTGAAATTAAAAGAAACAAACAAAATTTTGAAATAGAAATTGAAATTGAAACTGAAATTGAAAGAAACAAAAAAAAAAAAAAGAAACAGAAATTGAAAGAAGTAGAAAATCTTGAACAAAAATGGAAAGAAGCAAGCTCTGATACCAAAATTGATACGATCTTACCAGTAGTTTAGGGCAAATAGAGAATCTGAATTAAATTAACAAAACTCATTGGCCGAATTGCCATGGATTGGTGTGGGATACTTGAGAACTGGAGGTTCTTGGTGGCGGTTTTTACAGAAACTGAGAGCTGAGAGAGTTCTGGAATTTTTTATTTTTACAGAATTCTGAAATCTGAAGGGATCCAAAGGCCAAAGGAATAACATAACAGGCGAGCATAATTATATTTAATTTGTAAAGTTTGGTACACATGAATTTTCTTCGATGTCTGGACTGAAAATGGTAGACTCTTATTTCCTTGTTGCAAAGCTGTGTACATTTTATTATTTTTGTAGTAGGAGCGTACAAGGTTACAAAGTTAATCATGTGATGCCTTGGTGATTTTATATTTACAAAGTTAATCATGTGATGCCTTGGTGATTTTATATTTTTACAAGAAAATTATGTTTTGATGTTTTGTGATAACTATTATGGCGAGGCTTAATATAATTGGAAATACTATTGAATTTGTGCATTCTTAAAGGGGACCATCTTGTAGTAGAATGGATAATTTAGTATTAACTGGCCAAGTATGCAATGTATGCAATGTTCATGCAATGACCAACATTGTTGATTTGTCCTCTCGTACTCGAATCAGTATGAGACAAGTCACGAGATCTTCTATTCTAAACTGATTGTTTCTGATATAACCATTTTGTATCATGTTTCATATGCTTCCTTTCTTATTTGTACAGGGTAATCCCAACTCGGCATTCTAGACCAGCAGCATATAGGCTTTATTTGGAGATCTTGTGGAGACATGCATTTTCTTATGCATCTCAAGTTCGAGTATCGAATTTCAAAAAGTGAGGATAAAATGTAGTTATGATGTTGTATTTTATTGCTGGATGGTATGCTTTACATGATAGGCATCTTACTTGCAATATATTCTGTTATTTGATATATTATATGGACTACATGATTATCCTGTAGAAGGAAACCGTAGCGGGCAATGAGTTGTCCAGTATCTTTTTGCCGTTCTAGTTTTTTTTTTCTTTTCTCCATGTTGTCTTTCATCTATATTTATATTATTTTCTAATCTGTAGAAGATACTTTGATGAACGCAGTGAGAAGCTATATAAGGCTTGCTTCGGTAGAACACCCTGTTGTTTATCTCTTTTTTTTTATTTTAAAAAAAGGATAATAGCTTCACAACGTCGCAAACAAGGATAATAATGTAATTTATTTTGCAGACAAAAATAAAGTGAAATATTCCTGAATTTATGCCAGGGTTTCTTGGCCTAAGCAGTACTGCTAGGATTCTTTATAAAGTCTGGTACTACCACTAGGGATTGTTATAACATCTTGACATTACATTATACTGGGTTGAATAACAAATTCTAGCAGTGCTACCAGAGTTAGAAGATGTATTCTAGTATTAGTACCAATGTTTCATGAAAATTTTGTAGAAGGAAGGTTAGTTTTCATTCATTATAAAATAGGGCAACCTATTGTCCTTGTTTGCAAATTTTTGTAACTGTTATTTTCTGTTCATCAAAAGGCCAAACTATATGGGGTTTTATTTAAATATCCCATTACAGAATAGGCCCATGCTTATGTATTTACACTATTACCTACTTAGAAGTTAGGCTAGTTCACATAACTATTGTTTACCATGATAGTCGTTGTATTGTCCTTCAACAGTATTGGTATGATAATGTTTTTCTCATTGATCTAGACTTAGGTGTTTGGGTCTATTATACTGTTTGAGAATGGTATATGGATGAAAGTATTGTTACTTGTATAAAGTATTTTTGTTTAGAAGGGGAGATTCCTCCATGGTACCATATTAGAAGATAATGAAGATTTGGGATTAAGTTTAATGAAACAACAATACAATATGGCATGCTTTATAAATTTAAGTGTTTGTCAATGAAACAAAACAACAAGAAAAATCTAGAATATAGGATGGGATTGAGGAAAAAGTTAATTTATGTTGGCGAAATTTGTTTGTAGCTTATAATTTAAAAGCTCGTAGATAATGTTTCCAATGCTTTATTCCGAATACTATATGTTTCTCTTGTGGATTATTTCTTTGTTAAGCTATCTGAGATTTTTTTGATGGGATCGATGTATTTCCTTTGACATAAAACTTTGAGATGAATATAAGGTAACTTCTATATAATCTGTCATTTTATTTTTAAAGATTGTTCATTCTTTATGTTTTTGCTTAAACTTTTTCACTGATTGTATAGGTAGCAATCAAATAGTTTGGTTGGTCCCTTACATTTTGGTGGCATTTTCTCTCAGCAAGACTGTCACTCTTTTGTTAAGAACTAATCATGGCTGTTTGCTATTATCGTGGTTAAAGTCCGATATTATTTTATCTTTTAGTGTTAGAAGCAACTTTTGTTTTTTGTTTCCATGTTAAATGTAGCGTTGATAAATTTTTTTTGTTTTTCACTTTATTTTATTTGGTTAGCATTTGCCTGTAGAAAATAAAAATTTGTCCTCAAGCAATGTGAGAAGTGAGCCTATCCTTTTATGCAGGATCATGTTATCCATAGATGATTCTCTTCACCTTTCTGAAAAATTCGGCGTACAAGCATCTGAACCAGGGTTGCTGGTGATTGAATTTATCTTTTACATTGTATGGCAGTTACTAGATGCAACATTAGATGATGAAGGGTTGTTGGAACTGACACCAGAGAAGAAGTTTAGATGGCCCATTAGAGCAGAGGATATGGATGTAGATGGAGAACCCTTCTGTCAAAGGAATGGATATGGTGAAAAGCTGCAAAAAATAAATAGCATGAAGGCTACTGAATTGATCATACAGTTCTTTCAGCATAAAGAAATTTCGAAGCTTCTTTCATTGGCTCGTGAAAACATGTATGAGGTTTGATATTTGATTATGCTCTACAAATTTCTTTTATAACTTGCATTGACATGTTTTCTTGCTTAACCATTCTTCTGGCTTTTTACTATTTCATTTACAAATGTTTTTGTTTTTTAAATCAACTATTTGGTGCAGAGACTGTATATAGTAATTAAAACTTTATGCACAACATAAAATTTTCCATGACAAATTGGTTAGATATGAATGATTTGTTAGTCTGTTATTCGGAAGGCATTACCTTAATCAAACTTTTTGAATATTTTCTAGTAGCACTAACAAAATTAGTTATGTAATTGTAGAAATTGCAATGATTGAAGTGTCAAAGCGGTAAGGACCTTTTTTTAGTATAGTTTTATTAAAATATGGTGTTGAGAAGTACTTGCATTTGGGATATTAAAAAGTTGTACTTAGGGTTGTCAAAATGGGTTAATAGGCGGGTTTAGGTTTGATCCGAAATTGACCTGATATGAACCCCGTCAACCTGAATCCGAACTTTTTAATAAATGGATTAAAAATGTTGGCCCAATCTCAACCCTCCGGCCACCCAGATGACTCCAAATCCGACCTGATAACTTATTTTGATTAAACAAAATTATAACTTATTAACTATAAATTTTGGATTAACTGATTAAAAGCAAGAATGCCATAACAACATGCAATAGAATTTAAGAAAAAAATAATTAAACAAGTTATTATCAAGTTAAAATAAGGCTTGTGGGTCAACCCGAACCTTACCCACTTATTAAACTGGTCAACCAAAATCTAAAATTTTTTATTCGGATTTTTATGGAGACCCCTAGATGTGTCCTCAAGCATCATTTATTAGTGATTAAATACCGGATATGGATGGTCCTTTTGTTATTCCTTTACCATAATTGAAACTGTCTAAGCCCGTTCAACTAACCTAAAAGTAGTTTTAAGCTAAATGCGTGTTCTATAGCAGTTTTCATTAGATACATGCAGCTAAATGTTTCGCCAGGGTTAAGCTTCTACATATAATGCTAGCTAATAATTTTAAATTGTTTTTAGCATCTTGTAATACCGTACTTTATGCTTCTCTTTTGTTATCCATTATCATGAAGTACACGAGTACATGAAATATGATTCTCTACTAATTCCTGTGCTAACTGCTAGGCCCACCCACTGGGGATCTTTTAGTCAGCGGTTACACTTGCTTTCCACAAATTCATCTACATTGCAAAATTCATCAGTACTACGAGAAACTCTGCAGCAGTTGCTACTTGATGGCTTTGGCAGATCATGCAAATCTGGCAGACACGTAGAATTTTGTGCAGTTATTGCTCCTGGGTGTGTGGCATCTCCAGGTGGTCACTGTCATGGGGCAACTCGTTCTTCCCTTTGGATTCCCATAGATCTCTATCTTGAGGATTGCATAGATGGTTCAGTTGCAGCAACCAATGCCATCGAAATTCTTAGTGGTATGAACATTTGGGAATTTTGACCTCTCTCCCCACACACGCCCACACAGAATAGGAAAAAGTCAATTTTTTATTTTCATGTTCCATTATCATGAATGACTTCTTATTTCACTTCCTCAGAGCCGGAAAATACCCAAATTTCTCTTCTACTATATTTTAGCGGCAATGAAAAAAACTAGATTTATTAGGCTGAGAGTTGTGGTCAAAAATCAGTATTATGCAAAACTTTGTTTAACTCAGATCGAAACTAAAAAGTCATTCTTTAAGTAGAATAAATCTTATTGGGGATTGGTACTTTTATATCATCATCAGCATCTATTTAGTTTAAGCTTTATGAATCATCCTCCGTTCTATATTGCTGACAGTGAAACCATATGTGGTATATATAGTGTTGGAATGGTCGATTATAATTCTGCATGTAACAAAACTTCATCCACACAGATAGTTACAAAGTTTGTTTTTGATGATAGAAGTTTCAGTCATAATATCAAGATAATTGATGTGGATCTTGAGCATAAAAAAAATTGAGATCAAGTTTGATCACTTTTTATGAATTTATGATTAATAATTAAAGTTGAAGAAATGAGCAGTATTACGCTCTTAACCAAAAATATCTTTACTATCTATTTTAATTTGGAATAAATAACATGAATATCATTTGAAACATTTTATGATATATGCTTGTAAAGTTTTATATATTTTGAGCATATATAATAAAATGACATCATTTATTTCAATATTTAGACCATCCAGTGATATTACATGCTTAATGCATGACCACCAGCACAACATGATCATCCTCATCATTAGCCTTATCTCAACTTTTTTGCAGTTGGCTTTATGAATAATCATTTTTCATTCATTTCTGTTGAATGTCACCCAAGATTTTATGCAGATTTTTTTATAAAAGTTTATGAAATTTTATGTTCAACTTCTTTTTGTGTTGTAAATGATGCACTTTGCATTTGCCATATATTTGCTTTGTTGAAAATTAGCAAAAGTAAGCATACATTACAAGGACCCATTTATTGGAAGAGTAGTAGTCGTGTGTGAGTATAGAAATGCACATGCATGCTTGCGTCTGCATGGACTATTATTTTTTTCACGGAAAGAGGCATCTTTCAGCAAGATTTTATTTTGACTTATTTTTCAACCATATAACATCTAATTGGCAAATCATGACCATTCGCCTTAAACTTTAGCATAAAAAGTAGAATGATTGTTAACTTAATGCAGCCTTAAAATGATTTAATCATGCATCTAGCATACAAAATTTATACCTTGATTGAAGGTCTAGATACTGAGATAAACGAGTCATTAATTTCATGGCATAGCAGTATTAAGTCTATTAAATTTAGAAAATCGGAGAGGAAAAATGCTTTATTTTATTTCACAAAATTATCCCTATTTATGGATCTATACAAGATATCTTAATAAAGAAATAAATAATTACATAATCATGCATAATTGCCCTAATATAATCCTTTCTAAATCACCCACCCGAATATGGAAGGAGTGTCATGATCCAGATGAGCCTCCCACGGATCCCCAACCTGGCCATAGGATCAAGAGCCAAGGGACAACTAGGATGGTTGGGATAGTATTTGACCCTCTCCCTCAAGCCGGGGAATACCGATATGCCATTCCCAGCTTGGTAATTAGTCCCAGAAAGGTAGAGTTTTCAAGTCCCTTGGTGCACCATAGAGTCCTCCATTTTGTCAAAACTTTGGGAGGAATTAGCTTTAGACATTGCGACAGCCAATGATAGTGATGAAGGCTATATCAATCAAACCTGCAAGGTGCAGGGCAAAAATGAAGGCTGCGTTGAACAATAGCTCTCAAGATACCGAAAATGACAATAAAGGCTGGTGG
This sequence comes from Dendrobium chrysotoxum, assembly GCA_019925795.1. Taxonomy (NCBI): domain Eukaryota; kingdom Viridiplantae; phylum Streptophyta; class Magnoliopsida; order Asparagales; family Orchidaceae; genus Dendrobium; species Dendrobium chrysotoxum. The sequence goes on along the minus strand of CM034305.1, from coordinate 95,834,816 downwards.
TGGGATGGCAGGGAAAGTGGATTAATTATCCTTCGGGTCTATCTCCCTCTCGGTTCTCAAGGGAAGGCCGGCAATGAAGGCATGTCAGTAGAACAACAACATCAAGCCTTTGTCCCACTACGTGGGGTCGGCTACATGAATCCTTTTCTCCATTATGTCCTGTTAAAAGTCAAATTCTCTTTTAAATCTAATAAAGAAAGATCATTTCTAATATTTTCTAACCAAGTCTTTTTAGGTCTACCTCTACCTTTCTTAACATAAGTCAAATCTAATACCTCTACTTTCATAACCGGGTCATCGAAAGGCCGCCGTTTTATGTGACCAAACCATCTAAGGCGACTCTCTCTAATCTTATCTTCCACTGGAGCTACTCCAACCTTTTCATGTATATGCTTATTTTATATCCTATCTCCAAGCGTAAAGCCACTCATCCACCTGAGCATCCTCATCTTTGCAACACTTAACTTAGTATTATGCTTCTCTTTTAATGGCCAATATTCAGCACCATAAAGCATTGCAGTTCTCACCACCATCTCATAGAATTTTTCCTTAAGTTTGAGGGGGACTTTTCTATCACACAATAAGCCCGATGCATTCCTGATGAGGACATCAGAGATCAACGGCTACGATTTGGAGTTTATTTTTTTATGTGTTTTATGTACGAGTTTATTTTATTTTTCTGTTTTTTCCATTGTACCCCTATGAGTGGAGTGTTGTGTGTTGTAGCCCGAGGGGCATGTTTGTCTTTGTTTCTTTTCTTTTCATGAGGCCTATTTATAGGCTAGCTCTTGTATTTTGGGGGATGATGAATAATTATTAAAATGAAAATTCAGCTCTTTGTTTTAGATCTCTTTGTGAGTTCTTGAGAGGAGAAATCCTATGAGAGGGCCACGCATCACCCGTCAGCCGCCGGTGGATTCCGGGACTCGCGGTTAGTATCTAGTAGTATTTTCTTCCTCTCTTTCCCTGTTTTAACCACCGGCCATCCCTCACCTCTTCCCCTTAGCCGCCGGCCTCCCCAAATCCATCCACCCGCCGTCCACCCCCCTTTCTCCCTTCCCCACAACCGCCGTTTAACACTCCACCATCACCCAATCCACTAACTCCCTAGCCCTCCCTCCTCCCCACCCGCCTACCGTCCCCTTTCCCAAGCTCCGCTGCCGCCCGCCCCTCCCAAGCCCCTTAGTCATCCGCCTCCCCTTGACTCCATTGCCGCCGGCCGCCCCTCCAAATCCTCCATGGATTTTGAATTTCAAAATTCAAATCCCCCTTAATTACTTTCTTAAAATATCTTTCTATTAATTTGGAAAGTCACAACATTTGAATTCAAATTTATATTTGAATTTCAAAAACTTTCCCTATTAATAAACTCAAGTTAGGAAACCATTTAATTATATTAAATCTGAAATCAATCTCAGATTTAATGATAATTATCAATTAAATTCTCCGGGGCCCACATACATTGAACCTAGACATATTAAACCCCTCCTCACGGCCCTCTCTCTATCCCATTTCTCTCTCCACTTTTCCATCTAGACCCTAATTAAACGCCATTTAATTCTCCATGCAAGGCCGGCCCACCCTCTCTCCCTATCTAATTAATTCCCCACCAATTTCTCCAATCAATCCCTTAAATTCCTTTCCCAGTCCAGCCGTCCCCATCTCCCTCACTCCTAGCTGGCTTAAACACCTCCCCACATAACCCTAGCGCCCAAAATCTGCTCCCCAACTTCTGCCCAGAATTTTGGGATAATTAATTTGCTGTCCAGAACTACAGAAACAACATGTTACTGTCCAAAATAGATCCAGATTGCTAATCAGAATCTGCCCAAGACCAATCTCCTTGCTGTCCAGAAAATTCTGGACGTTTGGCATGGCAGCCCGCCCTCATGAGAATTTGGAAATTGCTGTCCCAGTTCTCTTCTTTTGCTGTCCAGAATATCAAGCAGTCTCCTAACGTTGTTTTGCCATCCAAGAGACTTCCGTTTGCTGCCCAGAAGACCCCCACCGGCTGCCCAACCGCAGAGCATCGTCAAGAACAACCGCCACACTTCGGAGCCTCCTCCGCGCACCTCTAACCCCGCCTAAGAACTTAACTATGGTCAACTCTTCCCCAAGTTTCTTATCTTCCTAGTTTATTTTCAATTGTGGTTATAGTTTAATTTACTAGGATCATGTTTATACTCCTCCGCTAGAGTCTAGTATACTAGAGAGTTGAATGAGGGATTCTTGCTTAGGGACTAATCTTATTGTTAGCATTGGGATTTATTGTTGAAAATCATTCAGGTATGCAACGTTAGATTTCATTTATTGTTTTACGGTCTTAACTCATATGCATGTGATTTAGTCTAAGCTTGTCTTACCGCTTATTGCATTTTACTTCGTCGTTCAAACTCACTTGAAGAGTATAATTATTTTGTTCTCTAAATACTAAGCGTGCAATTTTCTTAATCTAATCATCCTTGCGTGTACATTCTACATCAATTCCTCCACTTCAACCATCCAACTTAAATTCTGCTGATAATATCCCCATCTATTTCCCCATCACTCTGAACAAATAGATCCAATATATTTAAAACATGTACTCTTATTAATGACTTGATCGCCCAAAGTCACAATCCCCTCACTAGGTCTATTACTATTAAAATTACACTCCATATATTCCGTTTTAGATTTACTCAAGCGAAAACCTTTAGACTCTAAGGTTGACCTCCATAATTCAAGTTTACCTTCAACTCCCTCTCTAGTCTTATCAATAAGAAGACTATCATCAACAAAAAGCATACACTAAGGTACATCCTCTTGCAAATGTCTAGTGAGAACATCCATGACTAAAGCAAAAAGATATGGGCTTAAGGCTGATCCTTAATGTAATCCAACCGAAATAGGAAAATACTTGGTCAAACCAACTTGTGTTTGAATACAAGTAATAGCTCCTGCATACATATCTTTAATGATTTGAATATAAGCGTTATTAACTCATTTCTTTTCAAGAACTCTCCATAGCACTTATCTTGGAACTTTATCATATGCTTTCTCTAAATCAATAAATATCATATGTAGATCCTCCTTATTCTCTCTATATTTCTGATGCAGGACTATGATGCTTTTAAATGAAAACTAGGACTTGCACAACTTATTAAAGAACATTACGTGATTAAATCTACTAGCAAGAGAAACGAAGAGATAAAACAAAGGAGAGATGCTTGCGTTTAGGCCAAACTACATATAAAGACTTGCACAAACAAAATAGATTAGAAAATTAAATTAAGGCTAACATAGTAAACGTTCATTCGTAATCCCTTGATTAACAATGAGATTAATAGCAAGAAAGTACACTCAATAAAACCCTACGTTTACTAGGCTTTAGCAGGATTAAGCAGAACGATCCTTTTGCGCTTCTGTCATCATTCACAAAGTTAGAGAGCAACGAAATAATTGAAATAAGAAAGAAAGGTCAACCGTAGGTGGTGGGGAATCGTCGCCGGAGGAAGTCCTTTGATTTGCTAATGATACCGGCGATGATTGGTAGAAGACGATGGATGCAGTCCTTGAAGGGAGATGGTGACACAATCGGGAAGGTGGCGGGCGTGAAGCGGCCGACGATAGTCCACTTTCCTTTGGACCTTTGGTCGTCAATCGTATCAACTAGAGGAATGTGAATCCGCCCGAAGTATTCTTCGACGGTGGTTTCGTAGTCAAACCCTACGTCGAAGAAGGGGGAGCGGAGTATGTCAATGTTATCTTGATCATCTAGCACCAAGCCCGAATCCCAAGGGCGAGCTTCCATTCATAGCGAGTGGGCCGGAGGATGGTTGAATTCGATTAACCTTTGCTGTCCTTGAAGTATTGTTGTGAGGGAGGAGGAGTTTTCTCTTGAAATCCAAGGGAAAAGAGGAGGGGAAGGTGGCCGGCCAAGAGGGGGCGGGTAGGGGAGTTAGGGTTAGGGTTTTAGGAGAGGTTCCAAATTCCAAAATCTGAAATTATCTTCAGATTTTTGAAATTGGGAGGGAACTAGGATAGGAAATTAAAATAAGGAAAGGGAGAAGATTGGAGAGAGAGAGAGAGAGAGAGGGGGCGGGTTAAGGGTAAGGGGCCGGCGGCTATAGGAAGGGGAGAGGGGGCATGGGGGCTTAATTAGGGATTGCCTAATTTAGAATAAGTAAATTAAGAAGGCTCTAATTAATCCAATTGAAATTTAAATTCAATTTAGAATTATATTAGGCAACTTTCCAAAAATAGGATTAGTAATTTTGGAAAGTTTCCAATTAGAAATCCAATTGAATTTAAATTTATATGACCTTCCTAATTTAATAAAACACATTTGGAAACCCAAATAGAGAGGGAAGGGCCAAGGGGGGCCGGCGGCATGGGAGGTGGAGCTTGGAGGGGCCGGCGGTGGTGGAGGGGGGGGGGGAGGGTCGGTCGTGAGGGTAGGGGACGGTGGGGAGGGGTTCGGTTTGGTGGAGGGAAGGGGGAGGGGGAAGAAGCCGTGGGTTGGGGAAGAGGGGAAGGGAAGAACAAGAACTAAACGTTGAAACCACGAACCCGACACATCAAAGTTGGTGGGTAATGCACTCTCTTCTCCAAGGGATCTCTCCAAGCTCTCAAACTCATATATGCAGAAATCTTTTCATAATAATCATTCATTACCTCAAAACAATACAAAGGAGGCTTTTAAATAGCCTTAAACAAAAGACCAACAAAAGACAAACATGCCCTCATGGGCTTACAATCAAAACACCCATAAGTAAGGGTACGACGGTAACTAAAATAAAAGAAAACAAAGACATAATTAAACTCAAAAATATAAAGACTCGATCGTGGCCGTAGATCGACGGCCACGTCTCCGGTAGACTTTCCAAGTGTGGATGTCCTCATCAATTTCTCCATCAAATCTCTCAATAAATGTATGGCTTCCATAGTAGACCTACCTGGCATGAATCCAAATTGATTTTGAGAAACATTAGTATCACGTCGCAACCTGTGCTCTATAACTCGCTCCTGTAGTTTTAGAGTATGACACATTAACTTAATTCCTCTATAATTCGCATAATCTTGTGCATCACCTTTATTTTTAAAAATAGGAATTAACACACTCATTCTCCACTCATCTGGCATCTTTTTAGTCTTCAAAACAGTATTAAAAGGTTTAGTAAGCCAAGAAATTCCTTCATCTCCTAAGCATTTCCACACCTCTATTAGAATATCATCAGGTCCAACAGCTTTTCCATCCTTCATTTTCTTTAAAGCCTCTTTGACTTCGATTTTACTAATACGCCGATAAAAACAGAAATCTTTATTTTCATTTAGGGTGCTAAGGTCACTAAAGTCAATCATATTTTCATATTCTTCGTTAAAAAGATTAGCAAAATATCTCATCCACCTTTGTTGAATATTATCTTCTAAGAAAAGTACTTTTTGATCTTCATCCTTAATACACTTCATTTGAATTTAATCCTTACTACTCCTATCTCTTTGTTTGGCTAACTTATACATATATCTTTCTCCCTCCTTAGTATCTAATCTATTATATAAATCATTAAAAGCTATGATCTTTGTATCGCATATTGCTTTTTTAGATTCCTTAAGTGTCTCTTTATATATTTTCTAATTATCAAAATTTTTACATTTAAACTAATTTTTATAGCAAATCTTCTTTTTTTTATCTTTTATTGCACATTTGGATTCCACCACCAACTATTTTTATTATTAGGAGTTTTTTCCTTTGATACTCCAAGCACATCTTCTGCAATAATCTTAATATCACTAGCCACTTTTTCCCATATAATATTAGCATCCTCATGCACAGACAAAATCTTAAGATCTAAAATCTTACTCTTAAAAATATTTTTGTTAATATTCTTTAAATGCCCCAATCTAATCCTAGAATAACGTTTTACTTTATTTTTTATTTTTGCCCCTTTATCTTAAAGTCCAAAACTAATAATCTATGTTGGGGTATATAAATTTTTACTCTGAATAACTTTACAATCTTTGCAATATAAACGATCTAATTTTTTTATAAGAAAATAATCAATCTTAGTTTTACTATATCTATTTTTATAAGTGATGAGATGCTCATCTCTTTTTTTTTAATAAGGTATTAGCAATTAAAAAATTATAAGCTAAAGAAAAATCTAATATGGTCTTATCACCTTCATTTGTCGTTCGAAACCCATGGCCATCATGAATGCTTTTAAAATCATCTACCTCTCTACTAACATGTTCATTTAAATCTCTTATAATAAAAACTCTTTCTTTTATAGGTATCTTTTGTATTAATTCTTTTAAGTCATTTCAAAATTTTAATTTTGATCCCATATCCAAATCTACTTGAGGAGCATAAGCACTTATAATATTAACAATCTTAGCATCAACAATAATCTTTAAAGCTATAATTCTATCTCCAATTCTATTAATTTTACAATTTTATCATTCAAAACTCTTATCTATAATCACACCTACACCATTTCTAGAACGACTCCTACCCGAATACTATAGTTTAAATCCTAAACTATCAATCTCCTTAGCCTTCTCTCCAACCCATTTAGTTTCCTGAATGCACAGAATATTTATCTTCTTATGAATCATAATATCTATTAATTCCATTAATTTTTTTGTAAGGCAACCTATATTTCAAGTTCCTATCCTAATTTTAGTTTCGATTTTAAAAGATTCATGTCATAATTATTCGATAAATTTTACGTTGGCTATCGACTACCTAATGTAACTCTCCACTTTTCTCATCCAAGACTTGGGACCTGGCAACGACAGCAGAAAGAAAAAAAAATTAGGGTTGCGGCAAGCTTTAGGGACAAAAAAAAAAAAAGTTTCAAGCAGCTCAGCACTCGGCATGCAGATCTCTTCCTTCCCAGGCCATTCGATCGAGCTAGCCTTCTGCCCAATGCAAATTAGTCGTTCGGCTCCATCCAAACAAATTCCTGTTCGATCGGCCCCGTACAGACGCACACAATGCCTTTGATCCCTTTGATCTGATATGAGGAAGGAGTGCAGGTCTCGCACTCTTGCTCTTCCCGGCCCTGGACCCGCATGAGAGGGAACTCTTGGCTCTTTCCAGATGCACGCATGAGACTTTCGCTCGGCTCCTCTTGGTTCCGCCCAAATGCACGCAAGAGGAGCCCCCCCGCTCGATCTCTTCTCGGTCTTGGACGCACTAGAGACTCCCATTTCTGCTTCTTCTGGCTGCATGCACAAAACAGAGGGCACTAACGATTTGGATCGCTCGACTCTCGTTCGATCTCCAACGGCACAGCTTGATCCTCTCCGCTTTCTTCGATTCGTATATCTCAGTGATTCCGGCAATGAATGCCGGTGGAAGACCAGTAATCCTTAGAATTCCAACAATGAAGGTTGGTGGTGGGAATCTAGCTCTGATACCATGTTAAATTTAGAGAATTAGAGCGGGACAAGACTTTTTTATTGCACAAAATTATCCTTATTTATAAATCTATACAAGATATCTTAATAAAGAAACAAATAATTACAAAATCATGCTTAGTTGCCCTAATATAATCTGCCCTAAATCTGCCACCCGATATGGAAGGAGATCGGTGTGATCCAGGTGAGCCTCCCACGGATCTCCATCCTGGCTATAGGATCAAGAGCCAAGGGACGGCTAGGATGGCTGGGACAGTAATTGACAAAGTAAAATAATATTTTTTTTTCATATATAAAATGGCATTTAGTTCAATTTCAATGGATTTGATTTTTTAAAAAAATGCTGGGGTGATGCTTTTGAGGTGCTTTATAAGGAGTCTATTTTTATCACATTTGACCAATGTTTAAATCTTCATAAAAAACGATCAAATTAGATCACCAAGTTGTTACTAGTTTTGTAATTATTTTGATTTTACATTATAAGCATAAAATATAAAACATTACTGTGAAGAATGGATTGTCCTCATAAAAAGGAAAATAGTCTTATATATGCATTCATAGACCATCGATCAATTACTAAATCATAAAAAAGAGCATTGCATTAAGTTTGAAGGTCATCATTAACAGCAACAATATCAACAAAATCCAAAGCAAGAGAATATCATCGACCTTCCCTGATGGGTTTCCGACATGTGTTACAATTTAAGAATAGCTCTTCTTTTATAAAAGCAAGGCTGACCCCCTCACCTTTTATGTGAGAAACATCAAAATCAAGTTTTAAGAATTTTCCAAACAATCTTGCTTGACCTTTCCAAGGAACATGAAGATCGCAATCAAGCGGAACCATTCTCTTGCCTTGAATGGCTTACCGACCCATGTGATGCTTAGTTTATGTTATTTTATGTTGAGTGCTCTCATGTTACTATATATACAAATCATCATGGAATCTTGAATATCAATGGATGAAATATTATTTTACTTCGTTTCTTGCAATTGCAGCAGTGGCTAGTTTGTTTCCTCTTGGAAATCGTTGGTGAGTTCTCTGATTATCTTAGTGCTTGCACTAGTTATTTCCCATCGTCCTCTCAACCAAACCCCTTTCTCTAACCCTAGTCACCTCTTGCCCTCTACAATCGACTTAGAGCCTCCCCGATCCATTGACCACTCTCCCAAACACATACCCTAATTCCTCTTAGCCATTGGCCACCTCCCTCCAAACCCTAAAAAGCCTTCCAACCGCCCTCTTATCCACTCCCTTAGTATATATGACTCAAAATCCTTCCACAACTTTTAGGTCTCTCAGAAAAACCTCTCATAATTTGAGCCCTACAATCCTAACCCCTTTCAAAGGATTCCATAACCCAAATCCTTGCCCTCACTTCTCAGCCACCCCCTCCATTCCCCATAAATACTAACCCTGGCTAGTCTCAATCATCACCAAAAGGATTACCTATCTCCCTACAAATGACCACTTACAAGCATCACCTCCTCCTCAAAGATCCTTCCCATCTCAATCCATATATGTATATATTAAGGTTGACCATAGAGAACCAAGCGATGTAGAGATGGTGGACCGAACCATGGGAAAGGGGCCAAGCCCCCTCATCCTCCCCAACGGGTGGGAGATAATCTCATCCAATTTTAGCTGTAGCGTCTGAACTCATGATCTCTAGGATAGGAACCATCACTCACAAAATATTGTTATATATAATCATAGTTTAAAGTGCAAAAAAGTGTGCTTTAAAGCATAGCATTCATGAAACACTTTCAAGTGGGTCCAACAAAGCATAGGTGGTATGAAGCAGAAGCTTCTTGATGGATTGCACTCTTTACAAGGCACTTTAAACTATGAAGGCACACACTTCAACTTTTGTTGATTCTCACTTTCTAAACATTTTTATTTGAGTGACAGATAATAAAAAGTAAAAAGTATAAAAAAATCAATCCAATGCTTTCTAAATTAAAAGAAGGGTAGGGGAATAATAAAGATTCATAAGTTTAAAACGAAAATTACCACTTCTTAAGCACCCCAAATGCTGTTGGTTCCCTCCTCCACCACTTTTGTTTTTCCTCCTTCACTAGGTTTCTCATTTCTCCAAGGCCCCACTCCCAACTTCAAAGGTAATAACAGTTAAGAAATTTTTTTGCATCCCATTAGCCCTTTTGTCATGCCTTGTCTATCTACACTCTATTTTTTCAACTATTTTTTTTTTCCTTTTTGATTATTTCGCTCAGAGATCATACTATCTTCCCCATCATTTAAGTATAAAACTGATTTACAGACATGTTTCTACAGAAAGTTCGTATTCCTATATAAGATACATTTCTTACTGAAAGGTTTAAAAGGTTTTTCGAAAAGAAAAAGTGCTTTGTTGACTCATGATTTGGACCGTTTTAGTCATGATTAAATGATCTAAGATTTTGACCTCATTGGCTTGGATCAGCTTGAATTTGATATTTATTGACCTAGGGATTTGGTTTCATGCCTGTTGACCAACTAGCTTAATACAGGTTTAGTGAAGACCCTTAAAGCTGTTAATGGGACTACCTGGCACGATACTTTCTTAGGTCTTTGGATGGCCTCTCTTCGACTCGTACAAAGAGTAAGTTGTTCTTTCAAAGATCTTCTGGAACTGATTATTACAGAGAGATTGAGGAAAATGATACTGTTTTGTGTGTTAATAGGAAAGAGAACCTCATGAGGGCCCTGTACCTCGGCTTGATCCGCGTTTGTGCATTTTGCTTTCAATTACAACACTAGCAATTGCTGATATTATTAAAGAAGAAGAAGCTGAAATAGTTGATCAAGTGGAACATAGTAACCAATGGAAATCAAAAGCAGCGGGCGGAAAATGTCGTCAAGATTTAGTCTCCTGTTTGCAGATACTTGGTGATTATGAAAGCCTGTTGGCTCCTCCGCCATTATTTATCTCTGCTGCCAATCAGGCTGCAGCAAAAGCTATGATGTTTTTGTCAGGTCTGCCAATTGGAAGTGGATATTTAGAGTGCCCCAACATAAATGACAATGCAATTAATTTCTGTAAGTTATTTTTAGAGCACTTTGAAAGATTAAGTATAATAATTGGATTATTTGGTTATTTTGCATTCTTATCCTGAACCTATATGCAGCTGGAAATCTGTGGCACTTGATTATTGAGTCCTGTATTTCACGGAAATTAGTGGATACATCTGCTTACTTTTGGCCTGGTTATGTTAGTGGAAAAATGAAACCAATGCCTCATTCCTTACCCGGCCAGGTTCCTGGGTGGTCCACATTAATGAAAGGAGCTCCCTTAACACCTTCACTGGTAAATTCTTTGGCCAGAAGTCCTGCTTCAAGGTGTGTATATTCATAGGTAGTCAGAAGTTAGTATGCTACCCGCCATAGACCTGTGAGATAGCCTTGTTAAGATCAAAGTCAGTAGGAATGTAATGATTTATTACATCATTATTTCATACATCATGTTCTTTTATCATTTTGCTAATATCAAGCTTGAACGAATCTATTCATTATCTCATTTTACAAGCTGGTATTCACAAATCAAGTTATTCTTTTGATACTTCAAGCTTAATTCCAAATAAATATTTACTGTGAAGGTTATAATCTTCATCCTCCGATGTTTTATCCATTTTGAACTATAATTTGCATTTAATTATTCAAGAGAAGTTCTGATCTGTGAAATTTTAATGTTTACATGGAATAATTTCCTGGTGAAGTCACTGAATCAGCTCTTATAAATTTTGGAAGTTTAGCAGAGCTTGAGAAGATCTTTGAAGTTACAATTAATGGATCAGATGATGACAAAGTATCTGCAGCCTTCATTATTTGTTCAGCATCTCTTATCCGTGGATGGGGTATCCAGGTAGTTGATGAAACCTTCATTTTTGTATCAGTAATTCTGGCTTTACGAAATTGTGTTTCTTTATCAAAATTTATGCTGTTAGCGGCTTGCAAGTTTATTCTGCAGCTCCTTTTTCTTAGTGAACTTTGCTAGTGTTTCTCTCATATGATTATTGTTGCCTCTTTAATCCTTTTCAATGTTCCAGGAACACACAGTCCGCTTTGTTGTAAAACTGCTCTCACCGCCCGTCCCTGTTGATTATTCTGGAACTGATAGTCATCTCATTTGTCATGGTCTTATGATGAATGTTGTCCTTACAGGAATATCATCTGTGGACTGTGTTCAAATTTTCTCTTTTCATGGTCTGGTAGGCAACATGTCTTCCTATTACAACAACGCATTATATGCCATGTGAAAAATGATTAGTTGGATATGAGTGTCCCTTCATCTCGTTTTTTGCATTTCCAGGTTCCAGAGCTTGCAGGGGCATTGATGGCTATATGTGAGGTTTTTGGGGCTTGTGTTCCAAACATTACTTGGACAACATCTGGCGAAGAAATTACTGCTCATTCGGTCTTCTCAAATGCATTTATTCTTCTATTGAGATTATGGAAGTTCAACCATCCTCCGCTAGAGTATTGTATCATGGGTGATGGAGCTCCTGTTGGGTCACAACTGACTCCAGAATACCTTTTATTGTTGCGCAATGCAAGTCTACTTTCTTCTTGCAATTCAACCAAAAAACGTGATGGCAACGGTCTATTGTCAACAACATGCTCATCATTACCCCAGCCTATTTTTGTTGATTCTTTTCCAAAGTTGAAAGTTTGGTACAGACAACATCAGGCATGTTTAGCATCAACTCTTTCTGGCCTAGTTCATGGAACTCCAGTTCATCAAAATGTAGATGGCCTTTTAAACATGATGTTTAGGAAGATTAATAAAGGAAATAACCAGTCAGTTGGCCCTGGAACATCTGGAAGCAGTTTAAGCAATTCTTCTGGTCCTGGAAGTGAAGATTACTATGTTAAGCCGATGCTACCAGCATGGGACATCATGGAAGCTGTTCCTTTTGTTGTTGATGCTGCTTTGAGTGCTTGTTCGCATGGTAGACTCTTCCCGCGTGAACTCGCAACTGGTAAATCAGATTTTTTTTATTGAGCCTCCTGTTATTGTGCAAATATCTTCACATTTATAATATATATATTATTTCTTTCCTACTTGGTATATGATTTCCTTTCTGGATATGCTATTTTGATTGTATCATATTCATAAGTAATTATTAAATTCATTAACCATCTGATCTACTTCCCGTTAACGTGCATTGCTTGCAAATACATCAGTTCTGTCTTTGTTTCTTTACACATCTTGGCAAGTGCTTCCAGAGTAGCAAATGGCCAGGCTTTGGCTTCATATTTCTTCGTCATGGTTGTTGCATACTGTAATGATTCCCTGAAATACTAGGGATGTTTTGACAATCTTTCTATCCCAAATTCTCCCTAGACAATGAAAGTGAAGGTTTTTCCTGTTCCAGTATCTTCCCAAAGCGAACTAACAGCAACATACAGTGGCCACTATTTGTTTCATGAATATTGGATAATGTTGTAGCTCTTTTCTCCATGAAGGATTTGCATCATAGAGGATGCCGGTAGGTACAAACAATGGAGATAGGGTCCAAGCATGCACCACATATATGCATGCTTATGCAATTCCATATATGGTGGTATCTCATGAATGCATCGACGAAAACATACAGATACATAAATGCATAGAAATCCATTCAAACCTCATACTCATACAGACATCGAGACATTTTTGTTAAACTTTTGTGCATATTATCCTTTTCAAGAGCACTTTAGTCCGTGCACTGTTGGTCAGATCCTTGAACTAATTAACTAATCCTATTTTTACTAGAATGTAGAGATCCAATTGCCCATTTCTGAAACCAAAGTGATGAATTGCGCTATTAAGCAAACTTCCACTTTTTGATTTGATTAACAATATGTAATAATCATTTTTAAGGTGCTGTTCTTTTTAGAACTCTTACTTGGCTAAATACAGTGCAGCCTTCGTACAATCAATTGATTGGTCTGTGGTCCTGATTTTCTGGAAGAAAAAATTTGTGGTCTTAAACTTTTGTGCCTATTACTACAGTTCCAACTCAATGACAAACATGCGGTCTTTCTTTTAGGTTCAATATATCACTAGCATAAGGAAAATACTGTACAAATGTACTTGACGTGTATACAAAGCTGATGGTTGCTTGTCAAACTGTTAACTCGCTTTTAGGCCTCAAGGACTTGGCTGATTTCCTACCCGCATCTCTTGCGACTATAGTAAGCTACTTTTCTGCTGAAGTAACTCGTGGAGTCTGGAAACCTGCTTTCATGAATGGCACTGATTGGCCTAGTCCTGCTGCAAACCTATCAACTGTCGAAGAACACATCAAGAAAATTGTGGCTGCTACCGGTGTTGACGTTCCAAGCCTTGTTGCTGGTATGTGCATGGTCCTATTCAACTATTGTTGCATTTCTTAACAAATTTATTTTGTACGTAGCATTTGAATCTCATATAAGCTAACTCAAGAAAGATAATGGACAAGAAAGAATGACCTAGGTGCATTATAGCCGCTATTACTCTTACCCATTGTCCTTAAATTTATAGACTCATTTATTTTATGGTTATTGGTGAAGAGAATAAGGGGAATATATGAACTACTAACATGGATATGGTTCTGTGGGAGATGCTAATACAAACTTAAATGAATGTAAACTGGAAAAACAAGGTAAATTGCTAAAAAACTTCACCAGACCTTGGGTTTCCTTACACTTGAGTTACATGATTTCAATGATCTTACATGCCGCTATGTTTCATAGTTTTAGTTGTATTTTTATGCTGGGAATTTGTGTGAAAGAAAATGAGAAGACAAGCTTTAAAATCTTAGACCAATGCCAGATTGTCGATTATTGTGATTTTATTTCATTTCCTTCATTTTCCTTAATTTCAAACAAAGAATTAATATTCAAGTTGAAAACATCAATATGTTGCAACAAAAGTTGAAATGACTAATATATCCTAAGTTAATTTCTACTTTTCAGCGGTTGCTCTCCTTTGCTCACACATGCCATCTAATAAACTTTTTCACCTAGGCACCGTACTACAATCATCCTTAATGCCCCACCTCTATGTCTCTTCTCTCTCTCTCTCTCTCTCTCTCTCTCTCTCTCTCTCTCTCTTCCTTTACTTTTGGCTTCCACTCAAGAAAGCATCAATCAGTCGAGAAGACGGAATGCTTTGTGCGAGCTCAACAAAACTCTATGGAAGAAGGAGAATCAAGACATAATACTAGTGATGAGGACATCCGACAGTGGAGTGTTTATCAGAGACGGGGCCGGAGGTTGACGGCCACGATTGCATCCCTTTATTTCTGAGTTATTATTTGTATTTTTATTTATTATTGTATTGTTTCCGACTTTACCCTTATTTGAGGGAGTAGGTTTTTGTGACCCCTGAGGGGCACTTTTGTCTTTTGATGTTTACTATTGTACGTTGCTATTTATACCCCTTTTCTCTTCTTGAGAGGGGATGGTGATTATGAGATTTCTTTTTCCACTTGTGTTCTTGGAGAGATTGTGAGCTTATGTGAGAGTTGAAGTCCCTATGTGAGGGCAACAGAATACCCACCAGCCGCAGGAAGCGTCCGGACTCGTGGTTTTCTTCCTCCACCATCTTCTTCCTCCTCTTCTCTAACCGGTCCTCTCCTTTATCCTTTAAGCCGCCGGCCTCACCCCAACTCCACCCAAAATCAACCCAACCAGCATACCCGAGTACCTCCCCCACCCATCCTATCTCATAACTGTTGGCCTCTTTCTCCATACCCTAGCCGCCGGCCTCCACCTCTAAACCCTAGCCGCCGGCCACCATTTTCCCCATCCCGAGATCCTAAAGTTAATCAAATTTACTACTTTCCTAATTTATCACAATATTAATTTGGAAGGTCTCTAATTCACATTCAAATGAATTTGAATTTCAGACCCTTCCTAATTGATATAAACCATTTTAGGAAAGCCCCCCAATTCTTGCAAATCTGAAATTAATTAGGATTTGATTTTAAATCCACATTCATCGTATGTCGACACATTCAACGTATGTGGACGCCTTCCCTTCCCCCCCCCTCTGGCCGACCCCCCCTCTCTCTCTCTTTAATTGTTTCCTTTCCAATTGGGAGCTCCAATTAAGGAGACAATTGGCCACCCCCTCCCCCTTATTCCCTCTTTCTCTCTTTCATTTTAGGAAAATTAAAATCAAGTTCCCTAATTATCACCTCCCTTAAATCTAAATTTAATTTCAGATTTTTCCCTCCTTGATTCAAATACAAATTTTACAACTAAATCCTCCCTTTCCCTCCTCTATGGCTGGCCCCTACCTCCACCTCTCCACTTTGAATTAGCCTCCCTAACCTCCCTCCCACATGTACATCGATTACAGGTTTTCTCCTTCATCAAGACTGTTGTCCTGCATCCGGAAATCATTCTAGTTACTGTTCAGAATTTCCTGCATGTAATAGTTTGCTGCCTTGCTGTCCAGGACCTCCTAGCTCGCTGTCCAGAGCTTCCAACACATGACAGCTTGCTGTCTCGCCATCCAGAGCTTGTCTAGTTCGCTGTCATGACTTCCGGGAACTGTTTGATCATCATCCAAACATCCAGAATTGCTGTACTGCTGCCTAAAGCATGTGGGAAGGGTTGTGTAACCATTTCTCCGCATAAGCAACCAAACGGCTTCGCCAGAGCTTCGAATCTTCTTCCTTGTTGGTAAACTCTTTCCCTTCCTTGTACTTTTTAAATCCCCTTCAATTGTGGCATCATAAAGATTGTGTAAATTTTTTCCGCAAGCCAATTTATTAAGAGTATGAGTGAGTGGACCCAACTAGTCACTAGCAAGGCGTTAGATTATGGAGTCAAGAGTGAGGTATACTATCCTCATTTGTCCATCAATTTGAGGACGACAGTGCCCATTTGTCCATCAATTTGAGGACGACAGGCGCTGCCAAGTGTAAGGGAAACATTAAATTTATTTGAGTACGTAGTATTTGAATCTCATATGAGCTAACTCAAGAAAGATAATGGACAAGAAAGAATGGTCTAGGAGCATTATAGCCACTATTACTCTTACCCATTATTGTTAAATTTATAGACTCATTTGTTTTATGGTTATTGGTGAAGAGAATAAGGGGAATATATGAACTACTAACATGGATATGGTTCTGTGGGAGATGCTAATACAAATTTAAATGAATGTAAACTAGAAAAACAAGGTAAATTGCTAAAAAACTCCATCAGAGCTTGGGTTTCCTTGCACTTGAGTTATGATTTCAATGATTTTAAGATGCACTATGTTTCATAGTTTTAGCTGTATTTTTATGCTAGGAATTTGTGTGAAAGGAAATGAGAAGACAAGGTTTAAAAGCTCAGATCAATGCCTGATTGTCAGTTATTGTAATTTTATTTCGTTTCCTGCATTTTCCTTAATTTCAAACAAAGACTTAATATTGAAGTTGAAAACAAAAATATGCTGCAACAAAAGTTGAAATGACTAATATATCCTAAGTTAATTTCTACTTTTCAGAGGTTGCACTCCTTTTCTCACACATGCCATCTAATAAACTTTTTCACCTAGGCACCGTACTACAATCATCCTTAGTGCCCCACCTCTCTCTCTCTCTCTCTCTTCCTTTACTTTTGGCTTCCACTCAAGAAAGCGTTGATCAGGTCGAGAAGGCGGGATGGTTAGTGCGAGTTCAACAAAACTCTATGGACGAAGAAGAATCAAGACAAAATACTAGTCTATTTCTTCATGAATAGCAAAGTTATGATATATTTTTTGTCTCCATTATTTCAACTATGCAATTTATAAGTTGATAGGCATTTAGGTAGGAATCAAAGTTGTAGAGAATAAAAAGCTACATGACTAAAAAGGATAGTGGACCAGTGAAAGTGTGGAATAGGATGTAGAGACGATTGAGGCGAGTTTTGTCATGCAAGAAATAGAGAGAAGGATGTGGTAGTGGGATTTGGAATTGGAGAGAAACTTGTTACATAAATGATTGAGACTCGCAACGCTACGACGCTAAGCGTTGGCATTGCAGTGTTTGGTGAGTACATCAATCCTCTTGGTCTTTAGACAAAATGGATTGCGAATTCAATTTGAGGACATTAACTGCGTTAAGTGGGTGATGTTTAAAGATATCTTTGACAGTAAAAGCTTTTTGATCTTTAGATGATTAAATAAATCAATTATATATGCATTCCCCAAGTTTTTTTTTATTGCAAAATCGACCACTCTTCCTAGCTCGTAGTTCGTGAAGCATTCTTACTGGCTTTTGATGTTTCTTGATATGGATCACTACAAGGTTGCCTTCTTTGAACAATTTATACTGACCGATTTGTGCATTGCAAATATTGGAAAAGAGGCCGACCTATGGATTGATTAATCATACTATTAAAGGAAACTTCACTAGAGCAAGCACTTCATCTCATTGTTTTGGTCTATCACTAGCAAGGCGTTAGATAATGGAGGCGAGAGTGAGGTATGCCACACTCATTTGTCCATCAATTTGAGGACGACAGGCACTGCCAAGTGTAAGGGAAACATTAAATTTATTTGAGTACGTAGTATTTGAATTTCATATGAGCTAACTCAAGAAAGATAATGGACAAGAAAGAATGGCCTAGGAGCATTATAGCCACTCTTACTCATTGTCGTTAAATTTATAGACTCATTTATTTTATGGTTATTGGTGAAGAGAATAAGGGGAATATATGAACTACTAACATGGATATGGTTCTGTGGGAGATGCTAATACAAACTTAATGAATGTAAACTAGAAAAACAAGCTAAATTGCTAAAAAACTCCATCAGACCTTGGGTTTCCTTACACCTGAGTTACATGATTTCAATGATCTTACATGTTATAGTTTTAGTTGTATTTTTATGTTGAGAATTTGTGTGAAAGAAAATGACTGAGGTATACCACCCTCATGTGTCCATCAATTTGAGGATGACAGACGCTGCCAAGTGTAAGGAAAACATTAAATTTCTTCTACAGTACATGCCAAATATGGCTCTCACAGTTTGTCTCTATTAGATGTGATGGTTTTTAGAATTCCATGTAGTTCAAAGATCTGGAAAAATAAATTAGCCGCATTGACAACATTGGTGACTTTTTGCAAGATTTAAAATGCGTCATTTTGGAGAAGCTATCGACGGCGACGAACACAGTCCCTTTTCATTCTATCATCAATAAGCCTAGCACAAAATCAATTTAATATCTTCCTAGTTGTTGTTGGAAATGAGGACAAATGAGTAGTGTCCTATATTTTGGGCATGCATTTTAGATGGTTGGCAAATTTCACATTGCTAAACAAAATTGGTTGTATCCTGAAGATTCCGCGGCTAAAAGAATTTGTCATCTGCCATGACAATTGTCTTGTTGCCCCATATGCACTGCTAATGGCCCCAGTGCTGATGTCAGATTATATACTCGCTAGGGAGGTTCTTGATATTCTCAGTCGAATTGTTGTATGAAGAACTCACCATTGTTCTACTGCTGGTTGCACCTTACTTAGGTTTCACTGAAGTCTTCGTCTTCGACATATAGTTCCTCAAGGACATCGAATCTAATTAGTTTAGATTGCAGCGTGACTAGCAGGACAGCCTACTGATTCAACACATCAACAATTTGGTTTAGAATTTCAATCCGGTGCTTGAAGAAAAATGTAAATTTTTGAAGGAATAGCAGAGCTTGAATTCGAGATAGATACTTTTGAGAATGAATATATTGAAGTGTCTGATGATCTTTGTGGAGGATGAATTCATTTTCTATATTTAATGTGCCATATATTGTAAAGTGCGTATAATGGCATACAACTCTTGCTCATGAGTAGTTCATTTTTGCATTGCTTCATTAAGTTTCATAGTAAATAATTTGATGGGTCTTCCTTCTTGAATAAGGACATCCTATGTCGATCATGTATGCGTCTACTTTAATCTCGAAGTTAGGAAGAATGATGATTGGTGTTGTGATGAGTTTGTTCTTTAGAATGTGTAAACTAGAATCTTATTCAGGTCCCCAAGCAAAATTACCCTTTTTTAAACAATTAGTGATTGAAACAACAGTTAGGCTATAATAGAGGCCATGAAAATTACTATCCTTGTGAATATTTGTAGGTGTCGGCTGCTTTTGAATGCTTCAGACCTCGTCATCATCCAAATAAATTTCTTGCTCACTGATAATGAAGCCAAGGATCAAAACTTTGCAAGTGATGAACTCACTTTTTAAATTAATTAGCATTTTCTTTTGCTCCAAAGCTTTTAGGATCTCATTGGTGGGACAAGATGGTGATTTTTGGATTTGCTTTAGACTAAGATATCGTCGAAATATACAACATCATATTTACTAAATGAATGATTTCATTATTTGATTCATCAAATGTATAAACGTATTAGGCACATTACACAATCCAAAGATCATAACTTGCCTATCTTAAAGGCCTTCTCTTATCTTAAACGTTGTCTTCCATTCATTTCCTGATCAAATATGAACTTGATGATCTTCTCTTGAGATCCAACTTGGAGCACACGATTGATCTTTCTAGTTTATCCAAGATGCCTTTAAGTCATTGAATCGGGAAGTGATACTTGGCAAAGACTTTCTTCATGACATGATTGTCCACGCACATCTGCCAACTTACATCATTTTTTTTGGACAAATAATGCTGGAAGAACGAGGGCTAATACCGACTCTAATCAATTGCTTCTCCAAGAACTCATTAACAATGCCTTACAGTATGATGTGCTCCTTGGTGATTATACAATAATGTGGTAGATTGGGGAGACTAGAACCTGAGTCAAGATCTATTTGATTTTGGACATCACGTTGTGGTGGTAGTTCGTTGAGCATGTCAGCGCTATGAATTTCAAAAAACTCTGCTAGCAAACTCTCAATTTCTGATGGTACATGTAGTATTCGACCTGAGGAACAACAAACAAAGATGTTCTTGAGCTTTGGTCTATTTTTGTCAAGATAGGAAACAACACGATCTTCTTTTATTTTGAGATGAAAGAGTAGCTATTATCTTTTCCTTTATGAAGTGTGTTGGCGCCATATTGCAAAGATCAGACAAGAATAATATGGCAAGTCTCCATGTCTACAACATCATAGGCAATTTCATCTTGATAAAATTTATCAATGGATAAGGGAATTTGATGCTACTTAGGCTTCGTTTGTTTTTTTAAGCTTTTCCGTTTCAGAAACATCGCTCCAAAAAACGGAGGTCTAAAATGGAGAAGCTATATTATACTGCTTCACAAAACAATAAAAAAATGGAGTTTTTAAAAAAGCACATGTCACATTCAAACAGCAAAAAAGGAGAAATTATACCGTTTCAAAACGGAAAAAGCACTAAAAACGGACAAACAAACCAGGCCTTAGTAGCTTCTACGTTTGAGCATTTCTTGATCAAGCCTATCTTGTATGGGCGAGAATGATTTTTAGTGGGTTAGGTGCGAGTGTGACCCGGAGATTTGGAAGCTTCAACTGTTGATGATGACATTGCAACCCCCTTTTCTGGATATTCAGTGACTATTGCAGATTGAAATGACATCGTGTTGGATTTTGTTGCTTCATGAGTAGAAGCCTCTCAACTATGCATGCCACAGGTTCTCCTTAGTCTTTCTCAACAAATTCACTCACCTCCACATCATCAGTCACCATTTTAGTTGCACGTGCAAGGGACTTATTCACATTTCTTGAAGTGTTTGTTTTGGATGCAAAAGCAATTGCTCTCGTGGCAGCTTGATTCGACGCAAATTGTCTTAAAAGGAGCTGCAATTAATTGCGGTAGAGATCAACTTGAGGTTGGCAATCAGTGGAATATCTGGAGTATCGAGACTAGTTGCTTTCGGTCTCACACGCAAGATTGACAGCTTTTGATAAATTCCAAATGGACTGATGGGCTAATTGGTTGCGAAGCAATTCCTTCAGTTTGCTAAGGTAACTTGACTCCCTGTGTTCAGGTTCGTGAAGACCAACATGGGCCTTGTAACAATATAATTCTTCCATGTATTATCTGACCGCCCAACCTTGCTGCTTGCATTGCTAGTAGTGATTGTAGATTATTTGATCGGAATTAGCTAATAAGAACCTCTCTCTCAATAGCCTTCACATTCTATACCACCGATGAATTGGAAGCTTGCATTTTCACCTCTGGAGATTTTGGAGCTATTTCCACCGTGCCATTGCTCCACCTCTAAGTTTGTAGACTATGAGTTTATGTTTATCTTTGGGTATCTCCATATACTTGAAGAAGGTTTTCACATATTATCTAGACACTCCTCTATGTGCATATGACCATCAAACTAGATTTGAGCTTCAACTCTTGTTCATATTGGGGATGGGGATTTGGGTTGCCAGCATACCTTGGTCATCAGACGCCATGCTTCCACCTTTGGATCAGTATGTAATCCTAGTAATGCTCATCAAAGCTGATGTTGTGGTATTGAATTGGATCCATAACTTTGAGAGTCATCAATTCGCTCTTCCCACTAAGTTCATTGTCAATTTGTAGGTCGATGCAACGATAGTTGGTGAACGTAGTAGTTGATGAAATTAGTCTCTCGGGGAGATTTTTTCACCTACACCAGTGATGATCTTCTATATGTCCAAGGAAAGGATGTCAAACTTTCTCTCCAATGTTGTGATGGATGCCCAAAGATCCTGCATGTTGCGATGCAACGCAGCGATGACCATCTCTGCCTTAGCTAACCATTGCGTGGGACCTTTGGGTTCTAATTCCAACTTGAATTAGCAAGCAGGTCCAAAAGTCAGGGATGCTAGTATGAGCTGAACAGATTACCTAGGAAGAAGATGAAGCACAATAAAATACCAATTTATTTCTCGTGAAAATCAAAATTAAAGTATATTTTTCCTCACTATTCAATTGACTTTATATTTATAAGCTCAAGCATAAACAACCATTTCAGGTGGAATCAAGGGTGTAGAGAATAAAAAGCATAACTAAAAACGGCAAAGGACCAGCAAAAGTGAGGAATAGGGTGCATAGATGGTTGAAGCGAATCTTGTCACACTAGCAGCACGAGAATGACGTCATGGCGGTGGGGTTAGGTGCTATGGTGCTGTGGACAGACTTGTCACGCAGATATTGAGAGTTGCGGTGGTGGCACAGCACTAGTGATTGGTGCTATGGTGCTGGAGCAACTGCATCACTCAACCTGTTTGTTTCAGAGTTGGGGAGTGTTGGGTTAGATAAAATTAAGGCCTAGAGGACACATTTTGTATCTTATCAAGGTGAAGTGAGAAACTATTCATGTTTAGAGGGTAAAAATCTAGATCAATGATAAAGTGGATTATTTCTACTTGATGATTCTACATAAGGATCATGCTTTATCCATTACAATGAACTTTTTATGGTCAAGTTGTATCTGCAAATCATATCCATTTTCTAAGTATACAATGACATTTATGTTCTACTTTTTCCTTGAATCGACTTGCTGATGTATTTGGCATTATATGAGGACAGGAGGAATCTCCCAAGCAACACTTCCATTACCTCTGGCAGCTTTTGTGAGCCTCACCATTACATACAAGCTTGACAAAGCATCTGAAAGGTTCCTCAACCTTGCCGGACCTGCTTTGGAGAATCTTGCTGCGAGCTGCCCATGGCCAAGCATGCCAATTGTTGCAGCCTTGTGGACTCAAAAAGTTAAGCGCTGGAGCGACTTCCTTGTCTTCTCCGCTTCTAGAACAGTGTTTCATCACAACAACGATGCCATCGTACAGCTCCTTCGCAGTTGCTTCACTGCAACACTTGGCCTCTCCGGCGACCATATGTCAAGCAATGGCAGTGTCGGCAGGCTTCTTGGCCATGGATTTGGCTCTCATTTCTGTGGCGGTCTTTCACCTGTTGCCCCTGGAATTCTATATCTTCGAGTCTACCGTTGCATAAAAGACATTGTTCTTCTAACCGAAGACATCTTATCTATCATGATGCAATCAGTCAAAGAGATTGCAGATACTGTTGTATCAAAAGAGAAGATTGAGAAGCTGAAGAAAACCAAGCATGGATTACGATATGGCCAGGTATCATTAGCCACTGCCATGACACGAGTGAAAGTGGCTGCTAAACTTGGTGCTACTTTTGTGTGGCTATCAGGAGGATCGGGTCTAATACAAGGTCTTTTCCAAGAAATGCTTCCATCTTGGTTCCTGTCTGCTTATGAGTTGGATAAAGAAGGAAACAGTGGAGGTTTAGTCTACATTCTGGGAGGCCATGCTCTAGCCTACTTTACTTTGCTCTGTGGCATGTTTGCATGGGGAATCGATACAACTTCGCCTTCAAAGCGAAGGCCGAGGGTTGTCGAAGCTCACATGGAATTCCTGGCAAGTGCACTGGATGGGAAAATCTCACTTGGCTGTGATTTGGCCCTATGGCGTGCTTATGTCTCTGGGTTTTTGGGGTTGGTGGTGGAGTGTGCGGCAAGTTGGGTGATGGAAGTGAATCTGGGGGTGGTGAAGCGGCTGAGCAGAGGGCTGAGGAAGTGGAATCAGGATGATCTTGCTCTTGCTCTTCTAAGAAAGCGAGGCGTTGAGGCTATGGCTGCTGCTGCAGAGGTGATTCTTGCCTGTCACTGGTGACTGTAGATAGTACTCTGCTGTGTAAATCTTATTTAGTCTTATATTCAGTATTTAGAGGTAAATTAGGCTTTGGATTTTTACAATGCTTTATTAGTTGTTTTGTGTAGGGTTTTTTTTTTTTTTTAATGATTTGAAAGAACTGCTTTTGCTAACTTGACATTTTTGGCTTGAGTTCTCATCTAATGTATAGATTGGGTTGGTGTGTGTTGTGCCCTTTTTTGCTGGCTTTTTCACAGTGTTTGGGTTTCAATCGCTGCTTCTCTGTGATCCACAGATTTTATATAATATTGAAATGGCTTGTTCAATTAAAAAATATTGAGAAAATTAAAAATATATATGAAAAATGAAATTATGAGTTAAAAAATTAGAGTTTTTTTAAAGATTAATAATTAATTTATTTAGAATATCTATTTTTTTAATATTTGTTTATATATATTTTTTTAAATAATGGTTTATGCATATCATTTTTCTTTCAATGACTTCTACAACCCTATTAATTGTAGACGGTGATGTTTATATGATAAATATATTAATGAGAAAGTTTTGAGTGCTACATTTGCAAATTCCACTATTTTTAAATATGCTTTTTATTTATAAGATTTCAGTTTAAATGGTGACTGTTATAGTCAAAATTATTAGGCTAAAATCTTTTAATTGAGACATTTATTTTATTGCTTTTTAAATTAATTTTTTAGTATAATTTTTTTTGAATTGAAAATATTTGTATTACAAAGTTATTTTAGAAATTATTAAAAAAGCCGCATCAAACAGAGCCAAAAAGCATATGAAAGATGACTTGATAGTTAACATGTGCTATATAATAAAACAAAGGGAATTTAATCCATTTATATATATAATATCTAAATCTTTCAATTTACTTATAAAATATTAAAATATTTATTTTATGTATATACTTTTATGTTTTTTTAGATACTATAATGATATATAGATAGATCTAAAGATTTAGATGTTAAATAAGTAAATATAAAATAAATTTGTGGTATGTATATAAATCACTGTAAAAGAATTATGATTTTATTGAGAAAATCAGGATCATCCATAAAATTACTAAACTTCTACGTTTTATAAGATAATCCATTTATTTATTATTTAATGAGAGTAATTTTTCTCAAAAAAATAATTTACAGAAGAATAAAATGTAAGTTTAATTATATATTATTACTTTTCAATTAGTTTAATAAGTTGAATAATTAATTATTTTTTAAAGAATAGTAAGTCTCTTAACATCTATATGGGTAGCCCCTCATGATTTGGAATTATCGAATTACTTTGGGTCTGTTTGAGGCTGTTTTAGTATTTTATAAAGGTGATTGTGAAATTATTGTAGAGAAAATAATTTTAATCAAATGCTGCTATGGATAGTATAAAAATATTCTTTTAAAAAAAAAAACAAACAACAAATTTCTTAAAGTCATTATATATTAGCAACTCTGATTACAAAAAATAACTTTCCACTATAGAATTTTTTTTTAAAATAGCTAGAAAATAAAGCTTTATTTTTAGGCTTTTTTAGAGGGGCATTTAAACAATTTTGACCAATATCTAAAAAACTCCATGAAATGGTCAATTTTGATCTCCTTGATCAAGCATTATTTATTTATCATTTAAGTGTCTTAGTGATGTTATAATCGAATAATTTTAGGTTTGTTAGATTCGCCTTATCGAGCTGCTCGATTATAAACACATAAGATTTTGAGATTGTTTGATCCCTTAATTGATATCCCTAAGCTTTTAAGTATGCTTCAAGTGCTTGATTTATAGTTCATTTGAACTTAGGTCATATCAATTATGATTTGACATGTCTCATTGAGACGTTCAGTTCAACAATAACTTTACTGAAATTGAAGTTCAAATAATCCTAAATTCAATTCAATAAATTTTTAATACAAATATTATCTTAAGATTCATGTTGATTAATTATTATTTTTAGATAAATATCACTTAATAAGTTGTTGAAGAAAATATAAAAAATTTAAAAATAGATGCCTATGACTTTATTCATTTTAACTCTTTCCAATTATGATTTTATAGAAATATGGGGTACTTTGAGCACTTGAGTTTTATTAAAAAAAAAATTTACTTCATGAAATTTATATTTCAATTTACTTATACTAAATTAACACTGCTGAAAAAAAAAAGCCTCTAATTTTGAACGTTACATTAAATTAAATTAAATTGCATATGCAATAAATATAATTCCTCGCATCACAGAGCCTATCTCCCCACTTCCGGTCGCGATGAGCTGCGGCTCTTCCCAACCTCCACTTCCTCCGCTTCAGGCCGATAAGCCCAAGCCTGCGAAGCTCTCCTCGTCCAACCTTGAAGCCCTGCGCCCGACCTCAAGGGATGATAAGAAGAGCTCATGGGATGGGAGAAGGCTGGTGGGCTCCGTCGACTACGACAAGGGCGTGAGCCGCGTCACCGTTGAGGTGGCCGGCGTCGGTCGGGACCAGATACCAGCAAGGTATCGTCTTCGTGTCTACGGCACTCGATGGCAGAAGGATTGGAAGGTATCGGAGGTGGTGGAGCGCCTGCTCAGGCTCAACCACTGGGACGATGTCGACGCTGTCCTCAATTGCTGGGTCGGCCGCTTTGCAAGGAAAAATTTCTCCCTCCTCATTAGGGTATTGGCTCGGCTTCCTCTGGTTTTAGTCTTTGGCAAATTTTAATTCTGAAAGTTCCGGCTTTGTGCTTTTTCTGAACCGGATAAGTATATTTGATTGGTAAATTGCTTAATTTTTGTTTTCCATGGTGCTCGTAGCAATGTATATATGGTTTTGTGGGTTCTGAAGTGTTGTAAGCTTGCTGTCACGATGGCACTAGCAGCAGCAATATCTGCAGCTATGCCATTGTTGATAAATCTAAATTGAATTTTGGTGCATGTTATGAGAGAGTGAATAACTCCATATGCTTACAAAATATCTCATAACAGAACCTTTTTTTTTCCCCGGCATAAGTTATGTCCTAAGTAGCCGAGGTTCCCAAAATCTTTCTTCCGCCTTCCCCATGGATTTTTTTCCGGAAACTTGTCATGAAAACTTATTATTTTATTGGAATGACTAAAAAACAGAATTCAGGGTAAAAATTCAAGCATCAGGGTGTTTTTTTTCTTAGAAATGGTAGCAAGTGACCCTCAGATTTCATTGAAAAATCAACAAAAAGAAGTAGAACCAACCCACCCTTCCACAATTAAACATACACACAAAGGAAGGAAATTCTTGAATAAGTTGAAGCAGAAGTTATTTGTGCTTTTCACCTGTTCTTAAAACCCCTAATAAAGTGGCATGTTTCAGCACATTACTTAAGTACCCGTTTGTTGATGTGTGTACTGAAGTAGCACACTTTACATAAACTGGTATTTGAAACCTTGAATTTTGTATTAAATTATTGTACTTTTGGCTTTTTGTGCTGTGAACGTTCATTTTTAGAGAAGAAAGGAAATTTCCTTTTCTTCTGTCCTCATTGTGAGAAGTTTTAGATGCTTACTGATTTTTTTTTAATTATTTTTAAAATTTTAAAGGACAGAAATTTATCTCAAATAATTTTTTAATCAAAACTAGGGAAAACAATCAGTTATGTATCATGCATGAGTCCATTTGCAGAGAAGGATGACACAATGCCAGTTACAGATATACTAAATTTTATGCATGGAGCTAGTGATTATTTTGTTAAAAAAAGGCTGAAGATTAGACTCAAACCTGTGACCTCTATGGGATCTAGTGAACATATCACTTGAACTAAAGCTTTTTTATAGATAGATGTTAACTGAGGTTTGATTAGTAGACATATGCTTGATTATTAGAATAGTTGTTGGCTCTTACAGTGATTTTGTTGGGTGTTTTAATTTATATATTTGCCTACTATTTTAAGTGGATTTAGTTCATCAGTATGGGTTTAAGAAACCTGATACGTTTCTTATTCATTGTCATTGATGTTGAACATGTCTGTAGGATAGTTATATCCCTGCGGAGTTATATTGCTTTTACTTGAGTTACAAATTACATGTGATTTTATTTGTTATTTTTCTAAAACACAATTTGTTTTCTTACTTTATTTTTGGAAATTTGAGGCTTTTTTAATCGTTTTGGTCTCTGCCGTAGGAGATGAGCAATAAAAGCTCCCTTGAACGTGCTGTTCAAGTTTTTCAGTGGATGAAATCTCAAAAGAACTATTGTCCTCGGACTGACATATACAACATGATGATAAGGTTGCATGCCAGGCACAACCAGATTGATCAAGCACGTGGTCTTTTTTTTGAGATGCAAGAATGGAGGTATGCATATTAAATGTATTATAGATTATGTTGTAATCTTTCTTAATACATAAAATGTATACCAAACCACACCAGCGAAGCATATACAAACTAGAGAATATCTAAAGGAAACTTAACATGCTATTTTTTCCTTTATATGCAAAGTTCTTCAACAAATTCATGTGTTTAAATTAATCAAAAAACATTCAGAAGGAGCCATGATGAAAGGATCATTTGACTTGAAAGAACACAATACTAGTTTCATGAATGGTATAAAGCACATAAATGAATATTCCCCATTCAAGTGTTATAAATCTATCCAATGGTGCTAGCATATTTTAATTTGTTCCAGCTAACATTAACAAACCAGTGACATCATCTAACTTTTACTTTATAGAAGAACTAGCTGAAATATTATGTATCGACCACTAGAACTGGTGTCTATTGATTTCATTGGTTTGTGGACTGAGTCAGATTTCTTCTTAGGATTCCATAATTTTATTTAAAGCAATAAATGTATCATAAACTACCCACCTTTCCATCAACACTACTATCAATGTGCTTCCATCCAAGAATTTAACAACTATCATGCTTTGTCAGGCATTCCTGCTAATAGAGTTCCTCCAGCTTACCCCAAGATGGCGTTGAAGTGGTGAACTGAGTGCACAAATGACAAACCTCACTTTGTAGTTTTTCATAAGCTCTTTCAATTCAAATTTACACAAATGTACAAGAGAATATAAATAAACTAATTACACAAAACTCAGTACAGCTGCACTCAAGATATGAGATGATAGTGTTGTGGTTTTTACAAAGCTATATGTGCGAGTGGTGCAACTCTTAAGTACAAAAGTGAAGATCAACTCAACCAGTCATGGAATAAGGGTTTTGATTTAATTTTATTTAGAATTTGCTTTAAAGATTGGATGAAGGTTGGTTCTGCCTTTTAACATCGGGAAGTGGAGAGGAAGCAAAGAGAGAGAGAGAGCAAGAGGAGAGAAAGATCGGGAGTGAGGGTGGACGAACAATCGACTAGCTGTGTTAGATCGAGCATTGTTCCTTTCTTCTTCCTTTGGTCGGACAATGGTAATTGATGGGAGACATGGGATTGTAGGACGGTGGAAGGACCTTTTAGATAAGATTGATGAGAAGAGTTTAAAGCCAGGTCAAAGGAAAAGTGTTGGCCCGATGAACCAGTGTATTGGTTAGGCCATTTTCTCTCATGTTCTTGTTCTTTCTTTTGGTGTTCTTTATTAATTTTTATTATCTAATAGTTTTGCTAATGTCGATTTATAGTTATACATTTTTTTTCTATTTTGTTAATTTTCTTAAATTCATAGTGTGAGTTATAGTGATTTCAAGTAATCTTTTAGAGCATATGTGAAAATAAGTGTTTATCATAGGATGATATATGATCTAGTTATGTTTGCAAAAGACATGACTATAAGTGAGTAAGTTTTATATATCAGTAGATTTTAGGAGTTCTAATTTTAGGAAAGAGTTGATAGTTGGCAAGTTTGTTATCATCTTAAGTGGAATTTAATTTTATAGTATAAAACTTGAAATATTAGATCTTGTTGCAAGAAGAGAGTATTTTTTTGGGAGGTCTAGTTAGTTATTTGTAAAGGTTTTGATATTAGTGTGTGTGTATATTAATTTTATAATTATTTGAAATAAAATTTAAAGATTAATACAACTATTTTAATGATATGTTAGCTATTAAATTAAAATTATAAATATTAATTATTATTAATTAAATATAAATTTATATACTTGAATATTGTTAAATAATGCGATCACATATTGATATAGATATTAAAACAAAAGAGTTGGAGTTTCAGGAGTAAAGTGAATCATAAGTCATCTAAATTTGAGGTGAGTGCTTGTGTTTCTAATTTAGGATAACGACGTTGCTTCTTCTAAATCTAATGCATCATTTTATTATTGATATTTAATTAGATATTATTATTACAATTTATTTATGATTTGTCTCTATTAAAGACAATTAATCATATTAAATAGGATGACATGGATTTTCTATCATGATTCAATCACTTATTATAAGTCATATAATGCTTACTGTACAACAATATGAAATGATATGGAGAATGCAAATAAAATAATTTTTGTAGAAATGCTTGTTTGTGCATATTGACTGATGGAAGATACCTCATTATGGTATTGAATGGGGATGCAAGATACCCTTGCGCATAAATTGGAAAAGATATTTGAAAAGTGAATGAAAAAGGAAAATCCTTAATTGGTATAATTTAGATTGTGACTCTTATGGCTATAGTTATAAAAAGAATAAGATACTATATTATTTCCACTTATTCATAATATTATTGTATGTTTCGAGGTCTATTGCAATATCATCTTTAAATTGCATTAACTTTCAAGTTAATTTTTAATTGTTGTAAGAGAACATACATATTGTTCCAATTTTTCTGCAAGTTACTATAATTTAGAATATGATGCGTTTATTGAGTTGTGTTAGAATTCACTTATTTTATTAAATAACTATATACAAAAAATATCTCTTGAAATTAAATGAGCGAAATAAGATAAAACATATATTGTAAACTTGACGCTACAAGAAAGAGACATTTATTTGCAATAGTATATTATTTCTTCTTAAAATGAATTTGGAGTTTGAATGGCTCTTTCAGTATGTTGGAATAGGTTGTTATTAGTAATGTTAATGAATGAAAAGTTAAATATCCTTCTGACCATCTATTCTGTCTCATTGATTTAAGCCTTCATAGTGAGTTGTGACAACAACCAAGTTGTTGCAGCCATGCTTGCCTTCTCCATCCTTCCTTATATTTTGGTTTGTCGTATTCTTATGCATGGGCCTACTCATTAACCTTTCTTATTATTAAAAGTCATGAACTCTATCATCCTTTCCTGATTAATAATACTGTGGTATTATCTCATTACCTTTCTTATTCGTAATAGATGCAAACCTGATGCTGAAACCTACAATTCATTAATCAGTGCACACGGACGAGCTGGTCAGTGGCGTTGGGCTACAAATATAGTGGAAGATATGCTTAGTGCTGCTGTATGTATGCAGTTTTGATAATTAGGCCTGCTTAATATTGTGGCTTTTAAAGTTTAATTAGTCATTTCTAAAAAATTAGTAATTCTTTTCATTATGTAGATCGCGTTGTCCTTTGTAGTGCGTTTTTTTTTTGTTGTCATCATCAATGTTCTATATCTAGTGTCATTTATTTATAACGACTAATGTTGTTATCATAATTATGTTTGATGTAAACATGGTGCATAGTTTTATTAAAGAATCACTGAATAATTTACAATTAATTTTTTTTCATTGATTTGGTTATAATGTTGAAACCGTCTTTTGCTAATTTTGTGATCATTATAATTGGGCTGAAGTAGCAACAACCTTAGAAACGCCTTTTTGCTGTTTTCTTGGATTATCTTGTACCTGACCTTCGTTTTATTCACAGCCTCATCCCATCGATCACATAATAGTTCTGGGCTGGATCACAGATAAGCATATATACTAAATTTTATCAGTTTTGAATGCAATGCACTCGCCAAAGAGAGTTTATAAAATATAGCTGAAGTTTTGTTTCAACAATCCCTCATCTGATGATCTATATTAAATTGATTAATAAGGGGGAGGATTGCTTTACTACGACTAAGATAACAAGGAATAGTACCTAACCTTAACCATACCAACGAGTACCTGTAGATTTATAAAAGGAAACTAAATCGTTACAATTTTTGGCAACGGAGACAACATCATTAAATTGGGAGGCAAGATAGAATTTATTAACCATTTATCTTTTAAAAAATTAATACTTCTATCATTTGGACTCTTCTAAGAGATATTAAGGAAGAAGAATGAGTTAATAGTTTTAGGAATACATTTAATAAAGTTGGAACAATGAGACATATTAGACTTCGTTTGGGATGAATTTTTTACTGCTTCTTAAAACAACTTTATAATACGATCTTTTTTATTTTTTACTAGAAATTTACTTTAAAAATTAGTAAGAAAGCCATCCCAAACGAAGTCTTAGTCATCCAGAAATCAAAGGGACAAATTATAGATCAACCAGAAGAATTTTTATTTAGCTGAATAGTCTGCCAAATCCATTTGTTAAGTTGAGACAAATTCATCATACAAAGCTCTTTGATACCAAGTCCACCCAAATATATTCTTCCATCTTGACCACTTCTTTCCTCATTACCTTTCTAGAAAAGGGCTACTTCTAATAGAATCTATCTTTTTGACAACACAATTTGAAATTTAGAAGAAACAGAAGTAGTAATAGAGAGGTGGTATTGAAGGGAGCAAGAATTTTGACCACCTTTAAAGAGGAAGTTGCTTTCTTAAGAAGAGAGCTTCTTTTGAATATTTTAAATAAGACATGTTGTAGATTTTTGGAGCCCAAAGGCATACCCAAATATTTGAATGGATGGTCTTCATGATAGCATCCCAAAATTTTAGCCAAAGATCAACCAAACCTGATTGTTTCTCATGGTAAATCGGAGATTATTTGGAGAAAATAATCCTAAGTGCACACATTTCTTCAAAGATGATTAAGATGCTTTTAAGAATATTAGCTTGAATGCTCCACAACATAGAAGAGCATCATCTGCAAATTGAAGGCTATTAAGAGGTGGTTCCCCATGCTTGACGTAATTATAAAAATGAATTTTCTTGCAGAATTCATTAAAAAAAGATTTTTGATACATTTTTATTATATTATAGCATTCATCTTAAAAAAAAGTTTCTTTGTGACCTAGGGCCCGCACACTTCAAATCTTCAACAAGACACCAATCGTCGGTCCTCCTCCTGATGCTACATTTGATGCTTTTTTGACCATCTTTGTAATTTGCTAGTTCATTTTGCTAGGCATGTTGAAAAGAAGCTTGCTCACCTGAAGCATCAATCCACACGACGTTGCACCTTGACAGTCGTGAGCGTATGCTCGCTAGAAGCCACAATTGTCCGCACAATGTTGCTACCGGCTCTGCCCAACCACCATCTATCTTCATGTGGAGAGCCATGTCATAGATCCAACTAAATGCCTGCTTCCTCTTTAAAATTCTGAAATTGAGAGGAGATCGGAATGTGAATTACAAAGGAAGATTAGATAGAATAAGAGAACATGTATAACTTGTTTAATGTGTAAATATTGACGGCCCTATGTCTATTGTATCTTTCATATAGCCGAAAAGAAAAAAAATGCAATCTTTTAAGATTTTAAATATATTGAATTTTTACTATTTATTTAAACTAGCTGACTAGATTTCTAGATGCAATGAAATGGACATTAGCTTGTTATATTTATTATTATTATTTTTAACTTGATAAAATCATGTAATTGCTATTTTCTCTTTCACCGCTAAGAGTACTAACATATCCGAGCAATTCGACCATATGGTTCAAAGTTTAAATATTTAGTCAAACTTAAAAATTAATTTATTATTTTATTTTGCTTTTCTCCTTCCACAATAAGCTGAGTAAAAACTAATTTAAAGTATATTTTTTTATTTTCTTTAATTTTTGTTCGTCATGTGGTCTATATTTAATCGAAATCTATAACTATATCAGATGTCGTCAACTTTGTCCTTAATTAATTTGAATCAGTCTTCAATATATTGCTAGTGGTTCATCCCTGTTACATAAATGAACTTCTATAATCTTTCAGGAATAAACCTCAATACAATTGTTAGAAGAAACAGCATGGTGCATTTTATGAAGAGCATTAGCAATGACGATGAACAAATATGAAAAAGGGCATCACCTAGTCTAAGCGCCTTACAATTTTTGAATTGTTTTCTAAGATTATCATTTGTAATTATTTGGAAAGTAGCATGAAACAAATAATTCGTCCAAGATCTTAGTTTGGGAGAAGAGAAATGACGAAAATCCTATCTGCAATTGTTGAAGGCTTTTATTCCCCCCCCCCCCCCCCCACAAAAAAAAATAAAATTCAAGGCTTTCTCTAAATCCACTTTGAAGATTAAAATGTCCTTTTTTTTTCCTTTTTGCTTGATGAAAGAGTATTGAACTCAATATATACGCTGTCAAATTCGGCTTTAGAATGAGCAGCAATCCAAGTGCGTCAACTTGGTCTGCAACCTTGAAAGGTTTACAATTGGAGATTGTATCAACACCTGCGTTAGAGCTGTCCATCTCGCTCAAGGTTGTGGGAAAGCAATCAAGAATCTGTCATGCGAGACAGAAGATTTGCTGCGGAGTTGCCAAGCACACAGTTTTTAAAAAAGATGCCAAGATCCCCTAGGAATAAGCCAAAATACATAGGAAAGAGCAAAAAAAGAGAGGACATCTCGAGGTAATGATGGTTTATTAGAGCATTGCCTTTTTACATTTATCTAATGCTGTTCTCTTTCTACTTTTGATTTATTTCATTAATTTATGAAGTGCAGCATTTCTTTTGATGTATGTTCTTTTATGTTAAGCTTTTGCTTATAGAACTTATTTGAAAATTGACAGATGTGAAATTCGGTGCACACAAGCTCTAAGGACAAGTCTTCTACTTTTATTTTGCTATTGATCCGTTATTTACCTTAGTTTGCAGAATATAACATTGATTATAAACGTAGTTTCAAATATATCTTTTCAGTTTAAATTCCCCATGTTTTTTTCAGATTCCTCCTACTCGATCTACTTACAATAATTTGATAAATGCTTGTGGATCAAGTGGTAACTGGAAAGAGGCACTGAAGGTTTGTAAGAAAATGACAGAAAATGGTGTTGGGCCAGATTTGGTTACCCACAATATCATTTTGTCTGCTTTTAAAAGTGGTGGTCAATATGCCAAAGCACTTGCTTATTTTGAACTGATGAAGAAAACAAATATTTCTCCAGACACGGTTACTTTCAACATTGTCATACATTGCCTTGTTAAACTTGGACAATATGGGAGAGCTGTTGATATATTCAACTTATTGATAGGCAAAAGAGCAGAATGTTGTCCAGATGTTGTAACCTTTACCAGCATCATACATGCATATTCTATTTGCGGACAAGTTGAGAACTGTAATAAGGTGTTTAATATGATGCTTGCTGAAGGGATGAAACCTAACATTGTTTCATTTAATGCACTAATGGCTGCCTATGCTTCACATGGAATGCATGATGAAGCTTTTGCAACTTTTAATGAAATTAAGCATGCAGGCTACCGACCTGATGTTGTGTCCTATACTTCCTTGCTTAATGCTTATGGTCGATCAGGGCAGTATAAAAAGGCTAGGGGAATCTTTGACATGATGAAAAAGAACTCATGTAGGCCAAACAGAGTAACTTACAATGCATTGATAGATGCTTATGGATCTGCAGGAATGATTTCAGAGGCTGTCCAGGTCCTTCGTGAAATGGAAGGGATTGGTATTCAGCCAGACAATGTCTCTTTGAGTACTCTTCTTGCTGCTTGTGGCCGCTGTGGTCAAATTGTAAAGATCAACTCTATACTTTCAATGGCTAAGTCCCTGGGCATTGAATTGAACACCGTTGCTCACAATTCAGCTATTGGGAGTTATATGGCTGTTGGGGAGTACAGAAAAGCTGTGGCTTTCTATAGGATGATGATAGAGAAGAATGTTAGACCTGATACTACCACATTCAACATATTAATAAGTGGTTCTTGTAAGTTAGAAAAATTCAATGACTTTTTTGAGTTTTTGGATGAGATGAAAGAACTGAACGTTCCTTTATCCAAGGAAGTATATTCTTCTTTAATCTGTGCTTATATTAAGCAGGTAAGTTAGTGACTTTATCCAATACCTTCAGATTTCAAACCACCTTGCCCCACTCTGTCCTCAGTAAGTTCTGTTTCAGGGAAACGTAGCAGAAGCTGAAAAAACTTTTGCAATGATGAAGGCTACTGGTTGCATGCCTGATGTTATCACATACACTTCCATGATAAATGCATACCGTTCAACAGGTAACACTGCTTAGATAATGTCTTTTCAAACATTTTTAATCAAAGTTTTTTTTAAGGAAAAATTCTTTGTTTGTTTTGCATTGTTTTAGATGACTGGAAAAAGGCATGGGATGTTTTCGAGGAAATGAGAGTGAATAATATCAAACCAGATCCCATTGCATGCTCAGCACTCATGGAAGCCCTCAACAGAGGATGCCAATCAGCAATGGTTCTTCAGTTAGCAAAGGTGATGAGAGAAGAAAGCATCCTCCTGAATTCCCGCGCCTCCTTTGAGATAGTATCAGCTTGTAGTATGTAAGTTTACAGAATATAGTCTGTATAGTTTAATGTACTTGACATAAGACCTGGCCTATTCTGTCTCATAGAAATCCTCTATCACACTTAGAGTTATTATAACTAATATATGTTGCTAACAACACTACTCCATCGGATGCATTGTTAGGAACATCCCTGAAATTCACATGCTTCCTTTAAGAATAGTAACAATCGGCTTGTAACATGTAAGTTTGCGCAAGGTAGTTTCTTTCATTTTAGTAGGTAAAACCATCTTCTATCTCCATTTTTTTTTGGCTTTCGTAGTTATCATTTGTCACGCCTTGCCGTCATTGGCTCTAAAAACTTTAGTAGTACAGCAACTAGATGGTCTGTTACTAACAATTTATAATTCATCCAATTAACACATACATTTGCATAAACAACTCGTATCCACAAATGACATTTTGGTGCAACTATTTCCAGTCAATCAAGCAGTTTATCTACAAATTCATAAATGAAAATCTAAGTATTACATCCATTCATCTCAGAAGGTCTAAGCCACAAGATTACAATGTAATTTCCTCAGGGAAACTCCAATGCAAGTCCCCACACGCTACACTAACAATACCACTTATTTATTAGATCTATCTAGTTAATATCCAGCTAGCTTACCCATAATCCAGTGCAATGTCCTGATCTGTCAATGTCTGTTTGATGAACATTCAATTTAAAAATGTCAACATATATCAGGGTGAGTCCATGACTCAATAGGTAATTCCAATCTTAATATCTGAAGCATGCCCTTCACATAACCCAACATGGTTACAGGTTGAGTAGTTGTTATTAATGCATGGTTAAAAATATGTGAGAGGCAATAAGGATAAAGGAACTCCATCTCCATTCCTTTCATTGCCAGCATGATTTATAAGTAGAGCAGTCTCTATTTAAGGCATGATAAAGCATGTAAAACAATGTGTGCATATAAAGCATGATATAACATGTAGGACATGGCATGGCATAATTAGTTTATTTCATTACATGTCATTTC
This sequence comes from Dendrobium chrysotoxum, assembly GCA_019925795.1. NCBI lineage: Eukaryota > Viridiplantae > Streptophyta > Magnoliopsida > Asparagales > Orchidaceae > Dendrobium > Dendrobium chrysotoxum. Next base: position 95,797,332 of record CM034305.1, on the reverse strand, counting down.
ATTTTTTTCATCAGCACTTACAATAGGTTATAAATCATCGAGTAGGAGATTATCACCTATATTATGTGGAAGGCCATTGCCTCATTTTAATGGTTGGTTGTTAACTCAATTATAGGGGTCTTTCATGTTAACTCAAGCTCTCAATAATTCTAATCTAGCTATTACAAGAGCATTAGTGTGTTGAAATTTACTGGGTGGAAGGTCATTAGTTCAATTCAGTTTAAGTTTAAAAAAAAAACTTTAAAATTTAAAACTCACCCGAAATCGTCTTGAATTGAAATCTGCTCAACTTAATGTTAAGTCGTATTCGTGCTTCACTCCACAGTTTAGATTGATTTTGAGTTTCCTTTGACTCACCTGACTATTATTCGAGTTAATTCAAAATCTTTCTTAAAATAAATATTTATATGAAGTATTTAGTGTTTATAGCATACTATATGTAATATATAATATATAATATAAATTTATATTTGTGCTTATACTTAATTAAAAATCAATTTTATGTTAACTCTAAACCAATTTCAGGCCGTATCAAAACTTATTCATTTCAAGTAGAATTTAGTTAACTCAGTGATATTGAGTTTGAGGCGAGTTTGAGTTGAGCATTTATTTTCTTGTTTCAAGTTCTAGTTTAGCCTAACTTACATGAACTCAACTCAATATCACTTATAATTTAGTGGTAGGTTGTTGCATCTTATTATTTTGTATAGACATATCAGTTTCGAGCTGATGAGGACATCCGACTGTGGAAAGTCTATCAGAGAAGGAGCAGAAGATCGACGGCTACGATTAGGCCACTTTATTTTTGAGCATCTATTTGTATTTGATTTTATTATGTATCTTTTTCATTTTTACCCTCACTTGAGGGAGTAGGCTTATGTGACCCCAGGGGGCACTTTTGTCATTGGACATGTTATTGTATTTTATCTATTTATAGACCCCTCTCCCTCTTTGGAGAGGCTGATGATTATGATGATAAAAAAATTTTTGCACTTTGTTTTTTGGAAAGTTGTGAGAGCTCTTGTGAGAGTTTGAAGTCCCTTGGTGAGGGCAAAGTACTACCCATCAGCCGCAGGAAGCATCCGGGCTCGTGGTTTATCTCCACCTCAAGCTCGTCTTGCTATTTTCCCCTAGCCGGCCCCCCGCCCCCCCTCCTAAACCTCCGTCAACCTTTCCCTTCCCCTTTGGCCGATCCCCCGCCCTAACCATTGGCCCCTTCTCCTCCTAGCTGCCGGCCATCCCCCTCTTTCCCATTGCCTCCAAAATTTCAAATCAACTAATCAATACTTTTCATATTTGATGCATCTTAAATTAGGAAATTCTTAAATTCAGATTTTAATTCATTTGAATTTGAATTTTTTTTCTTAAAATAAGATGAGTTATGTTAGGAAAGTCCCCTAATCATGTCAATTTGAATTTAAGTAGAAGATTTGTCATAATTCTTCAGTCCTTAATTAATATTCTATGTTTAGCAAGTCTTTTAACTCCCCAAATCAACTCCCCTCACTCAAGCTAGCCGCCAGCCCTCTCTCTCCCCTCTTTTCCTTTTTGATCCTTCCAATTAATTCTCCTCAATCAATTACTCCAAATTAATTTCAAATTTGGAGATTTGTTATAAATCCTTTTTCCTTAATTAGGAAGCTATGATTGACAACTCTATTAAATCATCAATCCATCTCGCCAATCATTGCTAGCCCCCCTCCTTGCCTCTTTCATCCTTTCCTTAAGTGCTCCTTCCAAATAATTCTCCTCGATCAATTGCTCCCAAATTAATTTCAGATTTTACTAATTATTGGAATTATTTCTAGATTTCATAATTATTGTCCCTGTTATAATATATATACCCTCTAAATCTGAAATTATAACTCATGCTTCCTCCTTCCCTTTGATGGCTGGCCACAACCCCACCCCCTCCTAAAATATTCGTCCTAACTTCTATATTATGTGGAAGGCCATTGCCTCATTTTAATGGTTGGTTGTTAACTCAATTATAGGGGTCTTTCATGTTAACTCAAGCTCTCAATAATTCTAATCTAGCTATTACAAGAGCATTAGTGTGTTGAAATTTACTGGGTGGAAGGTCATTAGTTCAATTCAGTTTAAGTTTTAAAAAAAAACTTTAAAATTTAAAACTCACCCGAAATCGTCTTGAATTGAAATCTGCTCAACTTAATGTTAAGTCGTATTCGTGCTTCACTCCACAGTTTAGATTGATTTTGAGTTTCCTTTGACTCACCTGACTATTATTCGAGTTAATTCAAAATCTTTCTTAAAATAAATATTTATATGAAGTATTTAGTGTTTATAGCATACTATATGTAATATATAATATATAATATAAATTTATATTTGTGCTTATACTTAATTAAAAATCAATTTTATGTTAACTCTAAACCAATTTCAGGCCGTATCAAAACTTATTCATTTCAAGTAGAATTTAGTTAACTCAGTGATATTGAGTTTGAGGCGAGTTTGAGTTGAGCATTTATTTTCTTGTTTCAAGTTCTAGTTTAGCCTAACTTACATGAACTCAACTCAATATCACTTATAATTTAGTGGTAGGTTGTTGCATCTTATTATTTTGTATAGACATATCAGTCTCGAGCTGATGAGGACATCCGACTGTGGAAAGTCTATCAGAGAAGGAGCAGAAGATCGACGGCTACGATTAGGCCACTTTATTTTTGAGCATCTATTTGTATTTGATTTTATTATGTATCTTTTTCATTTTTACCCTCACTTGAGGGAGTAGGCTTATGTGACCCCAGGGGGCACTTTTGTCATTGGACATGTTATTGTATTTTATCTATTTATAGACCCCTCTCCCTCTTTGGAGAGGCTGATGATTATGATGATAAAAAAATTTTTGCACTTTGTTTTTTGGAAAGTTGTGAGAGCTCTTGTAAGAGTTTGAAGTCCCTTGGTGAGGGCAAAGTACTACCCATCAGCCGCAGGAAGCATCCGGGCTCGTGGTTTATCTCCACCTCAAGCTCGTCTTGCTATTTTCCCCTAGCCGGCCCCCCGCCCCCCCTCCTAAACCTCCGTCAACCTTTCCCTTCCCCTTTGGCCGATCCCCCGCCCTAACCATTGGCCCCTTCTCCTCCTAGCTGCCGGCCATCCCCCTCTTTCCCATTGCCTCCAAAATTTCAAATCAACTAATCAATACTTTTCATATTTGATGCATCTTAAATTAGGAAATTCTTAAATTCAGATTTTAATTCATTTGAATTTGAATTTTTTTTCTTAAAATAAGATGAGTTATGTTAGGAAAGTCCCCTAATCATGTCAATTTGAATTTAAGTAGAAGATTTGTCATAATTCTTCAGTCCTTAATTAATATTCTATGTTTAGCAAGTCTTTTAACTCCCCAAATCAACTCCCCTCACTCAAGCTAGCCGCTAGCCCTCTCTCTCCCCTCTTTTCCTTTTTGATCCTTCCAATTAATTCTCCTCAATCAATTACTCCAAATTAATTTCAAATTTGGAGATTTGTTATAAATCCTTTTTCCTTAATTAGGAAGCTATGATTGACAACTCTATTAAATCATCAATCCATCTCGCCAATCATTGCTAGCCCCCCTCCTTGCCTCTTTCATCCTTTCCTTAAGTGCTCCTTCCAAATAATTCTCCTCGATCAATTGCTCCCAAATTAATTTCAGATTTTACTAATTATTGGAATTATTTCTAGATTTCATAATTATTGTCCCTGTTATAATATATATACCCTCTAAATCTGAAATTATAACTCATGCTTCCTCCTTCCCTTTGATGGCTGGCCACAACCCCACCCCCTCCTAAAATATTCGTCCTAACTTGATCTTTCTCTTGAGGAAGGAAGACGTGAACCCTCCTCCCCTGGCCAGGTACACTCCACCCCTTACCTCCATCCCGAAGCCTAAACTTATTATCGATTACAAGACTTGTTTGCTTCAAGGAGCAATCCCAACAACTCGACTGTCACGACCAGGCCCAGGGGCTTGATTAAAAGAGGCGGGAACGGAAGTCTGACGATAGATTAAAAATATCCAATCTCTAAATCTATCACCATAACATTTGAAAGAGCCACTAAAACATCAAATTCGAAAACACATAAACATAAAATCATTAAGACTCATATAGTTACCTTTCTTCCGGCACGGCTCTCCTACGTTAGACGTTTCCACCCTTTCTACTCATTATATTACCTTAAATTTTACCTGGAATAAAAGTTAGAGCAACAACAATAAGCCAAAGCTTAGCGAGTAACACATGCCTCTAAACTACAATAATTCAAGGCAGGAAAAGTAATATGCTAGATGTCACTTTCATTCAAACGTATAATAAATTTTATTTCCTATAAACATATCATTTAAACATATGCATAAATCGTAAATCCATAACATTTCATATTCAGTTTACATTCATCATATCAGTATTTGTAACTTTCTCATTTCATATATAGTACAATCGTCACAGGAGCTACCGTCTAAATCGGTACCAATGAAGGTACCCCTTTATCCATTTTGATTTCCTTTTCTTTTAACGTGCACGAGTATGGCGTCCTGATGCAAGCAAAAATTTGGAGAAGAGACCAAATTTTTGCTTACAAATATTAAACTCTTACATATACCTTTAACCACATACAACGATAAGAAACTACTAAAAATTAAACCAAATACAACATTTTATAAAATAACACTTACAACTCTTTGACATCAAACACAAACATTTCCTAAAGTTGCATTTGCTTTAGAAGAAAGATACATATGGAGTGGTACTTGTGGAGAGAAGAAGGAGATAAGAAGCCCGAGATGAAAGAGGAGAAGCTCGCAAGCTTTCCTAGAGGGGAAGGAGAAGAGTTGGACAAAGCTCGCAAGCTTTTCCAAGACAAGAAACCCGCAGGTTTTGGCTTCCAAAAATTATCACATATCTCTCTTTTTTTTTTCATCACAAAACATCTCATTTTTTATAGGCAAGAGAGAGGGGAACCAAACAGCCACAAACCTCCATCCAAACCAATTAGAAATAGAGAAATGAAAGGCCAAAGGTCACCAAACAGCAGCCCACAATTTGGTACAGGAAACAAGGAGGCAACACCACGGGTAGCTAGCCAACAAAGCCACGGGAAGCCAGCAGGTGAGGGAGCCGAAGAGGCAACAAGGGGAAACCAGCCAGAAAAGCCACGGAAGCCAGCCAGCAAAGCCACGGGAAAACCACCAGATGAGGGACCCGAAGAGGCAACAAGGGGAAACCAGCCAGAAAATTACGGGAAGAGCAAAAAGCCACCAAAAACCGAGAAGACACAAAGAGGAAGGGAAAGAGACATGAGTGGGTAAACCAAAGAGCCTTTAAAGAGGTGAGAAAAGGAGGGGGAATGAATCTAATTTTGGCAATAAATACACAATTTATGAGCTGAATAATAAGAAGAGGCTCATTAATGAGCTGACTCAAGTAGAACTTACCAAAATAAAAACTCAAAATGTTTTGACCCCCCCTTTGCATGCATCAGATACTCCCCTACTTAAAAAACTCATCTCCCGATGAGTTGTCTTTTGATTTGATCCGAGGAGACGGTGGAAGTGCATCTAACTCTTGAATTTTTGCTGCATACTTCTTCAGGATTTCATCTCGCTTTTGCTTGAATTGTTCTTGCAATAATTGTTTGTTCTTCACGTATTGCTCCGTGCATCTATGTATTTTCGATTGAAGCTTGTATAGTTCCATTTGTAGTGGATTTGTTGAATCACCTTCCGTTGGCACCCATTTATTCATTGGAAATTGAAGTCCAAAATCTTCTGACTGATTTTCTTCTACAATTGGTTCAACTTTTTTGTTGTTTTCCATTTTTATAAAACAAAGACCCAACAAAGACACACCAACCAAGGATAAGAAGCTAACCCAAAAAACCACAAACCAAGGACAAGAACTTGCTCTGATACCAATTTGATGCAAGCAAAAATTTGGAGAAGAGCCCAAATTTTTGCTTACAAATATTAAACTCTTACATATACCTTTGAGCACATACAACGATAAGAAACTACTAAAAATTAAACCAAATACAACATTTTATAAAATAACACTTACAACTCTTTGACATCAAACACAAACATTTCCTAGAGTTGCATTTGCTTTAGAAGAAAGATACATATGGAGTGGTACTTGTGGATAGAAGGAGATAAGAAGCCCAAGATGAAAGAGGAGAAGCTCGCAAGCTTTCCTAGAGGGGAAGGAGAAGAGTTGGACAAAGCTCGCAAGCTTTTCCAAGACAAGAAACCTGCAGGTTTTGGCTTCAAAAAATTATCACATATTTCTCTTTTTTTTTCATCACAAAACATCTCATTTTTTATAGGCAAGAGAGAGGGGAACCAAACAGCCACAAACCTCCATCCAAACCAATTAGAAATAGAGAAATGAAAGGCCAAATGTCACCAAACAGCAGCCCACAATTTGGTACAGGAAACAAGGAGGCAACACCACGGGTAGCCAGCCAACAAAGCCACGGGAAGCCAGCAGGTGAGGGACCCGAAGAGGCAACAAGGGGAAACCAGCCAGAAAAGCCACGGAAGCCAGCCAGCAAAGCCACGGGAAAACCACCAGATGAGGGACCCGAAGAGGCAACAAGGGGAAACCAGCCAGAAAATTACGGGAAGAGCAAAAAGCCACCAAAAACCGAGAAGACACAAAGAGGAAGAGAAAGAGACATGAGTGGGGAAACTAAAGAGCCTTTAGAGAGGTGAGAAAAGGAGGGGGGATGAATCTAATTTTGGCAATAAATACACAATTTATGAGCTGAATAATAAGAAGAGGCTCATTAATGAGCTGACTCAAGTAGAACTTACCAAAATAAAAACTCAAAATGTTTTGACCCCCCCTTTGCATGCATCACGTCCCCAACCAGTATCATAAGGGGGTGAGCTCCATCATTTCAACATGCACATACAGTTATTCAATATATCAATCATATCATATTCATATATCATAATACTATGCTTTATGCAGTAATATGGTGAATTACATTATATGCAAACGATGAAATAATTAAAATGTAGTAACATAAATAACTTGCAATAACAATCAAATGAAAATTTGAAACGATACAATTACCGTAACTTAGAAACATGTTTACTCACATTGAAATTGGGAAATGATTTTCTTCACTAGAACTCTTCCTTCGAGGTCACAAACATTAACACCTATAAGAAAATAATTTAATATTCATAAGCTAAAGCTAATAAATCTCAAATCTAATTCTTCTTCTCCTATAAAATTACCATAGGCTCTCTCTTTCTTTCTCTCTCTCTCCAATTTCAATAACTAAAAAAAAAACATGTTAATTTTAAATTGTCTAAATCAATAACTCATCCAAATTAAACATTCACCAAAACCTAAATTAAACATTCACCTTACACCTAATTAATAATTAGGTTAATGTATTTTCGGATTTAAATTAATTAGAAATTAGAAAAAATAATATTTTGAGAAAAATCTCAAAATTTCACCATTAGAATGTTCCTATGACCCTTAGGAATAAACTTTGTTAAGAGGTTTCATAAAAAAATCAACATTTGGGAAAACCCTAATTTTAGAAACCCTAAAATAATTTGGAGAAAATTTCATTTTTAGGTTTAAAAATCATCCCTCAATCTTCTCTATCATTCTTTTTGAAAAATATTACGTTTTGGAGAAACCCTAAAACTTCTCTTACAAAATCAAAGGAAAAACGAGAAGATTTTCGATTAGAAACTCACCTTCTCCCTGCCCCAAAGTTCTCCCTTCGATTTCCTCCAAGAGCCGTTGCCGGAAACCGCCGTCGAAGCCTAACCGATGCCTCCCGTCTGCCTCTCTCCCATCTCCTTTTTCGGCCGAAGGAAACAGCCGCACAAAACGAAAGGGACCGAATAGATTTCGGTCCCTTAAGGCTTTGATGGTTATAGACTTCCAAATGACCATAATGCCCTTGCTTGTTTTAAGGTCTTTAATATTTATTAAGGGTAGTATAGGTATATTGAAACTTCTAAAAATTTTTATCTCCCAAAATATAAGTTCTATATACCAATTTAATCAGAATTTTTCGTAGAATTTTATAGAATTAATTTCATCAAATTCCGACGACTTTAAAAAAAATTCACTTAAATTTCATTGTGGCACATCGAGATGCGTGCAACGCTTACAATCACCGATTTCGGGTTTTCCATCGACGGCCGGTTTAGGAAATGGCGGAACAAGCACTAAGAACACGAGAACGGTAAACTTTCTCCCTAATCCTATATCTTCATCTCTTTGTCAATCATGGCATTGTTTAATTATGAAAACTTATCCGCTTAACCTATATTGAGAGTATGTGTGAGTGGATCTTTTATAGTGACTATTCTAATTGTTAATTTAGGGATTCTCTTTGGAAGCCTCACATTAGCATGGTATGATTTGATTTGATTATTTTGTGATCCTAATATTATTATATAATTGATTACCTGATCTTAATCACTATCTTGTTGGATTAAATCTTTGCTAAGAACGAGAGAAGTTGATAAATTTCAAAGCTCTGTTTATGTATGTGTAATTTTCAAATCAATCGCATTTGTCTATACATGTAGTCCTACATCATTTTGGTATCAGAGCATGTTTGCATTTAGGTGCCTATTAGGATTTCTTTATTTCGTATTTTAGCATCTAAATCGCATCGTGCACGCATCAACTTACTTGATTTTGTTATCATATTACTTTCTTTCTGTTGACATAGTCTTGAGTCGCCCCTTAGACATAGGATGGACCGGAACGAATTCACAAGACCTTTGACCTTTTGGTAGGACAAATGAGCACGATCAGTCAACAACTTAGGAAAAATCAAGCTGACATAGTTGAACTCTGTCGCCAAACGACGGAACGATTTGATACACTAGATCGAGTCAGGAATCATCTTATACCTTACACACCTTCTAGGCCTCCTTCCATATATGGGGATGACACTGTACCAGATGAGGGACACCCTCGTGCCTCTTATCGAGCTCCCCAATACGGTTACGACCTTAATAACGACCCCGATATACCTCTGTTGAAAAACATTAAGGTCGATGCCCCGACTTTTGACGGTACTCTTGATCCCCAGCTCTTTCTAGATTGGATCGAGGGCATTGATAGTTTCTTTAAATGTTATAACATATTTGAGGCTAGAAATGTTAGATTTGTTGAGATGAAACTCACTGGTAGGGCAAGCCAATATTGGGCCAACCTAGAGAGCCTTAGGGAGTCCCGCAATGAGTTCGCTATCACTGATTGAACTTCTATGAAGCGCGAACTCAAACAAAAGTACCTCCCTCTCTCGTACTTTCCTAGGTTCCTTGATAAATGGAATAGGTTGACCCAGGGCAGTAAACCCGTAAAAGACTACATTACAGCTTTTGACGATTACATGATTCCCTACAAAGGGGAGACCTCGACTACCCCCGCTCAGATTCTATCCATATTTCGTACCGGGTTACGGGAGGATCTCCGCAACGAGTTGTTTGCCCGGAGTGTCACTACACTAGAGAGTGCTTACAGTCTAGTCTTAGACCTTGAGGAGACCCGTTCCCAGCACCCTGGTCGACACCAGGATGCTAGGCCTCACTACAAACCTTCTAGTGGATCGGCCTCACACCACCCTGCCACACGACCGACCCCCGGGAGCACTAGCTGATAACCTTCAGGCCCTCCTCTGCCTCGTTCTGACTTCAGAGGCAAGCCTCCAACCCCAGATACACCTCGGTCCCACCCAGGGATCAAGTGCTTTCGATGTCAGGGGTATGGGCACATCTCTTCCCAGTGTTCTAATCCTTATAAGATCACGATTATTGAAGAAGTCACTGAGGATGAGTCTGAGCCTGTGGCTGACCAAATTCACCAGTTTGACGATGAAGGTGGATTCTTTGAGAAGGATGATGATATTGTTGTCGTCCATTGTATACAGAGGGTAGACATCTCTTCCATCTGCGTGGTGAGATGTGCACTGTCACAGCATGTTACCACTGATGACTGGCGTAGGACCTCGATCTTTCACACTTACACTAAAAGAAATGATAAAAATTTCAAAGTCATTGTGGATAGTGGTAGTTGTATCAATGTTGTCTCCTCCAGCATGGTGTTTAGGCTTAATGTGTCTGCCGTTCCTCACTATAATCCCTACAAGATAGCCTGGGTTAACTCCACTGCCTTAGAGGTGAAGGAACGTAGCCTTATACCCATCTCCTTTGTTGACTATAAGGAGAATGTGTGGTGTGATGTTCTAATTATAGATGTGGGACAGATCATTCTAGGGCATCCTTGGCTCTTTGATAATGATGTCCATATCTACAGGCGTTCGAACACCTGTGTGTTTGAATATGCGGGCAAGAAGATCAAGTTACCGCCTACGCAGCCAGGGTTAGGGATGACCCCAAACCCAATCCCGTTAAGCCTAAGAAGGGGTTGAACCTTGTGACAGCCAAGGTCCTGGATTCTGAAATAGCATAAGGCGCACCCCTGCATGCCTTGGTTGGCCGTGAGACTTCCCCTGAGTCTGATGAGCCCATCCCTTAGGAGGTACAGACCATACTGAGCGACTTTACTGATGTCTTCCTGGAGGACCTCCTTGATCAACTACCTCCACTAAGGGACATTTATCATGCTATTGATTTTGTCCCCTGGAGCCTCCCTTCCCAACCCGGCCACACTATCGCATGAACCCTACGGAACATGCTGAATTAAAGAAGCAGGTGGATGAATTACTGCAGCGGGGGTACATTAAGGAGAGCCTTAACCCCTGTGTTGTACCCTCCCTTGGTACTTGGAGAATGTGTGTTGATAGCCGTGCCATCAACAAAATCACCGTTAAACATCATTTTCCCATTCCGAGGTTAGACGATATGCTTGATATGATGACATGAGCCACTCTATTCTCCAAGATTAACCTTAAGAGTGGGTACCACCAGATCCGGATCCGACTCGGTGATGAGTGGAAGATCGCCTTTAAGACCAATGATGGTCTGTACAAGTGGATGGTCATGCCTTTCGGGTTTAGTAATGCCTCGAGTATGTTCATGAGAGCCATAACCCTAGTGCTGCGCCCTTTCATGGGTAAGTTTGTCGTGATCTACTTCGATGACATTCTTATCTATAGCCATTCAATGAGTCAGCACTTAGACCACTTGAGGCAGGTCTGTGAGGTCCCAAGGAAGGAGCAATTTTATGCTAACCCTAAGAAATGCACCTTCCTTGTTGATCGCGTGATTTTTCTGGGCTTTATTATGTCAGTCCAAGGGGTCTCTGCAGATCTCAAAAAGGTGAGAGCCATACTTGAATGGCTCGTCCCTCGAAACATCCGGGAAGTTCGCAGCTTCCACAGCTTAGCCGCCTTCTATAGGAGATTCATTAAAAACTTCAGCACCATTGTTTGTCCTATTACTGATTGTCTTAAGAAAGAGGATTTTCACTGGACCACGGCTGCCACCAAAGCCTTTGAGGAGTTACAATAAAGAATGGTGGAAGCCCCAGTGATGAGACTTCCTGACTTCTCCAAGGTCTTCGAAGTTACCTGCGATGCTTCAGGGGTCGGAATTAGAGGAGTGCTCCTAGAAAGATCACCCTGTTGCCTATTTTAGTGAGAAACTGAATGACATCCGGCAGTGCTATTCCACGTATGACAAAGAGTTCTACGCAGTGATCCAGTCTCTATGATATTGGCGACACTACCTGCTCCCGCAAGAGTTCGTTATCTTTTCAAATCACGAGGATCTTTATTATATCAACTCCTAGAAGAAGTTGAATGCACGTCATGGCTGATGGGTAGAGTTCTTACAGGAGTACACTTATACCCTTAGGCACATAGCGGGAGTTGAGAATAAGGCTACCGATGCCTTTAGTCGTCTTATGATGACTACCACTGAGATGAGGGTAGAAGTCATTGGGTTTGAGCAAGTCAAAGAGGATTACTTGGAGTGCCCCGATGATGTAGGCAAGGGGGGGGGGTCAACACAAGATAATATTTTTGGGGTCCTTTGGGCTGATTGCTGATTTTGGCTGGGCTTTGGGCTGCTTGGTTTTGAGCTTAAAATGAGGATTTTACTTGGTGTTAGCTCATTAATGTTATGAGCTGAAGTTTAGCTCATTTATTTAAAATTAGTGGAAGCTCATTATTGTGGAAATTGACCCTTCCCCTTCCCCTTTGCTGACCCCTCAGTTTTCTCTGGGCTTTTGCTGTTCCCGTGAATTGCTGGGTGATTTCTGTGCCCTTTTTGCTCTGGTTCCTGTGTGGCCTTTCGGGTTCTTACCTGGGTGGTTTTCCCGTGGCTGACGGGCTGGCTTCTCGTGGCTTTGCTGGCTGGCTACCCGTGGTTTTGCCTTCTTGTTTCCTGTATCAAATTGGGGCTGCTGTATGGTGGCTATTGCCCTTCTATTTCCCTATTCTAATTAGGTTTAATTAGAGTTTTTGTGGCTGTTTAGTTTCCCCTTTTATCCTATAAATAGGGGCTGATTTGTGAATGTAATAAGTGTTATGTGACTGATTTTTGGAAAAATATAAGAACCTGCGGGTTTCCTTAGGATAGCTTGCGAGCTATGCCTCCTCTCCCTCCCTTCTAGGAAAGCTTGCGAGCTTGTCCTCTCTTCTATCTTTCTTCTCGGGCTTCTAACCTCTTTCTTCTCTACGCAAGTTCCACCCCTCCTGTATCTTTCGTCTTGATAAATTGAAAAGTAAGTTTAGGTGTTTGTTTTTATGTCATAAGTTTGTAAGAGTTGTCTTTATAAAAGTTATATTTTGTTTAGATATATTTTTGTCTATTTTGGGTATTTTGTGTCATTTTCTATCCTAGTACGCATATGTTTTTTCTAGCAAAAAAATTAGGGGCCTCCTAATTTTTTTGCTTGCATCACCCGACTTCAAGAAGGTCTATTCCCTTTTGTTCACAGGCAGCATACGCCTAGTGGATGATTTTCTCCTTGAAGACGGATACCTATTCAAAGCTCAGAAGCTTTGCATTCCAAGCACTTCCCTTAGAGAATTCCTCATTTGGGAACTTCATGCCGGAGGCCTCGCAGGACACTTCAGTCATGATAAGACTATCGAAGCTGTAGAGTACTAATTCTTTTGGCCTAGCCTAAAGAAAGATGTGGGTAAAATGGTCAGTAGGTGCCACACTTGTCAACTGGCCAAACAACAAAAGTAGAACACAGGTCTCTACACCCCTTTACCAGTTCCCAGTTTTCCATTGCAGGATGTCAGCATGGATTTCGTTCTTGGCCTGCCCAAGACTTTTCGAATCAATGATGATATATGTATCGTAGTTGACCGCTTCTCTAAGATAGCACATTTCCTACTCCAAAACATCCGATGCCTCCCCTATTGCCAAGCTATATTTTAACGAGGTTGTCAGATTACATGGTTTACCCAAGACCATTGTATCTGATAGGGATGTTAAATTCACAAGTTACTTCTAGAAGACTCTATGGATGAAAATGGGCACCAAATTACAGTTTTTCACAGTCTTTCATTCTTAGACAGATGGACAAACTAAAGTGGTCAATAGGAGTTTGAGAAACTTGTTGAGGTCCTTAGTAGGTGAGTACGTTAGAGACTGGGATTCCTAACTCCCCACGGCTATATTTGATTTTATTATGTATCTTTACCGTTTTTACCCTCACTTGAGGGAGTAGGCTTATGTGACACTAGGGGGCACTTTTGTCATTGGATATGTTATTGTATTTTGTCTATTTATAGACCACTCTCCCTCTTTGGAGAGGATGATGATTATGATGATAAAAAAGTTTCTGCACTTTGTTTCTTAGAGAGTTGTGAGAGCTCTTGTGAGAGTTTGAAGTCCCTTGGTGAGGGCAAAGCACTACCCATCAGCCGCAAGAAGCGTCCGGGCTCGTGGTTTATCTCCACCTCAAGCTCGTCTTGCTATTTTCCCCTAGCTGCCGGCCCACGCCTTCCTCTAGCCGCTGGCCATTAAACAACCCATCCCTCGGCCAACTCCCACCCCCCTCCTGCCCCCTTCCTAAACCTCCGGCAACCTTTCCCTTCCCCGTTGGCCGAGCCCCGCCCTAACCACTGGCCCCTTCCCCTCCTATCCGCCGGCCATCCCCCTCTTTTCCATTGCCTCTAAAATTTCAAATCAAGTAATCAATACTTTCCATATTTGACGCATCTTAAATTAGGAAATTCTTAAATTCAGATTTTAATTCATTTGAATTTGAATTTCTTTCTTAAAATAAGATGAGTTATGTTAGGAAAGTCCCTCAATCATGCCAATTTGGATTTAAGTAGAAGATTTGCCATAATTCCTCATTCCTTAATTAATATTCTATGTTTGGCAAGTCTTTTAACTCCCCAAATCAACTCCCCCCACTCAAGCTAGCCGCCATCCCTCTCTCTCCCCTCTTTTCCTTTTTGATCCTTCCAATTAATTCTCCTCAATCAATTACTCCAAATTAATTTCAAATTTGGAGATTTGTTATAAATCCTTTTTCCTTAATTAGGAAGCTATGATTGACAACTCTATTAAATCATCAATCCATCTCCCCAATCATTGCTAGCCCCCCCCCCCCCCCCCCCCCCCTCCCTCCTTGTCTCTTTCATCCTTTCCTTAAGTGCTCCTTCCAATTAATTCTCTTCAATCAATTGCTCCCAAATTAATTTCAGATTTTGCTAATTGCTGGAATTATTTCCAGATTCCCTAATTATTGTCCCTGCTATAATATATCCTCTAAATCTGAAATTATAACTCATGCTTCCTCCCTCCCTTTGATGGCCGGCCACAACGCCACCCCCTCCTAAAATATTCATCATAACTTGATCTTTCTCTTGAGAAAGGAAGACGTGAACCCTCTTCCCCTGGTCAAGTACACTCCACCCCTTACCTCCATCACGAAGCCTAAACTTATTATCGATTACAAGACTTGTTTGCTTCAAGGAGTAATCCCAACAACTCGACGACCTGTTTAGGAAATGGTGGAACAAGCACTATGAACACGAGAATGGTAAATTTTCTCCCTAACCCTATATCTTCATTTCTTTGTCAATCATGACATTGTTTAATTATGAAAACTTATCCGCTTAACCCATATTGAGAGTATGTGTGAGTGGATCTTTTATAGTGACTATTCTAATTGTTAATTTAGGGATTCTCTTTGGAAGCCTCACATTAGTATGGTATGATTGATTTGATTATTGTGTGATCCTAATATTATTATGTACTTGATTACCTGATCTTAATCACTATCTTGTTGGATTAAATCTTTGCTAAAAACGAGAGAAGTTGATAAATTTCAAAGCTCTGTTTATGTATGTGTAATTTTCAAATCAATTGCATTTGCCTATACATGTAGTCCTACATCACGAGCTCTCAAATGTCCATACTTGTTTGACTTAACATCTCCATGATAGAATAAATATAACATAATATTTTACTATTAAACAACAATCATAAAAATTAAAATTATGAAATGAACTCCATGTTGACCTCCACACATGTGTCAAATCCGTGCTAGTGAAGGTGGAAAAAGAGATGATCGACGACGCAAGTGATGGTCGACAGACGCGACTCATCACTTAAGTGGTCAAATGACTTTCGATCGTCGAATGGACTGCACCGTTACGATCAGAGCATCGAATTTACTCAAGAGGGAGCCCCTCGTAGTCAAATCGGGCAAAATCGACAACTGGCACCTGAAAATGACGCGCGACATTGCCCAAATGACGTCGCAGTCAAATGACACTCCTCTTCATCATAGCCAAACACCACTTGCTGTGGATCTCCAATCCCGATCCCGTTCGCAAGCAGTAGCTTTCATCGATTTCAGCCTCCCGATCTAGGTACGACCTCCCAACCCAATTCCGTCTGGCCCAGTCCCGATCCTTCACTGTACCGAACTCCATAAGTCGTCTACCTACCCGATGTCGTTGCCAGACCTGTTCCTCACACCAGAGCAGGACGACCCACAGCTAGCTGCATCCTTTTCTGCTCTGATCGAAAAACTAGACTTTGATTCCTGCAGTAGCTAACCCCTCCCTATCCACCTCTAGCCGAACTCCACCTGTCATCCCCCTCACTCCCGATTTCCACAGCCCTCTACCTGCTGAACTCCACATATGACATCCGGCTCAGCTGTGCCGACTTGTCGATCCCATTCGAACAACTACCCTTTTTGTTCACACTTCCACCTCAAGCTGCGATTCCCAGCTTGTTCGACAACCTTACCTAACGCCAACACCGTCCAGCCTTCCTGTCTGCGACCCCGATCTCACTACTGCCAATCTAAATCCCCCTTGCTTTGTTCGTTTCGTTCATTCATGCGACCTAAACCCACATTCTTCCTTCGTTTTAGTCATCCAACAACTGCCAAAACATACTCCTCCTTGCCGAGCCTCCTCCATTCCCTCTCCTGCAAGGGCCAAAACTTCCTACTCCTCCTCACACTTAACCAAACACCTTTAAACTACTAATCTCCACTCAAAATATCCCTTGTTGTTCCAACCAAATCAACCCATCTTCTCAACAGCCCACTTAAAATCACCTCCACTCACTCAAACTTCTTCACACACAGCAACAACCATCTCTCACTTGAACCACTAACAATTATCTGTGTGTGTGTGTGTGTGTATATATATATATAGAAGACGAAGAGGGAAACAAAAAAGTTTCATGCATTCGTCGTTGCCTTCGCCTCAACATCACTGTCACCACTTCGCTCGCGAAGGTATAATGTTCTCAAAACTAAAAAAACCCAAATCCTATTTTCTGTGCTTGTGGCACAACGAGCGGAATTCCTGTTTATGCTTTTCTTAGCGTGGTGGGGGAGGGAGCTTGATGCAACGCTTGCTGCGAGGTTGGTAGGTCCTGTACACGCTTTTCTTAACATTAGGGACACTCTGATGTAGGCAAGGGGGAGGGGGTCAAAACAAAATTATTTTCTATGCTCTTTCTCCTTCCCTTGGCCCTTCAGTTTCTTCCCCTGGCTGCTTTCCCGTGGCTGCTTCTTCCCGGTTTCCTGTGCTGGCTTTTTAGTTTCTTCCCTGGCTGTTGTCCCGGTTCTCTGTATTGCCTCTTCGGTTCCTTCCTTGGCTGCTTTCCCTTGTGCTGCCTCTTTGGTTCCTGCTGGTTCCGCCTCCTGGTATGCTGTACGTGGATGTATTTGGCTGAAATTTAGGGGCCTTTCAACTGCTGTCCTGGCCCTTTGGTTTCCCCTATTTCGCTGGCTGTCCCGTGGCTGTTTTCATGGTTCTTGTGTGGCTTTTTGGGTGCTGTTTTTGGACAGCCCCTTGGCCTTTCATTACCTTTTTTTTAATTAAGTTAATTAAGTTATTTTGTGGCTGTTTGACTGCCCTTTTTTCTCCTATAAATATTAGGTGTTTTGTAATAGAAAAAAGAGAGTTATGTGGCTAATTTTTGGAAGAAAACCTGAGGGTTTTTCTGTGGAATAGCTTGCGAGCTATGTCCCCCTTTCTCTTCTCTTCTCTTCTCTATAGCTTGCGAGCTATACTTCGTGTCTCCTTCTTACCTCCTTCTATCCGCAAGTGTTCACCTCATCTATATCTTTCTTCTTGATGGATGGAATGCAAGTTTAGTAATTTTTCTTTTATGATTGTAAGCGTCGTTTGTAAGAGTTGTCTTTTATAATATAAAAATTGTATTTTGTCTAGTTTTTTATTATTTTCTATATCCTAGGAAGTCTTTGTTTTTTGCTTGCAAAAATTAGGGGCTTTTTCTAATTTTTGCTTGCATCACACTCCTAAGTATTCGTGCACATGTTTCTATACATATAGGGAAAAATTACAAATTTTTCGCACAGGTGCCTCGAAGGCTCATATACTCTTTTCGTAGCGTGGTGGGATAAAAAATATCTACCGCAGTGTCACCCGACACCTACCATACACATTTTTTTTAGCGTGGTGGAAATGCCTAGCTCCTCAAAATTTTCCTAAACAGAGGAGACGTCGGGGGGTGGCCAAAATTCAAACTGACGATGCACAAAACTTGAACAAATGATAGGGGATTGAACTTGCAAATTATTGAACCATAGGGAATCGAACATAATGCTTAAAACGGAGTTATAATTTGCACGACAACAAAAATTCCAATTAAATGCAAATAAATGAATATAGGACTTATGGTGGACAAAGGACTTGCAAACACCACTCAGTTACAAGTAATAAGGAAATTGTAACGAACACAACCTGATTTCATGCTATGATTTGATGCCTTCAATGGATAACTTTCATGCAATTTATAGCAACTAGTTCACAATGTTTATCTCAATCATACAATTGGGTGATTTGAAATTTTTTTCAATGGATACAAAGATGTGCAATGAATGCAATAACATCTTGACAATCAATACCAACATACAAACTAGCACAGTGAACTCCGCAAGCAATGAAAATTGAAAGGAATGTGTAGCTTGATTGCAAGCAAATATACAAAGTCCTTAGCAAATATTTCACCGACAAATAATGACGGTTGATGTGTAACACTCATATCAGTTTTGCAATAAAAATACTAGTTTCCGATAAATACTGAAAGTCGATACACAAGCGAATGCAACAACTTACCAACCAACATGCATAGGAGAATTAATGATGAATGCAGCTCATCGGGCAGCCCATATTAACATACATATGAGCATATTGATTTGCCCGCAAGCAATGATAGAAGATATGCTGCAAGTGTCACAACCCAGCCTGACCAGAACAAGTCCTATCGTGTTGAGCTGTGACAGGCAATTCCTAAGATCTAGTTTTGGAATTAATTCAAATTTTCTACCAATATTCATTAAAATAAACTACAAATTACAGAGCTACTAAAATATCTAAATACTGAAAATAAACGCATCCACCAAGTTTCTTTCATTTCATCAGAATAAATATCTACACTAAAGTATATGGCTACAGGCAAGAGCTACAGAACTGAAAATTTAACTAGCCATGACTGTAAAAAAATCAAAATAGCAAAATACCTATGATCTCAGATCTGATTCTGAACTGCTAGTCTACAATATTCTTCCCCTTCCTAGATCCTGAAAACTAGAAGCAAAATCACAGTGAGCTACAATAGCTTAGTAAGCCGCATAAACTAATCTAAATTTTAAATATTCTTTCCTCAAATATCTTGCTGAATATTTAAAAGCAGTTAAATGCAGTTTAAATAAATCATTATACTGAGAGATGTAATAAATATATAATAATTATTTCCCGATTTAAATAACAATACTAAACAAATAAATTAATTAAAATTCATATCACAGAGTAGTTCATATCACATTTTTTGGACCCAGATAAAACCTCAAAGGATTCGGGTCACTTATGACTTTTTTTGTTTGTGCTTATAACACCATAACATATCACATATCTCTGTCTCATACAAAATATCAAAAGATTCTGGTCCCTTATAACTCCCAGCAATTCCTTGACACAGACAGAATCTTAGAGGATTCTAGCTTCTTATGGCTCCAATAGATATAATTTCATCACATATGCACATATATCATCACATTATAACAATTAAAGAGTAATTGAACATGTATCAAAATTACACATTGTTGTATAACGGTAGACAACAGAAAATCCTACTAGGCAAAAATGCATATTTTCAGAAAATTATCAAATTATCAAGGATTGTGTAAAATAATGTTTTGACTTTTATTGTACTACACTATTTTTCAACATCTAGATAAATTTTTATTCAAAAAAATCCCACAAATTTCAAAACCTTCATCGTAAAATTTTCAGAAAATTTTCAAAATGTGCATTATTGTAATCTCTATAACATATATAAATTTATGCAGTGAAAATTTTACTTGTGCAAAGTTATTCTCGTTTTTCGCTAACGGATACATAATTTTAATCAAAAAATTTACTAAAAATTGTGCATTTTTGAAAATTGGGATGGGCATAATGTGATTTACCTCAAGAAGAACATGTTTTCCAACTGGGCCGACAGATGAAAATGGCCCGAAGTCGCCCAAAATCGGATTTTCTCCTTTATCTCTCCTTTCTTTTTTCCCTAATTTCCAAAAATGCTCTCTGTTGATGATTTAGGTTATGGAAATGAAAAGTAATCATTTAATAAACATAGTGGATTTAGATATTATTTTAAAATATTAATTATTATAATTATTTAATATTAAAATATTAATTTAATCTAAATTCTTATATCTTCAAACACGGGAATTCAAAAATTACAAAAAATATACATAAATTAGCTTATTTTATTTAGAAAATTCTGATGAAATCGGTTTGCAAAACAAACACCTTACGATCCCAAAAACCCTTGTGCTGACAAGTGCAAATTTCTTAAGAAATTTCAACAGTGTCCAAAAATTATGAAAAAGATAGGGTAATTAAAGCACAATACTATAAATGTTCTGACGAAGACGGTTTGTGATTTGGACTTATAATGACTCTTGAAATAATTATTGACTGCTCCAGGTTAAAAAAATTCTTATAAAAAAATTAAGGGCTTTCACAACAAGCATGATGAGTTCTCTATAAATATAGGAATGCACACGACATGCTACAAGCAAAGTTAAGATATCTGTGACGATTGCAAGCACCTATAAGCAGCATTGGAGAACTTGCGGTGCACACAAAAGCCTACCTGCAGGAAAGTGGCAAGTGACTTGTATCAACGCTTGTAAATAATAGCAAATGATTCATTTTGTATACAATAGCTTGTACACAAATCAAAGCAACAAATTCATGGCAAATACGACTTGCCCACGAGTAGGGAGCGTAAGCTTGAAATGCGCACAGTAGTCTCGCCTACCTACAAAATATATGCTGAATGCAGTCTACCTGCATGCAACGGCGGGTAACGTTTGAATGTCTATTGACAGTGAATATCCTACAAACACACTCAAGAAGCATATAATGAATACAAATACCTGTTAGCAATGACAAAAAACTTGCCTTATACACAATAATATGCCCTATGGGTGATAGCTAGCAACATGAAATAAATGCCATGACACCCTTGCAGTCAACAACCATTCAATTTCAAGTAAATACATTGGTCCACTTTAAGCAAAGGCGGCCAATTTGCAATAAATTCAAGCACCTACAAATCGTTGTAGAAGATCCATCATAGTATCTACGAGCAACACAGAAGAGCTATGATAAAATTAAGCACCTACGAACTATTATAGGGGATTCTTCATGTACACAACATTTTGCCTACAAGCTAAGCTTTTGATTTCTGAATGCTCGTAGATGACAGCAGAAAACCCATAATGCATACATCGGTCCTACCTACAAATAAATGTAGTGAATGTATCACAAGTGTGGTGGATCTTTTACAAAATTGAGTAAGAAGATTGCAGCGAGTGCGATGCACTGTCTGCATGCAAAAGAAGCAAGCTTGTGATGAATGAAGCATTTTTGAGCAATTGCAGGAAATTCATCAGTGCACGACAGCTTGCCTGTAAGGAACAATGAGTGACCCGTAGTGCAGCACTACGACCCGCCTACAAGCAATGCTAGAAGATTCGCGCTGAACACAATCCACCTACATGCAATAGCTGGTGGGTCCTGAATGCGTAGTGTTAAATAAAGCCTACTGTGGGCTCCAAAAATTCGGCCCCGTCCTCCCCCGTTTGCTTTTTTGGGGGTGTTTTAACGGATTAAGTTCCGGGGTAAATTTTGGAAGGCAGATGAGTTTGTAGATAAGACATTACCTAGAGATTTCGCCCTCATTTTGCGAGGACTTTATGATCTGAGTTCTTGTTTCCTATAGGCGCAAGCCCCTATAATTAATTACCCCTCTCAGTAATGAGAGAGAACTTTCGATTAAGGCTGCTCGTCGATTAGATACGTAAAGATACGTGTTATCTGGCATATAGTAGTAGCATGGGTTGAAAGTTGGAAGGTTGAAGTTTTGATATTTAAAATTTGAAATTTCACCATCTTACACTTAAAGCGGATGGTGGGGGAATGGATGATGGACCCGATCAAGATCCCATGGTTCCGTCGTCCCGAGCCATCGTGGTCCCTGGTCTACTTAGTCAGAGGAGGTAGTCGAGCCAACCTGACAGAAGGATCCTTATCGACAACCATGGGTTGCTTCGTCTAAGGGTATCTTGTAGACCTGAGGGGAGTGTTTGTCTAAGGGGATGAATTTGAATCCACCTGCTAATAGAGGCCAGAGGGCTTTGTGCCCTATCGATTATATTCTATTGATTCATATCTCAATGATTTGATGCCACTAAGGAACGTATTGGCTCTGGCCATAACCGTTATCTCGTGGTGCGATTTGACGGCAAAACCACTCGGTTCAGAGAGCCCCGGGTCATAACCGTTTACCTGCAGTCTATGATGCACAGATACGGACACGACGACACGGATACAACACGACACGGACACGGGACACGTCAGTTATTGAAATATAGGACACGGATACAGGTTGGACACTATATTATAATTTTTATATTTTAAAAATAGTGTATAAAAATTAAATAAGTATAATTTTAAAAATAATTTAGAAATACTAAATCATTTAACTAGAATTTGTGCTTAAAATGATTAATATTAAGATTACGAGAGTTGGATGTCGATGCCATTTATCAGTTATCAAGAGAGGAGATGAAAATACCTTCACTGACAAAAAGAGATGAAAACGAGAATATTCGATGAATGGAGTATTAAGTGCAGGCGATTGATTTAATATTGTGGATAGGAAATAAGAAATTTAGTTTTTATATTTTAAAAAAGAAAAAAATTAAATACAAGAAATTATATTTAAAAAAATTTATAAAATAATTAAGATACGCGTGTCCAATTTGTATTTAATATTTTTTTAATCGGACACGCTTTCGACGTGTCCGACACGTGTCGGTGGAGTGTTAGATGCGTGTCGTGTCGGATACGTGTCGAACACTGTATGCCTCTTTGAGGAGAAGTTTCGGTGCATCATAGCCTGCAGTGCTATTTGGCTGCGAAACTGTTGGTTAGAGGACACGTACCACGTCCTTACTGACAGGAGACTATTTTGAGAATGGATCCTAATAATATTTTCGACTAGGCATTAGCTCTATGTGAGCTGAAGTAAATTTCAATTTGTCCACCCAGCAAACTGTTGCGGAAGGTGAATGTGCTTTGCTTTAAGTGGTTTGATGGATGATTTTCAACTTTAAATATTTTGGATTTTGGATTTTGGATTTGGTGGGTGTTTGAGTGGGCATTGTGGAATATTTGAAATTAACCCCTCCGGTTGATATCTACGTTCAATGCGGCCATCATCAGGGTAACTTTGAAGTCACTTGAAAATATTTGAATTTTGTGAAAATTTGAGGGCATTATTTTGAAATATTTGGAATTAACTCCTCTGGTTGAGATCTGCATTCAACACAGTCATCATTGGGGTGTTTGAGGTGATTTTCATTTGTGGATTGAACTTTGTCGACTCTGTCGAGCTGTCGACAGAGAATCGGGTTTCATAGGCTTTATGCCTTTATTAGTAAATTATCTTGATTATAGGTTTTGAAGGCATAATATGAATGTATTAAACCAAATATCTCGGTCGACGTCGTAACCGTATATTTGTTTGATAGTTCAAACCGTGTCAACTCCTATCTATCCATATAAAAGGATCGGGCTCGAATTTGAATTCACTTATTAACCCGTGCAGCATCCCTAGACATCACGTGTGCACCAATAATATGCTCGTCGGGGCCCATGCGAGTGTTTGGTTATACATCCTCTTCTGTGTACTTATGTGCATACATATTACAGTGCATGTGCAGGGGCATTTTCGGGAATATTTGACACTGCTCAATTGTGTGGGAAACCTTCGTTTGAATGCAGTGTTCTATTTGGAAGCTCGTAACACCCCTTCTGTGTGCTTTTATACAGGTTGCAGCTCTTATGGCGTGGCGTCGTGCTACAGTCATTTGCCTGTTGCATACAGGTAAACTGTCGTGCACTACTTATCGCTTTTTACAGGTGGATTGTAGTACACTAACAAATCCCCTGCTTTTAGTCGTAGATGTTTGCATTTCTTGTTTGTTATTCGTCTCTGCTTGCAAATGATTGACATTTGTTGAATACGAGGGTGCTGTAACAACTTGCAAGTGCTTCGCATACATATACTGTAGGTATACTGTCTTTGACTACAGAAGACATTGTTTGTACATCTGCACCTTACTTGTGATGTTTATGACTAATCTTCTTTGGCGGCCCATAGGAGTTTGTATTTGATGCATATCATCTTTCCTTGTGTATAGTGAATTGATGTATTCGCTTGCATACCTTCCTTCTCTAGTTGCAAATGAAATGTTAAATATGAGATGAATCTTCTTTAGCAACTCGTAGATGTTTGCATTTGATGAAGGTCTCTTGTATCTGTTTGGGGATGGCACTTTGTGTATGTGATAGGTCTCCTATAGTAATTCATAGGAGTTTGCATTTGTCACCAACCTCTTTATGT
Source organism: Dendrobium chrysotoxum (assembly GCA_019925795.1). Classification (NCBI taxonomy): domain Eukaryota; kingdom Viridiplantae; phylum Streptophyta; class Magnoliopsida; order Asparagales; family Orchidaceae; genus Dendrobium; species Dendrobium chrysotoxum. Next base: position 95,772,926 of record CM034305.1, on the reverse strand, counting down.
GCATTGATTGGCAGGTTGTTATATTCACTCCCCCTTGTTGTACATTATAGACGTTTTCATTCATTATATATCATACCAATGCGTCTACTTGCATCTCTTTCAGTATTCGTAGAAACTACTACATATACTTGCAAAAATAATTGTCGTCGGTCATAGGAACTTCCACATTTTCCTTCATGACTTGTGGGAACTTTACACATTAGCTTCCATCATTAATATGCCATTTATTTAAGAGGCTTTGTAAATTTTTTCGCGGTCAAATCATACATCCTCTTCTATTTTATTGCTTGTAAGGTTGAATATTGTTAATTGCAGGAGTGTTGTATTATTCATTGCATATTCTTCACATCTCGTTGAATGCATCAAATCATCATATTCATTGTACAGTAGTCTCCATCACTTGCAAGGGATCAATACGCTTGCTTGCATGTTGACTTGTATTGGTTGGTTGTTAGCCGTAGGAGTGTTGCAACATTCACTGCCATGCTCGTTGTGACCTCTCAATATTTGTAGGGAACTACTGCATCTATCCACGAATTAGCTTGTCATGGATTAGAGGTGCATCACCATACTCATTGCATATTCTCTACAATCGCTACAACCTTCCTTGCTACTTGTAGGTTAGGTGTTACATATATGACGGATCTCTTATAGTGATTCGTAGGTACTTTTATGCATCGTAGATCACTTGCTATATGTTGTTATTTGCATATTGATTGATATAATCACCATGTTCACCAAGAGCTTACCTTGTTGCTTATGAACAAGTCAACAATTCATTTCTATTGGAATTTCAAGAAATGTCCCTCATCTATTCATTGATCTATGCTTGCATAATCAAATTCATTGATTAACATTCATGGTGTTAAAGTAGTTATATATCCATCAATTTTGATTCTCTAATTATGGTTCAAGCTCAGGTCCACAGAGGACACTTGCAAGTGCTTTGCTTGTAATCATTCAAATGCTTCAAATTGATTGGATTTCATTTATGTCCACTGAAGACTTATTATCCATGAGTCCCCTATGGTCTTTTAATTCAAGTCAAGTTCAAATCAACTTTGATTTAAGTCTTTTGATCGTTCAATTATGTTCAAGCTCTTTTATTTTGTTCAATTCAAGTTTGCAAGTTCTCATTTATTGTTCAAGTCTTGTTCATCGATGTTCAAATCAGTGTTCAAATAAAGTCCATGTCCATGTCTAAGTTCAAGTCTCATGTTCAGTGTAAATTTTGGCAACCTCCCGGTGTCTCCCCTGTTTAGGGGAAATTACAGGAGACTGGGCCTCCCGCCACTCTAGAGAAAAGCATGCACTGTAGGTGTCGGATGACACCGCAGCCGTAAAATCTTCAATCCCACCACGCCAGAGAAAGATGTGCATGGGTCTTCAGTACCTGTTTTAAAAGAGCACAGTTTGCTTTCTCCGCACCGAGTTCCCTCCCACCACGCTAGAGAAAAGCATGCATAGGGGTCACTTGGCGCGTCGCAAACATCGAAAACAGGACTTTAGAAGATTGTTCGCCTCGTCGCAAGCATCACAACGAATTCCCTCCCACATTGCTAGAGAAAAGCATGCATGGGTGGTTGTTCGTCGCGTTGCAAGCGTCGAAGGCGGTCTCTCAGAGTTTTAAGATTTAGAAGGTTTATACCTTGGCGACCGGCGAAGTGGAGTTTGCACGTAGACCTAGGTGGGAGAAGCATCTCTTTTTCCTTTTTTTTTTTCTTTTTTTCTTTCTTTTTTTCTCTCTTTTTATTTCTTTTTCTTCTTTTTTTCTTTTTTCTTCTTTCTTTTTTTAGAATAATTAATAACAATTAATTATAATTAAAAAAACTTAATTATAATTTAAAATAATTAATTATGATGAATGATAATTAATTATAAATTAATTATCATTATTAATAATTAATTACGATTAATTATAATTGATATTAACTAATTATAAAAATTATAATTAATTTATAATTAATTATAATTATCTTATAATATTTAATTATAATAATAATAGAAAATTAATTATAATTAATTATAATTGATGATAATTGATTGTAATTAATTAATAATAATATTAATTAATTACTATTAAGTATAATTAAAATAAACTAGTTATATAAAAATATATAATTAATAAAAAAAATTGAGCCGGATTTAGGGATTTAACCAAAGAAGCTCGTGCAAGGGAGAAAGTTTACCTTCACAATGAGTGAGCTCCCGTCGCCGCCTCTGATGGAAATGTGGTAGCTCCCGATCCGATCGGAAAGGGGATGTCGTCGAGGGAGCCGGAGAAGCGCACAAAAGGGCGAAAGTTACCTTCACTTACAGCAAGCGAGCTTTTGTTGCTTCTGATCCAAAATGTCATAACTTCCAATCTCACAAGAAGGGAATGTCGTCGAGGCGAAATCGAGCAGCGATGGAGGAGCTGAATAGGGAGAAAGTTACCTTCTCAGTGATCGAACCCAAATCGTTGCTTCCTATCAAATGTCGTAACTTCCAATCTCATAAGAAGGGAATGTCGTCGAGGCGAAGTCGACCAACAACGAGGGAGCAAAGAAGCGTGCGAGAGGGGATGCGAGTGGGAGAAGGAAAAAAAAGCGAGCGAGAGTCTCGTTTTTTCAGTATTTAACGACAAGCGAGGCAGGACGACATATTCAAAGTGAACGTGGGAGGAATGCCGAAGACGTGCGAACGTGCAGCCGGCTTCCTGCGACGTGCGAGTGATGACTCCGGACAGGTACGAAAGATTTAGCGATTTTTTTGTTTGCGGCTGTCGTATAGTATACTGGTCAACACCTACATAGCATGACAGCTTGCCTATAAGCAGCAATGAATGGCCCGTAACACAGTGCTACGACCCATCTGTAAGCAGTGGCGGGAAATTTACAATGAAAACTGCGGACCACTAGTGAATTGAAGTAGTAAATTTGCAGTACCAGGCTGTCAAACTTGATAAATCAGTTTACTCGCAAGCGACAAGTAGCAAACTCCCGATGCATCGCACAACTCATTTGCAGGTAGAGGTATACTTTTGCGAGCCAAATCTAGAAGAAAGTGACATCATGCAAAGGATGAAATGAGCTAAACTGCACTGCTGTTGCACAACAAATGAAACTCAACATGTTTCTGAACAACACCACCGGATCCACACCACTCGTACAAGCGGATAGAAGGTATTTGCAGGCTTCTAAATAGAACACTGGGCACTCAAATAATAATCATTCTCACAGTTGATCAGTATTAAAAACTTTGAAATGCCCTCCTATAGGGGTGTCAAAACAGGTCCGCGGGTCGGGTTCGGGTTGAACCTAGATTGGCCAGGGTCTAAACAGGTTGACCCTAACCCAACCCGTTTTTAGAAACGGGTCAGAAAATCCAACTCGGACCCGACCCGCGCGTGTCACGGGTTGAACCGACTCAACCCAACCCACGAACCCAGGGACGAGCTTGCAAGCTGCGGCTATCAGAGGAGCTTTGAAGGCGGGTTTTTGGGTGTGCGAGCGGCTCGGCCTGGCAGATGACAGAGGAAGGACGGCGAAACGATGGAACCCGTGGAACAGGGAGCTTTGAAGGCCGGACAAGCTGCCGCGGTGCCGCCTCGACCTGGCAGATGGCGGAATCCGGAGGCCCAGATGTTGATGGCTCGCGAACGAACGACTCGCGAGTCAGGTGACGGCGAAATCTTGTCAGGTGACGGCTCACGAGTTGCGAATAGGCCGAATGCCCAAACCTCAGAAGGCAAAAGCTAGGGTTTCTAAACTGGTCAATCGGGTCAGTTTCGGGTTTTCGGGTCAACCCGACCCGGTTTTTTAAACGGGTTGTGACTTTGTCAACCCAAACCCGACACGTATGTCAAACGGGTTGACCCGAACTCGGAATTTTCCGGGTCGGGTCGGGTCCGGGTCGTGTTTCGGGTCGTGTCAAATATTGACACCCCTACCCTCCCACATGCATTGCAACAGGCAGAATGTATCATTGAAGCATGTCATTCAATATTTCAAGATGCATTATGCTGTAGTAGCGCATCCTACTAACATACAAATGGTTACCATACATATACTTTATAAAAATGCATGAAAAAATATATATCTGCATAGGCCCCGATGAGCGTGATGTGTGCGCACACGTGACATCTGAGGATGCTGCGCGGGTCAAGAAATAAACTTTAGTTCAAGCCCGATCCTCTATCGGCAAAATAGATAGAATCAACATGGCTTGAATCGCCAAACAAATATATGGTCGTAGCGCTGATTGGGGCATTTATTTTATGCATGCATATTAGGCCTTCAAGGTCTATTACAAGAAGAATTCACTAATAAAAATATAAAGTAAACAACGAACTTGATCCTCTATAAACAAATAAACAGAGTCGTCAAGGTTCAAATGATAAAGTAAAGTCATCTGAAATTTTCGATGATAGCTATGTTGAATGTTTATCTCAATTGGAGGGGACTTTACACTTTTAAATGCCTCCAAATTCTTATAAAATACAGATGTTTTCAAATGATCCTCATAAACCCTGATTATGGCCATGTTAACAAAAAAAAAACTCAACCGGAGGGGACCCCAAATATTTAAAAATACCTTCCAACTTCCCATGAATATCCAGAACTCAAAAATTACAAAAAATCAAGATATTCAAAAATAAAATAAATCATCAAATAACTTAAAGAAAAAATTCATCCACCATCTGCAATAGTTTATCGAGTTGGACAAATTTGAAAAATACCTCAGCTCACAAAGAGCTAATGTCTAATTGAGAATACCACTAGGATTCATTCTCAAATAGTCTTTTGCTAGTAAGGATGTGGCACGTGTCTTCTAACATGTGATTTCGCGGCTAAATGACACCACATGTAAACGGTTATAATCAAGACCCTCTAATCAGGTAGTTCTGCTGTTTAATGACACTACTAAATTTTGATCATGGTTAAAGCCCGTATGTTCCCCAACGACGCTAAATCTTTGAGCAATGAATCAACAGGATAAGACCGATAGGGCACAAAGCCCTTTATTAGCTAAGGCGGACTCAAACATATCCACTTAAGCAAGTATTCATCCCAAGTTTACAAGGTACTCTTGTATGAAGCAACCCATGGCTGCCGACAAGGATCCTTCGGTCAGGTTGAGTCAACTAGCTCCTCTAGACAAGGGACCATGATGACCCGGGATGACGGAACCATGGAATCTTGATCAGGTCCATCGTCATTCCTCCTACCATCCGCTTTAAGCAACGGGTGATAAAATTTCAATTTTAAATATCAAATTCTGTTGTTGCTATATGCTGGATATTATGTATCTATTTGACGACTAGCCTTAATTGAAAGTTCTCTCTTATTATCAGGAGAGATAATTAACTATAGGGGCTTGCGCCTCTAGAAAACCTAAACGTAGATTATAAAGTCTTCACAAAATGAGGGCGAAATCTATCGGTAATGTTTTTTTTCTAAAACTCAATATGCCTTCTGAAAAATTTTCTTAGAACATACACGTTAAAACTCTCCTCGCCGACCGACGTCAAAAAGAAAAGGGGTCATGGAGTGGCCATGGCGCGAATTTTCGGAGCCCACCCTCCATGGTGGATGCCTGATGGCTGCTTAATAGCAAGTGGCGAAGATCAACTGTTGTTGTGATTGATTGAACGTGGTTGGGCAGTTAGAGGAGGGTTCTTGATGTTATTGCAAGCGAATGAAGGCTGTGGGACATTAGGAGATTGTTTCTTGATGTTGTTTCTAGCGTGTGAAGGCTGTTGGGACAGCGGAATACAATTTTCTTGGGCTGTAGCAAACGGTGGAAGACTTAAAACCATAGGAGGATGATGAGGAAGCTGTTGTCCTAAGGTGTGAGCGGATGGAAGAACAACCACTTATGGCTGCTGGGGAAGGAGGATGAATATTGGCCACCACTTGGAAGTAATTTCAGGATATATAAAGAAGTAAAATAAACAAGAACCAAAAGGTCCTTTCTAGTTCTCAAATAAAAACTGCCTACAAAAGAGAGAGAGGGGCTCCTATTTATAGAGTTGACCCCCCCTTCTCTCTCTCTCTCTCATAGGTGACTAGAATTAAAAAGCAAGTAAATAAAACATAAAGAAATAACCTTTTTGAATGAGTTTACTGAACCGCTTGGCTGAACCAACCAGTTTGACATCATTGCACTACCGTCATTCTCTCTGGCTAGGAGAGGCTTCAGGATATTTTGAAGCCAATAGTTCTTCAAAGTAGGGAATCAAAGTGGAGATGTTAAAAATTGCAGATACTTGATATTCTCTCGGTAGTTCTAGTTAGTAGACATTGTTGTTGATGTGTCTAACAATCTGAAATGGACCATCGGTCTTGGGTTTGATTTTCCATGAGCTCCACGAGGGAAAACATTCTTTTCGTAGTTTAATCCATGCCATGCCTCCTTTTTTAAATGTGCGATGCTTTCTAGATTTGTTGGCCTGTAATTGATATTTTTCATTTTGCTTTTTGATTTGCTTTTGAACTTGCTCATGAAGTTTCCTTATTTCATGAATACAAAGTTCAACATCGGGGGTCACAATCTATACTATTGAGGAGAGGAATCAAGTCGATGGGTAATATGGGATTTCGACCATAAACAACTTCAGAAGGGCTACGACCTATGGTTTGATTGCGAGATCTGTCGTAAGCAAATTATATTTGAGGAAGAAGTAGATCCAATTGTTGGATGTTTTTTCCAATGAAACATCTCAAGAAATTGCTTAAGAATCTTGAATTCCGTATCCTCTCCCAGTGCTCTGAAACCAAATGACGCCGGAAAAATGGTGAGCAACCGTTTTGGCATCATTGCACAACCTTCATTATAAACAAGGACATATGAAACAAACTATCATGACCCAGTCCGAACACTCGAATTAACGAGACGGGAACAGACAGTCAGACGGTAAAAACAATTCTTTCTATAATATAAAATATTTAACAGACTAACATCTAACATATAACTGAATAGTTACTAAAATATTTTTTCAATTTAAGCATATAATAAATTAAATTTACCTGTTTTCATTTAATCCTCTTCTTCTATAGACGAACTCTTCTCTTTCAGTCATTTAAATCATAGGAGATTTACCTGACATTTTAAATTTAACAATTTGAGTTTTGTAATAAATTTAGTAGATAATTACAACTTATAATATAACAGTTAAACATACATAAAAGGAGTTATGTTACTTTGCTAAACTTTTTATTTAACATATACATAAATATTTATTATAAATGTAGATTCCAATTATATACCTTACAAATAACTTATTTCTTTTTTTCTATTTCATTTATTCCTTTTCCCTTTTCATTTATTATAGGAGTACCGTCAAAATTTGTACCAATAAAAGTATGATCATTTACATTTCTATTTCTATTTTCATTTAATGTGCACGAGTACATTGTGTCCCTAGCTAGTACTATAAAGGAGTGAACTCTTGTATTTACATGCATATATCTTTCCCCTTTCAATATTTTTCGTTTACATATTACAATTGTTTTCATCGATTTCATTTCCATTACATATATTTATTAATTTATGTAATCATTTTCACTACACATATATTGTAAGCTTTGATTGCTTAGTCATACTCAATTTAATGCATATCAGATAATTAAATATCAACAAATACATGTGTATGATATAACATTCAATAAATGAAATGAAATAAAAGAGATTGAAATTGTTATAAACAATGAACACCCACTTCGCCGCTTTCCTGCTGAAATCCTTTCCAAACTTTCCATAGTTTCTAAATAGCATCTTTACTACAACACTTAAACTCCCTTTGAGATATCTTATTAGTTTCAGTACTTCACCTCCGCTTAATGATTTAAATCCTCAATTAATCCAATTAATCTCTCTTTTTGTCAAGTCAAAGCACTCACTAACTACACTTATACTTTTCCCTTCAACGGAAAAGAAACTCTCAACTCCTCTTCCTTCTTTCTCTCGTCGAGCACAAATCTCTTTCCTCAAAACTTTCTCCTTAACTTGATTCTTTTCTTTCTAACCCAATTCCTTTTCTTCTTCTCTATCACTGCCTCCTCTCCTTCAAAGTCTCTTCTATTCGTGCGGTTCAATTGGAGTGAATGAAACTTGATATCTCACACAAGGAGTCATGTAATTTTACTTCCGAGCACACCGTTTCACTTGATTCGCTCATCCGTTCGCTCTATCCCGCAGTCGCTTGCTAGCCCAGTTCTGCTCGCCTGCATGATCTTGCTCGCTCGCACTTTAATTAGGGCCAGTTCCACTGAACCGGCCAAGCCGGTTCTTACACAAACATGTAGAATTACTTTAATAGCGTATTAGTTTGTAGATTGCATGCATAAATGAAACTCAAGTTTATGCATAATACATATTCTACATGCTTTGTATCTCATATATTCTATAAAATCATTAAGCAGTAATCGCGTGTGATTTTGCTACACTCATTTGCTTAGAGTGCTCCTGTAGCAATTAATCCTTCTGAGGCAGATGGCTATGCAGCAAAAAGCATTCAGTTTTTGGCAACTGAGAAGCATTGTTCAGTCTGCTTGATAGCCAAATAACACCTGAGCCAGGTAGCTTATCAGCTTATGCATATCCTGGGTATATAGGCGGTATATAGGATATAATGGTCACTGGAGCAGCATCATCTTCCCCCAAACTTAATCTCCTATGGCGAACTGATGGTTTCCTAACTGTCAATGAGAGAGGTACTTGTGAAGCTAACGTCATGCAGGTTTGGTGGTCATTCTAAAATTTCATTTTTTTGATCGTTGGCATCAGTGTTAATACGGATGAGTCTGTATGTTAAGGTCTCCCTCTTAATGACCTAGGTGTTGCCCAAACCTATGAGTTTGTCTTTAAGACCTGCTTAATGGCTTCGACATTGCCCAAAAGGCATGCTGACAACTCATGAATTTAAGCTTCATGCCTTTGTTTATTTAAAGTGACATGCTGGCAACTCATGTGTTACACAATTGACTTATGTTTGCATGTTTCACTTTTTCTTGGATGAGTCCTCTTTTTTGTAAGTTTTTGTGACGTGTGGTTTCTGCATTCTTTTTGCCTATATTTTAAACCTTGATCTTTTAACTTCTCATCTGCGTTTGATTTGCAAGTCTAAGGGATTGGAAGATGGCAAGTGAACTCGTTGAAAAAATGGAGCTTTCACTCTCATTACTATCTGTTGGGCTTCTGAATCAACTCATGCATTTTCTTGGAAAAAGTGGAAAGATCGAGACTATGATGAAGGTTAATTAAAATATCTATTGTTTCTTAAATGCTTCAATATTATGCTTGCATGTGATTTTTTATAATTGTCTTAAGTTTATGTATTTGTTTTTGTTTCTTTTTGTTGTAGATTTGCCAGGTCTTATTTCTTAGACAATTATCATTTGGTTTTAATTGCAATGTCTGCAAAAGATGGGCAACGTGCCTCTATTCGAAATTCAACTATTTTCAATGGTAGATTGGGACAACTGGGATACATGTGGCAGTATATCTCAAGCAGATAACTGTTGGCAGTATTTCTATTGCTAGATGTCATACAGACTTCTGGAAATTTGCTTGCTGATATCAATTTTCTTCTACATTTCCATTTGTCTGTTGTTTTCTATTAGCTAGCACATTCATGCAAATCAGCTTTCAAATTGCCTAATCTTTTTAATTGTGGTTCAATTGTTCTTTAGTAAAGCCAGACCATGATGATAGCAATTTCATTTTGGCAAGCCCTGTCACACCCCACACTGCCCCCTTTCGACAATTGTCGGGTGCAACAGAGAAAAATCATATAATTCCTAATATTCAAGGCAAAACCTTGACAAATTATTATTTTTATCACATTCCTTTATAAAACAGAAGCATTTGAAATCTTTTCTTTATATCATCGGTTATACTTACAGAGCAACTAATGAACTAATCAACAAAACCATTTTCATAATAATTGTTTATATATCTCTGCTCGGGACTCATCTCATAATACAAATTAACCTGAGTCTAGTCAGCTTTCATATATTTATCCTTGCCCTCTCATGTAACAACAGCTAGAATAAAAAACTGGTGAGCTATGAGGCTCAGAAAGATATTAAACCCTAATACATTATTTTAGTATATGAAACACAATATTCCTGTGTATCAACAAGCAAAAGTAAAAACTGTATGTACTTATGTAAAAAGGAAATATACATAGTATGTAATCATTTAATAGATAAAAATAATATTGCACGTAAGAGCTATGTTCGTTTGACCCAACTATTCGAGTATGTCTCATAATACCAATATCATTGCCCCATGTCACATATTGTCAACATTATCAATCATGCCAAATGCATTCAATGAGTAAATCATACATCACAATATTTATATATATTTCAGTTTATCAAATAACTTCTTTTTTCCATCCTTAGAAAGTGACATGTCCGCATGATTAATTTTAAGTCTACAGTCCGTAGGTGCCCCTCATTGCCCCCTTTTTATAATTGTCTGGTGCAACAGAGAAAAATCATATAATTCCTAATATTTAATGCTCAAAATCTTGATAAGTGTAACATTTTTATCACATTTCTTCATAAAATAGAAACATTTAAAATCTTTCTTTTATATATCAATTATACTTACAGAACAACTAACCACCAAAAATATTTTCATAACATTAGTTTATATGCTCGGGACTCATCTCATAATATAAATTAACCTGAGTCTAGTCAACTTTCATATATTTATCCTTGCCATTTCTTGTAATAATAGCCAGAATAAAAATCTGACAAGTTATGAGGCTCAGAAAGATATTCAACTCTAATATTGTATTCCAGTATATGAAACACAATACTTACCTGTGATATTTTATGATTTTCTTTTCTATCCCTACATCTTTATTGCATCCGTTAAACGACTACCTAATGGCACACATGGGTTTTTGGTTCAACACAATCCTAATTCATAGTTGTTGTGTCTAATTCAATCATATTTTCATTTCGTTGGGCTTAAAAAATAGAATTATATGCATTTCGTAATGTGTAGACGATCACAGGTTTGTTGGAATTTGACTAATCGCTTAGGAAAAGTCAACCCTTGCCATCAAGCCTCCTCAATATGTTAGAGAGGGTATGGAAGTAGTATTACTTAATGTATATTAGATTTTATTTTAAACATATGTGATATTTAGACTAGTGATTATTTAAATATGGGGTTGAGGCTTTCTAGAGGCTTAAGCCTCTATAAATAATTACCCCTCATGTTTGTGAGTGAACACTCTCTATAAAGGGTGTTGCTTAGGCTCATGTTTTAGGCTTAGATTGGTATTTAAATTCGAAGCTAATTGATGAGGAATGATTTGGGGACCGATTAAGATCTCATGATTCTTCATTCAATGTGTGTCAAATGGATTCATTATGCAAACGTCAAAGAGCTTTGAGCCGTAACATACAGGGAGCCTAATTTGCAATCATGAGTTACCTCGTTTAGTTATTATGAGCGGACTAGAGTGGAGATAGATGTGTGTCAAAGACGTGCTTTCAAAGTTGGCTTCAACTCATTTATTAGTAGTGAGCTGGCCATACTAGTTTTCATTGAATAGTTCAGAGGCAAACAAAATGGGTTCAAAGGTACTATATATGACCTACAAGAGCTTGGAGGCATGAATGAACATTAGTTATCCACATGCTTTTGTTTGACTCAAAGAAGAATGTCTAAGACACATCAGATTTTTGGTTTGTGTGGTTTTGGTTGGTAGATTTTTTTTGTCGGGCTTGTTAGCATAAGGGATAATCCAAGTTTAATTTAGATTGTGGCTTACATTCATTGGAAGACCAAATGTTCAATTAAATAGGTTAGTGCCTACCCAATTTGATCGGCGTTAGGGATGACATATCTATCAGAAGGCCCATAAACGAGACTTACAATTTCAAGAATGAAAAGACCTTGCAATCTTACCTTATAAATAAGTTTACTTGATTGATTTTGGTTTAATTTGATGAACTTTACAGCCTTGTTTAGTCCCAATTAATTTGTTAAAATGGTGCTTATATTCATTGGAAGACCCCTAATGTGTCAGTTTAGTTCTTGACAAGTTTGATGCTTGGAATAAACTTGATTTGAATTGTGGGATTTATTGCTCTATTTGTGAGTTGCACAAAGAATTGTGCCTAATAGTTATGGCATTTGACATATCTCCATGTTGGACTTATGACTTGTATATTGGAATTGGTCCAAAAATCAGTCTTATGATCTTCTCCTATAGGCAAGATGACCCATTTAATAGTATTTAATTTTTGATGTAGTGCATATTTTAATATACATATTGAGATGATTCACCAGGATTCTGAGATTAATTGAGAGTTAATAAGGTCATTTTATTTGCATGATCAACTAGCTTGACATTATGCATGAGAGAAGGCTCTAGAGTTTGGGCTTTGACAGTTTTTTTTTTTTTTTTTGATGATTTTGCCACCATAAAGTGGTTAGTATAGTTATTTAGATTTTCCATTGGTCTATTAGAACCCCTGGCATAGATTTGAAATCATTGAGAAGTCCAAGGGGCATTTGCATGCTCATTCTTACATAATCATTTTTTCTGTATTAGTAACCTTATCATCAATGCACTGATAGAAATGTCGATGTTTTTAAGCTTTTCATAGATATGTATGTGTTTCATAATGATTTAGGTAATTTAAACACCATTCAAATTATGTATGCACTTTGCGCACTTTTCAAGGTCATATGTTTGAGTAAATGCAAGGTTGGCCGTCGGTTTAGTTTACTTTGCAAAAGTCAAATATTATGATCCTGATCTTTGGGTATTCTTAGAGACTCTTTGTAAGATTTATACAATTTAAATTTTTTTAATATTTGTGAAAATGAGTCCCGTGATATTTGTATTATTGACTTTGATTCCATTACTTCTATTACCTTGTACTAGAAGATTTCTATAATCCAAGTTTTGTATTGGGTTGCTGTAGCTTTAATGCAGTACATGGTTTAAGGAGCCCGTTTCATAATATGATTTAAGAAGGATTTGCAGCTAGTTCTTCATAGCAGCATATCAAATTGTTCATAACAGAAAGAATGAACGATTATTGAAGGTTAAATGAGTCCCATTTCCATGTCAACTAGTAATTTCCATTAGGTTATGGGTTAGGCTCGATGTGCTTTAGTCACACCTTCAATTAATTATTCAAGATATGTTTATGCTACTTCAATTATTTAATGGGGTTGGGAGTTTGAGTTACCCATTTTTAAATAAATGATTTAACTAAATCATGATGGCTTATAATCTTCTTCAACTTCCAAATATCTTAGTTCTTATGGTGCCTGTGATATTGAATTTTGTGTAGCATTACAATTATCTTCCATTTTCTACTTTCATGTTCGATTGCTTGGTTTCACATGATTCAGGTGACGAAGATGTTCAACCCCCTTTAAACGACCATATACATACATTGAACGTGTTAATGACATTCAAACTGCAAAGTAACCACAAAATACATTATCCAAATTTATGTAACCATTGACCAATTTTAGCTGGTGCAATTAACTGCAACACCTCAGTCAGCAAGCTCATGTAACATGGCCTATTTTAGCTCTCTGCATTTAACTGACAGCTTGGTCAGCGCACCGAATGATGAGCATCTCATTCCAATTGTTTCTGACAAATGATCTACCGATATTAAGTTCCACCCACCTTTTTTAAATTTCTGATGTGCTCAGTGACTTCAATTTTTTTTTTTTTTTTGTTAATGTAATCCCGTCTATAAACAATCTTGTGATGTTTTAGTTTAAACTTTCTTCTTTCTTGCAGTTATTTCACAAGATAGTAGCTTCTGGAATTGTAGTTAGCTTTTCCACTTATTCAGTTCTATTGAAGAACCTTCTGGCTGCTGGAAGATGGAGGAAATATATAGAGGTGAGGAGTGTCGTAGTAATCTGCATTTTATGATGTCTAAGCTGGTTATTTCCGGATAATGTCTTAATTGGCATAATCAGCTGTCAAAGAGCTATAGCATTCTAGATCTCGTTCAGGTAGAAAGAGATATGGCAACTTTAGAATTGTTTTGCTTCTAAATTTTGCACAAAGCATTTTAATCATTGAGCCTTTCTTGTGCTGTGACTGTTTTCTGTTATTCATTGCATGCAAGTATCTTGTTGTTGTAATTATTTACCAATCTCCATGATATTTGTATACTACAAATTCCTTGCTCATTGCATAACTCTCTTTGTTAGCCAATGCAAAGCCATCAAATTGCCTAGGATATGTGGCACCATCTTGGATTCCTAATTAATAATGATAATGATAATGATAATGCAAGGATATATTTTATAAAACTTACCCAAAATGTTTTAGCAGGTGTTGAGCTCCATATGTGATCTTAGGGGTGTCAAAACTAGTTAACCAGTTGAACTCGGGTCCAACGTGAAATTGACCTGGTTTGAATCCGACCCATTGGCAACTTGGATAACCCAAAAATGACCTGATAGCCCATTGTGATTAAAAAAATTTGTAATTTGTCAACTATTGAATTTAGTTTAATTGATTAAAAATAAGAAAAGCATACTAACAAGCAAAAGGATTTAAGGAAAAAATTAAGCATTACTTTCAATTGAAAATTGGGTTCGTGATTCAAATTGAACTCGACCTGCAAATTAAATTGTTCAACCCAAACTTGGATTTTTTGGGTAAGGTTGTCAGTTCTGGTCATTTATTGACACCCTTATGTGAGCCACAAGTCAATTCAGTAGAATGCAACAACAATTATAGAAGATGGACACATTTTCACGTGAAATTGACGAAGCATTTTCTACATTCATCATTATTTTTGGCAAATGGTAGTCCTAATGCATCCAAAACGTTGAAATGATATAGTAGGCCTCACATATTGCTCGAGTTGTGACATGAGGAAATGATTTGCTTGTGCGATGAGAGGAAATTATAAGGAAGTTCATACACTCACACATTTTTAAAAAAATGATGATAATAAATATACACATATCAGCTAATATATATTATTATTATGTTTTGTTCAATAGCACTTTTATCTATCTATATATATATATACACATACACATACATACATATATATAGTGTGTGAGAGAGAGAGAGAGAGGGAGAGATTAAAATGCTCTTGAACATTACATAATAATAATAAAAAGATTATTTTGTTTATTTTTATTTTAAATAGATAATGCATATATTATTATTTAGTGTTCAAGAACGCTTCTTTAGATATTGTATTAAGGGCGCCTAATATTTCCCCATTAGAAGAATAGGGGCTGTCCCCTCATATAACTTCAAAAAAATTTGCTACCATCTCCCTTCAATAACACTTTTTATTAAGGGTGTAGTGTTCAGGCATTAAATAGGACCAACTATGCACACACAAAAAAAAACTATCTTTCCAGCTTCATAACCGAGGTTAAGGAAATTGAAGTCATCCAATCGCCTGGTACGGTAACTGAGGCTGAAGTTACCCAGCCTACTATTGAAACAGTGGTAGTTGAAGGTGTTTAGGCGCACTCTAAATAACAAATAGTTGAAAGATTGAGTGCTAAAATTGGCCAAAGAGTAACTAAACCAGTACTAAACCAGTACGACTTCTTCAATTCTATCTTGGGTGACTTAAAGTGTGACTTCATATTTTTTGAATGAAATCCTTTCTTTTTAAGGTCCCCTTTGGCCGAGTTGGCTTCAGAGAAGGTCCCAAAGACTCTTGAATTTAGTCAGTCTCGTGCTAGACATTTAGAAAAAAAAGTGCTTGGCCGACTACTGATATAGAGAAAGACGTTAAATTTAAAGGGAGTGTTCCCAAGATATTCATAGTGCTACATTAGATGCTCCCAAGGAACTCATTGAATCGACACTTTTAAAAAAATTTGAAGAATTATCTGCTGAGGTCAGCCAGTTAAAGTCATCCATGGCATTTATGAAGGACGAATATGAATTGAAAGAGTTTAACTTCAACAAACAAACAAATTACTGAGTTGAAGATATTGTTCGCCGACTCTATTGACGTTTTCTGCCAAAAAGTTGCTGCTATGAATACGGATGTCTTCACAAGTCAAATATACGTGGAATTAACAAAGTCAAATCAGTTCATAACTGGAGCAAATTCATCTTAAAGCGATTTATTTATAGTGGAAACTTCTCTAAAATATTGTTACTAATCATTCTCTTCAGTTCTTTTATAATTCTTTTTATCTTTTGATGGACCAACTATGTGTTGCTCCATGAAAGAGCCGAATGGCCAAATTCTTATTATCTTTTGTTTTCTTTTAATTTTTTCTTCAACTCACATTTGTTTGTCGATAGATATTAGAATGGATGGAAGATGGAGGGATACGGCCATCACTTCAAATGTATTGTAGTGTTCTTTCACATGCTTTAAAGTACAAAAGCATGAAGCATGCCGTTCTCATTCAAGAAAGAATTGGTAAGAACACTGTTGCCCCCATAGTTACCCCTCTTATTGAAATAATTTAGTGATTTTAGATTTTTTTTTGTTGCAGATAGTTCTTCATGATTTGCTTACGTGTTGTTTCATGCATGTGTTATTCCCAGATATCTTGAAAATGATCATCTATTAGCACATTGAGGCAGTATTAAAATATTGGTGCTTCGAATTCATCTTGCTTTTTCTTTGTGATGCAAGGATATGCAGTTGCCTATCTTTTTTATTTCTACAAAATAAATATAGGAACACAACATTGCGTACATATAATATTTTATTGAATTTCAGTATTTTCATGATTCCTGCAAAGTGAATTTCTGCTAGTCTTCTTAATACTGTTATCGATCCCTCTTATCAATTATTTATCAAATTTCAACTGTTGATCAGCCACTTTGCTAGGCATTCAAGGCTTGATTTCTGGAGTCTTCGCTCATACCATTATAGCTGTATCTGATTTGTAGAAATATTTCTTATGTCCTGACCCAGTTATTTTACATTGTAATCATAAAAATGGGAATGATGACGAATTAATTGTTCTGATATCTGGCCAAATAAACTATCAGCTGAAGATTGCTTATAGATAGCGAAAGCCAGCTGAATATATCATAGCATAATATTACATGATGAGAACCACAAAACACATCCAACATAAGTCATTAGAAAGCTGCTCGTTTCTTACATCATTTAATGTGACTGCAATTTTTTTTTGCATGCTCATTTCTCTTTTTCGTTTAGTTTCGGTTGGGTCCAAGAAAAAAGGGCTTTTTTATCAGTTTCAACCTTTCCTTCTGTTCTGGTGAGACTATCTTGAAGCAGGTCGCTCACTTTTTCTAAGAAGGGACAGCTGGCATCATTATTGAAAAAATAGAACTCTTACTGGCTCAGAAGTCAGAACCAAACTTAGAAAACCTGTTTATCAGACGAGAATTTAAGTATAGATTGAAAATTGGACTTGAGAAAAAAAAGTGAGAATAATTAACTTTCTTCCATAGAATTTGTATTTATTTCTTTTTTGAATGAAAACCTTCCAACCATATCTCTTATGTAAATTTTTAATTTTGTCTGGCTGGAAATACCAATTTAGCCTGCTAGAATGGAAGATGCAATTAATTAATGAAATTCCATATCCTGCCTTCCTATCATTATCCTCAGAAAATACGTAGCAACAACATCATGTTCGCTTTAAGTTGGCAGCTTCACTACATTGTAGTCCTTTTTTTTATTTATTTGAGGTTTGTTTTCGTTTAGTCCAAGTTGCAGCCTCAACTAGGAAAGCGGGGCATTAATTATGTGATAGAGCATGTCATTCTACTTGGAGTGAGCTGGTCTGACCTTTTTCTGACTTTTGAGAGGTAAAACCATTATATTTAGAGATGGTCATTATTCTCAGCAGCTTTATCATTCATATGTGAGCATTCAAAACGTCGATGCTCTGGCTGATAGGATGTTCCACATCCTATTTACCATACATCCATCATCCTTTGGATGTTGCTTGCTTGCTTCGTTATCATGTTATCATTGTATTTCTTTTTTATCTATGATAATTTTTTATAATTGTCCTTATTATACTCATATCATTATTTGGTTATAATATTATGTTTTTAAAAACACTATATCTATGAAAATATATTTATCTGCAAATCAAGGTATGCCCTCGTTAGAATTGACCGCTTGGAATTGGTTGAATATGGTTATTGATGCCGATGTGAGAGTTGTATGCATGGTCAGCCTGTTTCATCATAATAAATTGCATTTCCCTTCAAATTTTGCAGTTTAAAAGGTGTTATGTATATTATTTATTTACTTATTGATGGAATTCTTAAGCAAGATTTGTAATATATAGCTCAAAAAACTGAATGGTGTTGAATGAAGTAGAAAATGAAAATACAAAGAACAAGTGATGTAGGACTACATGTATAGGCAAATGCGATTGATTTGAAAACTACACCTACATGAGTAGAGCTTTGTAATTAATTAACTTCTCGCATTCTTAGCAAAGGTTTAAGCCAACCAAATAATGATTAAGATCAGGCAATTAGTTACATGATAAGATTAGGATCACAAAATGATCAAATTAAAATTATGTCATGCTAATGTGAGGCGTTCAAAGAGAATCCCTAAATTAACAATTAGATTAGTCACTATAAAGATCCCCTCACACAATGTTCTTGATAGGGTTTTAAGCAGAGACGCTTTCACGATAAAACGATGCCACGATTGAGGGAGGATAAATGGGTAGAAGGGGGAATAGTTTACCAGTAGGAAGAAGATATTAAGCTTCGGCGAAGTCGTTTACTGCTTATGAGGGGAGGGCAGCAATAAGAACCCCTCTTACACGTCGGGACGGCAATCTAACATTTTCTGTACATTTGGACATCCATCCGACATCTTCCAAAAAATTTGGACAGCAATCTCACTTGTGCTAGAAATCTGAACAGCAATCGTGTAAGGCTCAAATCTTGGAGTAGCTGATATTAGGGTGAGAAAACTAGGTAGCTGACTATGGAGGCATAGGGGCAGCAGTTAGCAACATTGGAGGTTGTGGTCGGCCATGGGGAGGGGAATTTATCCTCTATTTAGAGAGTGAGTAATAGGAGAGAATTAATTGGAAAGAGCAAAAGGGGAAGGGGGGGGGGGGCTAGCTTGAGGGGAGGAATTGATTTGGGGAGTTAAGAGATTTGCCAAACATAGAATATATTACTTAAGGAAGGAGGAATTATAGTAAATCTCAAAAGAGGGAAGAGGGGGGGGGGGGGGGGGGAGAGGGGGATGGCGGCTAGCTTGAGTGGGGGAGTTGATTTGGGGAGTTAAGAGACTTGCCAAACATAGAATATTAATTAAGGAAGGAGGAATTATGCCAAATTTCTACTTAAATTCAAATTGATATGATTGGGGGACTTTCCTAACATAACTCATCTTATTTTAAGAAAGAAATTTTAAATTCAAATGAATTAAAATCTAAATTTAAGACTTTCTTAATTTAGGATGCGTCAAATATGGAAAGTATTGATTACTTGATTTGAAATTTTGGAGGCAATGGGAAAGAGGTGGATGGCCGGTGCCTAGGTGAAAATAGCAAGACGAACTTGAGGTGGAGATAAACCACGAGCCCGGATGCTTCCTACGGCTGATGGGTACTGCTTTGCCCTCACTAAGAAACTTTTTTTAGGTGCGGACACTGGACGTAGCTTTATATCCGGACTCCAATAAAATGACGACATTTGTATTATACAACTGGATATTCTTTTTTATTTCTTTTTTAATTTTTTTCTTACTAGCCCGACTGACCCGGCCCAGAACAAATCCTCTTTAAAATTTAGGGTTGAGCATTGGCGCTCTTTTTTTAAATGAAATACCGCATTTACATCATATTTTTTAGGATTTCTACTCAAAAAATATTTCATAGCTGTTGAGGAAGAAGAAACGAGGAGAAGCCAGTGAAGATGAAGACTGGTCTGGATGTGGAAAAGCTGTTGAGAAAGAAGAAATGAGAAATGATAATTTTTTCTGTGCATTTAGGGAATATGTCGGGGGTCTGAGGGGGCAGCCCCCCTGGCAGGGTTCATTTGTACTCCGTGATTTGTAGTAGTAAAACGCAGTGTTTATATGCCCTAGAGGGAGAACATATGTTTATGTAATATTTCTGTTCATTTTAAAGCATTCTCAGCTTTTTCACAAATATGTGTTACAGAAATTTTAAAGCTTTCTCTGCTTGTTTATATGCAGTGTAAGAGTCATGTTGATTCAGATGTAAGAAACAATCATATTGATTCAGATGTAAAAAATCTGATTAAGAAATACATATTATTTAGAAATACCGAGCGGTACTGAGCATTGGTACCGAGCGGTACCGAGCATTGGTACCGAGCAATATCGAGCATTGGTACCGGGCGGTACCGAGTATTGGTACTGAGAGTTCATCGGTATAAACATTGAATTGATATTAAGGGAAAAATTATATTCGGTACTGCTGTGTATCAATCATATTGATTCAGATATAAGAAGCAATCATATTGATTCTGATGTAAGAAATCTGATTAAAAAAACATAGCTATTTAGAAATACCGAACAACAACGAGCATTGGTACCGAGCGATACCGAGCATTGGTACCGAGCGGTATTGAGCAGTATCGAGCGGTGGCGAGCAGTACCGAGCATTGGTACCGAGCGGTACCGAGCAGTACTGAGCATTGGTACCGAGCGGTACCAAGCAGTATTGAGCATTGGTACCAAGTTGTTCCGAGCGGTACTGAGCATTAGTACTGAGAGTTCAAAATAAACAAAACATCACATAAACGAAAGCAGAAAATGAGTTTTTCTTTATTTTTCCAATAGTCATCTGTAATGGAAAAAACATCAATACAACAAAAGCATCTTTATCTTCACCCTAAGTCTACAGAAAAAACTATAAATATACAAATAATACTTCAAAATTACATATTCCCCAAGTGTACAGAAAAAACTATTATTCCTCATTTCTTCATCGGCTTTTCATCCAAACCAGCCTTCATCTTCATCGGCTTTTCCTTATCCAGACCAATCTTCATCTTCATCTTCATCTTCATCGTCTTCTTCTCCTCCTCCAAACAAATTTTCATCTTCACTAGCTTCTCCACCTCCAAACCAATCTTCATCTTCATCTTCACCTACTTTTCCTCCTCCAAATCAGTCTTCATCTTCATCTGCTTTTCCTCTTCCAAACCAATCATCTTCATCGGCTTTTTCTCCTCCAAGCCAGACGTCATCTTCACGGGCTTTTCCTTGTTTTTTCTTTCTCAGCAGCTATGAAAAGTTTTTTTAGCGAAAATCCTAAAAAATATAAATGTTTCGTGATATTTCATTTAAAAAAAGGGTGTCAATTTTAAAACCCTAAATTTGAACAGGAATATTTTGGGCCGGGTCGGTCGGGTTAGCAAGAAAAAGATAAAAAACAAATCATAAATTAATATCCATGTGCAGAGGACAAGTGTCACGATTTTATTGGACTCTAGATGTAGAGCTACGTCCAGTGTTCGCACCCAATAAAAATTCCTCATCAAGGGACTTCAAACTCACACAAGAACTCTCGCAACTCTTCAAGAAATAAAGTGCAGAAGATTTTTTTATCATCATAATCATCATCCCCTCCAAAGAGGGAGAGGGGTCTATAAATAGATAAAAAATAATATGTTCAATGTCAAAAGTGCCCCTTGGGGTCACATAAATCTACTCCCTTAAGTGAGGATAAAAACGAAAAAGATACATAATAAAATCAAGTACTAATAATGCTAAAAAATAAAGTGGCCTAATCGTATCATCGATCTCCTGCTCCTTCTCAGCTGTCCTCATCAACAAGTTATGAATGATTACGTATAAAATAAATGTTTCAAAGCATGGATGAATGATTGTTTATCTTCTAATATAGAAGTCGCCTGTTTAGAAAATTTCGATCATAGGAAATATTTTCATGCATTTGTAAGATCCCATTATCTTTGTTTTTTGCTTATCAAGCTTGACAGACATTTTACTGAAAGCAATTTCTGTGAAATTTTCTCAGATTCACTGAGAGAAAAGGTGGGCTGAATTTCATTATATGAAAGTGCCAAGTGTTCCAAGCTAATGGGCTGTACAATGGAGTTCAGTTGAAACTACGATACAGATCCAGAACAAAGTAGATGAAAAAATCAGAAATTATGGCTTAAGTTGATTTTGTGAAACAGATTTTTCTACCCTACCGGCAATAATATATCATGGAAGTCCAACTGCCTATCTACATTGCAGCTCATGGTGTCATGGTAGTTAAGCTGAGGTTTTTCATGCAACAAGTCCAGAATTCAAAGGTTGGTATGAACAATAAGGGAAAAATTTGTCCCAGGATATGGTATCAGAATTTTAGTCAGGATTAATGAATCTCAAAGTTTTTGAATCTATTTTGAGATGAGCATAATATGTAGGGAATTAATCTTATACTAATTACAAAGTAAATCTAAAAATTGAGGATATCCTGATACAAAATTTTGTGTCAATGAGTGCTTAGAGCATCTCCAACCGAACTTCAAACGGGCGTATGGCGTCGTTTGATCGCTCTAGCCGAACGCTAAATCTTCCGCCATTTTCTTGCGGGTGAACAGTGCGTGGCGTCGCACTGTTCACCAACACGATTTTTCTCTCTCAACCGGTTTTGCCGAAGAAACACGCGAAAGAGGAGAATAACTGTTACCTTTCCACAAGCATGCAAAATGGCGTTTGATTGGAGATGAATCACGCCATTTTTGAATTTCACTGCATTTTGGAGTGAAAAATGATATTTTCGGTTGGAGATGCCCTTAGGCTCAATTTTTCTACAAAATAACTGCTCATCTAACTCTTGTCGTGTGGAGTGCTATAGCAGGCCTGGTCTCATGCTTCTCAATTTTCTCTTGAATACATGTATGCAAACCTATTCTGAAGCTTTTGGTTTCATGAACTTCCGAATTCTTGATTACTACTCCAAGTGCTGATCAACTCCAACAATCCATTAGTTAGTGAATCATTCTTAGCAGCAGCTGCTTCAATATACAGGAAAAGTACGCCAAGGTCAGAAAGAAGTCTGACACTGGAGGCAGATAACGAATGAAACAAACAGGAATCAGACTTTTTGAGTAACGATGAGATGAGGGTATCTTCTGTTGGCATTTTCTAACTGTCTGTCCCTATTTTGGTGTTGATTTTGTGGCTGGTGAGCTCCATCATGTTGTGATGTTACTCTTTGTTGGCCAGTCTCATCTAATTATTGAGCAATTTTGACAACAGTTTCAACACGTTGCTCCTCCATCCTATGAGAACTTATTCTGTCCGGACACCGGACAGTCTGGAGGTCAACCAGAACGCGTCACGTCGCCCGGTACACAGCGGTACCCAGTATCGATAACGAGCAAAAAAATGACGTGGCGCATTCTGGTTGGCCTCTAGACGGCGTCCGGTATTCGCACAAAATAATTCATCCCATCCTATTGGGTCTTGGGCGCCTATTTTTGGTTGATTATGACATCTATGACTGTGAGACATATTTCTAAGAACAGGAAAATTCACTGCTAGTGGTATTACTCCTATAAGTCATTGCTTGATATGATATTGCGATATGTTTCTCATAGATTACACTAAATTATATCATTCTAAAAAATTTAGTTCGGTGGAATGTTTAATATATTGGTATGCATAAATACTCAATACACATATAAATAGAAGTTGCAAGAGAAACATAATTTTTTACGTGAAAAGTGAAAATTTTAAAATGAGGAAAAATTATGGGAGCCTAACTCAATTGAAGTAATTTTATTATATGATTAAATATGCAAGAGTCTACTCTTTTCTGGAACTGAAAAGTCATGATTATACCATTGAGAATATTTGTCTTATTTTATACAAAGTTGGGTGTCCAAAACCAAATAATGAAATTAGGTGATAGTGGTGATTGTTGTTGATGGAGGTTGCCGGCGATTATATTTGAGCAAAATAATATAATTCTTTAAATCTCTTATATTTGGAACCTCGTTCTCAAAAAAAAATCCTATTTTGAGGTTTTTTTTTTTTTTTTTGAGATAGTCAATTTGGCAAATTTGACTAGAACTGATAACATTTTATTGAATATGTCATATTAATCTTATTGATCATAAATTATTTATTTAATATTTAAACACCTTAATTATCTTAAATTTGAATGATCTTAAGTTTGTAGGATATATGTTATTGATTTGCTTGATTCGAGTATAAATATGAAAGGTTTTGAGACCTTTTAACTAATGCCCTGAAGTTTTCATATTTACTTCAAATGCTTGATTTGGGTTTTTTTGAACTCAAATAAATAGTTGTTGTCAATAGCTTTGACTTGTTAAGATGTTCATTTCGAGTATAAGTCTGCTAAAATTGAAGTTCGGATGGTTCAAAATTTAAATTTAAAAGTTTTAAATTTAAATCACATTGAGATTCATGTTGATCAAGTAAATTTTTTGAAGATGTATTATTAATTTAATGTCTAAATTATATCAAAGTATATATATATGAAAAAATGTGTTTTACTTCAAATAAATCAATAGTAGTGGTATTTTTTTATTTAAATGAGAATTTAACTCTTAAGAGGACACAATGGAGAAAAAGGAATCATGTAGCTGACCTCACTTAGTGGGATAAAAGCTTGATGTTATTGTTGTTATTGTATTTTTTGTGTTTTAAAAAATTTGATAGCTATATAAGTAAAAAAATAAAATATTTGTGTTAGATATGTAAATACAATTGTTGTGTGCTAGAAAATTTGATTCGGTAGAAATTATATTTAACGTCTTAGCACTGCACAAAGATTAAGCACGAATAAATAAAAAAAGATAGGACCAGAGAATTTTTTACAAGAAAAACTCGAAAAGGGAAAAACCACGTTGCATGTCCCAGTTGCATAATTCACTATGTAACAAGTGATACAAAAATTATCCTTTCTTCACTGTTAAAGAAGAAGAAGAGTACAAAGATCAAATGTTTTATACCCAATAATAGGGTTTAATCTTCCCATGAGGGATTTTGGAAAGTCGGTGTTCATAGGCGGATAAATATACCCAAAAATATATTCACTTTTTTGTTTGTATTCTAGAGATGTGGATGATTTATGATGATAATCGTTGGTGATGATGGTAGTTGTTGGTAACAGTAACCGGTGGTCGACGGTGGCGGCGATGGCTGAAAAATGCTAGAGTTCTCTCTTTTTTTCTCCTCCTTCATGTGAAGAATTAGGGCTTATTTATAGGTTTTTGAGAGTAACATGCTCCATAAACATGAGAAAAATTTAGGACAAATTAGGAGTGCTCCATAAGATGGTCCATATTGATTCCTTTGATCATAGATTTTTAATCAAGTATTTAAGTACTTTAATAATGTCAGAATCAAGTGTTCTTGAGCTCATTGGATTCTTCACGTCGAGCCGCTCGATTCGAATATAAATATGCTATATTTGAAAATCATTTTGTTACTAAATTAATGTTTTTAAGCTTTCAAGTATGCTTCAACTCCTTGATTCGAACCCATTTGGACTCGGATTGGGCTTATTTTAATGTCATCTGGTTTGTCTTGTTGAAACGCTCAGTTTGACTATAAGTATGCTTAGATCGAAAGGTTTCTAATTCAAATATACTTCGAGATTCATGACAAATCAAGGTGATTTTTTATGACGTATCAAAAATTTTGTGGTATTTATATAAACTTTCCTAACTTTAATGTAAATTTCTCATAATGGATATTTCTAATAATTTATAAAGAAAACAAGTGATATAAGATAAAGTTTAAGGGTATAGTTGAATTTAGTCTATTTAAATAATTTTATGAGCCAAACATAAGAAGTAAAGCAAAAGAGAACTGTACAGTAAAAGCTTAAATAGGAAGGGAGTCAGAGAGGTAGGCTAAAGAACAAAACCAGAAAGTTGTTGCTCTGTAAATATTTTTTTTCCGTGCCTTGTTACGTTCTAATGTATTTCCTTAAGTAGAGAGTAAAGGAAGATAGCATAGCCTAAAACGTTTACACTTTACACGTGTAGGGTGTAGACGAGAAAGTTTGTTTAGGCTTAATGGTTTGATTTGTTTTCTTTGAGAGGGCAGGTCCACTTTCTTCTTTTGTGTCAGATGCGGTTATTACCCCCTTGCAAACTAATGGTGGCTGTTGAACCATCAGTTTGAGACGAAGAAGTTGAAAACGAGTTGCTAAAAGTGGCTTGGTTAGAATGTCAGCTATTTGTTCATGAGAGCTGATTGGCAAGACTCGGATGGTGTTGGAGTTGATGTGATCACTGATGAAATGGTGATCTATCTCTATGTGTTTCGTTCTAGCATGAAACATCGGATTGTTTGCTAGTGCTATTGCAGAGATATTATCACAATGAATATATGCTGGTGTGGACAGAGTAATATTGAAGCCTTAAAGCAATTTTTTGAGCCATATCACGTCTGTCGTTGCTGCTGCGAGCGCTCTGTACTCAACCTCAGTTGTGGATCGGGCCACTGTTTGCTGCTTTTTAACTTGCCATGTAATCAAAGTTTTATCGATATAAGAACAAAGATCTGTAATAGATTTTCGGGTGATAGGATCTTGTGCTCAATCAGTATCGCATAATGTAGTGAGATGAAATGGACCTGGCTGAATGGTTAAGCCAAAGGTTGAGGTACCTCTGATGTAGCGAAGAAGCCACTTAAGTTGATGGGAATGTTAGGGTTGAGGTTGGTGCATATGTTGACTTAGTTGGTTTATAGAGAATGCAATATCGAGTCTGGTTAATGTAAGATATTGGAGGGATCCAATGAGATGCATGTATAGAGAAGTGTCGAATGAAGAAGATGGGGGAGTGTATTTGGAAGATGATTTGGTAGGTGTTGGTGTGGCTAGAGGTTTGCATTGGTTCATGCCGACTTTGGTGAGGATTGATTTAGCGTATGTAGGCTGAGATAGGAAAATGTGAGTGGGTTGAGTGGATATTTGGATGCTGAGGATGTTAGAGGGAGGTCCAAGGTGTTTTATCTGAAATTTGCAACTGAGTTTATTCAGCAGTGGTGTAATGGTTATTTGATCATTGCTTGTGACTAAAAGGTCATCAACATATATAAGGATGTTGATGGTAACTGTATGCTTTGTGTAGATGAGTAGGGATGGATCTCCGCTTTGATGAAAGTCTAGTGTTGTTAGGTAATTGGAGAAAGTAGTGAACCATTGACGAGGCGACTATTTGAGTCCATAGATGGATTTGCGGAGATAGCATACATGGTTAGGAAATTAATTGTTAATGGACCCATGAGGTTGTTGCATATAGATTATTTCGGTTAGAGTGCCATGAAGGAAGGCGTTGGCTATGTCAAGTTGGTGAATTGGCCATTTGTTTGTGAGGGCAATGGTAAGTAGTATGCGAATGGTTGATAGTTTGGCTACCGGACTGAAAGTTTCGAGGTAATTGATGCCTTATTCTTGATGGTATGTGAGCTATATCTCCATTCTCATTTTGTAATGAGCTATATCTCCATTGGCATGAAATTTAGTTTTATATGTTCAAAGGCAGCCTAGGATATTGTGGTTTGGTGGGGGTGGAACAAGTTGCTATGTGCCTTATTTTTGGAGAGCATAGAATTCTTCAGCCATAGCTTGATGCCAGTGCAAGTGTTTGCTAGCTTCAAAAAAGGTCGTAGGGTCTTATGGAGCTGAGGTATGATGAAACAGATTGAATATGTGTTTTGGTTTGAGGGAACTAGTTTGGGATCTTGTTGTCATGTGGTGACGGGTTGAAGGAAGGGTTGGGGATGTTGTATAAATGAAGGCATTGAATTTATCTGTTCTAAAATGGTTTCATTTGCTATAATTGGTGAGGGAAGGTGGTGGGTTTAGGCTGTGTTGAGTTGGAGATATTGGGGTGATGGTTGATAGGGTGTTGATGGACGGATTGGTGGTAGGTGGGTGAGAATATGAGATATGTATGAGTAGGGATGGTTGCTATGGTATGGGAGGTGAAGTGGTTGGTTGGGTAGTGGAGAGTATACTGTATGTGAATGTGAGTTCATCAAATTAGACATGGTGGAAAATGAGAATTTTGCTAGTGGAGGGGTTTAGACACTTGTAGCCTTTGTGTTTGTCAAATTAACCAACGAAGATACTCATTGGAGCTTTGGGGGATAATTTGTGTCATTGGTGTGTAGGAATTAGAGGGTAGGAAGCACAGCTGAAGGTTTTGAGGTAAGAGTAGTCCGGTTGTTGTTTAAAGAGGAATTGAAGAGGTGATTTATGCTTGGTTGTAGGAGAGGGCATTCTATTGATTAGATATGTAGTTGTTACAAGTGCTTCCATCCAGAGTTGAAAGGGAAGTGTGGCTGCATGGAGTAAGGTGCGGGTTGTTTCAATTAAATGAAGGTGTTTACGCTTGACGAGACTATTTTGCTCAGGTGTATAAGGGCAGCTGAGTTGATGGTGAATGCCGTGGGTTTGAATGAAATTTTGGAAGTTATGGTCTGTATATTTATGTCACCATCTGTTTAAATACATTTTATTTTGAAGGAGAGCTGATTTTTAATTAGAGATCTTAGTATTGTGAAGTGATGACGAACTTCAGTTTTAGAATGCATTGGAAACAGCCACATAAATCTGGAATAGTCATCTATAAATAAAACACAGTAACGGTAGCCTTGCATATATGATATTGTAGATGGTCCCCAGTCATCAGAGTGTATAAGCTCAAGAGGTTGATAACTATGATTCATTTATTTAGTAAAGGATAATTTGCGGCCTTTAGAGGCTTTACAAGAAGTACAAAAAGTTTCATAAACAGGAATTTTTAACGATTTGTTGGGCTTGGAGATAGTATTGAGTGTTTGTTGATGAGGATGTCCGAATCTATGATGCCACCAGAGACTTTATGAGGTGGAGGTAATCATGGCTGTGGAAGAGGAGATGTGCTGACTAATTGGGTAAAGGCCATTGCGGCATAGACCTTCGAGGAGAAGTCGATTTGTTTTGAGGTCCTTGAGTTGAAAGCTGGCATAAGTGAATAAAACAACAATGTTGTTGTCAGATGTAAGATTAGAAAATGAGAGGAGGTTGCGAGAGAGGGAAGGCACATGAAAAATAGAGGGAAGACTGAGCTTATGTGTAGGAGTCGGTAGAAGTCCCCTGCTTGAGTGATCAGGATTGAGTCACCATTGCCGATGGTGATATTTTCTGATCCTGTGTAAGGTTTGGGATCTATTACATTGTCAAGTTGAGGGGTGAGGTGAGATGATGCTCCGGTCTAAGTACCAGTCAGTTGTAGGTTGGGAAGAGGCCAACAATGCAGTTGTGAGTGAGAAATGTAATGTTAATTCATACGGTGCCAGCACAATGGTGCTGCATGGCCAAGCTTGCCCCAGATTTTGCAAGTGATGGAGGTGCGTGAGGATCGTCTGGGAGGCTGAGAGTTGGTAGATCGTTGTAGGTAGTATTGGTTGCAGCTACGTCTATGGTTGCCGTGTCCGCAGGAGGAGTAGAGAGTGAGTTGCGGGTTTGCAAGTGTTTGGTAACGAGTAGCTTCTACCACGATGTTAATCTCCTCATTGATGAGAAGTGAATAGAGATCTTCTAGACTCATCGGAGTAAGGGCAGTTCGAATAGAGGTTTTAAATGACTTATATTGTTGTGGTAGACCATTAAGTGTGTAGAGGATGATGTCTTTAGGATCAATTGTTGCTCCAACTGCGGCTATATTATCTACAAGGGTTTTGATTTATGTGAGGTAATGGAACATGGAGAGATTAGACATGGAGATATTGTGCAACTGGTTCTTTAGTTGGATAACCCTTGATCTGTTGGAGGCTTGAAACCGACGTTCGACCGTTAGCCAGATATCTTTGCTGGAGTCGAGATGAAGGACATACAGAAGCAATGCTAGAGTGATGGTGGAGCAAAGGGCTGCAGCTAGGTACTGTTCGATCAAGAACCAGTGATGGTATGCAGGGTTGGGTTCAGATACACCATTGGAGTTGAGATGTATGCAATTTGGTGGAGGAAGAGAGCCATCGAGATACTGTGTAAAGCCGTTTGCATGAAAAAGTTTTAGAATCTGAGAACACAAGTAGGGTAGTTGTCATTGGAGAGTTGGAAAGGGACAATATGTTTGATATTAGAGATGACGAACTTGAGTGATGAGGGTATTTGGGATTGGGGAATACTGTGTTATGCATTGGCGACTACTTGCGATGTAGCTGAGTTGTCCATGTCTACTCTGTGCCGTGAGGCTTAGATGGCTCTGATACCATAAAGCAAACGAGAACTGTACAGTAAAAGCTTAAAGAGGAAGAGAATCAGAGATGTAGGCTAAAGAGCAAAACAAGGAAGCTGTTGCTTTGTAAATATTTTATTTTCTTACCTTATTACATTCTATTGTATTTTCTTAAGTAAAGAGTAAAGGAAAATAGTATAGCCTAAATGGTTTTACACTTTACACGTGTAGGGTGTAGATGAGAAAGTTTGTTTAGGCTTAACGGTTTGATTTGTTTGCTTTGAGGGGGCTGCTCCACTTTCTTCTTGTGTCAGACACGGTTATTAAGAAGCTTATGAGCCAAATTTGAGCAAGTCAATTTATTATCTAGTAAACATATTATCTAATAGTAATCATATACAATATACTTAAAACATATTAGATTTTAAATCTAAATACAAAACTATCACCAATTTTATTTTTTATATGGGGGATTTACACACATACTACTTTATTTCATGCTATTTACACATCTAACATCTAAAATTTTAATATTTCATGTCTACCACTCATATACAACTTTACTATCAAATATATCACTCATATATTTCATTCCTGCCACTCATATCACTCTATAAACTTTAATATTTCGTTCTTTGCACCAATATTTGATCTATGAGTATTATGTATGAAATATTGAAATTTTAAGAGTTACATATATAAATAGCATAAAATAAAGTGGTATGTTTGTAAATCCTCCTTTTTATTTTTATGTCAACTTATTTATTTTTATTATGTTTTAATTGCCAATGACAAATATAAAATTTGAATATCTTAATAAAAAACTAATTAATTAGTATAATAGATAAATCAATAATAAAAATTAATATTATATTTTTAAAAAATAAATATAATAAATTTAATACCCATTATACTATTAAAATTTTGATTAGAAATTTAGAATACACTGACAAAAATTTTTATCGATTACTAATATGCAAATCTTGTTATCGTCTTCTTAGGACAATTTCTTGAATTGGAGTCATATGGAGGAGACGCGGATCAAGGCGGGGTTTTAGGAGGGCGGCAGGGTTGCAGAAGACGAGATTGCGATGGAGATGCGACCATTTCAAAGGGGCGTTCTCGGTCCCTCTCCCCTTCTGCCGGAGGCGGGGCCTCAAGGCGAACTGCAGGCGATTCTGTCAAGCTCGATGGCCGCGAGCCTCGCGGGTCTTTTCCTTCTCATGTTCCTTCTCTTTCTGCTCTTTGTCCTGGCTTGCCGGCCCTGGCGGTTCGTCAATCGTCGGCGATCGTCCACATCCCCCTTCTTCAAGGTCTACCTTCTCGATCGCGTCACTGATTTGTTTTTTGGCCTTTTCTTTTTTAACGTTTCCATTCGAGTCTTGTTTTTCTGCAATTGTATGCAAGTGAATTATCTGATTTGCCTTTTTGGCGAATTTGTAATTGGCGTGGGGAATGATCATTGGCATTTCTTTTATTTCAATTACTTTGGGCCTACGTTATGAATCGTCATTCTCCTTCTCCATCCATTCTACTTCAGTGCTACAAGAAGTGTTATATCTGTTGTAGGCGTGTTTCCTTTGAAGAAGAATTTACATGTGACATTTTTATTTTACACTTTTTTTGACGTGAGGTTATTTTGTGTTTGGTGGCGCTTCAGAATGCTACTTCAATAAGGTTTTCTTCTTAATGGTTCTGCTTTTTAGTGGTGAAATATTACAAGCTGCTTGCAGGGCGATAGGGGTCCGGGATTCATTCGTCTTCTTATATCTGTATTCTGTACGTTTAGCAACGTTTTAATTCTGCCTTGAATTTAGGATGCTCTAACTTAATGTATTTAATCGTCTTCTCTTTTGTGCTTGGCATTATTCTGTACATTTAGCTGTGTTTGAATCCGTCTGTATCTGTGCGTGATTACGTCACGCATTGTTCTTCATTGATGTTGGTTTTTTTTTTTGTACAGATAGACCTTTGCATTTGGATTTATTTGTTTTTCAAGGTAGTTTTTTTCTTTTGGGACTAAAGCCTGCAGTTCTTTAACTGAGAGCATTTTCACTGTATGCATTCTCTTTCTTATTATTATTTTTTTCATACACAAACATGATATGAGCACGCTTCTTAGAGTCTAGTGCAAAGATATCACTGTTGTGCATTAACCTCTAATTCAAATATGTTTTTGCTTGTTAAAATAGATTGAGTGATTGAGATAGGGAACATTTAAATTTGATCGACAGATGTTATATACATGGATGCATTCATTTTTTAATCTCTATGTTTATGCCACTCAAAGTTAATGTTTTTTTGTTAGTATTCTAGATGATTCTCTTCTTGTACTTCTAGGAAAAAAAGCCAATTTCAATTTGTCATGTTTGTCAGAGGGATCTGTGCACCTTGTCAACATATACGCAAATGTAGTCCCCTTTTAAGAGCGCATTGATTTTTTTATTATAATCGGGTCACTGCTATATGGCTGAATGGTTGGGATTGTTTAGTTTGGTAAGCTGTTGGAAGATTCTGCAACTTACAATAATGCTGTGTTGGGTTTTTTATTGTATGGAAATGAGAAGCAAGCAAAAGCTCTATTGAGTTGATTTCATGTCATATGCTATCTTATTATACTCTTTAGTCCTTGTTGAACCGCACTTAAAAAAAAAAAAAAAACAATTGACTAAATCACATGTGGAGCCATTTATACCCCTTTACACAAATTGTACAGTACCTGTAAAGGCGCCTTGATGTTTAAGAGTTTAGCTTTCTTTTACTTAAGGGGTTTCACAATCTCCCCCATTTAAGTAACTGATGTTCTCGTTAGCATCTTTATACCAGAATCATCTACCAAGTAGATAGGATTCTAGAGGTGGCCTCTACATGTTCAAGTGGTGGCTCCCATCTTATAGCACTTTGTCCCATACAGGATTCAAGAGGTGGCTCCCATACCTGTAAAGGCGTCTTAATGTTTAAGAGTTTAGCTTTCTTTTACTTAAGGGGTTTCACAGTACCTCAGTCATCTTAGGGGTAAGGGATTTGTTGGGTTCAAAAGGAAATTCAATGTTTGGGGATTTTGATATGTAGTCCTAGAAGGCTGAGTTTTTACTTTTGTGAAAAACCATTATTTCTCTGTATTAATTAAATTTAGCTTCAGTATATTTGTTAGAGCTCTGCCAACTGTAATGGTGTTAGCAAATTTGAGATGCAATTCAAAGCATAATTTAACCAAGTTGTGAGTACTAGGATGTGAAACATAAATACCAACATCCCCACCCTTTTTCATTGCAACCTGCATTTATCAAAATGTAGCATTTGATAACTTCTTAGGATTGGTCTTTCGCATGGTTCTATTATTTTTACGTTTTAAAATTTTAATCTTTTTGAATGATTTCTAACCGTGTTACCTTAAGCCTAGTCCTTTCTATTTAGCATTTCACATCAACATTTGTTCAACTCTTTCATTCTTTTCATACTTTTTGGTGTCCATGCTCAACTCATCAATTTTTTGTTAGCTAAATTTTATTTTGATACACTTTATCTATTCTAACAATTATAATTGCACTTCTTCACACTTCTTCACACAATTATAATTACAATATTTGTTAGATGGCACCCACTTTCCTTGTTAGAGTGCTAGTAATATTTCTGTTTTATAAAATTTCCCCTTCGGTTGTTATGAGTATCATAGAGGATTCTATTGTCTCACCTCCATTTTTACTTTCTTATCTTATCAAGTATGTCCTCATTCATATCCTCACTTCTTTATGTAATCAAAGACCTAAATACATAATCGTATGTTTTATCTCACTGTCATTTTTATTCCTAGTAAAGTTACATGCCAAATGCCTTGATGCAATACATGTCTTTAAAGAGGTCAAATTAACCTACAAAAGCCAAACTTGCTATAGTCTAATTTCATGGATTCAAACTGTGTTAAAGCATAACTAAATGAGCTCATTTTCAAGCTTTTAAAGCTCATTCTCATTTATGGCCCAATTTCTCTTATTTTTTAACTTAAAATTATTTTATTAGGTTTTTATCTTCCTTTGAATAAGAATAAATTTAAAATTGAATGTTTGGTAAGATTGGATTTTCTTTTAAATATTTGGCATTATCCTTGTAAACTAATTCCCTTAAATAGGGACCCATGATATAGAATTATTGATTATTATTTGATGATTGAATGGATGCAAATTTTTTATGAGGTCGATCAAGTACTCTCTAGATCCAAGTTGTGTACGCTTATTACTCCAAAATTTGTACTTGAATTTCTCCCTCTTACTTCGCTATCAATTTTGATATCATAGTCTGAGGCCAAATCTTTTCTAATCCTAAATTCCATTGCCATTTCCTAATCTCTCAATGATTATCTCACATCTTCAGAACTTATATAACCTCCTATGGATTTAATTTTCTCGTGAAAAGGCTTTCAAATGGGCTCGATTTAGTTTTGTTATGGTCTGGTAAACTAATTGTAATTGGCCCATAACCACTTGGGTTTTTGTAGGCTGAATTAGGATGTTTAAAGACTTGTTTTATGCCATACATGTCCTTATTTTTACGAACACCACATTCTTCTTAAGTATCTCACCATGGCTTAAACTTTTATTGATTTCATTTTTTTTCTCTTCTAGTATAACCTTATCATATGAAATAGAATCGACCATGGTAATCCAATCTCATTTTGTTTCTTCTTTATCCTCTATTAACTAAATTCATCTCATCACACCTTTGAATGTTAACTTGATAAAATAATTCTGGGTTTTAATTTATGCAGGTTGATGACATAGAGCAGCCTCTTTTTGCTGAAAACTCAGCTGATACTTCTGAACAATGCTATGATTTGGCTAGAAACTTTGTTGAGGAATCTAACGTTCAAATTGATGGAAATACTAGTTCTCCAAAAACAGTTGGGTTTGTTGGAAATATTAATTCTCCTAGGAAACATGGGTTTGCTATTAAGAAGAGGGTTTCAACCAACTTTCAAGTCGGTGCAGGTATAGTGAAATGTACATTATCTTTTTTTATTTGCCCTAAGCAGCCATCTATTTTTTTAGTTAATTTGTAAAACAGTTTCTTAAATTCTTGATAGGAGATTGCTTGGTGTTGGATGTTATTACTGATGCATCAGACAATCTCCGTGTTGGTCAAACGCTAAAACGTTTAGCTGCACAAAGTTTGCCATGTGAAGGCACAAAGCATATCAGATGGGAGGACTCCAGTTATGACTCTAAAATCATTGGAGACAATGGCAGAACTCAAATTTCTACACTGAAGGATATTGCTATTTTACGTATGCACTTTCCTTCTATGGTCCTTTAATCTTTGTTTGGTGATACTTTTCTTCGGCATTGATTTTCAGCACCATGCCATATGATGCACCAAACCGTAATGTTGATTCATGCGGGAAATGCACAATGGAAACTAAGGTTTTGATTATCCATAGCATTGACTTCTTCCAGTTCATGATTATGGGTAATGCACTGCTGAGCACACCATCTTTTGGGATTAAAGATGTCCTTATTTTGTACAGCACACACACCATAGCACGCACGCACATACCCAAAAGTAAAAAAATCCAAAATTACCGGCTGAACTCTTTAATTCGCATGATGCCAAACCATTTTGCCTGTCTGTTAGTTATTTTATAAATCTTGTCATCCCATCTTTTTGTTAGAAGTGCAGGAAGCAGTATAAACCTTGAAGTCATTGCTGGTCCTTCTGCTGGTCTCCATTGCTCAAGATATTCAAAAGACAGTACCGCTCTTCCACTAACCCTTGGAAGGGTTTCTCCTAGTGATTTGATACTGAAAGATTCAGAGGTTTCAGGAAAGCATGCGCTTATTAATTGGAACGTGCTTGTAAGAACCATGATACAACTTTCAATGTGTTCATTAATTTATATTGGAAGAAATCTTTTTTCTGGCTTCTGAATTTTTTTTTTGGACTCTTTAGTCTTTTGTCATAATGTGGTTGTTGGGTTAGGTGATTTGACCTCGAATGGGAGATATGATTATTACAGACATTGCAAAATGGAAGGAATAAAAGGCCATGTTAGAATTAGTTTCCACTTTTCTGATGTAGGTGTTAGAAAACGATTTTTCCTTGGTAAATGAATTTATGGTCTATTCTGTTTTTAGGAAAATTTATGGCGCAGAAGTCGCTCCATAAATATGCTTTTTTTTTCGAAAGTACCACAATAGAAATAAACGTCAAAATATGTATGGTATCAGAAGAGGAGAATTTATATAGTGAACCACTATTGAGCTGATACATTGAGAGAACTTTTTAATTTTTTTTTTCTTTCAGTGATTTTTCATTAATTGCCCTTTTATCTGAAGTGATTACGTTACAATGAATAATATTTAGAAAAGTTGGTTAGTGCGTGGAGGAGACAAATGAGTTTAACAGCTTGATACAAATTTGCTGGCAATTAAGGCTTTGATATGATCCTCACATTATTTCATGAATTACCTTTGTTGAATGATCGTGGGGCCCACATCACAACCAATAACCCAAATAGAGAATACACCCTTCTACCACACATGGCTAGCCATTGGTGGGGGCCTACATGTCAATCTTGAGCACACGGTTTAAATGTTCTAACCATTTGATTGATTCTCTTGTGGAACCTAGATTACAATATGTGCGCCTGCTCTTTCTCTTCTATGTTTCGGCCCCTCTTATGACTTTTTTCTTTTCTTACATATAGCTTTGATTTATCTCTATCGTAAAATTTTGGGAGAAATTTATATACATTTCCACACTTTATATAGAATCAAACAATAAAAATTCAAAGTAGCTTTTTTACTTTTCTACTTTTTTGCATAGTATTAGAGCAATGTTAGAATTTCCTTCTTTTAACCTTTGTTCTATTTTCTTTTAGTCTCTATGATATGTGCCAATAATAATTTAACTTGTGAACATTCTCGCCAAAGGACTTTGCAACTCCATATTATAAGCAAATTTATAATGGTTGATTTATATCATTCAATTTTAGAACTATAGAATGATCGTGGGGCCCACATCACATCCAATAGCCCAAATAGGGATGACGCCTTTCTCTCACACATGAGTAGCCATTGGTAGGACCCATAAGTCAACCAATTTTGATAGCGATCCTTGAGCACATAGATTCTAACCATTGGATCCATCCTTTTATGACTCTTAAATTGCAATCTGTATGCCTCATCTTGCTCTTCTAATTCATCTTGCTCTTCTAATTTGGAGGCTTTGTACAAAATCTAACAATAATATTTGAAGTATCTTTTCTACTTTTCTATTTTTCTAGAACCTTCATTTTTCTACGTTTTCGCATTTGGTTCCTGGTGCTAAAATATCACATTTATTTGTTGGCAGAAATCAAAATGGGAGCTGGTTGATATGGGCAGCTTGAATGGAACTTTCTTAAATTCTAAGGCAATTCATCATCCAGATGTCGGATCCAGGAGTCGGAGTGAGCCTTTTGAGCTTTCAAGCGGTGACATTATCTCCCTTGGCTCATTTTCAAAAATATCTGTAAGTGCAATTAATATGCCCTTGCATTGTTTAGTTTCATGCTGTTCTTTATACTCCCAAATGACAAAGATGGAATAATTTCCTTCCTAATAGGATTATTGTGTGATGCTACACAAACTACGTGAATATGCAGTCCAGAATCCATGAAATGAAGCTCTTTTAAACTTGTACCAACAACTTAGTCCATTACTTTTTTTAGAGCATCCCAGAACCTCTAGTTTTGTTTTGAGATATTCTCTTGTTTTGTGGTTTCAGATTATTCCATTCTAAAGCATCTGGCATCGTTACCATGAATGTTTGTAAGCATATTGTTATTTGTCCATATAATATGCTATAGCATGTGCATATAATTTGTAACTGAACATGTGTGATGTTTCTGTATTAATCTGTCTTGAACCTTCACATAAGTTTTGAAGCTTCATTTTATCTGTTATACGTGATTCCCAACGTTTTTTTTTATAACAACTTTTGCGTTCATATTCCTCTCATTTGGCTTTTACATATGAACGCTTATTGTGTCTTTTGTTGTCTTATGATTCATTTAGTTGCTCTCCCATACAGTTGTTTTGTTGATGACTTGTTAATAGCGTGCTGTATAAGTGGTTTTTTTTTTGTTGGATCAGGGGGTATCTTTGATTCCCTTAACTTCGTTGACTAGCATGCTTCATGGATGCTTAAGGTTATGTCGGGATATTCAGTAGTTTGTCTAGTGGCTTAAGCTAAGTTTGCTTTAACTTTTTTATGCTTATTGTGAAATTTCCAGTTTAAATTCAAAGGAATGAAACTTGTATTTACTTCTATGTTTACAGGATTATTGTTGGTGCTTGATATAAATCGCATTTTCCTTATTTATTGCTTTAAAAATTATATGTAATACTCATTTGATTTCTCTAGGTACAAATCGTTCAAGATGTTGGATATGAACTACCTTTTGGAGTTGGTATTGCATGTGATCCCATGGCCATGCGTCGTGGTGGAAAGAAGCTTCCCATGGAAGACATGTGCTACTGCAGATGGCCCCTTCCTGGTATTGAACAGGTGATTACAAAACCATATTTTTATGCAATTTTTCTTTATTAATAGTTTAAACATGCACCTACCTGCGTTGCAGTTTGGATTTTTTAGCATTTTTGATGGACATGGCGGGGCTGGAGCTGCCAGAGCGGCCAGCGAGTGAGTTTTCTGCTTTATGTTTTATTTCTTTCGCCACTAGGCATTTATTTATGCCTTGCATGAGTACATTATTTCTGATATATGGATGTCCTTCTCTATTTTTGAAGAACAATATCTCTCTAAAATGGTTTCTTTTATTCTTTATATTTAATTATTTATGCTTTAGTCATGGATGTTCTTACGAGACATTTGTAAGAGGATGTAGCATGGTGTATGCTTTTTGCTGATGATATTCTTCTTATTGATAAGACTAGAGAGGGAGTTGATGCTATACTTGAATTATGGAGGTCAACTTTAAAGTCTAAAAGTTTTCATTTGAGTAGATCTAAAATTGAATATGTGGAGTATAATTTTAGTAGTAATAGATCTAGTGGGGGGATTGTGACTCTGGGCGATCAAGTCATTAATAAGAGCATACATTTTAGATATCTTGAGTCTATTGTTTAGAGTGATGGGAATATTATCAGCAGAATCCAAGTTGGATGGTTGAAGTGGAGGAATGCATCGGGCTTATTGTGTGATAGAAAAGTACCCCTCAAACTTAAGGGAAAATTCTATAGGATGGTGGTGAGACCTGCAATGCTTTATGGTGCTGAATGTTGGTCATTAAAAGAGAAGCATAATTCTAAGTTAAGTGTTGCAAAGATGAGGATGCTCAGGTGGATGAGTGGCTTTACCCTTAGAGATAGGATACGAAATGAGCATATTCGTGAAAAGGTTGGAGTAGCTCCAGTGGAAGATAAGATTAGAGAGAGTCTCCTTAGATGGTTTGGTCACATAAAACGTCAGCCTTCCGATTACACGAATATGAGAGTAGTTGTATTAGATTTGACCTATGTTAAGAAATGTAGAGGTAGACTTAAAAAGATTTGGTTAGAAAATATTAGAAATGACCTTTTTTTATTAGATTTAAATGAGAATTTGACTCTTAATTAGACACAATGGAGAAAAAGGATTCATGTAGCCGAGCCCACGTAGTGGGATAAAGGTTTAATGTTGTTGTTGTTGATCAAGTACAAGATATTGTTTCTTTTGCATTTTTTTTGTTGATGTACATGATGGGGCTGGACCTTCATATCTTTCAACAAATAATCACCTGTTGTTTCGTTTATGGAAATTATGTATTTCATCCCAATAATCTCGCTACTACGATTGCCAGTATCCTTTGGCTCTTATTGCTACTTTTCCCGTAAAAAAAAAAGACAGCAAGAAGCTGTAGCAGGCTCAAAAAAGCTTTCAAATTTCTGTTGTTGGTGGGAGAGATCCGCTATTTTATTTTTTATTGATGGAAAATGAGATGCACCACATGGAAGTGCATGTGCACATGTCATAATTGCTATAGGGGTATGTGATGCATGAACAATCTTTGTAAAATTGATGAATGGGGGAGAGAAAGAGAGAGAAAAAAAGGCGGCAAGAACCTATAGCTGGCTCAAAACAGTATTCACATTTCTCTTGTTGTTTGGAGGGTGCTTATTATATATATATATTTAATGATGGAAAATGAGATGCACCGCATGGGTGTGCCTGTGCGCATGTCATGATTGCTATAGGGGTATATGATGCATGAACAAATTATGTACATTTGATGAGATCTACATCATATGTTTTAATTAACTTTAAAATGGCGGGTTTAAATTAACTTTAAAAAGGTGGGGTTTGATATTACAAGAATTGGGCATTGGGAAAAAAAGTTTCTTATTAAAAATATAATTGATAAAACAATTGAGGGCTGAAGATTTTCTAGTCAGTAGGTTTAGGTTAAGTTTCTACATTTATATTATCAGATAAGCTTTATGAATTAATAGTCCAAGCAATGTTAATCCACTAATGTTGAAGTTGCTTTATTGATGATGGTCATGTACTAGAGGAAGACTAACTTATCCTCTTTTTTTTTTTTAAACGATTGTCTTGCGTACAAAAATTATTTTTTTAAGGGGTTAAGATAACCTTTCGTGGAAGATGCATCTGCAATTTTTTTATTTTTTTTATCATGCTGAGTTAGGTTTGTAGCATTTATTTTCTTTTTTGCGTTGTCCAGGCTACTTCCACAAATCATTGTCAACATTCTGTCTAACCCTGAAAAGAAGCAGAGGGTAATTACTTGTTGCGATGCTTCAGATGTTCTTAAGGAAGCTTTTTCTCTCACGGAAGCTGCACTGAATCATCAGTACGAGGTTTTTTACCTATCTCTAGAAGTAATGCAAATTCTGATACATGGGCAAATATAATATTATGATTGTATCATGAAGTTTGGGGGAAAAATCTATTCTCTATAAACGTTTCTTATTGCAACTTTTTTTATTCTTTCTAATTTTGATATTCCTTTGCTTGTCTTCCTTTATGGACTTGAAAGCTCATGTGATTCATGATTTGATTTGCTATTAGTTGTCTGTTAGACCAGTCCAGGCGGGACCGGCTTATGAACGAAACATGCGGTAGTCCACCTCCTGTACGCAGGAGCCGACCGCCCAGACCTTTGCAGAGGATTTTGAAAAGTTTTTTGAGGGAATTAGGAGGGAAATTTGAATATAGGGATTGTTTAGAAATTTCCTTTTGATTTGTGTGCATTAAATAGTTTGTTTTCCTAGGGTTAGGGCATCTTGAATTTGGTTGAAATTGAGATCTCTTAGGTTTAGATTTTTCTTGGGTTCTAGCGGCGTCTAGAGATTTGGGAGAGATCGATCCTCCTCTTGAATAGAGGATCAATTGTATTTTGCTATTTTTCGTTTCTATTTCATCAAATAATACAAATTATCTGCTGTTTTTGTGATTTTGTGTGAATTTTTGTGGAGAATTCTCGCTGTTTTCTGATGATTGATAGAAGATACTTGAGATCTACAAGTGTTTCCCATCATTGTCCTATCACAAAAAGGAAAACACCTCGTAACAATAGCTAGACTTTTGATAACAAAAACTTGATGCCTTTTTACATTTTAACCGGAAAAAAAGAAAGAAAGACAACTCTAACAAAGTAAATGGCTAACAATTTCAAAATGGTGTAAGCAAACAACTAAAAAACTAGTTGAATTTATCATGCTAAGAATTTGAGAATTTTGTAGGATAGACTTCACAATTATGATGCATTGACACTTCTCTGTAAAGATTCGTGCAGTGTCCAACTCGTATCCGACACGACATGCATCCGACATCTCCGATACATGTAGGACATGCCGAAAACGCGTCTACAACAACAACAACAACATCAAGCCTTTATCCCACTACGTGGGGTCGGCTACATGATTCCTTTTTCTCCACTGTGTCCTGTTAAAAGTCAAATTCTCGTTTAAATCTAATAAAGAATGATCATTTTTAAAATTTTCTAACCAAGTCTTTTTAGGCCTACC
This sequence comes from Dendrobium chrysotoxum, assembly GCA_019925795.1. Classification (NCBI taxonomy): domain Eukaryota; kingdom Viridiplantae; phylum Streptophyta; class Magnoliopsida; order Asparagales; family Orchidaceae; genus Dendrobium; species Dendrobium chrysotoxum. The sequence continues at coordinate 95,730,752 of CM034305.1, read as the reverse complement.
TCTACCTTTCTTAACATAGGTCAAATCTAAGACCTCTACTTTCCTAATCGGGTCATTGGAAGGCTGACGTTTTATGTGACCAAACCATCTAAGGAGACTCTCTCTAATCTTATCTTCCACTGGAGCTACTCCAACCTTTTCACGAATATGCTCATTTCGTATCCTATCTCTAAGGGTAAAGCCACTCATCCACCTGAGCATCCTCATCTTTGCAACACTTAACTTAGAATTATGCTTCTCTTTTAATGGCCAACATTCGGCACCATAAAGCATTGCAGGTCTCACCACCATCTTATAGAATTTTCTCTTAAGTTTGAGGGGTACTTTTCTATCACACAATAAGCCTGATGCATTCCTCCACTTCAACCATCCAACTTGGATTCTGCTGATAATATCCCCATCTATTTCCCCATCACTCTGAACAATAGATCCAATATATTTAATACGTGTACTCTTATTAATGACTTGATCGCCCAAAGTCACAATCCTCTCACTATGTTTATTATTACTAAAATTACACTCCATATATTCCGTTTTAGATCTACTCAAGCGAAAACCTTTAGACTCTAAGGTTGACCTCCACAATTCTAGTTTACCTTCAACTCCCTCTCTAATCTTATCAACAAGAAGAATATCATCAGCAAAAAGCATACACCAAGGTACATCCTCTTGCAAATGTCTAGTGAGAACATCCATGACTAAAGCAAAAAGATATGGGCTTAAGGCTGATCCTTGATGTAATCCAACCGAAATAGGGAAATACTTGGTCAAACCACCTTGTGTTTGAACACAAGTAATAGCTCCTGCATACATATCTTTAATGATTTGAATATAAGTATTATTAACTCCTTTCTTTTCAAGAACTCTCCATAGCACTTCTCTTGGAACTTTATCATATGCTTTTTCTAAATCAATAAATATCATATGTAAATACTCCTTATTCTCTCTATATTTCTCCATCAAACCTCTTAATAAATGTATGGCTTCCATAGTAGACCTACCCGGCATGAATCCAAATTGATTTTAAGAAACATTAGTATCACGCCGCAACCTATGCTCCATAACTCATTCTCATAGTTTTAAAGTATGACACATTAACTTAATTCCTCTATAATTCGCACAATCTTGTGCATCACTTTTATTCTTAAAAATAGGGATTAACACACTCATTCTCCACTCATCTGACATCTTTTTAGTCTTCAAAACAGTATTAAAAAGTTTAGTAAGCCAAGAAATTCCTTCATCTCCTAAGCATTTCCACACCTCTATTGGAATATCATCAGGTCCAACAGCTTTTCCACCCTTCATTTTCTTTACAGCCTCTCTAACTTCGGTTTTACTAATACGCCGATAAAAACAGAAATCTTTATTTTCATTTAGGGTGCTAAGGTCATTACAGTCAATTTTATTTTCACATTCTTCATTAAAAAGTTTAGCAAAATATCTCATCCACCTTTGTTGAATATCATCTTCTAAAAAAAGTACTTTTTGATCTTCATCCTTAGTACACTTCACTCGAACTATCATCAGCCGAAAATGCGTCTGATTAAAAAATATTAAATATAAATTAACACGCGTCTTGAATATTATATATATATATATTAAATATAATTTCTTATATTTAAAATTTTTATTTATTTAAAATATAAAAACTAATTTTTTTCTCCACAAAACTAAATCAATTGCCCACACTCAATACCCCATTCATCGAATATTCTTATTTTCATTTCTCTTTGGCGAGTCGCAACTTTGGTTTTGCAGCAATGACCAATGTTATCTCAATATTGACGTCTGACGTCATTACCATATCGACATTTCAAAGCCATTTCAACATCAAAGTCTAACACTGTCTTGACATTAATGCTTGACACTAGCAATTTCTAGACCCATAACTTGACAGTTCATCTTTGTCCAACATCATTTTAACATTAACGGCAAATGCCCCTCGACATCGACACTCGATACTTACTGCAAAACATAAATGCCCGACTCTTGACAACATTATTGTCTTCTCTCTCGATGTCTGATACACAACATTGACGCTCGACTCGACACGACATCCTAATATTAATCATTTAAAATACAAATTCTAGTTAAATGGCTTATTATTTCTAAATTATTTTTAATATTATACTTATTTAAATTTTATACATTATTTTTAAAATATAAAAATTATAATACTATGTCCAACCCTTGTTCGTGCCGTGTCATATCCGTGTCGCCGTGTTCGTATTTGGGCATCATAGCTTCACAAAGAACCATCACTAGATGATGAAAGAGAAGGAATGACAGAGAGTAAAGGTGGTGATATCTAGTCTGAAGATGAAAGAATAAGAATGGAAATATACTTATTATTAATGATCCAATATCAAAATGAATCTAATATCTCTTCTTGCTACTTTTTGAGTGGTAGAGGTAGAAGCACGGAAATGTCATGATATGCTTGAACCAAGGTTTAAAAATATAAAATTAAGAGCTGAGCTGTTTGGCCTTAGCTAAGGCAAGATGTGAGCCTCAAGGCGGATCGAAGTATAAGTCTCAAATAAAAAAAATTAATAAAACTTATAGAATTAAAATTAATTTATAAATATGCCATAAATTATTGATATATTAACATAGTTCATCATCATAAATCACTAAATCACACAATAAGAAAAGAAAGAAAATCCCTATCTTAAATCTTAATTTAAAGTGAAAGTGTAAAAAAATATTCAAAATAAGCATTGACCGCTCACATGTAATTGCATCCTCGCCATTTACGGTCCCCTCCCTCCTTGTTATGCTTCTTGTCGCTCACCTGCTCTCTTACTACTTGTCATACCAAGCAGATGGGGTTATTATTAGTAGAATTCGAGTTGGATGGTTGAAGTGGAGGAATGCATTGGGCTTGTTGTGTGTTAGAAAACTCCCCCTCAAACTTAAGGGAAAATTCTATAAGATGGTGTTGAGACCTGCAATGCTTTATACTGCAGAATGTTAGCCATTAAAAGAGAAGCATAATATTAAGTTAAGTGTTGCGGAGAAGAGGATGCTTAGGTGGATGAGGGGCTTTACTCTTAGAGACAAGATATGAAACGAGTATATACGTGAAAAGGTTGAATTAGCTCCAGTGGAAGATAAGATTAGAGAGGTTCGCCTTTGATAGTTTGGTCACATAAAACGACGGCCTACTGATGACCTGGTTAGGAGAGTAAATGTATTAGATTTGGCTTATGTTAAAAAGGGTAGAGGTAGAACTAAAAAGACTTGGTTAAAAAAGATTAGAAATGACCTTTTTTTATTAGATTCAAATGAGATTTTGACTCTTAATAAAACACAATGGAGAAAAAGAATTCATGTAGCCGACCCCATGTAGTGGGATAAAGGCTTGATGATGTTGTTGTTATTGTATGATTGACTTGCGCTTGGCTGATTCTTAAGGTCTTGTATTTGAGTAATTTAAACTTCAATAATTCTGAGGTCAAACTACATCTGTTATACTTGTATGAAGTATTTATTATAGACTGTGGTGTTTGTACATGTGGTGGGAAATCCTGGCAACCATTCATTTTACCAGCATTATGACAATTTCTGGTACACTGCTACATCACCATTGATATGTGTGTCATAGAAAAACCAAAACATGAATTTAATTGTAGAATAGATTAATGGCTGGTTAGCAAATTTGGAAGATGCAATCAAGCATATCTACCTCTTAAAATAGTACCCTTCATTTTAATTTCGAGTCCTAATATTTGATCTACTCCTTCGACCCTTTGATTTAAATGAGTTCCATGTTTACAAGTTGGAAACTAACAGTCATTAGAGATGATTATATTGTATTATCATCATCATTAGTCTTTTATCAACTATGTGAGATTAGCATTATGAATCTTTTTTTTTCTTTTTCTTTAGATTGAGTGTTATTTGAGGTGTTAAATATATTTTTTATAAAAATCATTTGTAATAACTTCTATTCTTGTTATCGTAATTCTTCTCATTTTCATGACACTTGTTTCAGCTACCTGGCTAATGGGGCAACTAAGTTTATTCTATCAAGCCATGAAGCTTGTTTCAGCTACCTGGCTAATGGGGCTTCTAGCATAATTCTATTTGTATTTTACTCTTGCTTTTTAATTTGAAGAGCGAAGTAATTTTTTATTGCATGACTGCATAATTTTCGTGGTACGTATAGTTAGTAAAATACCAAATATGTTGTAATAAGCAATCTTTTTTTCAGGGATGTACTGCCACAGTTCTTCTGTTGTGGTTTGATCATGATGAAGAAATGTTTGTGCAATGTGCAAATGTTGGTGATTCAGCTTGTATTTTGGAGTATGTCCTGTCTTTTCTCGTATTGCTTTTTTTTTTTGGTTTATTTATTTTTGGTGTCAATGATTATTGCTTGAGTATTTATTTTGTTGAATAATTGAAAGAATGTAATTTTTTCGGATTGTTTCACTCATATGCTTATTTTTATTGTTATACTTATTAATTGTTTGGATTTTGTTCTCATTTTATTCTGCTTTTCTTGGAAAAATATCAGCAATTTTGAGGGGCTTGTAATGCGTAAACATCAACTGTTTAGTTGAAAATAATGAACTCATTGAAGGAGATTAGGAAAACTACCTTCTAGAAATCATATCTGTATACCATTCTGTAAAATAGTTTGATAGATAGTTTGGAGAAAGCATGATCTTCGTAGTCTTAAATTCTTCCTCTAATTCTGGTATATTTATTTTGATCTAGTCATTTGGCTTTTGCTAGCATGATGTAGAATGTTATAGAGTCTAGAGTTTTTATATAGTCAAATGATATAATGCCTTAAAACACAATTTAGATGTGGGCTCCGAAAATTCGCGCCCTGGCCTCCCCTGCTGCTTTCGGGGGAGTTTTAACGGATTAAGTTCCTGGGTAAATTTTCAGAATGCAGATTGGATTGTGAATAAGACACACCTAGAGATTTCGCCCTCATTTTGCGAGGACTTTATGATCTGAATTCTAGTTTCTTATAGGCACAAGCCTCTATAATTAATTACTCCTCCCGATCGTGAGAGAGAACTTTCGATTAAGGCTAGTCGTCAAATGAATACGTTGTACCCATAGATACGTGATATCCAACATATAGTAGCAGAATTGGTTAGGTTGTTTGAAGGTTTGATATTTAAAATTAGAAATTTCACCATCTTGCATTTAAAGCGGATGGTGGGGGGAGTGATGATGAGCCCGATCAAGATCCCATGGTTCTGTCGTCCCGGGCCATCGTGGTCTCTGGTCTACTTAGTCTAGGGGTGTAAACGAGTCGAGTCGTGTCGAGTTTTAGCACTATCGAGCTCAGCTCGTCAGTTGGAAGGCGAGCTCGAACTCGAGCTCGTCCCATTGCAAATGAGCTAGAGCTGGCTCATCGAGCCGCTCGATTTCGTGCCCGTTTTCAATTTCCCTCCCGTTTTTTTAATTTCCCGCCCGGTTTTTGTTTTCCCACCCGATTTTCATTTAGGAGAAAATAAAGCCGCATCTTTCTCTAATGTAATAAATGTACATGGATTGATGGAATTGAAAAGGCTGCAGCTTTTAAGCCTCATTAACGAGCTCATTTAGAGAGAGAGAGAGAGAGAGAGAGAGAGAGAGAGAGAGGGATTGAGCATTTTTTTGGATACTGTTAGAGTGGTATTAACATTTATTATTCAAGTGAGTGAGAGAGAGAGGTAGAGTAGCAGATTTCAAAATAACGCTTTGAAAATTCTTGAAATACACGTAGGTGGGAATTTAAAATATAGGCGGGAGTGGGATTTATACATCATTTATTATTAATTTTTTAAAAATATTTAAATGTAATAAATTCGAGCCAGCTTGCGAGCTCACGAGATGAGCCGGGCTCAAGCTCGAACTTGAGCTTGTTTACTAAACGACCTCGAATTTGAGCTCGAGCTTGACTCGTGAGCTCGATGAGCTCTGCTTGCGAGCCCATAAACAAGTCGAGCTCGAGCCGGCTCACGAGCTGGCTTTGCTCACTTACACCCCTAACTTAGTCAAAGGAGGTAGTCGATCCAACCTGACAGAATGATCCTTGTTAGCAACCATTGGTTGCGTCGTCCAAGGGTACCTTATAGACCTGAGGTGGATGTTTGTCTATGGGGACAAATTGAATCCACCTTAGCTGACAGAGGACTTTATGTCCTATCGATTATATCCTATTGATTCACATCTCAAGAATTTAATGCCATTGGGGAGCATACGAGTGTTGACCATGATCGTAATATAATTGTGCCATTTCGCGGCAAATCACCCGGTTCAGAGGGTCCCGATCATATCCGTTTACCTGTGGCGCCATTTGACGACCAAATCCACGGTGTGGTGCCATTTGACGGCAAAACCACCGGTTAGAGGACACGTGCCACATCCTTACTATAAAAAGACAGATTAAGCCTAGTGATATTTTCGACTAGACATTAGCTCTTTGTGAGCTGAAGTAGTTTTCAGATTTGTCCACCTCGACCAACTGTTGTGGATGGTGGATGGGTGTTTGCTTTAAGTGTTTTACGATTTATTTTAATTTTAAATATCTTGGTCTTGAATGATTATTTAGAATTTTGGATTTTATGGGCATTTGGAGGCATTGACTTGAATGTTTGTGGTCCCCTCCGATTGATATTTTTTGTCACAACGGCTATCATCGGAGTGTATGAGGTCATTTGAAAATATTTGTATTTTGTGAAACTTTGAGGGCATTTAAAAATATATGATCTCCTCCGGTTGAGATTTACATTCAACACAACCATCATCGGGGACTATGGGGTCATTACATTTTTGTCGATTGAACATTGTCAACTTTGTCTACTTGCCGACAGAGGATCGGGTTCAAATCTAAATTTATTTCTTAGCCCGCATTGTAACATCCCAATTTAACCCCTCTACAGTCAAACTAGAATGTACAGAGAAGGAGAATCTAAATAGACATCTTCTTACTTACCCCCATTCTGAAAATACTGATAATAGAATTAGATAAGTAAAAAGTAGTATGTTCAACTAACTCACATTACTAATCATATCACATCAAAGTTTTCATAATAGGAAGCATATATATATCATAAAATGTATATCTCACAGGAAGTACAGAGCTTTACTAAAAACCTTTAAAATTTACTTACTTATCCAAAAGTCTGTACAGCCAAAACGTATATACACTAAAAAGACAATCATCCCTTCTTACTGCCCCACGGGCTCCTTCTCTTTTCCTGCAGTACAACCACTACAAATGAGTTATGGCCCAATGAAATACACAAGCAATGTATAAGGAATAATAATAACATTGTTTAACAATTAAGAAGTTCATAACATTAATATTAACACGGATAAAATGTAAGAAATACATAGCATTATTTTTCCATTTTGCTATCTATTCCATATTTTAAAACAAGTCATATGATGGTTATAAGTTTTTGCACCCTTTTAACTTTCCAATTCAAGGTTGGGTCCATATTCTCCACTTTTAGAATTGAAGCTGCTCTCTCATTCAAGGTTGGGTCCAGATTTCCAACTTTTCGAATGGAGAGTATAGGCTTACCTTGTTAGGTCTTTCGCCTTTACTTGTGCAGGCTTATCTCCCATATATGACTTAAATCACTTGCTTTTGTACTATCATTCATTTTTAATATAATCACAATTATTAGTATCTAGTGAATCAATCATCTATATCATTGGAATCAACTACAATAAACAAATTGAAATAGATGGATATACATGGTATCACATGAAAGGCATGCTATCATAAATATGACAAATATTAATCCACAAATATATAAAATTTGAACTATTTCTTATAAATCGATTGGGTATTTCACCTTGCTAGGAATTGGTTCTCCTAGAGTCGGCTTGCTTTTCCTCTTGTACACCACCTTTATCACACTTCTCTTTCAACTCAAATTATTTTCTTTCCTTCAAAAATTCCCTCTCTACTTCTTTCCCTTTCTTTCTCTTTTTCTTACTAGTTTCAACCAACAACCACTGATTTCTGCAGCCTGATTTCAGCAACCAGACATTTCAAAAATCCCTTATGACTTCCAAAAACTAGTATTAGCAAACCTTATCTTAGAAAATACTGATGTAAGTAACCCACAACAGCTCTCACCTGATTTTCAAAATTTTCTGCAACAGCCCTTACATGATTTCCTCCTTAAATTTGAATTCATTTCCTATCTTAGTAGCTACAGCACCCAGACACGGCAGCCCCACCTCCGTCTCCTTGCTTGCAGGATACTCCATTCGGAATTCCAGCTGGTGGAGAATGAAATGAGTAAATGCAAAGGCTTTTAGTTAACTGATTAATTAATATACTATATATTCCACTATCTTTCCACTCAGCTTTACTCTCAGCCACATGATCCCACTCATAGCAAACCCATCGTTGCATGCTCAGGTAAGTGGGTTGATGGCTGAATAAAATGTTCATTTTGAAAATTTCTTTTCTTTTCAGTAGCAATACTAGGTATTAATTAAAAGTCAATTCGCTTATTTTCCATTAAATGTTAATGAAATGTGTAACAGTTTATTCCTATAATAGTTATGCATATAAATATATATACAATAGACGTCATAATTGACATATACTTCTATATATCAAAATGCTCAAAATTGAAAGTAGATTTTAAATAAATAACATTTATAGAAAGTTTATACTTACACTTATTTCGAATACTTGGGTATTATACGCGCGACATTCTTAGACTTCACATGTGTACCTACGACACGCTCGTTAGGGCCTACGTGGGTATATGCCATTGGACACATTTTGCACGATGCATTCATGTGTGTACATGATATGATTTTTTGAAATGCAATTATAGTGTCAAATGACGCACTAGAGTGATACCCTCTGCTTATTATAAATGCATGCAGAGGTATTTTTGAAATGCAATAGTGATGTCAAAGCGACACGCTAGAATGAAATCCTTGTCATCTTACAGATGCACGTCGGAGGACTTTTTGAAATGCAATAGCGATGTTAAAGCGACACGCTAGAATGAATCCTCGACATCCAACAAATGTAGCCGGAGGTTTTTTTGAAATGCAATAGCGATGTCAAAGCTACATGCTAAAATGAAATCCTCGGCATCTAACAAATGCACGCCGAAGGTCTTTTTAAAATGCAATAGCGATGTCAAAGAGACATGCTATAATGAAATCCTTGACATCCAACAGATGCACGCAGAAAGGCCCTTGGCCGTGTACATACGACACATTTGTATGTAAATGCAATGTTGGATGATATGCTTACATAACATATCATACTTATTGCAATGCGTGTATGAGGGACATTTTAAGATATATGCATGCAATGCAAAGGGGTGTCCAGCTGCATAGGTGACTATTGCTGCCAAATGCGTGGGGTTTTGTTTTGGGCTTTATTAACGCCTTCTGTCTACTTGCATGAGTGTTGCAGATCCGGTGGCGCGGTGTCGCGCTTCAGCGGTCCGTGATTTTTGCTACCGATTCCTTGCTTTTTCTTATAGGTGAATTATAGCATTGTCACCATTCGGTGTAGCCATGTTATTTTGATGTAGACTCCCTTTTCTCATTCTTCGGGAGATTAGATCTACGAATCAACCGATCCTTGTTTTGATTGGATAAAGACATCTAAATGACATGAGGTCGTTTTGTGATAGATGAGGTATCCTCATCTGATGAGACCAAAGGCTCGGTATATTGCTTTGTCTCCGACTCGTCACGAGGGTAGGACATTGAGTTGAAGGGCTTGATCTTCGGTCTTCACTTGAATGATATGGCATAGTTTTCAGGAGACCCAACATTTTTACAGTGATGATAGAATGAGATATTATTCATTTTTTCTTCAAGTGCTCATTCTTTAACTTTACAAAATCATTCATAAAACCATTTGACGTCGCGTCACAGTGTCGTAGCTCGGGCCTTCCGTTGTTAGTAGATCAATGAGTTCCTTGCAGCAGCTTGCAAACACTTGCAGTTGTTGGAAGTCTTCAGTGTCTCTGTAGAGATGATAAGATGAAACATCTCTTTGACTGATCATTCTTTGACCTTATAGAATCATTCAATTCTACATGCTCCACGTCACAATTAGGATCTTCCTTTGATGATGTATCAGCAAAGTTTCTTCGTACACCGAGTTGCCTCTATACCCAACTATCAATATCAGAGTATTTTGGAATTATCAATTGAAGAACTTAGTTGTACTTGATCAACAAAACTTTCAGCTCTGGTAGGGTGAACACGCTTATATGCTTATAGGGGATCTACCATACTCGCAGCATCTCAATCATCACTATTGTAGGTGTCCGTAGGGGAGGCACTATTGTACACATTCATCATTGGTCGTCAGTTATTTGTTGTTGACTATGGGCAGGTTTGTATATTCATCTGCATACTGACATCGACTATCACAGGATCAGTGCAACTGTTTGATTGTTGGATGGTCGTTAACTGCAAGAATGATTTAATATATGTTGTACATTGTTTGTCGTCATCCGTAGATGGACTACTGTACGCAACATATCTCGTACAGTTATTTGTAGTTGCTGTATATATTTGTGTCTATAGGGGATTCGCTATACTTGCGATATACCCATTGTTGTTATCCACAAATATGCCATATCAGTCGAACTTGTTTACAGAGTATGGCCATGTTCATTACAATCTCCCGTATGTGTTTGCAGGAAGGCCATTGCACTTGCATCGTATCCATTGTTACCATTCATAGGTGGTTTTGGTGTTTGTTGGTAGTGGCAAGTTATATGCAGGACGGGTCGTCTTTCATCAATTGCCAGTGTTGCCATTTCAGTCTACAGACAAACTGTTGCTTGTATGACATGTCTTTTGTTGTTACATGTGGGAAGTACTTATGCATTTGGTAGTTGACTAGTATCGCTTGCAAGTCAACCACATCTAAAAGTTCCCCACCGTGAGTCCCCTGCTTGTTTGCTTGTATTTATTTGAATGCATTAAATTTGTCATGTGACCTTTGCATTTGAATTTTAATTGTGCATTTTAGAATTTAGGGTTCAGTTTCTTGTAATTCAGTTCAAGTCATGTTCCCTATTGTTCAACTTTAATCTTCTGCTCTTCATATAAGTCCTCTGCGCATTTGTTTAAGCTTTGTGCATTTATATTCCAGTATAGGTCCTCTGTGTTGCTGCTTAAGTTAGGTCTTCTTGTTGTACATGCTCTTTGCATTTCAGTTTGAATTTCGGCAGCATCCCGGCATATCCCCCGTTTGGAGAAAATTTGGGGAGCTGGGCCTTCCTATCACGTTAAGAAAATCGTGTATGGTAGGTGTCCGAAGACACCATAGCTGTGGTCTTCAATCCCACCACGCCAAGAAAGGCGTGTATGAGTCTTCAAGAGTACCTGTTTTCTGTTGTACCTTTCAAAATCCATGCTATTCAGTTTCTGTGCATTTCGATATGAATTTTGACAGCATCCTGGCATATCCCCCATTTGGGGGAAGTTTGGGAAACTAGGTCTTCTCATCACGCTAAGAAAAACGTATATGGTAGGTGTCTATAGACATCGCGGCTATGGTCTTCATTCCCACCATGCCAAGAAAAGCGTGTATGGGTCTTCAGGGGACCTGTTTTGAAATGCACAGTTTTTTTCCCTGTAGGCACTGAAGTGCGTACAGGCACTTAAAGTTGTCCCCGCCACGCTAAAAAAGGGTGCACAAGGCCTATCTACCTCGTCGCAGATGTCGCACCAGGTTCCCTCCTACCACGCTAAGAAAAGTGTGTATAGGTGGTTGCCCAGCTCGTCATGCACACCGAGGAGAAGGTTTGGACCTTTATACCTGCGCAGGCATCAATGACAGTGGCGTCTGCTGTGTCGGGGTAATGATTGCTGTGTCGACGGTGTTTGCATGCAAATCGAGGTGAGAGAAGTACATTTCCTTTCTTCTTTTCTTCCTTTCTTCTCTTTCTCTTTTTTATATATCATTAATTATAATTAATAATAATTAACTAAAATAATTAATCATAATTAATTATAATTAATAATAGTTAATTATAATTAATTGCCATTTAAAAAATTATTTGTAATTAACAATAATTAATTATAATTAAAAATAATTGATATGATTAAAATAATTAATTACAATTAGTAATAATTGATTATAATTAATAATAGTTAGTTAATGATTGTTAACCATAATTAATAATAATTAGTTGTATTTAATAATTAATTATAATTAATTAGTTATTATTAATTATAATCAATAATGCTTAATCATAATTAATTAACATAACTAATTATAATTAAGTATAATTACTCATACTTAATTATAATTAACCTTAAAAAAATATGCAGGATTTAAACAGGATGCTATTGGGACATAGGATTTATGCAGGAATTGAGCAGGATTTATACAAGATTTATGCTAAATCTTGATAAACAGGATTTAGGGAACAATTAAATCTCACGGCTAGCTAAATCCTCGGTTCCCTCTTTCAACCCGTCTGTTTCACGGGATTTGGCCAAAGAAGCACGTGAGAGGGAGATGGCTACCTTTGCGAAAAGCATGCTATTTTCGTCGTCGTTACTTCCGATTCGAATAGGAAGAAGAGTCGTCGAAGAAGGCGTGCGGTCGAGCGACTTCCGTCTAGACAGGGCAGTCGGCTAGGACAGAGGGATTCGACCGAGCTTCGTGTGAGGACGAGGTAGTAGGGCTGCGGGATTGGGTGTTGGGAGTTCGGCGGAGACAGGTGTTGAGGAGGGATTCGGCTTGGAGAGGATTGGCGGGGGTTGGAAGAGCGGCTGTAAGAGGAGATCGGCTTTGGGGTTTTTGCAGAGAAGTTTCAGGTGTGGGAAGCTTTTCATGCGGGCGGGGGAAGAAGAGGTGAAAGAGAGATTGAGAGCCTCGTTTCTTTGGCCCTTTAACAACGAGGTAGGTCGTGCAGAGCCTTATCTTCGACATGCGAGGAACGTGCGTAGAGCGACGTCAGACATCCCGGCTTGTACGAAGAAATCGTGGCGCTGAACAGGTATGCGATTTACCACCCCTTTTTTTGCTGCCGTGTACAGGTCAACATTAGATTGAAAATTATAGTTAAAAAGCGCCAAATTAAAACTACAACTTACTTTCTTTTGAAGCAAACCAAAAAATACAAGAAATTCAAGCCAAACAATAATCTCATAATCGATTAAATCGATTACATCAAAGAAATTATTGTTAAAATGAGGTCATAAAAATCACAACTTGAATGAGATTGACAACATAATCTGAAAACCTAATTCGTATCAGAAAAAAAAAAAAAGATAAGAATTCACTGAACACAAAAATCTTAGGCCACACGCTACAAAGAGATGACTTGCCTTGGAAATTGAGAGTAGCATTTATATACGTATGAAATCAGCATCCAACGAAACACGGACACATGATTGAATGGACCAAAATTTTCATCAAGCAAAAAGTAGCATTATATGCTTTAGATTATCTACTTTATAATCCTTAAATTTTTATAAGTCAGTCGTCTGGTTACAAGTAACAAATTACTACATATAATACTCAACATACCCTCTCTAGGAGGAATTCAAATTCATCCAAAATTGTAATTCTTTTAATTAATGTTGCCTGGTGAATTTGTATCAGGATCACATAAGAGTTCCTCCAATGGAAAACGGGTGAAAACCTATTAAACAGAACCGATTCAAGCAAGTGTAGGCATCTCCACAATACAAGTATGGGAAATCCACATAAGCAAACTCCATAGATAAATCCAATAGAGAAGTCTAATCTGTAATTTATCTTGACTGATGAAAACTCCAGTCGTAGAGTTGATTGCGCATAATCTGAGACGTGAACCAGATCAAATTAGAGGTGAACTGTAGCAAGGAGAAATGGCATAATAATCTTGAACACTGTGTTCTCATAGGCCACATCAACACATGTATGTTTAAGCAGATTATCCTAAATAAACCAAAATTAAGAAATAGAAAACTACAAAGTAGAAGTAAAATGGTGACTAAATTGCTAGTTTTTGTTTTAGCATATATGATATGTGCTTATAATGAGTGTAGACTTTTAAGATCTCCATCACAAAGTACTTATCATGTTTCCAAACTCTATTCATAAACTTAAGACATTTCTCTATTTTTAACCAACTTTCTATGATTGGTTTCATGTTTAAGCTTTTAGCAGTCTGAATTGTGGCATTCATTTTTTTGTCGTTATTGGTAGTGTGAAATGAGCAAAGTGAATTAGGAAGGGGTTATTACTAGGTTGTAAATGAATCGAACAAAACTTAAAGCACCCTCAACTTGAGCTTGAGATTGATTAATTAATCAAGTTTGTGCTCAAGCACAATCAATTCTATGAGTTCCAGTCGGCTCATAAGTCGAGTCATTTATTATAGAAAGCAAGAAGATGTTTGTAATTCAAGAAATTATTATAAAAATGACAAAAAAAGCAAAGGAAAGTATTTATATCAACTTTGTACTTAAACTCTTGAATTCAAATATATTTTAAGTATATTTTGTATCAATATTTTCTAAACGAGTGGGCTCATGAGCTAACAAGTCGAGTTGAGGTCTGCTCAAGTTTGACTTGTTATCTCTTCGAGCTTTGCTCATGAGCATTTTATCGAGTTGAGCCCAAACTCTAGGTCGGCTTGACTCAGTTACATCCTTAGATACTACTTTGAAGCATAAAACGGAAAAGGATGTGTGTGATTCATTTATGAGGACATATGTTACAAAATAAACTTTATTACAACAAATGTATAATGCACAATAGAGTAGCATCTCATAACCAATAAATCGAAGTGTACCCCTCTAATTTAAGGTGAATATGATAGTGCAGAATCTATAACCAGTCTAGAGTTAGTATTTATAAAGAGCAAAGATGAATTGTTGTCTAGCAAGCTCAATTTCAATAGAAAAGCAAAGAGAAAAACTCAAAATAGTCTCCGACCATTTGTATGTGTCCAATTTAGTCCTAGAGTATCACATTTATCCAATTCAGCCCTCCTACTATACAAAATTGATTCCAAATAGTTCCTCTTAGACTAAATTGGGATCAATTTTGTATAGTCACTAGACTAAATTTGTATTCTAATCTTATTCAAGTTCTATTATAGGGGACCCTTTGAGATCAAATTTGTATAGTTGGGTGACTATATTGGAGAAATGTGATGTTGTGAGACTATATTGGCCGCATATTAATAGTCCGTGAACTATTATGGGTTTTTTCTTTAAAAAAAATAAATTGTAAAGCAATCTCATGCCACTTTCTTCATTCTAATTGAAAAGCTGAACTAAAAAACTAGGTGGCAAAGGATTAATGCTATAGAACATGATTGAACTTGCTGCTAATTGAGCCAAATTTATACTGTTTAGGATCAAAAGAGAGCATGGGATTTTGAAAATTTATGCAAGCAAAGATTTCTGTCAGAGTCTCTTGAGTCAATGATTTCATAATGAGAAGAAATGAGCACAGTCGCTCAAAAAGAACATTTACAGTTGTATGACTGACCTTTTCTGCGATAATTAGAATCTGATAGATAACTATATTAATCTGTTAAATTGCTTTTATTAAAAAAATAATAATAATAAAGTGAACACAACTTCTGTTTTACACTTTTAATTAGTGCATACCCATAAGCGTTTCAATGCTTAGTTCATAACATCCTTATTATCAGCAGCTGCTGCCAAGTGCGTTAGATTGTTCTTAAATTCACAATATTCAATGTCCAAATCAAGCTCATTTACCTGAGTTTTCACCATAAAAAATTAGTATGAGGTCAAATTTTATGAAAGTTCAAGATGATTTGATCATGCATCAATGATAAAAAATTAACATCTTAATAGATGATCTTAACAAGGAGATAAACTATTCATCTATTTCATTGTTTACGAATAATTAAATCTAATGGAAATATTTGAATATGTATAAAAAGATATCTTAAACAAGTTCATTGGTTTTGATTTCAAAAAAATTATGCAGTATTAGCACTTTTAATGAGTGATATTACAAACCATCTATTTCTTGATTAAATATGATCAAGGGTCAATCTTCATAAAAAAGAATCAAAATATATCATCAAGTCATTCTTGAGTTGTAATTAAACATCAATATTCTTTGATCTTCATTTGAAAAAGTAACATAGAAAACTAATTGTGTGGGGAATGAACTTTTTCCACGTAAATGGATGTTACTATTTCCCATATAGAAACATGCATGAGTTGCTACTTCTTTGTAGAACTTGCTGCCGGCCTCAATTAAGTGAAATTTCATTATTTCCATGACAAATGTTCGTTTTTTTAAAGTTGTACAAGGTATGTAAAAGGTTCACAATCCATTGGTTGTAATTTGCTTTGAAACTTAATAAATGGTATCGTATGTGAACTTTTACATAGATTTGTTCTTTTGCATTTATGTTAACTTTATTATAATCCCGCGTCAAAATTTATTGATATAATTGATGGGTTGATGTGCATTTAAAAGTGGAAGGGAGGATATCACATCTTGATAAAATGTATGATTAAAATAAGTTTCACATTGTTATTCAACTTGAAGCATGTAATTGATGCCTAGCTTCTTAGAAAATAATCTTCTCTTGCAGGTAGCATAACTACGCATTTCTTCAGAAAATAGTAATATGCTTGAGAGAAAACTACCTTTCAGTGGCATGTTATCACATCACCTAATGTCATTTTATAACCTTCCTTTTTTTTGGCTCTATAAATGTCCATAGAGGGTTTTATGCGGATTTCCCTACTGTTTTAAATTAAAAAGAGTTGATGCAAAGTGGAAAATTTCTTAACTATCTGTCTTTAAGAAATTTGGCCTTGTTGTGTGATATGATCTCTATTCCTTCCGGGCTTGAAGATCACTAGTCATGTTGTTTGTCTTGTCTATTCTATATTAAGCAATATATGCTATGCAATGCAGTGCTAATGGGAAGCAGATCACTATGACAGAGGACCACAGAGTGACCAGCATTTCCGAACGAACTCGTTTGAGCAAAGCAGGGAAGCCCTTGAAGGAGGGAGAAACACGCCTTTGTGGTGATTGAAACTATC
This sequence comes from Dendrobium chrysotoxum, assembly GCA_019925795.1. Taxonomy (NCBI): domain Eukaryota; kingdom Viridiplantae; phylum Streptophyta; class Magnoliopsida; order Asparagales; family Orchidaceae; genus Dendrobium; species Dendrobium chrysotoxum. The sequence goes on along the minus strand of CM034305.1, from coordinate 95,713,733 downwards.
TTTGCAGCCCTTCTCTCCTTTTAAAAACCTCAGGCAAAGTTTCTAGGAACTTATTAGATTAGCAAAAGAGCCATGGCACCACAGCACAAAATTTGATGGTGCAAGTTGGTCTCAACTGAAAGAATTCTACTTTTGTTGATAAACTTTTTAGAGTTAATTATCCTCGTTCTGTCCCCTCCAGTCCTTTGTTGGAGATGCGCCATTTGGTGCTGTGGAAATGAGTGTCAGCGATATGCGACAAACATTAAAACCATAGTTGTTTTCATGATTTTTCAGGTTTAAACCTTAGCCGCATGCTTGGAGACAAATTTCTGAAAGAGCAGGACAGCCGCTTCAGTGCAGAACCGTATGTGAGTCAAGTTGTACATATAACAGAAGGCAGAACAGCTTTTGGACTAATAGCAAGGTGATTGATTCTTTTCACGCTCTTTTCTGATGCCAACATACCTCTTTTCTATCATACATTTCCTACCTGATGAACCTGAATAAGGAAATAAACTGCAGTGATGGTTTATGGGATGTAATAAGCACCAAGCAGGCTGTTCAGCTTGTCATTCAGGTAGGGTATTAATTCATTTCTCTTCCCCTACTTTCCCTTTTATCTAAAAAAAAAAAAAAACTCAGATCCTCAACAAATCTTGAATATAATGCTCTCTAGACGCCAGCATCCCATTGATTGCTTAATGACATAATCCTGCTGTGTGGTGTTTAATTATTTAACTTGTGATCTTCTTTTGACTAGTATGTCCAAACGAAGGAAAGATGCGAAGCTCCAAGTGAAAATTCGGCCGAGAGGATAGCAAATTATGTACTGAGTGAAGCTAGAACATTGAGAACCAAGGACAATACATCGGTTATCTTCTTGGACTTTGATCTTATGAGAATAGATTATCGCAAACTCAATTAATGATTACATTATAGTGTTTTTTAATGTTTACCTGTGCCTATTCTGCAACTCAATTAATAAATTTTTTTTCATAGCTCTGTGATTCATGGGATGCTGCTCTTTTTTTTTCGTTTTTCTATGCTTTTTTTTTTGTCTTTGTTGCAACAATGGTTCAGATGATCATACACATGGATGAACTGTATGTTCTTTTGAGCTGCTTGGTTTATGGCTACAGAGAATGAATTAAAAAGCACTTGTTGACGGATGAATTGGATAAATGCTGGAGCTGATAATATTGTAGTTTTAGTACGTCTGTGTTCTTAATTGTTTACATATGTTCTGCATTTCTCTGAGGCTTGATTATGTTGATAATATTGGCTGAAATTACTAAAACATGTTCATGGCGGTTGATTGTATTCAATGAACATTTATTGCTGCATAATAAATGATCAATTTCTTACCTTTCGTTTTACTTTGTTTTATTAGCTTTGCACTTGTTCAGATGTGCCATTTTGGAATACTGAGTTTTATGTTATTTACAAGCACTAGAAAAACTGCACATGCCTAATAACACAAGACTAAGGCTTTGTTTGGGATGGCTCTCTTATTGCTTCTTAAAATAGTTTTTTAATACAAAAATTTTGATTTTTTAACTAGAAAGTTGTTTTAAGAAGCAATAAGAAAGCTGTTCCAAATAAAGCCTAAGACTTCGTTGCTTCGTTTGGGACGGCTTTTTTATTATTTTCTAAAAAAATTTAAAATTTTTTAGTACAAAAATTTAGTTTAAGAAATTTTTGTACTTAAAAAAAATTAATTTAAAAAATAGTTAGAAAGCTGTCACAAATGAAGGCTATTATTTCTTTTGAAAATTAAATGTATTTAATATTTTTTTAAATTCAGGTGTAATGTAATTATTTGAAATATTTTTATTATAATAATATTTTGAAATTAAAAATAAGTTGAAAATGCCATTCTAAGTTTTAATTTTATCCTTCTGTGAATTAAAATTAAAAATTAATTCATATATCTTGATACGGCATTTGCTGAATGTAATTAACCGTGATAAGTGTAGTTTTCATTTGAATTTAGATAATATCTTATTAGGGGAAGGCCATTAACAATTAACAATCTGGCGCTGGTGCTTGATTCTCAAACCTTTGATGGTAAAAAGAGGAGAAGAATCGCGATCAGACCACCAATATGTACAGTAACCTTAAAAATTTCGACAATAAAGAAGAAGGCGTTGAGGAAGCTAATTAGAGGGTGATATTTTTTTATGTTATTTAAACAATTAAGTCCTATAATGTGATAAAAATTTTTCGTTGTTTGCTGTTATTGTTACAAAAATTATCTGCTATGTAAATAAATATTAAATTTTATGTTAACTATGTAATTCGGATATTATATTATATTATATTAATTTAAATATTAATAGTTGAGGAATTAAATTAAAAAAATGCGAAATTTTTAGTTGAATTAAATATTTATTAATTTAATAATCGGGGAATTATTTCGAACTTTTACTCATTATATTATGTTATAAGAGAAGATTCCAAAAATAAATTACCGAAGCGCGTGCAGAGTAAGCTCCGGCTGCCATCTCTTCCCATGTCTTCTTAGCTCGAGCGATCGAATGGCATGGCCCCGTCCTCCTCTTCCTTTTTCCTCTTTGAAATCCATCTCCAGACCTGCTATTCTCCTTTTCTCTGCTCTCCTCGTCCTTCTCATTCCCTTCTTCTCCTACTCCTCAGATCCCACCCACCGCCGCCGGCTCGTCTCTTCTTCCACAACCCCTACTCCGCCGCCTTGCTCAGCCATCCTCCGCCTCCCTCAGGATGAACGCTGCGCCTTCTCCCGATCCTACTGCTACCCCTCGGGCGGCCTCGTCAACTACTCCTCCCTCCACTTCTGCCTTCTCCATTCCTCCCCGCTCCTCTCCTTCGCCTCTCTCTCTCTCCTCCTCATCCTTCTCTTCTACCTCCTCGCTCGCACCGCATCGGATCACTTCTCTCCCGCTGTCTCCCTCCTCTCCTCTCGTCTCCTCCTCTCCCCTTCAATGGCTGCTGTAACTCTCCTCGCCCTCGGAAATGGCGCCCCTGACCTCTTCGCATCGATTGCCGCTCTCCACACCGGTCAGGCCCGGACCGGCCTTGCGGCTGTAGTCTCCGCCGGTGCATTTGTCTCTGCCTTCGTCGTCGGTGCCGTAGCCGCCCTCTGCCCCACTTCCCCCTTCCCCCTTGAACCATCGCCCTTCATCCGCGATGTGTTCTTCTATCTTCTCGCCGCCTCCGCCATGTTCTACATCTACCTCAGCGCCGAGATCTTCCTCTGGCAGGCCATGGGGTTCGTTTTCTTCTATATCTTCTTTGTTGGACTTGTTTTTTGGATGGATTCCAACATCGACAGAAGGGAAGGGATGGAGCATGAGATGATTAAGCTGCCAGAGTGGGATTTGGAGGAGGCCGTGGCAAATAGGGAGGCATGCAAAACAAACAAGTCTGGCTGGGGATTTTGTCAACTGATAGGGAACGTAAGTATGCCTTCAAACATGATCTGTTGTCCTTTCGTTCATTGCGCTCATTTTCTATGTAGAATAGGAGTGCATTTAATTCTAGCTGCAAATGGCTGGTTATGGCACCGTTATTTGAGTGTCATTACTAGGCATATTGATATTGAAAATGGGCTGGTATTGCATTGTTGGATATTTCACCTTCCAAACTGAAACCATGTGTTAGTTTCTGCTAAACGTGCTATCGTGCAATGCGATTATTGCTTGCAGTACTTTTGCTAAAGTGCTTATATTTTGTATTATGATATCTTCATAATTTATTTTCCTTATATTTGACTGTTTACTGGTAGCCTAACAGTAAAGTTTGTGCAAATCTTTTTTCCAGATTCTAGTTAGATGTCCACGAAGCCCCGCACTCCACCTTTAGATGCAGGCATGCAGCTATTTTCTATTTTTTTCTTACTTTGAATGATTCAGTAGAAGTTTTACTTAGTAAGTGTGGCATTGGATTCAGCTGTTATACTCCATGCTAAAAATCTAAAACCATTTTGAAATTATAAGTTTCCATGTTTTGCAATACAAAAGGCCCAGCCTAGTAGTTTATTTACAAGAATTAAAAAACTAGTATAGGGTTTGATGGCTACACCACTTGCTAAGGGATAAATCTACTGAAGAAGGCTAACAAAATAAGAAAACACTGTCTTATCAACGCAACATGGGATAGAACGTCATAACAAGGACAATTCTCAAGTCCTTAAGTCAACTCTAATGGGTAGATTGTCATGTTGGTCAAAAGATTATTGCCACTTTTTTGACAACCAAAAACCTAATATCTATTCCAGGTGATTTTTATTTCCCAAAAAATTGAAGTGAAGCAAAGGACCTACTAGTTTCTTTTCCAAATTCTTGATCACTGTTTGGTTTTCATTTCGTTCCTTTGAGATTAATTGTCTGAAATTTAATAATGATTTATGGTTACTCAATTTTTAAAATCTGACGGTTTATTTCCATTGTCATTCCATATCAAATTTGAACTAGTGTTTTTTTTTTCTGAAATTTAAGTTTTTTTTAATGAAAAGCTGGGTGATTCCTTCTTATTAAAATAAAAAACTATATAGAAATTTACCCCCCAAAAAAGAGAATAAACATAAGAACAGAAGCATATAAGAGAGGTACAAACCAAGTAAAATTTGAGAAAAGCTCTAGAAGGCTAGAAGGAAGTGTTTCTCTTCTAATATACTATTGTTTTTAGTCAACTTCTTCGCTTTAGTTTTGTTAACTAAAAAATAAAAATCTAAAGCAAAATTAATGCTGTCAAAATAGAGGATCGCAACTTTTTTTTTTTGGGCTAGAAAAGCACCTAATTTCTCCCCATATTATAAAACTAGCTAATTTTTTTCTTGTTAGAAAAACACTTGGCATTTCATTCATTTCAGATGAAAAATATGGAATTAAGCAAAGGCATTCCATAGCTCTTGAAAGTCATTATTGATATGAACATTTCTCTGAGTGGATAAAGCTTTTCAATAGGAGAAGATATGTCAAAAAATATTATAAAACCAACTCTATGGGTAGATTTTCATGACAGTCTAAAGATTTTTGCCATTTTCTAACAACCAACAACTTCATATCCATTCCAGGTGATTTTCTTATCCCGAAAAATTGAAGTGAAGCCTTGTAAGTAACTTAATTCCTTACCGATTATATCAAAGATAGTACTAGATTGCTGGCCTACACCCATGAAATCCTTTTGTGATTGGATTTGCAATATTTTTTTTTAAATTTTTGTTTACATATTATGTTTTAACTTTTGGCTTTGAATTGGCTTTTTGTGTGGATTAAGTAGGCTTGGTTAATATTATTCCCATTATCTAAATAGATAATATTATTTATTCCATAAAGAATCACATTTTTATCAAGCAATTGAGGTCTACCAACAAAATATAGTTTATATTCATAAACCATACTTTACACCAAACTTGATTTAAGTAATTGCTTAGGTTAAACCATAGTTTAAAATTGCGCAATAAGAGGCGCGGCTTGAGGCGCACCTCTGCACAATTTTGCCCCATATAGCCTCATTGCTTAAGCAATTTTGGGAGTTGGTGAGGCTTACGCCTCATGGGGTCTGAGGCACACCTCAGAGGCGCAATTGCGCAATATTGGGTGAGGCGTAAGCCTCATGGAGCCGGGTCCCACTCACTTAAGTGAGTAATAAAAAAAAAACTCATCTTCTTCCCTGCTTACCCGAACTGCACGCACGCAGGAGTTCCGCTAGGCGCCAGATCCGCGACGTAGGAGCTCCGCTTGGCCTCCCTTTCCGCCACCTCTCCCGCCGGTGCCGCCTCACGCCAGTGAGCTTAGAGTGTCTGGCCGCCCTCTACGACAACTCCTCTACGCATTTTAGGTATTTTTTTAAGTTTAAGGAAATATTTTTCAAGTTATAGAAAATCTAGGGCTTATAATTTTTTGAGATTTTTTTTTTGTTTTCGCTTTTTTGCATTAGGAAGCATGGTTAGAGGAAAGGAAAAGATAAATACGTCATTGCGGCGTGATCCTTCTTGGAAATATAGTGCGCAAGTTGAAATAGGAGGCGACGAGAAGACATATGTGTATTTAAAATGTAATTTTTGTGATAAGGTGGTGAAGGGAGAAGTTACTCGCATGAAGGAACACTTATCCGGCTCACATAAGAATGTAGCACCTTGTGCGAATGTACCGGATAAGGTGAAGGAGGAAATTATTGCTTACATGAAGAAGAGTACCACGGCCAAGCATCTACAACAGGAGCAATTTGATGAAAGGGTCGAACATGGTTCTTATTTCGGAAGCGAGAGTGGAAAGGGTTCTTCCTCCACTATACATAATAGAGGTGTGCGGGGTCCTATGGATCAATACATGATTAATCCAGTTGAGGACAGAGGAGAAGCACAGATGATGCCTGCAGCTGGTACCAGAGAGGGTCGACGTCAGGTTTGCATGAATATTGACAGTTTTTTTTTTAAAATGCCATACCTTTTAATGTTGCAACATCCCCGGCCTATTTCAATATGTTGCGATCTGTTGAGTTGTATGGGAAAGGGTTGAAGGCACCTTCCATGTATGAGTTGAGAACATGGATTTTGAAGGAGGAGTTGCAAAACATAGTGCAGAGTATAGATGAGATTAAACGGACCTGGACTGAGACTGGTGTTACCATTATGTCAGATAGATGGTCTGACATGAAGAGCAGGAGCTTGATTAATATCTTTGTAAATAATCCCTATGGCATGGTGTTTTTATGATCAGTTGAAGCTTCAGATCAGGTTAAAAATGCGGAATTTCTTTTCAATTTACTAGATGGGGTTGTTGAGGAGATTGGGGAGCAATTGGTAGTTCAGGTTGTGACTGACAACGCCAGTGCATACAAAGCAGCAGATCAGATGTTGATGGAGAAGAGGAAACACCTCTATTGGACCCCCTGCGTAGCACATTATATCGATCTCATATTAGAGGCACTTGATGATTTACCTCAACACAAGAGCGCCCTCTAGGGCGAAGAAGATCACAAAGTTCATCTACAACCACTCATGGGTCTTAGCCTTAATGAGAAAGTTCTCAAAGAAGGAAATCATTCGCCCTGCTACTACTAGGTTCGTTACTACATTTGTGCACTGCAATTTGATTTCAATTCCTAATGCAACTTTATTCTACAGGTTTGCCACATCTTATTTGACACTACAGAGCCTACTCGATGTGAGACAACCTCTTAAATCAATGTTTATATCGACACAATGGCTTAATTCAGCGTGGGGCAATAAACCTGAGGGGAAGGAAATAAGAAGGATAATTCTAAATAATAAATTTTGGGCAACTGTCACATATGCCATATTGAGCACAAGACCCTTGGTACAAGTTCTACGTTTAGTGGATGCCGAGAAGAAACCAGCAATGGGTTTTATATATAATGCAATGGATGAGGCAAAAGAGTTGATTGCACATAACTTGGGAGGAGAGGAGGCAAGTTATAAAGAGATTTGGGATATCATTGATGCTCGGTGGGAGGTCCAGTTACACCATCATTTACATGCAGCAGTGTATTATCTCAATCCTCAATTTCAATATTCAGAGAGGAAATCCTTAAATTCAGAGGTAAAGCTGGGCTTGTATCATTGCATGGAGCTACTAATACCGGACCTGAATGTCAGGGAGATTGCAGATTTACAGCTTGTTCTATTTCGGAATAAGGAGGAATTTTTTAGTCTGCAAGCAGCCAAATCTACCATTGCCAAACGCTCTCCAGGTATACTTATTTTTGCAAAGTATCTGTGCATGCATAACACTTTAATATGTTCTGATTATCATTTTTCTTCTTGAAAATAGTTGAATGGTGGATCCAATTTGGTGATTCCACCCCTGAGTTACAGAGTTTTGCAGTTAGAGTTTTGGGCCTCACTTGTTCTTCCTCTGGGTGTGAGCGAAACTGGAGCACGTATAGTCAAGTGCTAACTAAGAGAAGAAATCGACTTTCAACACTCAGAATAAACTCCCTTGTGTATATTATGCACAACAAGAGGTTGAGAGATAGGAGGATGATGAACAAGGGATTGAAGGATAATGAGGACCCTTTGGTGTGTGATGATGTGGCATCTGATAATGAGTGGTTCATAGATGATGAGACAAATTTGCCATTATCAGACCTGCAGCTAGAGGATCTATGTGTGGATGTCTTAAGGGGCGAAGCAGATCAAGTGGGCACATCCACTAATACCACACCACACACATCTACTAGTTCTGCATGACAATAAGCAAATAAAGGTATCTCATAATTTATTTTGTGCTATTACATTATATATATATGCAATTAACATGACATTAATCATTCTTATTGAACATGAAAGAGAAAAGTGGGTAACATTGAAGATGATGAAAATTTGGCATTCATAGATACAATTAGAGAAGAAGATTCCCTTGATGACCAATTTAGTGATGGGACATGATTGGATTTTATATGTTCTTTCTTATTTGTATTTTGGGAGACTTTTGATATACTTATATTTGTGATTTTATACTTTGAATTATGCAATGAGATGCATGTATTGCATCTATTTTATTATTTTCCACTAATTTCACTTCTCATTTAGATGTTTTTATTGTATGATAGATTCTTCCTGTTATTTACCTGTTAGAATACATTAATTCTCATTTATGCAATTCTTCGTTCGTGAGGCTTACGCCTCACACCGCCTCGAGGCTTACGCCTCGCCTCACGGGCGAAAAATGCCTCGAGGCTTATTTACGCAATTTTAAACCTTGGTAGAAACTAGTTCTCTCTATGTACTTGATAGAAGTCTTACACCAAATTTGTTGCCGAGTGCTGAATCAGCGCAGTGAAGGCCACGCAAGCGATGGTCGAGCAGCGTGATGCGGCACTTGAAGGGTCAAACGACCTCCGATTGCCAAATGGCTCACGCTCTTGCGGTCGGAGTGTCGAATTTAGCTAGAGAAGGGCCCCTTGCAATCAAATCGAGAGAGAACGATCAAAATTGATTATCGATACCCTAAAATAACACGCGACATTACCTAAACGACATCTGATGCCAAACGGAATGTGCCATTGCGATCAGAGCATCAAATTCCTAAGAGGGACCCCCTCGCAATCAAAACAGGCAAAAACTATCAAAATTGATGAGCGACACTTGAAATTAACACATGATGCTACTCAAACGATGTTCGATCACAAAACGGGCTGCGCTATTGCGATCAGAGTGTCAAATTTGCCCAAGAAGGACCACCTCGCAGTCAAATCGAGCGGAGATGAGATAAATTGACGACTGACACCCAAAAATAACACACGACGCCGCTTAAGCGACGTCTGATCGCGAAATGAACTTTGCAGTTGCATTCAGAACGTCAACAACACCTATATTTGACTATAATTTTGCCCAATAAGAATGGCACGAGGAAATTGACGTCGTTCGTCTCCCAAAACAGCGACATATGGATTTCAAGAAAAAGTGTGAAAATCAAGACAATGATGTATGATCTCGTCTCTCTCTGCTCTCCTTTCCAGCAGCCTGCCACCCGCACAGATTTCCTCACTCGAGCCCGTTTCTTCACTTTCGTAGACCCAAGACTCCAACCCACTCTCGTTTCTCTCATCATGTCGCCACCAGCTTCACTATACTGAATCGACCCTTGCACTTGCTCTGAACTCCAGATCCCTTCACTCCCTACCGTAAACCATCCGGACCATTCGTCACCCTCACTCACAGCTGCAAGCTAGTCGATCTCCCCCAGTCGTTCGAACACTCAGACCTCCTTGTCCGTCACTCTTCAGGTAGCCGGACTCCACCTCCCAGTCCTTTGAACCCATTGCCCCTTTCCTCTAGCTGATTCGATCCCCATCTGCATCCTGAGCATACCATGACCTCTCTTTACTGTACCGTTTGCTCGAGACTGAAAGGCTGTCCGACCACAACTCCCACTCCAGAAGCTAAACTTGCTCCTTCCTCCTGTGCCGTCGCTTGCTATCCAATTTCACTACACACAGCCGCACAAACCCTGCCCTGATCTCTACTTTCTCCCTGCTGTGCCGGCCCAACTCCTTTGACATTCAGGACCGAAGCCTACACCTCCTGTTCGACCCTGACCAGACCCCGTCTACTGCCAGAGTCATGACACCCCTTTCCTATTTCGTCCGATCCAGACTTCAGTCCAGTTGAACCCAACACCCGGCTTCCAGCACCCTCATCCATTTGAATAACTCCACTGTGCCAACCTCCCAAATCAGCCACAATCGAACTCCTTTTCACACTTTAACCCTTACCTGCCCTCTTACTACAATTGAACATCAGATCATGGAAGGTTTATCAGCGACGTGACAAACGATCTACGGCCACGATTGAGGCGATGTACTTTTGAGTTGTATTATGTATTTATCTTTTAGTAGTTATGTTGTATTTGTTTTATTTCGTTTTTCGTTTATACCCTTTCTTAAGGGAGGTCGTATGTAAGCTCTAAGAGCATTAATGTCTTTTGCTTTTGAGTCCTTTGTATCAAGGCTATTTATAGCCCTCATGTTTTCTTTTGTTGGTTAATGAATGATGATCAAAAATTTTTTCTGCATGTTACTTTCTTGTGAGAGTTTGAGGACTAAGAAGAAGGATCCCTAGGAGAGGGAGAATTGTGTGTTACCCACCAACCTTGACGAGTCGGGTTCGTGGTTTTTATTTTTTTATTTCCTTTCCCCTCCTCCCTTCACCATCGCCGGCCCTACTTCCCTTTCCCCCACCCACGGCTCAACCCCCACCCGAGCCCATTGATCCGCCGGCACCCCTCTCCTCACTGTCCCCTCCCCCTTACCCACCGACGGCCTCCACCACCACCTCAAGCCGCCGATTCCATCTCCACCCGTCCAAGCCGCCAGCCACCCCCTTATCCCTTTCCTAAAATAGGATAGTTTGATTTAGAAGTTATTTGAATTCAAATTCAAGAGGATTTGAAAATAGAAACCTTTCAAATTAAATTGGTCTAAATTTGAAAAGTCCATTAATTAATAATCAATCCTAAATTTAAGATTGATTATTTAATTAATTCAATTCCCTTCACTTTCCTAATTAAAGATACATAAGTTTGGAAAGCCTTAATTGATAATTAATCAAAATCTGAGATTGATTATTTAATTAAATCAAATCCTCTCATACATTGCATTTAGACACCTCCTCTCTCTCTCTCTCCAATCCCCATCTCCTCCCATTAATTCCTACCCCTTTAGGAATTAAATTCAAATTTCTAAATTCCTATTTCCCTCAAATTTGAATTTAATTTCAGATTTTGGAGTCTTTTCCCCCCTCAACCCTAACCCTAACTCCACCTAGATTTCTCCAAAACCTGAACCGAAATTTTTCGAGGGGTTTCCCCTTGGCCGGCCACCTTCTCTCACCACCTCCTACGTGGATTCTTGGGAGAAAACTCTATGCTTTCAAGGAAAGGCGGCAAGGACAACAAAGGATCATTACTTTCAACACATTAACGCTTGGAAGAAACTTCTTTCTCTCCAATTGAACCTTTAAAAGAGGCTATGACGAACTTCTTCCACAACTCCACTACTTGTTTCCAGGCTTTGACAAAGGTGAACCCGTTCCCCCTTTCAATTACTCTTCTAATTCACTAATCTTGTAGGTATTGATTGAATCACAAAGAGTTGTGCTCCGCTAAATGCCATCGCTTAGTAAACGTAGGATTTGAGTTTCACTTTCTATGTACTAATCTTATTGTTAGCGTAGGAATTTTGTTGAAAGTCTACTTAATTTGCATGCCGTTGAAATTCTAAATTACTTGTGATGGTTTAAATTCTTTCATGTGATTTGGCCTAAACGAAAGTTACCGCTCTTACGTTTTATCTTATCATTTGGATTAGCTAATAGAAATAATTGCTTTTGTTCTTTTCAATTCGTGCAAATTCTTATTACATCTAAAGCATTATAGTCCTGCATTAACTGCGTTTTCAAACAGGTACCTAAAAGACCCATACATGCTCTTCGTAGCGTGGTGGGAAGGCCAAGCTCCCCAAAATTCGCCTAAACTGGGGAGATGTCGGGAGGCTGCCGAATTTTTCAATAACAACGCACAGGACTTGAACAAAGATACAGGGGGCTGAATTTGAACAAGAGCAGGAAACCAGATTTAAATGAATCAATAGGGAACTAGGCCCTAAGCTTTAAAATGCACAATTAAATTGAAAAACACAAATCCTAAAATTAGTTTCAAGTCATTTAAATGAACATTAACGAGTAATTAGAGGACTTGTAACGAACAAACTGCTAAGCGCCACTTGTTTGCAAGCAAACATCAACTCATAAACGAACATGTTAATACGACTGCAAATAGTGTTAACATGATAGCAGAGAATACCATAATTTGCTTGCGAGTTACAGCTAGAGACCTGAAGTTCACATGAAAGCCTACCTGTAGGAAGCGGAAAGTGATCCGTAGCAAGCTTGCAAGCAACAGTGGATGGTGCATCATGTATACAACTCACATGTAGTTAGTATTAGTTAACTTGCAGGCAAACACGCTAAGCCACTTACAAATAATGCAATGAAAATGATGGCATGTTTATCAGCAAAACATGAAAAATGTGCAATGAATACCATGACATCCCTTCAATCAATAACAACCAACTTGCAAATACACACGACAGCTCCTACGAACACTGGAAGACATGCAGATTCATAAGTGAAGTATGAAGAGTGTGTGTCGAATGTAGTGGGATTCCTACAGTCGATACTAATCAAGATGCAAGCAAACATCAACAAACAACACAAGCAAATATGCACAACACCCATTGCCAATGACGAAAGATTTGCCGTATGCACAACAATACGCCTACAGGCGATAATCAATGACAGACAATGGATGTTACAACACCTTTGCAATCAACAACTCTTCAATGTCAGGCAAATACATCGATCCTTACAAGCAAAGGAGGTTGATATATAGCGAATGCAATCATCTACGAGTTGTTGTAAATGACCTGTCATGCACACGTGTTATCTACAAGCAGAATATAGAAAAACTGTGGTAAATGTAAACACCTACGAGTAGCACTAAGAGATTTGCATTATACAATAGTCTGCCTGTAGGAAGTGGCAGGTGATCCGTGGCAACACTTGCAAATGACAGTAGATGATCCATCATGCATACGACAGCTTGCATACGAGTTTAAAGTGGCAAACTCGTGGTGAACGTGGATTGTCTACAAGTAAAGAGCGTAAGGTTGCAAGTTACCTACATGCGCGACTGGAGATTTCTGAAAGTCCACAGTCCACTGATGGCTTATGAATAAATTTAGCAAATCTTCCAGTGCATGACAGCTCACCTGCAAGAAACAGCGAGTGACTCGTAGTGCAGTGCTACGACCCGCCTACATGCAAAATATACGTTGAATGCAGCCCACTTGCAGGTAACAACGAACGACTTTGGAATGTCTGTTGACGATGCATTACCCACAAAAAAATCCTACAAGGCTTGCGACCCACAACAGCTTGCCCACAATTAGCAATAGACAACCAATAGTGCAGCATAACACCATTGGATTTGCAACACTCATATAAGCAGACAGAAGATGTCTACATGCTTCTAAATAGAACGCTGTGCACACTCAAATAATAGCCATTCGCACAACTGATCATTGCAAGAACACCCCCCATGCATTAAAATGCGCACTAATGCATTTAGAATATGCATATGCATTATGCAAATACACTAAATATACAAAATACGCCTCGTTGTGGCGATATATCGTATTAACATGCAAAATGTATTATATATATATATACACTACAACATGCAAAATGCATTATGCAAGTGCATCATGTAATGTGTAAAATGCATTGTGTAGCAGCAACGCACTATGCTGACATACAAATATATCATGTACTACATACAAGCTTTGAATCATCGTCTTAGTGCGTTATGTAAGCAAATAGGCAAGCATGGATGTGTCATACACACATCATGCAAATATATCATACATTATGGTCATGTATTAAGCTATTGCATTACATATCAACACATCATGCAGGCATGTTTGAGTAGTGAATAATGCAAAATGTCAACATACATGCATACATGTAGTTAAATATCCTCATGAGCCCCGGCGAGCGTAATACGTGCTTACACGTAACGTCTGAGGATGCTGCGCGGGTCAAGAAATGAATTTTAGTTCAAGCCTGATCTTTTGTCGGCAAAATAGATAGAGTCGACATGGCTTGAATCTTCAAACAAATACACGGTCGTGACGTCAACTGTGATATTTATTTTTTACATTCATATTAAGCCTTCAAGACTTATTACAAAAAAAGTTCACTATCAAAGATATAAAATCTACATCGACAAGATCCGATCAACAAAGCAAAGTTATCCAAATCCCCGATGATGGCCGTGTTGACAGAATATCTCAACCAAAGGGGACCCCTATACTTTCAAATGCCTCCCAAATTCCCAAGAAAAATCCAAAACTCAAATTACCGAAAATCCAAGATATTAAAAAATGAAATAAATAATTAAAAACCTAAAGCAAAAATTCATCTACCCTCCCAATAGTTTATCGAGGTGGACAAATTTGAAAACTACTTTAGCTCACAAAGAGCAAATATCTAGTCGAGAATATTATTAGGATTCATTCTCAAATCGTTTCTTGCCAGTAAGGACATGACACTTGTCCTCTAATCGGTGGTTTACCGCCAAATGGTACCACATGTAAATGGTTATGACTGACCCTCTGATCAGGTGATTTTGTTGCCAAATGGCACCACTAAATTACGATCATGGTCAGAGCCCGTATTTCCACCAACGATGTTATATCCTTGAGTAATGAATCAATAGGGTATAATCGATAAGGTACAAAATCTTATGTTAGTTAAGGTGGATTCAAATTTGTCCCCTTAGACAAATATTCAGCCTAAATCTACAAGGTTCCCTTGTACAAAGCAATTATGACTGTTGACAAGGATCCTTCGGTCACGTTGGGTCGACTACCTCCTCTAACTAAGTAGATTAGGAACCATGATGACCCGGGACGACGGAACCATGGGATCTTGATCGGGTTCATCATCATTCCCCCCACCATCTACTTTAAGTGCACGATGATATAAATTTCTATTTTAAATATCTACTATCTACTGCTACTATACGTTAGATACAACGTATGTATTTTGATGACTAGCCTTAATCGAAAGTTTGCTCTTGTTATCGGGAGGGGTAATTAACTATATTATGCAAGCAAACTAGAGAGAAAGCCAGATAAAGAGAACAATAGGCAACACTTACTTAAATTAACTTCAAATAGTAGCAATCATCCACACTCCCAAAAGACAAAGGAGAATTGAAACCAAACGAAACAAAAAGAAAAATAAAAAAAGTCGCTATCCTCAGAACATCCGCAAGCGGACTCCTCACATGTATCGAAAAGTAGGTTAGATAAAAATATGTGCTTAGGGCTAGCAAACCGAATGGTCCACCACAGCAAGAGGTCTAAACGTCCAACCAAACTCCGCCGGCAAATGCTCTCCAAATCAGCCAACCAACAACACCAAAAGAACCAAAGGAAGGATACAGGTGGAGTGGAACTTGCGTAGAGACGAAGAGGTAAGAAGCCCGAGAAGAATATAGCTCACAAGCTATAGAAAAGAGGAGAAGAAGGTGGACAAAGCTCTCAAGCTTTTCCAAGAAGAAACCCTCAGGTTTTGGCAACTTTGCACTCAAATTCATCAACTCTTTTCCTCCCCAAAACATCTTATATTTATAACCAAGAGAGAGGAAACCCAACAGCCACTTCACCTCCAACTAAACCAATAGGAAATAGGGAAAGGGAAGGCCACGGGTTATCCAAAACAGCATCCCCAAAATAGGTGCAGACATCCAAGAGACACACCACAGCAACCAGCCAAAAAGCCAAGGAAATCTCCCCCAAACAGTCACGGGAAACCACCCAGCCATATTCCCAAAGAGTCAGCACAAAGATTACTACAGCCGGCACATGTAACCAGGGAAAAAACACCCGGAAAAACCAACCAAAAGAAGGAACCAAAGAGACACTAGGGAAAACCAACCAGCAAAACTTGGGGAGAGCAAACAATCACCAAAACCGAGAGGGAAAAGGAGAAACCGAGAAGACATAGGGGAAGGGAAAGAGACACAAGCCACTCCACCTTTTTCCATTGATGAGCTTCACTACTTTTTGCCTTTTTGAATTAATGAGCTAAACTTTAGCTCATCTAAACCAGAACTCCAATATCAACTCCCAACCGAAAATCAACAACCACCAAAGGACCCAAGCTAGCAAACCAAGGTCTACCAAGCCCAAAGCACAAC
Source organism: Dendrobium chrysotoxum (assembly GCA_019925795.1). Lineage (NCBI taxonomy): Eukaryota > Viridiplantae > Streptophyta > Magnoliopsida > Asparagales > Orchidaceae > Dendrobium > Dendrobium chrysotoxum. Next base: position 95,697,480 of record CM034305.1, on the reverse strand, counting down.
CTACCATGCTCATAGGATGCCTTCCATCATTGGATAGCTAACAAAAATATAAAATAACTAAAAATAAAATAAAAACCATTGTTCAATAAGAAATACAAAAAAACATGATTGCATCACTATAGGGGCTTATGCCTATAGGAAGCCTAAACTCAGATTATAAAGTCTTAAGAAAATGAGGGCGAAATCTCTGGGTAATATCTTATTTACAAACTCAATCTGCCTTCTGAAATTTACCTCGGAATTTAACATGTTAAAACTCTCCTCACATCCCTACAACCCAGAAAGGAGAAAGGGGCCGCGGAGAGGTCGGGGCGCAAATTTTCGGAGCCCACTGCGAGTTTTCAAATCTTTTGCAAGTCCATGTAAGTCCAACATTGTTCTCATATTTTGTGGGTTTTGACATATTTTATATAATGTTTTTATGATTTTAAATTTAATTTAAAATTATTTTATATTTATGTTAAAAAATTTTTGTTTTATGTGAGTCCCATGTCAAACCAAATTTGACAGTATCTCAGCATCTTCTCCACATTAGGAGGCTTCAATGAGTATGTTAGCATTCCCATCATGCCAAGAAAGTCATGTATGTTCAATGTCGTGAGATATTGCGTCACTAGCCTAGAAAATCAATGTATGAGTCTTTGAACACCTATTTGCAAGCCACAGTGATTCTTCGCCCATCAATAAAGACATTCACGTGTACGTAAATTTTATCCCGCCATGCTAAGAAATGCACGTAAAAGACCAAATTGTCCCGTCGCGAGCATTGCTCACGACTTTCACCCATCAATTAAGAAAACACACATGGGTTTGGAGTTCTTAGGGTTGTGGGATATATACCTTCGAGTGAGCAGCAACAAGGTTGACATCGGTGAAACAGTGGGGCGAGGTCACTCTCTTTTTTTTCTTTTTTTTTTGACTTTTTTTTGGGAAATGGTGAAAGGAGAGAAAGAGGGTTTTCCCTCTTTATGAGAGGGAGAGAAAAATTATTCTCTCTTTATGTAGAGAAAGAAAGAGTGTGGGGGATGGATAGAGGTTGGTGTAGAGAGAGGAAGAGGGGTTAGTGAGGGAGAGAGCTACGTTCTCAATTTTTAGAGAGAGAAAGTGAATGGGAGAGAGCTACTTCTTAAATAATTAAACATAATTTAGAAAACTTTCCTAATTTCCTCCCAATTAAATCAGCCATCTTCCCTAAATAAACATTCCTAATTCCCTCCCAATTTTGGTCTTCTATAATAAGTAATTAAAGGTGGAATCTTTCCCCTTTGAGCCCCTCTCTTCTTGACCGCCAACCATCAGCCAACGAAGATCAGGCATGCGACATTGGTGGTCTAAGGGGTGTGTGATCAAGAGAGATTGAGTGAGGGAGAGGGATCTTGCGTCCATGAGTTTTGTGAGAGGCATGGGTTGGCTTGGTTAGGGAAATGTGAGTGGAGCGAGGGAGATAGTGTGAGGGTGTTATTAGGTATTTTAGGTTTAGTTTTTTTTTTTCTTTTTTTCCTTTTGGTCTTTTCAACTTTTTTTTTTTCTGAAAACGTTGTCCAAAGGCACTTTGAAAGGACAGTAGCCCTTTTCATTTCTTTATTTTATTTGGTTTTTTTAATATTATATACATACTAAGTTAATTTTGATATGCATTTCATTTGAAATAATAAGAATATATTTTTGTCATTTGTGCATTGATTCATTCACCAAATTCTCGTCATTCATTGCATCGACTCTACCTCATTTTGCAGGCACAAAATTCTAATTTTCACCGATCAAAAACCCTGGTCACTATGGGTATCAATCTTAGCTGTTTCAGTTGCTTCAAATGCACCGGTGCTATTTGTTTTGACAATGAACGCCATTTCGGTGATTTTGACTTTCAATCATCGAGTTTCGGACAACTTTCGCGCAACATTATATTTTTTTACTTGTTATTTTAATCATGCACATTTGAATCTATCTTAGAGTTGTTATTGAGGTCAACAAATAATTTTCATAAGTACTTCGTTGCTAAACAAATCAGAATTCGTTAGCCAGTTTCTATTCAAGCTCATGTGTTCACCCATCTATCAAATTTTGCTTTTTCAGGCCTCTCCACTATATAATGGTGAAATTGCTAGCAACAACAACAACAACAACATCAAGCCTTTATCCCACTACGTGGGGTCGGCTACATGAATCCTTTTTCTCCATTGTGTCCTATTAAAAGTCAAATTCTCGTTTAAATCTAATAAAGAAAGATCATTTCTAATATTTTCTAACCAAGTCTTTTTAGGTCTACCTCTACCTTTCTTAACATAAGTCAAATCTAAGACCTCTACTTTCCTAACCGGGTCATCGGGAGGCCGCCGTTTTACGTGACCAAACCATCTAAGGCGACTCTCTCTAATCTTATCTTCCACTGGAGCTACTCCAACCTTTTCACGGATTGCTAGCAAATTAGAAAATTTGATAGTTAATTATAGTTCAAATTAGGAATGAAGGATGCGAAGATGTAAGCACATGGAAGTTGGGAAAGTATGGTTCGGTTTTTTTTAGTTCTGAAAGATGCAGGTTCTACATAATCAACCAATCTTTTTTTTGTGAGCTTTTAGTGTAAGAATTTTCTAAGGATAATTAGGATAATATAATAACCTTTCTAATCTTAATCACATGGAAGTAGTTTTATTCCTTCCTCTGTACCGCTTCACAACTAGTGTATGCCATATTAGTTTGTTTTAATGAAGTATCGTATTTACTTGGTTTCCTTGTAATTTTTAACAAACAGAACTTCATTGTCTTAATTTATGGAGAGAAAATCATTTCTTGCGTGAGAGGCATAATGTAGAGTTAGATTATTAGATGAATTCAATGGTATGTGTTGGTACATGAGATGATGAACTTGAAAAGGACCTACTAGATTCTATTCTAAATAATCACAATATGCTTTTCATTTCGTTCCTTTGAGATTAATTATCTGTAATTTAACAAATTTGAACCAGAGTTTCTTGCTAAATTTTAGTTTTTTTTTATGAAAACCTTGGTTAATCCTTCTCATTAAAATAAAAGATTATATAAAAAATTACAAAAAGATAATGAAAAAGAGAATAAGTTGAAGTTTATGAAAGAGGTACAACTAAGTACAAGTTGAGAAAAGCTCTAGAAGACTAGAAGGGAGTGTCTCTCTTCTAGGATACAATTGATTTTAATCAACTTCTTTGCTTTATAGTTTGTTGACCAAAAATCTAAAGCAAGCAAGATTGATGCTGTCAAACTAGAGAATCTTTTTTTGTTAGAAAAGCACCTAAACAGTTCTTTCATCCTATATAATAAAATTAGCTTTTTTTTTAGATAAATACATGGCATTTCATTCATTTCAAATGACAAATATGGAAAATGCATCCCATAGCTCTTGGAAGTCATTATTGATATGAACATTTCTCTAAGTAGAGAAAGTTGAGTCTATGTTTTCAATAAGAGAAGATTTATCAAAAAAAATTAAAAGCCTCCCCTAAATATTGAAGATAGTGCCACAAACAAAGAAGATATGGAAGTCATCCATAATTTTATCTTTGCACATACAAATAATAATGCTTGTAACCCTTTTGTTGAGTAAGGAGACCTTACTAGAAAATTTTCTTATATAAAGAAATCAAACAGAAACTGAAAATTTGAGGGGAGTGATAGATCTTTCAAATTAAGAGCAGTTTGGATTATGAACGCTTCCATGCATCAGAACAGGGAAAGCACCACTAGATGAAAGAAAACAATACACAATGTCCTGATTGAATCAACTTCAAACATATTGATAAGAGATAGAAAAGTTCCTTTCATGATAAGGAATAAACTCTTTCCATAACCTATGCTAACCACTGCTAATAATATGAGATAAAGCAATAAAATTATTACAGTTTTGACAATAGTGAAAAGATAATTGAATTGAAATGCAATGGAGCAATCATTAATCCTTTTGTCCTTTCAAAAGTTAATGTTTTTACCATCACGAACTTTCTAAGAAATATTGAGAAGAAATGAATGAAAAACTTTAGACTCCTTTAATAAAGTTGGAGCAATAATAGGATCTTACTACACCAGAAACCTAATGGAATCAAATTGTTAAAATATTTATCATGCATGATAGAGCTAATAATATAATCTTTGCTTGGTTGAATAGACATCCAAATACATTTATCAATGAAAGACAACTTAATCATGCTTATATCTTTAATGCAAGACCACCCTTGTTGTTAGCCCTACTTAGTCTTCCACTTGATAAGATTTAGACCTTTAATATTACCAATCTTTTTGATAGCCCAGTTAGGAATCCAAAAGTTAGGAGGACATCGACAGACGTTTTCGACAGGTTTATCGGCGTAGGAATCGTAGATCGACGGTTACGATTCACAGTCTTTATTTTTGATGCGTTTATGTATTATGTTATGTTTGTTTACTAGTTCCGTTTGTACTCTTTTATTTGAGTCTATTGGAGTTGTAGCCCAAGAGGCATTTGAGTCTTTTCTTTATTTTATTTCAGGCCTATATATTGAGGCCTCATGTATTATAATGGGAGGATGATTACCTAATGAAATTTGAGATTTTACTTTCTCTAGAGCTTGTGAGTTCTTGAGTGTTGAAGTCCCAAGTGTGGGCAAAGAAATACCCACCAGTTGCGGAGGTGCTCCGGGCTCGTGGTCCGACTCTCTCTTCCTTCCCACCGTCGACCTCACCACTTGCCAACTACTCAAACCGCCGACCCTAGCCACCGGAATCCCACCCCCACTACCGGCCTGCACACCCCAACCGAAATCTCCCTCCCTCTCCCTAGCCGCCGCCCATTGGGCTTTTCCCACCGCCGGCCGCCCCTCCTTAAGCCGTCACCACCACCCCATAGCCTTCCCCATGCCGCTGGCCACCCCACTTCCCCACCAAGAATTTTGAAATTCAAAATTCGAAGTCCATAAATACATTCCTAAAATAATCCTCCCAATTAGGAAGGTTTATTAATTTGAATTCAATTCAATATTTGAATTCACATAATTCCCTCCCTAATAAATTTCAGTTAGGAAACCTCTCTAAAATTAATTAAATTTGAGATTAATTTCAGATTTGATTTCAATCAATAATTAATTTCCTTGGCCCACATACATCGTACCTAGACACCCTTGTCTCCCTTCATGTGGCCGGCCCCCCTCCCCTTGCATTTTCTCTTTCCTAGTCACCTCCTAATCCCAATTAAATTCCCCCTAATCTCCTCCTAATGTCGTCGGCCCCTCTCCCATGATTCCTCTCTTCCCACCTGCAGGCTCCGAAAATTCGGCCCCGGTCTCCCCGTTGCTTTTTTCAGGGAGTTTTAACGGATTAAGTTTCGGGGTAAATCTTGGAAGGCAGATGAGTTTGTAGATAAGACACTACCCAGAGATTTCGCCCTTATTTTGCGAGGACTTTATGATCTGAGTTCTGGTTTCCTATAGGCGCAAGCCCCTATAGTTAATTACTCCTCCCGATCACGAGAGAGAACTTTCGATTAAGGCTAGTCATTAATCAGATATATGGAAATACGTCCATCTGGCATATAGTAGTAGCATGGGCGTAGAGTTTTGGGAATTAATATTTAAAATTTAAAATTTCACCATCGTGCACTTAAAGCAGATGGTGGGCGAATGGATGATGGATTTGATCAATATCCCATGGTTCGTCGTCCCGGGCCATCGTGGTCCCTGGTCTACTTAGTCAGAGGAGGTAGTCGACCCAACCCAAGGTTTAAAATTGCGCAATTGAGTATTGAGGCATTTTTCGTTCGTGAGGCGAGGCGTAAGCCTCAAGGCGTTTTGAGGCGTAAGCCTCAAAATCTAAAAAATGCGTAAAGTCAAAATAAAAGTTAAAAATAACTTTTTATATAATATCAAAATAATATGTTAAAAGATGACATATTAACTTTTTATTGAACTATGAAGTAACAAATTTACATACATATGAAATAAATATTTGTATAAGATGTAAAGTGTCAAGTGATAAATTATGTGAAATAGAATTGAAATCCAAATATTACAGGAACAAAACAACATAAAATATATGAATTGCATAAAAGTATCATATAACATTAAGTTCAACTCTAATTTTTTTCTTTCTCAGTTGCCTACTCATCTACCTTTAATTCCTAAAGAAAGTTGAAATAATTGGCAACAACTCAGAAATCATATGTATTATCATTACTAAGGGGATTTTTATTTGAGTCTCTGTCATAACAAATTGGTCTCTTTCCTACCTCATTCTATAGGGCCAAATACCTCTCAATCTGCTTCTTTATTTATTTCAGTCATCTTTGTCTTTTATAAATGTTTGTCATCAACATAAAGATAATACTCCAAAATTTTAAGAGGAAATGGTGATAACGTGCGGCTTTCTAGTGATCCCCTGTGGCGGCTAAGACGGTTGTGGCTACAGTCAAGGCGGTGGGCTAGAGGTCGAGGCAATTGAAAGGAAGTTGTTGTGGCTTAGGGGTGCAAGAAGGCATAATTTTTTTGGGGCTTTTCTATAGGATTTAGGTAAGTTTTAAATAAAAAAATACATAGATAGAATGAGGCGTACACCTCATGCCAGCGAGGCGAGGCGCAACTCAAGGCGGGCATCTTCCAAGATGAGGCGTAAGCCTCATAAAAAAAGCTTGAGGCGTAAGCCTTGAGACGTTTTTTACTGGAATTGCGTTGAGGCGGGCCTCAAGGCGAGCCTCATATTGCGCAATTTTAAACAATGACCCAACCTGACAAAAAGATCCTTGTCGGCAGCCATGGGTTGCTTCGTCCAAGGGTACCTTGTAGACCTGAGGTGGATGTTTGTCTAAGGGGACAAATTTGAAGCCACCTTAGCTAACAGAGGGCTTTGTGCCCTATTGATCATATCTTATTGATTCATATCTCAAGGATTTGATGCCATTAAGGAACGTATCGGCTCTGGCCATAACCGCTATTTTGTGGTGCCATTTGGCTGCAAAAACCACTCGGTTTAGAGGGCCCCGGGTCATAACCGTTTATCCTGCAGTGCCTTTTGGCGGCGAAACTGTCAGTTAGAGGACATGTACCACATCCTTATTGGCAGGAGACTGTTTTGAGAATGAATCCTACTGATATTTTCGACTAGGCATTAGCTCTTTGTGAGCTGAAGTAATTTTCAGATTTGCCCACCTCGACAAATTATTGCGAAAAGTGGATGGATTTTACTTTAAGTGTTTTGACGGTTGAGTTTAAGTTTTAAATATTTAGATTTTGGGACTTTTAGAGTTTTTGGATTCTTGATGAGCATTTGGGTGGCATTTGAATTATTTGAAATTAATCCCTCCGATTGAGATTTGCATTTAACACGGCCATCATCGAGGTATTCGGGGTCATTCATTTATAGATTGAACCTTGTCGACTCCGTCGGGATGTCGACAGAGGATCGGGTTCGAATTACGCTCATTTAATGACCCATGTAGCATCCCTAGACGTCACATGTATTTCTACAACATGCTCGTCGGGGCCCATGCGGGTTTCATACGTTTCGAACCTTTGTTGATAAATTTCACTGTTCATAGGCCTTGAAGGCCTAATATGATCGTATAAAACAGATATTCTGGTCGGCATCTTGACCGTATATCTGTTTTATGATTCAAGCCGTGTCGACTTCTATCTACTTGTATAGAAGGATCGGGCTTCGTAGGCTTTATCTCTTTGTTTGTGAATTTTTTTTGTTGAAGGCCTTGAAGGTCTAATATGAACGTATAAAATAAATATTTTGGTTGATCTCGCAACCGTATACTTGTTTTATAGTTCGAGCCGTGTCGACTCCTATCTACCCGCATAGAAAGATCGGGCTCGAACTTAAGTTCATTTATTGACCTGCGCAGCATCCCTTGACGTCACGTATGTATCTAAAACATGCTCGTCGGGGCTCATGCAGGTTTTGTTATACATCCCTTTCTGTGTACCTATGTGTATACAAATTATGGTGCATGTGCGGGGATATTCTGGATATTCGACAAGACTTCTATGACAGCTCGTAGAAGTTTGTGTTTGTTGTAACATTTCTGTATTTGCTCGTTCAGTACAGGTAGACTGTTGTACACTACTTGTTATTTTTTGCAGATGGATTGTAATGCACTAACGAATCTCCTGCTTATATTCTTAGGTGCTTACTCTTGCTATAATTCTTTTCTTCTTTACTTACGGACAACCTGTTGGATGCGAAACAGGTCTCTTGCGGCGACTCATAAGCATTTGCATTAGTCGCCAATTGGTCATCTTTTGCTCGTGAAGGATCTGCATCTGGCCTTCATTGTATAACTGTTGAACTGATTAGGCTACATTCACCATCAGTTTTTTCGTGCTTGCCAAGCTGGTGAGCTATTGTATTTGCTATGCATGTTGATTTTCAGTATTTTGTATATAATCGTGGCCCCCACTTGCTAATTAACCACCGCCATTTGAGGGGATATTGTAGCATTCACCATATGTCCCTCGAATTCATTCGTAGTTTGACGATCGTATCGCACTTGTTTGTATATATTTTACTGTTGTTCACAAACACCCACAAGTCTCCTATAGTAGCTCGTAGGAGAATGGTCATATTCATTGCATATCGGTCTTATACTTGTGGGCGACACCCTCTTTCAGTGATTTGGTGCGATGTGCATACTTTAACTAAGGGTCGTACAACCCGTGACATGTAACAGTGCGATACTTTGTTCTTTTTTGAAGACATATGTTCACGGGATGTACGAGCCGCCTAACTTTAACAGCTGGCGTGCACGCTACTTAGAGCACCTGTGACAGACGATTCCCACTTTATTATGAAGGATTTAACCAGAAAATTATCGGAGATATACATGGGTTCTTACATGTTTACAATTAATGTAAATGTATTTTTGTTGAAAAAGTAAATAATTTTTTTACTTTTACTTTTCCTCTTTTTAAGATAATTACCATCCGTATTCAGGTGTATTTACGCTCGTATTTCACCTGCTAATGAATACTCTAGGAATCCAAGGCCAGAGCCTCAAAATAGCATCTTAGGATCCTAGGCTCATGGGGCCCGCGGGTGTACCTTCTTTGTTTTCTAACAAGGGGATCCTAAGCTGGTAGGGCCCACAGGTGTACCTTCCCCGTTCTTTAGCAAAAGAATCTAAGTGGTGGGGCCTGCAAATAATCTGAATTTCGTATTATAAATAGGAGGGGGGCTCAACTCATTTTCTTCACCTTTCATCTCTACAAGGAGTTTTGGTGGATAGTGTTGCTAGGGAGCTTAAGTGTGCGCAAGTCAAGAGCTAGGAGGAAGGAAATTTGGTTCCCACTTGGTGAACTACTAATTCTCCTACGAGTTTAGCATAAGTTGTATTCGGTTAAAATTTGATTTCATTCATCTTTAATTTTCAGTGTCGAGAGCCTAGGGTGTCGTGTATTTTATTTTTTGTTGACTTAAAATTTTAGGTGGATTTTAATTTCTTTGAAATTTTTCAAGTCTTGGATTTTGTTGAAATTTTCGGCAGCACTCTGGCGTTGTCCCCGCGTAGGGGGCTGCATCAGAAGTATAAAGCCTTCCCGCCTGCCAAGAAAGGCAATCACGGTAGGTGTCAAGTGACACCGCGGCTGTAGTCTCATTCCCCGCTCGCTAAGAGAAGCTGTCACGGGGTCTTCAAGCATTTATTTAAAACACATTTTCTCGCCTGCTAAGAAAAGCAGTCACGGGTATTTAATTTTCTTTTCATACAAATTTCTCTGCCTGCTAAAAAAAACAGTCACGAGTACTTATATTTCATGTATACGAATTTCCCCGCCTGCTAAGAAAAGCAGTCACGGGTACTTATATTTCATGCATACGAATTTCCCCGCCTGCTTAAAAAAACAGTCATGGGTACTTATATTTCATGCGTACGAATTTTCCCGCCTGCTAAGAAAAACAGTCACGGGTACTTATTTCATGCATTGAAATTTAAAATGCTAATATCGGGTTTATACCTTATGCGCAGCGATCGAGACGACGACGATGAATGGTGGCGACGAAGGGAAGACCTGCGATGTACAATTCAATATTTTTTATCATTTATGCCATATAATCAAATAAATATTTTTTTTAAAAATAAAGGCTAGAGAGGGAAAATCTCTCTCCAATTTTAGAGAGAGAAAGAAAGAGTGAGCTCTCTTTCTAAAGAGAGAAAGAGAGGGAAAGAGGGCTTTTCGGTGGAAGAGGCTTAGCGTAGGAGATTGGGGGAGTGAGGTTAGAGAGAGAAAATCTCTCTCTCTCTCCAATTTATAGAGAGAAAGAGAGGGTGAGTTCTCTTTCTAGAGAGAGAAAGAGAAGGAACGAAAGGGTATTGGTGGGGAAGGCTTAGGATGCTTAGGAGGGTGGGGGAGTGAGGTTAGAGAGAGAAAATTCCTCTTTCTCTAATTTTTAGAGAGAGAAAGAGAAGGGATAATTTTTTTCTCTCTAGGAAGGAAATTTGGAGGCATGGTGGAGAGGAGAGATGCTTGGGATGGAAATGGAGTCATACATGAAGAAATTTCTTTCTCATTCTAGAGAGAAAATTTTCTCTATCTAGGTTAGAGAGAGAAAGTGGGGGATGATGGAGATTTTGATAGGAAATGTGTAGGATGTGTGTAGGAATATTTTTTGTGAAGGGTGGTGGGTGGTTTATGGGATGGATGTGGATATATGGAAGAATTAGGGTTTAGGGTTAGGGTATGTTTTGAGAAAGAGAGGTTGGAAGAAGAAGAAGAAGATGAAGGAGAGGAAGCAGAAGAGAGGAGAGGAGGAAAATGGAAGGAAATGAGGGGGAAAATGGAGGGAAGAAGAGTGAGGAAGAAAAATGGAGAAGGGGAAGAAGAGGGAAGGAAAAAGAAGAAGAAGAAGGAATGGAGAAGATGAAGTAGAGAAGGAGAAGAGATTACCTTGAGCTTTGAGAGAAGAGGGAGGAGGGAGCTTGGCCGGCCGGCGGGTTGGCGTCGCACTAGAGGGAGAGCCGAAAGGGGGAGGGGGGGGGGGGCGGCCTTCTTGCGTGAGAGGGAGTCGTGAGATGAGTGAGGGGTCGGTTGGGATGAGGGGTTTAAGTGAGATGAGTGTTATGTGAGGTTTAAGTGAGGGTAGTTTAGGAATTTAAAAAAAAATCTTTTTTTTTAATCTCTCTTTCTCTCCCTCTCTTTAAATTAAAAAAAAAAAATTAAATGTCATAAAATAAAATAAAAAATTTTAAATTGGGCGTCGAGTCGGTCGCCACGTTATCACCCGCATACGTTGTCGCCTCGATTTGCGTGCAAAATTTAAAATTTTTGCCTATCGGTGGCCCCAATCAATATGGGTGTCAATTTTAGCTATTTCTGTTGCTCCGGACGCATCGGCGCTGTCCGTTTCGCGAACGGAGGCCATTTCGGCGATTTTGGGTTTTGGGTCGACACACGTCGGGTAAATTATGCGTGATTTCACGCTCTTTTGCTTTTGTAATTCGCCTTGCGCGGTCGACTCGACCCCGACATTAGCATTGAGGTCAACACCACCTCAATTCTTTTCATTCGAATTTGAAATTAAATTCAAAATTCTTTCCCTCCAATTCCACTTAATCTAAAATTAATTTCAGATTTCTAAGTATTCTTCCTAACCCAAACCTAAACCTAAACCTAGCCGCCCCCTCTCTCCATCTCCTCCTACCCGAGACCCCCACCCGCCCCTCTCCTCCCTCTCTACTCACAAACCGCCGACACCTTCGTCTCCCCGAAGCGAAGAGAGCTTGTCCATAGATGGCGGATCCCGAAGTTGATCATGACGAGTATAGACAAATAGACATTCTACAATAGCCGTTCTTTGATCTGGGATTTGGTTTCGACTTCACCGTGGAAGAGTACGTCTAGTGCATTCTGTACACGTTGGCGGACGTTATCGAAGAACAACTACCATCTGAACCTTGGCAAATCACCGGACGATACACTCCTCCACCGCCGACCACCTTCTCTTGGATCAAGGCCATTGGTGTCGCTACCATCTTAGTGGCATCGTTCAGTATGCTGAAAGCCTCTCTTCGTTAAACCCTTATATTGAGTATCTTCAGCTCCATCTTCCTAGTGGTAATCTCCTTCCTCGTATGTTTCGTCTTTCTCCGCTAAAGCCTAAGAGTGAAAGAGTGAGAAGATGCTCAAGGTGAACTTCTTGTTATTAAGTGTTGGATTTTGTTATGAGCATATAACATTTACTATTGTCTTTGGATTTTTGATTGAATTGTTTGGTTAATCTCAGGAGCACTTCTTTACCTAAACAAGTTAAATATTTTGAATTCCGAAATCTATCTTTATTGCAAGCAATAATTTTATATTGACACGTTTTGATCAATTACTAATTTTAATTTCTCAAGTAACTCCTATAAGTTTCACATCAAAAAGAAAGAGAAGTATATAGAGAAATATAAGTGGGCACATAACTAATAAACACAGAACTAATAACATTACCGTTTTAATATCACCTATCCTTTGGATAGCCCAATAAGGAATTCAAAAATAGGTACCTTTTTAGGAAATATAAGAGAGCAAATAATTAATGAACACAATTCTACCATATCTGGAAAAAAGTTACCTTTATAGGAATAGGGCTTTGAATGAATATTGCCAAAGAGAGTATTCCAAAAAGGATGTTGAATGATTTTTATCACAAAGGGATGAGTTCTTGAAAGGAGAAGATTCAAGGGAATAACTCAAAATGTTGGCAGAAGGGTACCCATACCAAGTTGCTTATGAAGGTAAATCAAGGAGGATTTGGAGAAATTATTTTGAGGCTAGAAACTTTTTCAAAGATGATCAAAATATTCTCGAGAATATTTGCTTTATAAGGAAGCACCACAAAATTACAAAAACTCATCCGTGAATTGGAAACTATTAATAAGTGGCTCCCCATTTTTAAAATAACAACCATCAATCCTATTATGTAGCATTTTATGTAAGATATCATCAATAATAATAAAGAGAAGAAAAGAGGGGGTCCTTTGTCTAAGGCCCTTGGAGATTTTAAATTGTTTGCTTTGATCTCTGTCAACAATGTTCTGAGAATAATGTTCTGAGAAGTTCCATAAGAGAGAATTGATGATCCGAGAGATAAATATAGGAGGAAAGAAATGACCCGGAATTGTATTATGAAGAAAGTCCTACACGAAATTATTTTCAAAATCTTTATTTTATAAGATAAAATTCCTTTTTTTTGCTTGATAGTAGAATGATTCAATTCATGTGCAACAACTATACAATCAATAGTTCCTCTTCCAGCAATAAAAACTCTGAGAAATTTTAACCAAGTGGAGAAGAAAACCTTGGAGTCTAGCTGAAGCTTTTTTTTTTTTTAAAAGCTTATTTTCACTAATTCCTCGTGATGATTCAAATTCCAAAAGTAGCATCTGGTTCTTTCATATGAAATTATGGAATCATGATTTTGTCATTCTAATTGTCACCTTGATAGCCTGTTCTTCAGTTGAATGAGGTATCATCTTTTTATTACCTTGTCCTCAATTGCTTCCTCACTTAGATGCTCAATCATCATGTCCTTGAAGTTTTTCTGCACATTGAATCGTATCTTATAAATCCTCGTTGTATATTGTTCGGCCTTTGTTTTAATGCTAACATAAAAATGTTAAATGCAGCCTTGAAATAGTTCTCATAATTGAATTTGCTTCAGAAGTTCTTCTAAAATCGTCTTTACTTTCCACCAGATCACTCGACTGTGGGAAGTTCCTGCCACAACTCTTTTAAAGCTTACCATACCATCACCATCAGGAGAATGGAGCAGATTTCAAGCCGCTGCCAACATAGCCTTGTGCCCCACTGTACTTCTTTATTATTTTAGCTCCTTCATCACAATGGACAGGCGGCTTGTGTTCATCATTCCTCACTATAATTTTCCTCTCTGGTCCATTGTTCTCTTCATTAGCATCTGCCTTGCAATCGCCCACTTCATTCTTGAGAATGAACCTCCAGAAACCGAAAGGACAGCTACAGCAATTGTTGCATTTGTGATGAGTGTTGTCTGGATCTCAACAATGGCAGGAGAACTGTTGAACTGTTTATCAGCAATAGGTACAATCATGGACCTTCCACCTGCAATCCTTGGTTTGACAGTGCTGGCATGGGGAAATTCAGTTGGTGATCTTGTTGCTGATGTAGCACTGGCACGGGCTGGGCACCCGGCAACTGCCATTGCCGGATGCTTTGTAGGTCCCATGTTCAACATGCTTGTGGGGCTCGGCTCGGCACTTGTGATGGAGACTGCAAATTTGTACCCTGAGGCTTACAAGCTCCAGTTCCATGTCAGCATTGTGGTTGCATTTGTGTTCCTTCTACTAAGCCTCATGAGCTCCCTTTTAGTTGTGACCTGGTTCAGGTTTCGGGTCCCTAGGTTCTGGGGCTATTCCCTTATGGGGCTCTACTGCACATTCACTGCTTTGAGCCTGTCAATCGCAGTTCTTTCCAGATGAATTGGGTATTTATGTTCTCCGGCGAAAGCGGCTCGAGAATATCAGTAATTGTTTCTGGTTGGGTGTTATATTATGGCTGTGTCTAGCACAGCAAGATCAAGCGATTTATGGAGTTTGCATCACTGTTACGGCTAGCAAGCATAAGAACAATGGTATGTGATCTCCTTTATCCTCAGGTTTTTTGTGATCGGCTCATGTGATTAGATATTCAGTTCTTGTAGAGATGATTATAATATTGCATTGTTCTATAAATAAGTAGGATGATGACATTTTTGGCTAGCTTTTTTTACTGTATCACTTCATTAAAGATTCATAATAAGCTAATCCCAAATAGTTTTTCCGAGGCTAATCATTATGAAGAAGATGCTGATTAGATAATTTGATCAAATATTTATGTAGGACATAGCTTGAGAGACTTTGATGTTGCATATTCTTTGGTTTCTCCCTCCAATCAAAAATGTAAAATCAGCACCTTTGAATAGTTTTTCACCCTTAATGATAAAACTAAATTCTTTGTGGGTCTAAGTTTGTTGGCAGTAGAAGTCTGGAAAAAGCATGAGACCACTTCTGAGGTCATTTGGAGGAGCTGTGGCGTTCAGTTCAAGCAGCTGTTGTTGCGGTGGAAATTTTCTGAATTGCGTTGGAACAGATTCTAGTCCGAATAGGCTTATTTTTATTAAATGATTAGCTCAAAAGATAAGGCTGCTCGTGAAAACTTGAACTTCAGTATAGGGCATAAAACGAATTGTTTTAAAAAAAAAAACTAAGACCTTGATTTTATTTTGGTTTCCTTTTAAATTATATTAAATTTAATATGGTTCCTAATTTTGTGAATTTTCAAAATTTTACTTTAGTTTAAACTTCAAAATAGGGAGAGATTATTACATGCGGAGATAGGATATAGAAAATTGTTCGGATTTGTTTTTATGAACAGTAAAGACACAGTGGTGAGTTATAAAAGCGTAATTTGCTGCGTTTTTACTGTTCACAGAGATAAACCGGACGATTCTCTGCGTCCGATCTTCCCACGTAATAATTTATCCAGTATAGGACTATTATGCCAGTTTCAAATAACCAATTGACTACAAACTTTTACTAGTTAAGTCTTTGTGGGATGTAAAAGTTCTTAAGGCAATATTACTTTGGTCAAAATCAGCCAATCAAATAATTCCCATTAGCCTCACTATATACGCATTCAGTAGAGTATATCATTGTGCCCTATTAGATTTACTCGAATTCGAACTCATATATATATATATATATCTTTTATGAATAAATCCTCTTTTTTTATTTCTTTACCTGCTCTACACCCGAAGCCCTAAAATCAACCAGTACAGGTAATCAAACCAGCTTTAGAAAGAACCCACTGAGAATAATATGACAACTAAAGCATTACATCCATTCTTCCTTCAAGAAACTGATCCCTGACATCATCAAATAGTTTTACAGTAGTGCAGATAAAGTGATTGAAAGGAGAGATCTTTAGCAAGCGGGATGGATAATTTTACCAGCCGTCTGTGAGTTTCTTAAACAACTTTACAAGCTAATCCTGTCATTTACATAATTACAAAATAGAATGCTGGCAACTTATTTCCATTAGAGAAGTTGAATATATTCTTAGTATATACAAATATGGATATCTCACCAAGCAACTCTCTCATAAGCTTCTGTGAATCAGCATGAGCTCACGTTGCACTGTGAGGAAGCAGCTATCACAGAATACTGTTTCACACGAGATGGGAGCCAAAAGAAGCTTCTGACTTCAGCCGCATGTCCAACAAGAATCCCAGCCAACTAACGCTTAGACAGCATGGTCCCCAAAAAAATCCAACAAATCCATGAAATCATGAGTTTCCAATGTTGGCCACAAATGGCACAAGTCGCTTGTAGTCCCTCTTCCGACCGAGGGCGCAGGTATCAAGAACACGACCAAGTATCATGCGAGTATTCTGAAGGGATATCTCCCTCTGTGACTGTCCACCATCAGCAGTAGCATGAGTTGTAGACCCCACCCCAAACCCAGACCCGGCGACGTACTGCAGTTGCCCACTCTTAGCCTTGAATGAACTTTGGGGCGCTAGTATACTTTGCAAAGATTTGTCACTTAATCCATAACCATTCTCAGTTGAACCAAGTTCGTCAACATGATCGCCTGCTAAGGTGCTGCAACTTTGCAAAAGTGCTTCTAGCACACTTAATGCCTCCCGGCTTAAGTTACTTTCCACTAATTGTGATACAATGCCATAGACATGAGGGCTCTGAGCTGCATCGACTGGGGTTTGATGGAGGAGAGCTTTGAGCAGTAGGAGTATCACGCGCTGGTAGTCAACTGGCCCTCGCTCAAGAAGTCTTAGTAGATGTCCAAATGCTAATGAGGAGTGTTTTGGAAACCATTCAGCGCAAATGGCTGGTGATGCACGTGTGAAGAGACCTTCAGTTGAAGTTATCTCACCTTGCGAATAAGCTAAGAAGACCTCTGCGAGGTCATACAAAGACTTCTTGTGGCACCAGTATGAAATGTTTGAAGCAACCAAACATGCCTTTTGGTACTGATGTTGGAGGGGTGATGCTGATCCAACAAGAGGCAAGTCCTTGTTCAGCTGCAACCCTAACCAAGGCAACAAACCTGTGATGTGCATTAATAGACGTGTCTCTGGGCTCCCAAATATTGAATCACAGCTAGGGATGGTTATTTTTGATAGCACCTCGATTGCAGATCCATGGCTAATGGTGGACATGAGTCCTTTAAGGACTAATGGTTGCACTCCTTCAAATGTTGGCACCTTCCCACCAGATGGCAATGACTCTGGACCAGGGCGTGATTCTTCCCTTTGAAGCTCTGCACCATTAGGACCATAGGTGTCAAACTCATCTCGTGGCACACTTGATAACAACACATTCTCAGTTGTTCGATCATGTAATGACAGACGATCAATCACACGGGAAAACAACTCTAGCACCTGACAGTACACATGTATAAAGTCTGTATGCATCATAGCAACACACCCCCAAAAAAGCTGTGGATATAGGATAACCTTCTCGGGCTCCATATTCTCAACCATCACTTGTAATGTTAGGAGAATCTCCATAGCAAAGCCTAAAACAGGCGGTACAGGATTTCCCAAGCACCTGTGAAGGCATCGGAGTAACAACACGCAATTATCACTTTTCACGCTAGGCCTAAGAGCTCGATATATTTGGTGGGAACGACAAGCAAGGTGCCTAGAAGTGCACTCCACTGCCCATTTGAGTGCCTCGATACCCCAAGTCTCACGAAGGTCTCCTTGGAAAAATATGGCATCAACCATGTCCAGTACGAGTGCAGATAGCAGTGCAGCACTAGGTAGTTCTATATGAGCAGGCGTTGAATCTTCATTCTCCCACATTAAACAACCACGCTTAGACTGAATATACTTTATAAGGCTTTCTACTTTATGCTTATTTTCTCCTTCACTGTTTGCAGTTCCATATAGCTCCAAATGCCGACCAGCAAGGGAGTAAAGCAAATTCACAAGCAAATTCTTGCAATGCTCAAGCACAATATCCTCTGAGCTATCCATGGAAACACATGTAACATGGAAGAGTAAGGGCAAGTTCTCACGAAAATCTTCATCATTCTCATATGCAATTTCAGCAAGTAAAATTAATGCTATATCCGCACGTGATAATGAGTGTTGATGTCCCTGCAGGGCTGATTGAAGTTCAGTAGCATTAATGCCATGCAACCCACCAATTGCTTGGTGCAAGATGTCTTCACCAGAGTTGGGTGTATCAATAAAGATGTCTCCACTGTCCCTTGACACGTGACGGCTTCTCAGATTTCCCGTTGAACCTCGGACGCCCATCAAAGGCCCTGACATATTCATCAATGATGGAAGCAACTGCCCTGACCGGCCAGCAGAAGCAGCAACAATGTTAACCTCAGGAGGCATTGGGCTTAATGGGCCCGAGATGCTTCGGCCTGTCACAGTTGAAGTCCTCCAGCTCAAATTCCCGCTAGCATTCTTCAGATGACCATCAAGAGATCCTCGAACAAGCAGAGGTGACATGTGAGGTTGGCTATCTACAACAGTTGCAAGCTGTGCCATTGTTGGTCCTTGGGAGAACTCCAGAACAATGTTTGCAGTAGGGTCCACCTTTCCTGGCCTAACAAGATCCTCACTATCCTCTAACATCCTCTGAGATAACTCGCAGACCAAGTGATCAATGGTTTGCTGTGGGCAGATGCGTGCAAGATACAAACTCACACGTTTGGCAACTGAGAAATATGTGGCGAAAGCCCAACTAATTTCTGCCGATGGATTTGAATCGCAATCTTCAATTCCTTTGGTGACCAAAAAGTCCAAAACTGGTATGATATTCCGTGTATTGCTTGCAACAGTGCTCCATAATTTCTCAATCTCATCAGGAAACTGATCCCCATGCTTCCAAGTGACATAATAAAGACTTTTAAGTAATCTCTCACTCCACCCAGATTCCCATAGTTTCAAGAAATTTAAGTTCTCAATCCACGGAGCCATACACGTAAGTACTTGATGCTGTGCAATTATGTCCACAGCATCAAGTAGACGCTGCATGATTTCTTCACATAGCTGCTCGCTCAGTTCTGGGTGGTCTTTGGCAAGTTTAGCGGATAATTTATATTGAAACTGTTGGTAAGAGTCAGGAAGGTTGCCGACTACAGAAGCTCTATAATGACTGGCACTCTCAGTATCATCCTCAGCCCACTCACGAACAGAGAGTGTTTCCAACATTTGAAGAGCATCATCACGAATTTGCCTGGAAGGATCAACCACCTTATAAAGAATCAAGCTAACAAGCCTCTGTACCTCACACTTTGGAATCTCTAATCTCATGTACACTTCCGCCAGGACACTGAAGTAACCATCTGCCAAGAAGTGAGGCTCCGAAGCGTAGCACTAGAACAAGAGAAATAATTGTTTGTTAGGAAGATTCTTTTATATAGAATATAAGTGAACAGAATAAACAAAATTAACCTAATTGTATTGCGCCTAATCTCCAAAAGGGGGAAGGTATAGGATACCAAAATTAAGATATCTACTATCATGTATAACATGTTTACGAAGATTTACTTAATGTATATGAGGGGCAAATTTTCTAAACAAGCATGATCTCTCTGCTTTTTTATGTTGCTATGTCTAAACGAAGAGGGATTTGTGTACCCAACATCTTCCAAATAACCAAACTAGCTTTTCATGGTGAAATGGGTTCAAGGTAGTGGAAGGAACCATGCCAAATCCTGAGAAACAAGTCTTCTTAGGTCTTACCTCTACCTTTTTTTACATAAGCCAAATCTAATACATCTACTCTCCTAACCGTGTCATAAGAAGGTTGACATTTTATACAACTAAACCATCTAAGGCTACTCTCCCTAATCTTATATGCCACTGGAGCTACTCCAACATTTTCATGTATGTCATGTCACATTCTGTCTCTAAGAGTAAAGCAGCTCATCCACCTCAGCATCATCATCTCTAAAACACTTACTTTTATGCTTCTCTTTTAATGGATGGCCAACATTAAAGCATTTTAGGTCTCACCACCATCTTCTTGAATTTTCCCTTAAGTTTGAGGGGTACTTTTTCTATCACACAATAGGCTCGATGCATTTCTCCACTTCAACCATCCAACTTGAATTCTTCTAATAATATTCCATCTATTTCACCATCACTTTGAACAATAGATCCTAGGTATCTAAAACATATATTCTTTTTAATGACTTGATCATCCGAAGTCATAATTTCACCACTAGATCTATTTCCACTAAAATTATACTTCATGTATTAGGTTTTTAATCCACTCAAACAAAAACCTTTAGAATCTAAGATTGACTTCCATAATGCAAGTTTTCCTTCAACTCCCTCTCTAGTCTTATAAATAAGAAGAATATCATTAGCAAAAAGCATACACCAAGATACATCCTCTTGGAAATGTCTAATAAGAACATCCATGACTAAAGCAAAAAAGTATATATATATGTATTCACCTCACGCTGCTGTTGTCATCATCGCTGTGTGTGTAAAGGTATTTTTCACAAATATTTAAAATCTCTAAATTGCAAGTAAGATGCATTCGCCGTGACAAGCAAAATTTGTGTGCACCTTTCGTAATGCAGCAGAGAAAACTCGTAGGGAACATTCGCAATGTAACAGGTTAGACGTGTGTGTTTTTTCTTAGCACAAGGAAAATTCGAATATATGGACCCATGAACACTTTTTTTGACACGATGGAGAGATTTTGAATACTCTTAAGTAGATACACAAAGACCTATGCATGCTTTTTTAATCATGGTCGAATAGAATACCACCCAAACGCGGTGTCTCACGAAATCGACCTTGCTTTTTTTTTTTTAAACGTAGTGGGAAGACATAGCACCTTTGAAGTCACTTGTTATATGGGGAAATGCTAAGGGTTGTCAAAATTTGCAATGAACACATGCAATGAATAAAATTAAAATGGACTTTTTGGACTTAATTATGCGATGTAAAATGAATGAATGAAAATAGAATTCTAAACTTGCAAAAATAAAATATTAAATGCATAGAATACAATACACGTCACGTTAGATGAACTGTAAGGATCATACATGAACATTAAATTGAGACAGAACTACAATGGACTTGTAATGAACTCAACAACTCACCAACAATCGCCCATAGAACCCTTCGCTCCTAGAAATCCCCTAAACACTAAAAAAATTTAAGAATGCACTCAATGAGTGAATTGAGAATTAAAAATGAATTAAAAGGGTTCCTATTTATAGCTTAAAAAGTGATCTCCTATGGAACCCACCTAAATAAAATTTCAGTCATATGCATGTCAGAGATTCCAACTTGTGACACTTATAACTAGATACATAACATATGCATAGGTAGACATAATGCGTGAAATAATAAATTTAATATGGAAATCTCAAAGCGCACTCCAATGATGTTGACCCCTAAGCTAAAAACACGCAAAAGAGGTAAAATTGATGTGCAATGCATCACTTAAATGGTCAAATGACATCTGATTGCCAAACGGATTGCGCCATTGCGATCGAAGCATCGAATTTGCCTAAGATGGAACCCCTCGCAGTCAAATCGGGGGAAAACGGTCAAAATCGATGACCGACATCCGAAATTGATGCGCGACGTCGCCCAAACGACCTCCAATCACAAAAAGGACTTCGTCGTTGTGTTCAGGACGTCGGCAATTCCCAAATGATTAATTTTACCCAACGAAATTTGACCGGGAAAATCAGCGCGGATCTTGAGGCGATGACGTGCAAATTTTGAGAAGCGGCATACAAATCGAGGGATTTTTGGGTAACTGACTCATTTCTGTCATGTCAGAATGTTATAATAATAATAATAATAATAACATATTATTTTTATTATTATTAATTTAATTAATAAAAAAATCAAATTCAAAAATTAACTCAAATTAAAATACCTCGTATCATATCTCATGCGTCGACTCCGTCCAAATCCCAAAAATTCCGTTGAAAACCTCAGATAGCTGCTTTGTGTCTCCTCCCGTAAATCCCTCACCTTGATTGCAAACTCCCCTTGTTGATAAAAAGAATAGACGTCTTCCTTCATTCTTCTTCGACACACGAGAAACAACTGTTCGAATAGCCAGATCTTCCTGCTCAAACTCCTTTGTCGGAGCCGACCCCAGTTGGATCTCTATCGCAAACCAATCAAACTCACAGCTCTACCCGTTCGCACAATCCCACTCAAGCTGAAGCACCCGTATCTTCTCCAAACTGCTATGTTCGAAAGTTTCCGCCTCCGCCTAGCTGATTGGGTCGTCCAAGTTAGCCGAACCCAGCCTTCCGCCATCATACTCCATAGACAACCCAAACTGACCCTTTCGATTTTTGCAACCCAATCGCAGACCCTTACAGCGACTATAGACCCGCTCCCTATCTGATCCTCCAGCCAATCGGGGCCCTCACAGCTCCAATCTCGCCAAAGCATTTACCCGTCTCCAAAGTCCAATGTACGAGAACTCAACCTGCATCTGATCTACAGTCCCTCAAGCAATCGACTGCTCTAATGCAACCTCCCAAACCTTCTTCCTCCACAATCTGTACGGATGCAGCCTTCCACACCCGATCTCCTCTTCTCGTTCGATCTGAATCACTCAAGCTACCTTGCCTGGCCGACCCTATACCTGACGATAGGCCGCTTACTCTATGAAGCCTGAGCTCTACAAATCGTTTCCCCTACACAACCCAACAACACTCGTCCGTCTCACGTGAACCACCAGCAAGCCAAACTCCAACAGTGACCAATCGTCTCTACCTGCATAAACCTCATTCACTGCCTTTCCTTTTTACTCTCAAATAGCCCACTAACCCACTAGTCAATCACCAACTATCCCACTTGCTCTACACTCTAATTACCCACCAAAAGCCCTCTAACTCATAAATCCAACCTACTCAATAAGCCCATTTCAAAACCCTACACTCACCTACATAGTTCTGCAAACAATCCCCTCCCCATTCTTCACTCAATCCCTCCAACAGCACTCACACTCACCACCAGCCACTTCTCTCTCTCTCTCTGACTCTCTCCCCATCTCTATCTTAATACAATTAATAGCATAATTAATATTATTAATATTATTATTGCTATTAAGTTAAAAAAAAGAGAGAACAAGGAAAAGATAAGCAAAAAAAAGAAGGAAAAAAAAACAAGAAAAGAAAACGAAGAAAGAAAAGAAAAAAAAAATACTTGTATATTTTTCGCCGCCGCAACCTCGTCGCCATCGACACCGTCGCTCACAAAGGCATAAATGCTCTCTAAACTCAAAAGTCCTCAAATCCCACTTTTGGTGCTTGTGGCACGCCGGGGGACCCATTATACACTCTCTCATAGCGTGGTGGGAAGGAACCCGATGCGGTGCTTGTGGTTAGGCGGGTAGGCCCTGTACATGTTCTCGTAGTGTTGCGGGGATAACCTTAAGTACTTATGTATGTGCCATCATGCCCAAGGGGAAAATTTGCACATTTTCAAACAGGTACCTCGAAGACCCATACACGCTCTCATAGCGTAGTGGGATTATAGACCATGACCGCAGTGTCACCTGAAACTTACCATACACGCTCTCGTTGTAAGGTGGGAAGGTCCAGCTCCCCACATTTTTCTTAAATAGAGGAGAAGCCGAGATACTGCCGAAATTTTGACTGACAAAGGACTTGAACTTGAACAATTGACAGGGGATAGAATTTGAATAATAAAAAGAATCCGAACATGCAAATTGGACTACAGAGAACAAAACTAAAGCTTGCAAAGTCTAAATAATATAAACAAAAAAAATGCAAGTCAAAATATTTGAAATGAAATGCAAGAAAGTAGGTCTCAAATTAGAAATGGCAGCGAAAAAGATTTAATGCAAGCAGGGGACTCATGGTGGAATATTTTTAGACATAAGTACCATGCAAGCAAACATGTCGGTCTTTTACAAGCACTTAAAATCAGTGTAATGAACAAGAAAAGGACAAATAATGCATATGAAATTGTATGGGATATGAATATCCAACTACACATTGATTTGAGGCCTCCAATGAATAATATAACTCCTCTGCAAACAAACAACAGCTGATGCTCCTATCAATCAGCTTATTTGTAAAAAGGGATGAATGCAACATGTTCAGCATAGAGGTGGCAATAACATACATACAAATGAACACAACAACTTGTTGATTAATGTGCGTAGAGAAACCAGTGACGAATGCAAGTCGATTGGCAGTCAACATCAGCTTACAAATAAACACATAGATTTGCCGGCAAGCAATGATAGAAGACATGCTGCGAACATGATTAGTTCCTTATAAATACAGTTAAGAGAATTGCAATGCATATGGCACACTACCTGCAAGCGGAAGACAACATATTTGTAATACATATGAGCTCCTACGAATCATTGTAGGAGATCAGCCATGCATACAACATCTAGCCTACAAGCAGAAGAGAGGTTTGTAGTAACTTTAAGGAACATGCAATGGATATTATGATGCCCCTCTGATCTATGACAGCTAGCTCGTAGATAAGTGCAATAGTTACCTACGAACACTGAAAGTCAACATACAATGAGCGTAGTAAATTGGCGATGAATGTATGTGGAGAAATCAGCAATGAATGCAACTCATATGGTAGTCATCATCAGTATGCAGATAAATACACCAACTCATTTGTGGACAACAAAACTTCTTGCTAACACACATAGTGCAACATACAATGAATGCGACCATCCACAAGCAAATGTAGGAGACTCCTTGTTCATACAGTAGTTCACCTACAAGTGATGGCTAGCAATACGAAACCAACACAATAGGGTCTCTTGCAAACATACACAGTGTAGCATCCGATAATGCAAACACTTGCTGACAACAGTGAAAATTTGTCGTATACACAACAATATGTCTACGAGTGCTAACCAACGATGGACAATAGACGCTACGACACCCTTGCAATCAACCAACATGCAATGGCAAGCAAATACACTTATCTCCTGCAAGCAGAGGCAGATGACATGTAGCAAATGTAAGCGCCTATGAGTCGCTACAGGAGGCCCATCATGTATCCAACATGCTATCCACAAGCAAAATGCGAAGGAATTACAGCAAATGCAAGCATCTGCGAGCAACTGCAGGAGATTCATTAGTGCACAACAGTCTACCTGTATAAAATAGCAAATAATCATAGTGCAGCGCCACGCCACCGGCTCTGCAACATTCATACATGCGGACAGAAGACGTTTTCATCTCCTAAAATGAGACCTTGCATGCTTAACAGCGATGATCATTTGCATAACTGATAATTACAAAAATACACCTACACGTTGAAACGTGCATTAATGCATTTACATTATGCATATACCTATTATAATATACAAAATATATCATGTATATACATTTAAAATGCACTACGCATGTATATACAAGCATATCATGATAACATGTAGCCAAGGATAAGTAGGTATATTACAGGCATCCTCACCTAACGTATGAATATGCTAGATACATATACATTATTGAATACATAATGCATGTTGCAATATTTAACAAGTATCCTGCCAATGTCATATAAAACACAAATACATCATGCAAAATACATGCAAAAGCATATACACGCATGGGCCCCGGCAAGTGTTGCAAGTACACATGTGACGCCTGAAGATGTTACGCGAGTCAAGAAATGAACCTATGTAGGGCCCGATCATATAGGAGTCGACACGGCTCAAACCAACGAACAAATATATGGTCATGACATCGACCAGGATATTTGTATATTTGTGTTATACGTTCATATTAGGCCATCAAGATATATAACAAGAAAAAATTACTAAATAAAAGCATAAGCCTACAATAAATTCGATCCTCTATCATCAAATAGACAGAGTCGATAATGTTCAATCCATAAATAAAATTGCCCATAAGTATATCCTAATGATGCTTTGTTGAATGTATATCTCAACAGGAGGGGTTAATTTCTAAATTTTACCAAAACTACAAAAACTTTACATCCGTTAAGGATATAAATATTTAAAATTAAAATTCAATCATCCAAAACACTTAAAGCAAAAAATTTTTCCACTCTTCACAACAGTTTACAGATGTGGACAAGTCTGAATATTACGTCAGCTCATAAAGAGCGAATGTCTAGTCGAGGATATAACTAGGATTTATTCTCAAATTGTCTCTTAACGGCAACGATGTGGCACATGTCCTCTAACTAGTGGTTTCACCGCCAAATGGCACAAGTAAATGGTTATGACCGGAACCCTCTAACAGGGTAATTTTTTCGCTAGATAACACCACTAAATTAAGATCATGGTTAGAGCCTATATGTCCCCCAACGGCACTAAATCCTTGAGATATGAATCAATAAGATATGATTTATAGGGCATAAAGTTCTCTGTTAGCTAAGGTGGATTCAGATTTGTCTCCTCAGACAAATATTCACCTCAGGTCTATAATATATCCTTGGACAAAGCAACACATGACAGCCGACAAGGACCCTTATGTCAAGTTGGGTCGACTACCTCCTCTGACTAAGTAGATCAGGGATCATGATGGCCCGGGACGACGAAACCATTGGATCATGATCGGGTCTATCATCAATCACTTCCCCCACCATCCTCTTTAAGTGCAAGGTGGTGAATTTCAATTTTCAATATCAAATTTTAAATACCTAAACTACTGCTACTATACGCTGGATATTACGTATCTATTTGATGACTAGCCTTAATCGAAAGTTCCCTCTCGTTATCGGGAGGGATAATTAACTATAAGGGTTTGCGCCTATAGGAAACAAAAACTCATATAAAAAAGTCCTCGTAAAATGAGGATTAAATCTCTGGGTAGTGCCTTCTTTCAAACCCAATATGCTTTTTGAAAATTTATCTCGGAACATAACTCATTAAAACTCTCCTCGCCCTAAATAACATACATCAAAGAAAAGAAAGGGGGCTGCTGGGAGGCTGGGGCACGAAATTTTTAGAGCCCACAAATGACAATGCATTCACGTGAACAATTATTACATCAGACATTTATAAATCTCAAACAATTGCATTCACATGAATAGCTTTCAAGCAAGATGAAATGATCAAACATATTACACGTCACAAGTGTATGAGTGACACAAGCAATGCATAGACATTGTTAAAAAAGCAAGCTCATGCACATCCCATGAATAACCCATACGTCTGGTGAGCTAATAGTATGCTATGTGAACAAATTGTGCACCCCATGAACAAATTTTTTTCAAATGAGACAAAGTGCAAAGCTATTTTGACAAAGTACATAGGGCACATCAAATCACCAATAGCAGTTTTGTTCACGTGTTACTAAATATACAGTGCAAGCGTTTCGATGAATATATAGACACAAACTATGTGAGTGTATAAAAGATTGTGCAAATACATAAGTGTATCACATAAATTTATCAAGAAAAGTACAAGTGTGTCGTTCAAGTATAATATAAAAAATTTACAAGCACACAACATGAATGCACTATAAAAAGTGTAAGAACACCTCGCAAATTCATAAAAAACATGTGTAATTCATCGAACTATTAAAAACAATGAAGTTGCGTGCGCTCCAACCAAATTCATCAAATTATTCAATTTGAGATTTGAGAATAGTGTGCAAGCCAAAATAAAAGTGAACTTAAATTTGACCTTACATCAATAAGTGTGCAACCACCTTAAAAATAACAGGGCTATCACTCTAAAAATTTTACAAATCATTGCTCAATGCTCTTGAGCAGGTTGCTCTATCTAAAGGACAAAATTGTGAGTCCTACACTTCAAATCTAAACTGCCTCCTTGGAATGACTTGAGTTGACAAGACTTGTATGTCATTAGAGATATATGAGTAGTAAATTTCAAATAGCTCAATATGGAATAATTACTCTGATGCGTCTTGGAAGTAAAAACAGCAAAAGAAACAAGTAGAAACTACAAAAATATGAGCTGATTTTTTATTATCTCTTCAATAAGAAAAAAAATATACAAATGATCTACTATTCGAGAAGTAAAATAAGCTCTCCCACAAGCCCTAGATGCCGCTAGGAGACTCACAAAGAAAAAAACTACAGAAAGAACAAATTGTATGATGAAAATAAAACAACCTAATTACACTTAAATAAACCATCATATTTTTCTCCCAAATCTAAATTCAAATAAGTCATCTTTCCCTAAATAAAATGATGAGGACATTGGCAGAAAAACCTGGCATGTCTACCAAAGGAGGAGCCATAGATAGACATCCACGATTATGAGTCTTTATTTATAGTATATTTTCTACATTTTATTTATTATTATATTTTATTTTGAATATCTTTCCTAGTTTACCCTTATGATGAGTTATATGACTGTTGTAGCCCAAGGGGCATTTTAGTCTTTGAGTCCTTCATATTTTGATGCCTATATCATGAGGCCCTTGGCTATTGTAAAAATATGATGATTATTATGAATTAAACTTTAGATTTTTTTCCTTAATTGTGTGTGTTTGAGTCCTCTTGAGAAGAGAGTGAAGTCTCTAGGAGTAGGGCAATGCAACACCCAACAGCCAGAGTGTGGCAAGATTCTTGGCTCTATCTTCTCTCCCTCCTCACCCTATTTTCCTCCATTGGCTGTCAAGCTCTCCCCCTTCAAAACAACCGGCCGATCCCTTCTTCTCACTCAAATCAGCCAACTGAGCCTTCCTCCCTCTTCCAAACAATTGGCCGAAATTCCCTACTGCTCCATACAGCCGAGAAATCTCCCCTCTCTTCCATTCCCACTCACCTACAAGCCCACCCTTCCTCTCCTTCCTTGGCCGGCCAACCCCCACTCCATTGCCTCTTGGTATTCCCTCCACCTTTTCCTCTTCCTCATTGATTTCTCCAAGGGCTGCTACATATTCCTATTCTCCTCCCCATTAGCTCCACTTTAATTAGTGCATTTTCCCCTTCCCCATTAATTCCTAATGGATGCTGTCTTTTCCTATTCCCCCTATTAAATTATAATGGCTACTGCCTTTTACCATTCCCCCCATCAATTCCTACACTAATTTCTATGTTCCCCTTCTCCATTAAATCTCTAATGGTTGCTGCCCCTTCCCCTTCCCCCCCATTAACTCCCTACTAGTTACTGCCCTTTTCTCTTTCCCCCATTAATTTCTCATAGTTGCTACCCACCCCCCCCCTCCCACCCCCCCACACTGACAACTAGGTTGCTCTTCCCCTCTTCACCTCTTCTAGCCACAGCCACCCTCCCCTCCTCCATACCCACTAACAGCAGCTTTCCTCCTCCTTCTCCCTCTTCCCCTTAGCCGGACACCTCCCCACCCATATCTTCCTTCAGCTGACAGCCCCTCTCCCAAATAGACACCTCTTCACTTTCAGCAAGCCAAGCCCAAACTTCCTTCCCCAAATCGAGGACAGCCTAGTCATCCATGGATGGTCGATCTTGACTTGATCACGACTTTGTATTTGACAAGCAAGGCTTAGTCGACATTCATTGGTCTTCCTTTTTCTACGTCGACTTCGAGAACGACCACACCATCCATGAATACGTGGATCGGATTAGCTTCTCTCTTGCAACTTCCATCGACCATCGAAGACCTCCCGTCTAGTGGCAACTCACCTACAGTCCACCCACTACTTTTTTTCTAGGTAACTTTCTGTTATTCAAAACCTTAAACATTTACTTCTTCTTAGTAGCATTGTTAATACCATACGCTGAAGTTATTTGAACAGTGTGAGTGACGGAATTTCATTGTAACTGTTCTAGTTGTTAATTGTGGGATTTTTATGACTTGTGGATAAGTACTTATTATCTTAGTTTATTTTACTGATCCCCGCCAATATTTGTAATTGTTTGCTATTATTTTATCAACAATTGAGAAGTCGCTTAAATCAGCCCTTGATAACCATTATTATATAATTGTTAAGCTTGTCAATTCATTATTATTCTAAGAATTCTTGAATCTAGCATATGTTTCACATCATAAAACCTTCATAATTCCCTCCCAAATCTAAATGCAAATCAACCCTCTTTCCCTAAATAAATCCTTCTAATTCCTTCACAAATCTGAATTCAAATTATTCCTCTTTCCTTAAATAAACATTTCATAATTCTCTCCCAATCTAAATTTAAATAATCCTCCTTTCCCTAAATAATTGCCTCCCAATTTTAATTATGACTTTCCTAAACAACTCTCCCCTGATTCCTCCTCTTTACATAATGAATATTAAATCCCTTGGGCCCAAAAAGGTGGGCCCCTTGATGTATCATATTCTCAAATCTTGTTCTGATGAATGAATATACAGTTTTAGAATCCATGATATTATTTGATTTTTAAGCTTGCATTAGGCCTTCAAAACCAATTACAGGATAAATTCATTATAAAAATGTAGATTTTCAAGCTCAAGGCTCATATGATAACTCGCAAAGTTAAGAATCAAACTCGGTCCTCTATTAGCATGTGAATAGAATTGACAGACTCAAATAATAAAAGGAAATATTTAAATATCTTGATTGTGGGCTCCGAAAAATCATATGAATGTGCTCCCGGCCTCTCCACGCCATCGATTTCTTTTCTTGTTTGTTTAATGACGGCGGAGAGTTTTAACAAAATTAGGTTCCGGGTGAATTTTCAGAAGGCAGATTAGGTTTTAGATAAGACACTACCCAGAGATTTCGCCCTCATTTTGTGAGGACTTTATGATCTGAGTTCTGGTTTCCTATAGGCGCAAGCCCCTATAGTTAATTACCCCTCCTGATAACAAGAGAGAACTTTCGATTAAGGCTAGTAGTTTAAGGAGGTCACTTGGGTTATGAACCTTTCGTATAATAGCAACAATCTTAGAGTTTTGAATTTGAGATTTGAACTTGAAGTTTAGGAATTTAAGGTTTATCACCATGAATTTAAAACTGGTGGTGGGGGGAGTGAAGACGAGCCCGATCAAGATCCCATGGTTCCGTCGTCCCGGGCTGTCATGATCCCTGGTCTACTTAGTCAGAGGAGGTAGTCGACCCAACCTGACAGAAGGTACCTTATCGGCAGCCATGGGTTGCTTCGTCCAAGAATACCTTGCAGACCCGAGTTGGTGTTTGTCTAAGGGGATATATCTGAATCCACCTTAGCTGACAGAGGGCTTTGTGCCTATCGACTATACCCTATGATTCATCACTCAAGGGTTTGACGCCGTTAGGGAACATACGGGCTTTGACCGTGATCGTAATATAATGGTGTCATTTCGCGGCAAGACCACCCGATCAGAGGGCACGTGCTACGTCCCTGCTGGCAAGAGACTATTTGAGGATGAATCTTAGTGATACACCCGACACGCATTCGCTCTTTGTGAGTTGAGGTTAATTTCAAATTTATTACCCCCGACAAACGATTGCGGGAGGTGGATTGGTTTTAGTTTTAAGTTTTTAAGTGATTGATTTCATTTTAGGGATTTGAGCTTTTGTTGGATTTGAGATTTTGACCCCTCCGGTTGAGATTTCAGATCAACATGACCATCATCGGGGTGACGTTAAAATCACTAGTGTTTTCATAGGATTTTGGGAGGCATTTTGTAATTTAAGTCGTGTCGACTTCAGTCCTTTCGAGGAGGAGGATGAGACTTGAATTTAGACCCGCGTAGCATTCTCAGACCATTAGATTTTGAAATCGTATGTGGTGGTCAGAGCACATGCGGGTTGTAGCATTTGACCCTGCGCAGCATTCTCGAATATTTGTGTTTGTAACTTTAAAATGTTGACTGGAGCACATGCAGGGGTATTATGTTTCAGTTTAAGGGGTCATATCTAATACATAAGGGGTATTTTAAAATATTTAAATATAATCCATTTAAACAAGTGATTTTATTTAGAAGCCCAAAATTTCATTTAAGGGCCTACTAACACCTTCTGTCCGCTTACACACATGTTGCAGATCCGGTGGCGTTAAATCTTTCTAGATTTCAGTTATTGCATTTAGTTTGTTTTGACTCGTCTAAGCGCCACTTAGCAAAGCTTATAGAGGATATTTGCTCAATAGATATTAGGAGATCGTGCTCGTATTCGTAGGAGAACTATCTTGCTCGCTATGAATTCTCTCATTTTCCTCCGTAGGTAGACTGATTTGTTCGATACAAGCTCCTTATCCTTGCTTGTATGCTAGTTGCTGTGAGCACTACAAATTCCCTATTCCTACTCACAGGTGAATTGTAGTATATTATGTCTTTGGGTTGAAGGAAATAGTTTGAAGCTCTAACCGTCATAGCATAGCTTTCGGCTTCTTAGATCAACAAAATACTTTGATCCTTACCCCTCCTCACATATTCATGATATGTCTCCATATGATTGAATGACGGGCATTCTTTAAGGTTTCTATCCTAGTTCAATATTCATAGTTTCATTAGGATTATGCTTTGTGTTGTTGCCTAGTCAATTATTTTGAATTCCTCAATCATTGCCACAATTCTCTGTGGCTATGACTACAAATGTCTTTGTTGCTTAATCCCTTTAATTATCTCACTCTCATTGCCATAGGTATGAGATTTGGAAGCCTTAGGAGTAGTTTGTACTTAGGTTGATTGGATAGTGGAAAACATTGATTTATGCATTTTATTATTTGATTTTAAATTGCATTTGGTTTGATTTAATTTTAAATTAGTTGCATTAATTAATTGAGTTGATTAGTTAAAATATTGAATTTTAAATTAAAATTTAATTTGTTCAATTTGATTTTAATTTGTTTATGCATTTTGAAATTATAAGTATGTTGCCTTCAATTATTCAAATTAAATTGATTCAAATTAAGTTGATTTAATTAAATTCAAGTTTAATGTTAGTAAGTTTTAGATTAGTCATTTTAATTAAATTCAATTTATCGATTTAAATTATTTAGTTATTTAAATTGATTTTAATTGATTAAGGTGACATTAATTAGTTTGGCTTAAAGCTTTAATTAAAATTTGATTGATTTTAATTTAATCAATTTAAATTTTATTATTATTATTTAGATTAGTTATTCAATTTTAATGAATTAGAGTTTTCATATTATTTTATTTCAAAATTTAGTTTAAAGTAATCAATTAGATTTGGTTTTGTGATTTTGATTTTTATTAAGTTTTTTTTTTATTAGCAACATTTTTTTAACTTATTTAAAATTATTGAATTTAGAATTTAATTAGTTTCAAATTTAGATTTGTGTTTTCCAAAAATCCATCCAAGTCCAAAAATATTTATTTTTCTAAGTCTTGAATTTTTGAGTGAATTTCGGCAACCTCCCGGCGTCCCCTCCCCGGCGCCGGGAGGTAAGGGAGGGCTCGACTAGGCCGGAGCGAATCAACGGCGAGGAGATTTTGGCTCGACTCGGCCGGAGCGAATCAACGGCGAAGAGATTGAGTCTTCAAGTCTTCAAATTATGTGCAACCTGCTGATTAAACAATTTAATTTTATTTTAAAAGGTAGTTTTTGTCCCCTCGAAAATCCGGCAACCTTCTGGCGTCCCCTCCCCGGCGCCGGGAGGTAAGGAGGGCATTTGCCCTTTTGGCTCGACTCGATCGGATCAAATCAACGGCGAGGAGATTTGGTCTTCAAGTCTTCAATCCCTCAGTCGGATTAGCTCGACGACCGAGGGCTTCGGGGGACCGTATCAACCCCGGGACTTCCTTCAAGTCTTCATACATATTTGCAAATTCTTTTATTTCTCTCCATCTCTCTCTCTCTCTCTCTCTCTCTCTCTCTCTCTCTCTCTCTCTTTTAAATTATATATAATATAATATAATATAATATAATATAATAATAATAATAATAAAATTATTATTATTACATTAAATAATTATATATATATATATATATATATTATATTATACATAACTATTATATAATATCATCTATATAATATATATATATTATACTATGTATAATATAACATTATATTATAGCATTATTATATAATATTATAATATATATAATATAATATATATAAATTATGATATTAGAGGAGGAAGAAGATCGGGAGAAGCCCGATTTAGCTAGGATCGGTCACGCACGGGAGCGGGTCGCGGGAGGCTAGGGCACGGCGGCTTCGTCGGCGGCGGGTCCGAGCAGAGGAGGTGGAAAGCGAAGGCTGGCCGGCGGCTGGTTCGAGCAGATTGAGGAGTCGATTGGGTTTGGCGGCCGAGTGCAGGTGCCGGAGATGGAGGAGGCGGATCTGGCCGGCGGCGGGTGTAGGCAGGAGGTCTGGAGTCGCCGGTGGGATGAGATGTAGAGGTCGAGACGGTTGGCGGTGTGCAAGCGGCGGGAGACAAATCGGAAGTCGGATTCGCAAGTGGTCGGGCCAGAGGCGAGCAAGAGTTGGGTCGACGACAAGCTTGGCGTCGCGTGGAGGAGATCCGACGATGAAGAACAGGATGTAAGAGTTGGGCCGGTTCGACGGAAGCAAAACGGAGGCGGGAGCAGGAGGTCGGCGGCGGATTCGTCCAAGTTCGTTGATCGCAGGAGGAGAGGGGCTTTTGGCTTTGCTTGCTGTTGTGAGTATCAAATCCTTTTTTTCTTTTCTTCCTCTGTATGCCTGAGAGAGCAAATGGGAGAGATTTTCCTTATTTTTGTGTCGTAGAGAGGAGGTTGTGGGGTAGTTACTTGCGATCGTGGGTGATCGTGGGAGCCGGTCGTGGGATTCGGATGAGGTGTCGGGCTTGGCCGACAGTTATAGGTCAACATTGATGACGACTGTGTTGACTAAAAATATTAACCAGACGGAATGTTACTTTCAAAATGCCCACCTCCCCCAACCAAATTCCAAAGCTAATCAGTTGGGGATTAAATTCTAATAAAAATATCAAAATTTTACATTTACAATCATAAAAAATATTCAAAATGAAATCTACCGCTTCTAATTTAAAGCAAAATCTATTGACTTTCCACAACAATTTACCAATGATGATAAATTTAATAATAATATTAGCTCACAAAAAGTCAATATCTTATTGAGTGTATCGTTGTGATTCATTTTTAAACAAACTTTTACGAATAAAGACGTGACACATGTCCTCTAATCAATAGTTTTGCCATCAAATAGCATGACAGGTAAATAGTTATGACTGGGTGATTTTGCTGCAAAATGATACCATTAAATAATAATCATAACCAAAGCCCTTAAGTTCACAAATAGCTAAAATATTTTTGAGTAATGAATTTTATTGTGTAATTGATAGGAAACAGAGCCATCTGTTAGTTAAGGTCAACTTAAGCTTGTCCGCTTAAACAAATATCTACCCCAAGTCTACAAGATTCTCTTAGACAAAGCAACACATGGCTGCCAACAATGATACTTTGATCTGATTGGGTTAACTATAAACCATGACAACTCATGATGACAGAATCGATAAACCTTGATTTAAGTTCGTTATCATTGCTCCCATCATCCGCTTTAAGTTAATGGTGGTAGATTTCAAGCTATCAAATTGCTGCTATGATACACTAAGCATTTAAATTTCTAATGATTAACTTTAATAAAAAAATCTCTTCATATCGGGCGGAGTTATTAACCATAGGGGATTGCACCTACAAGAACTTGGAATTAGATTATGAAGTCCTCACAAAATAAGAATGAAATCTCTGGGCAGTGTCTTATCTTAAATCTAATTTGTCTTCCAAAATTTGGCCCAAAATCACCAAAACCCGCTCTGCAGAAGCCGGGGTAAGAATTTTTTAAGCGCGCACATTCAAATCCAATTAGATAGATACTGTAGCAAGTCATGGTACACACCCAAAAAAAAACACAGACTAGCACAGCCATTGAAATTCTGTAGGTGCACCATGCACAAGGATTTGACAATGCTCGTCTAGAGAAGGGTTACTCTATGCCACCTTCCTTTGCATTGCAGAGTGACTATTTTAATGATTTGAACCATCAACACCCAAGTAAAGGCAACCTAATTGCTGCCCCTGGGGTAGCCTTTTATAAGCCTAAGCAAGTTGATTATTTATCAAATCATGTTACACTTAGAAGTTACTAGAATAACATATGAAAAAACAAGGGGGGAAAATACCTGGTCCATACAAGCTGGAAAAAGGTCCAAATTTGTTTGAATAAGATTTTTTAAAGCAGTCTTTGCTAATGGAACACGGAGATGGCCACCTTTATGTTTGTCTCGTGCCCCTGCTGCACGCCCTCCATCTGCTGTATACTTCGAATATGATGGTGTACGTGGATCTACAGGTGAATATCCATAAGGTGCTCTTGGTGCTGAGTCAATGAACAAGTTATTGATCCAAGATATCACCCGTCCTGTCAGCTTTCTAGCATTATCATCAAAGCAAGGTCCATATAGAAGAGAGGCAACAGCATTCATGGAAACCCATTGAACTGCTTCTACCTGTTCAATCACCTCCTTATCAAATGTGATTTTGTCTATGGATTCCCTGGATCGACCGTGTTGTCCTGATTTGTAACGCTCTACTTCTCGACGATAATCACTAATGCCTTCTTGTCCCCACACACTTCCAGATTCATCACACCAAGTCATTAGCAAGTCAAAAATCTTCTTTCTTGTTCTGACATCAAACCTCTCTGACTTAGAGTCGACAATCTCTGGCGCAAGATATCTTATGACAGAAGCTAATGCATACCGAAGAGGCTGCAAATCTGGAAAACTTTCAGAAGTTGATGTTAACAATTGGCGATAGGTTTCATCAATGAACTTCAGAAAATGTAAATGGAGAACAGGTTTGCGGCGCAACATCCCCGGCCAAATTTTCTCTGCAACAGCACGATATATATTCGCAACATGCACTCGGAGTTCTTCACGGCGAAATTTTTGATTCTACAATAACAAGACACTCTACATCAAATTATGCTCCACCTAATACCTAATGTATCTGAATTTCGCTCGATAGCAAAACAGCAAGTATTTGAGCAAGCAATTCATACCATTTTAAGTTTTCATACCAAAAAGGCTTAATAAAAAGCTTTTTGCAGGAAGAGTATGCGAAATGAATGAATATTTAACAATTATGATGGTATATTGCGTGCTAATTGTAGCAATGCATCTGTATAAGAATCGGTTTAGTGTTCCTCTATTTTTGAAGGCTTTCAAAAAAATAATTTCATCCTGATGGTTTGAACTAAACAATATAAGTTTGAATTCAAAAATCAGCCAAAAACAAAGAACCTGCGTAAGAGAAAATCCTTAATAAAGAATACAAAGTTGAGAAAAAAAGCAAATACGTTATTCAAATAAAACGTGGAGAGGATCAATGAATTGCAATATATTACTTTTTGAAACGCAACTTTAAAAAGATTATTAGCCAATTATACTTTACAAATTATGACTACTGAATAGTTCATTCGAGATTATACCTTCCATTTCTGTTTCCCCTCTGACTCTGACCAAACATCTTCAATGAAAGATGCAAGCTCTCCAAACATGACTTCACATAATTCAAGATGACAATGACCCAGAGCATTGGTGGCCGCAAGCTAAGAAAGACAGAAATATTAGTCACAAGAAAAGCAAGTTGTTCTCTGTTAGCTGAACGTTGAAAATTGAGGCATTTTTT
The DNA here is from genome assembly GCA_019925795.1 of Dendrobium chrysotoxum. Classification (NCBI taxonomy): domain Eukaryota; kingdom Viridiplantae; phylum Streptophyta; class Magnoliopsida; order Asparagales; family Orchidaceae; genus Dendrobium; species Dendrobium chrysotoxum. The sequence continues at coordinate 95,659,976 of CM034305.1, read as the reverse complement.
CCCTAAACAGATCAAACTTCCTCTGTGCGTTTTTCCACACTAAAGAATGGAGCAAATGAAGGGAATATTGTGCACTTTTTGAAATATGTTAATTGAAAAGGACAAAGAAGGCAACACACAAAGAAATCACAAAACATAATAAATAAAAGCAAAAATAAGGTATTTTGTATGGCTAAATGATGAAATGAGACATATGTTAATTGCAAATGTTTGGAACCAATTCAGCGCATAAGAGAATTAAAGAGTTTGTCTTAAGGTGTCCAGCAGTTTAGAGATAAATTCAGAGGATGCTAGTTTCCACTCCTTGTAATGGCGTTCTTCCCTATTATGTTTGTTGTCATTCAAGGCACAACAAATATCTACATTTTTTTTTATCAAGGTATCCACCCAATATACTAATAATTAGAATTAGTAATAAAAAAAAAGGTATCCACCCAATATGAATATTAAAAACCAAACATAACTAACATATGATAATTTGGAAAAAAAATATATACTTCAACTTGATCTTGATAAACTTCCATATACAAGAGTTAACCCGTTAATCAATCAGAAGCTTGTGGCATGCAGATGATAAATGCAGGTACGTTCGTTAGTATATATAAGCAAAAGTGTATTGAGATCGTGCATAATGCCAGCATTTTCTTTTTAATTTTTTGACATTTTTTGTTTATTTTAAAACTATTATAATGGAAGAAATTGAGCTTTAAATTTTGTGTATTGAATTTATTAAAATATTTATTTTAGAAAAAATGAAAAATATATTCAATTAACATAAATTATTTTTTATAGAGATTAAATTTTTTTACTTAAATGAATTATCTGAAAAAAAATAAAATATATATTTTATAATCAGGACACATGTAAAGAAAAATATATATTTTATTAAAGACAATATGTTTGTCTTTCTAGTGTTGACACCTGTCATGCTAAAAAAATAATTTTTACAAGCTTTAACTTCCTATGTTGCTATTTGAGAAGTTAAAAAATCTTAACAATTGTTCATTAAATAAAATTGAAAATTCCTCCACTCGATTAGAAATATATTATCACAATCAAAAGAAGTAATATTTGTCACTAAAAAAAACATTTATGTTGATCCTTGATCCCCTTCTAGATTTTCTCATTGCAACCAAAGAATGAAATAAACCATAAAATATGGCATCTATGCAATGTTGTCCATAGTGTCCAGATCAAAAAGCTTGGTGTGATAGATGAATATTTCATTCAATAGGCCTTTTTTTTCTTTTGGAGTTGTATACATAGAGAAGTAAAAAACCTCAATTAGATTCACATAAGAAAAGACGAAGTGAACTATAAAGAAAAAAAATTTAATGAACTTACCAAAAGCTTTGTATTCCAAGATCCTTGGGTGAAAGATTGCAACAGTGATTCAGAGAGTTATTGCCTCTCCAACCAAATCAAATGTAATTTTAGAAAATACCATTTTGAAATGAAATAAATGTAAATTTTAGCATTTATTTAAGTTAAAATTTTGATGTAATTATAAAACTCAGTTTCAACATTAGAGCAGATATTTTCAAAATTTTCTGACCATCCATGTGTCTCCTTACTATTTATCACCACACTGTTATGGTGCCGAATGTTGGCCATTAAAAGAGAAGCATAATACTAAGTTAAGTGTTACAGAGATAAGGATGCTCAGGTGGATGAGTGGCTTTACCCATAGAGATAGGATACGAAATGAGCATATACGTGAAAAGGTTGGAGTAGCTCCAACGGAAGATAAGATTAGTGAGAGTCGCCTTAGATGGTTTGGTCACATAAAACGGCGGCCTTCCAAGGTTAGGAAAGTAGAGGTATGAGATTTGACTTATGTTAGGAAAGGTAGAGGTAGACCTAAAAAGACTTAGTTCGAAAATATTAGAAATGATCTTTCTCTATTAGATTTAAATAAGAATTTGACTTTTAACAGAACAAAATGGAGAAAAAGGATTCATGTAGCCGACCTCACGTAGTGGGACAAAGGCTTGATGTTGTTGTTGTTACTGTTATGCTTTTTTTTTTAACAAGTGCTACTGTTATGTCCACTTACATGTATTGCAATAAAGCTTGACAGTGGCTCTACCTAACAATTTTTTATGAGATTATATTAATTGTTCACCAGCCATCCTTTTTTGTATCTTAAAGTCATTCCCCTCTTTGGTTTATTATATCTTGGTTGCAATGATAGAATCCTGTCACTCTTTGGCCACTCTTCATCACAATTTAAAGGCTTGACGTTAGGTTCCATGCATGGTAATTATTTTGTATTTGTTGTCATTAGATTTGTAATCAATGCACCTACCTGCATCATATATATTCTTACCAAGAATCTACCTAATCCTTGGGCATAACTTTCCACTCCAGCTCATTGCATTCTCCTTGTTCTCCAACATTCTTGTCATAACTATAGATCTGATAAGTTAAAGAATTGAAACAATAAACAATTCTCTACATCAACTATCAAAGCATTTAAACACAATAAAATATCATATTCTGGGATAAAGTTGAAATGTGATCTTGACTATTCACTTGGAGGATTATCATTTAACTGCTGAAATGCTGTTGAATCTAATTTTTCTAATTCCTACATTTTGAATGTGAATTGGTTAACAATTGTTGTCCTTGCTACCCATAATGCATTCTTCAATGCCACACCAATAAACCCCCTAATTTAAATTTCGTGCAAATGACTAATACAAAACATGTTAGTACTATACGTAAAATAATATCAAATGCAGGAATCAACCCGTTTGGCTTGCCTAAAATGAAAGTGAAGTTGTGCTGATTTTCAAATATCTATAGATCTCTGCCAAGCAAGTTGAAAATCATTCCCAATTGCTCATGCTTTCTACTTCAACAACTGCATATGCAATTGAAAAGATGCTATTATTTTTATCAAGTGCAACAACTGTCAAAAATTAACCGCCCTACTACCCTTTCAAAAAACACCTATTTACACCCATAATTGGCCTACAATCAGACATAAAGCCTTTTTTGCAAGCATCAAATAAGCATATAGTCTCAAAAATCTTTTTCTACCCCCGTAAACCCAGCCTTGAGTTGTAAGCATAGTAATAGTTGAATCTAGATTAATATATTTAATGTTAAGATAGTAGTCTTAGATTTTGTTAAACTGATCTTCCTCTTTCGTATGAACCAACTGATGAGCCTTTTTCAAGGACTTTCTTAGCATGAATTTTTGATACAAGTAATTTCAAGTCAACAATAACCTCCCTGCTGAAGACATTATACTAACTAACAAAACGATTTAATGGTTACATATTCAACGCAATCATCTACATTACTTTCAAACAAACCATCATCTTCTTGCATCTCATAATCAATATCATGGAAGTCTTTACAATCATCTGATTCAACACACACATAAAATCTACATCATTATTTCAACAACTCCTATTTACCTCCATATATCTATCTTCTCCCTTATCACCATTCTCTATTTCTTTATCAACTCTCGGTCAAAACACCGAATAATTATAAGAAATTTGAAACTTCAACTAATTCAGTTAGTAATGTCTCATGACATTAAAAAATTCTATCCGCAACATTTTGAATGTCTACTATTTCATTATTCAGAATTTTTATCGTAAAATTAATAATGACAAATTCACTAAAAATAATTTAAAACTACAAACATAAATAGTCATAGCTTTGAAATTTTACTCAAACGTTGCTACTAAAATCTTTGGATCTACTGTCCCTTCATTGTCTTGATTTATTCATGTTAGAAACCTTACAAATATTTAATACCACATATAAATAAAAACTTTAATAAAAAAATTACCTCTATTAATTTCCCGGGTTGGCAGTTGATAAATTAGTCTTGAATGGGCGAGTGGGCGAGTGGGGTGAATGGGGGTCAGAAGCGCTAGGTCTTCTGCTTGCTTGAGCCGAGGGGTGGCGACTCCATGGGAAGAAAGGAAACTTGCACCTCAGCGCTCACTCCTACTGAATGAGGTCTCATCCCTTCTTGGGTGTGAAAAATAAAGCCGCGTGTAAGGAGTTGAAGGAGTTGCGTCATGTCTGATGGAAAGAAGAAGGGGAAGAAAGAATTCCTCATCTGCTCTTCTCTTCATGTTTCCTAACCAAGCGGGGTATCATCGCTACTAGGGGGGTGCAAAGAGCAGAGCAACATGTAAGTTGAAGGAGTTGCGAGCTCATCTCTGCTCCATCCCATGTCAGTTTAGGATGTTGGGTAATTAAAAGGTTGTATTCCCAAAGTATCCCCTGCCATCCATAACGTGATGGTTTTCCAAAATTTTTTTGTTAATTTGATAATTTTTTTCTATTAATTTTGAACGATGGGACTATTTTGGTCTATGTTTAAAGTGTCAATGAACCAAATTGGGACTTTTACATAGTCGGAGACTATTTTGGTCCTTCAGAAAGAGTTACGGGAACATTTCGGTCCTTTTCTTCAAACAAAATACATCAACATAGATAAAAGCTATGAATAATAAGCATTGGCTCAAATATGAGTAAGGTTATGTTTCTGTAATAATAGATAGTAGATGTCGATCAGTTTGACCAGCTGATAATTGAGCATCTTCTCCATATTTTCAAGTATTTGCAAATGGTACATCAACGATTTATGTTCTCTTAGCTGACCTACGTTTAGTAGCAAAACAATTCCAGGTCATAAAATCATTTGAGTTCTCAGACCACCTCGGTAATGCACAACGAATCTTTGAAGGGTCTCACGTGAGTTTATGGTTTTAAAGAAAATAAATGTGCTTATGCATACATGTCATGGTTGAAATAACTGAATTGACATCTTTTGAAGGAAACAATCGTTGTTTCAGTACAGCACAAAAATGATCCATGTATGGTTTCATAGACCATAAAATCATAAATATGAACAAATTAAGGGCTTAAAGTTTAAAAGATGTTAAATAAATTTTACTTACGGCAATTCTTTGAAGCAACCTGAGCAATTTAAAATTAGAAGTATTAATCAGTGAAGAGTCCACATTCCTGGAAATCCAGGTTCTTGAACAGGACAGAATGCTGATAACTTTTAGCGGGACTCAGTAACCCAAAACAGTTAAGGGTTGTAATTAGCAAACGGCCAAATCCTGGAGTCCAAGGTTGGATGGACGGGAAATAAATACCATGCTAACGCTAATTGCCTTTCTTTTTTATTTTTTGTTCTATAATTTCTAAAAACAATTTAGTCCTCTTCTTACCACAAATAGTAATATCTATGTAATATAGAGATGATTGATAAAATTATGTGAACTTACAGCATTCACCTCAGACCCATGCCTTAAAGATGGAAAGATAAGATGAAAAAGTTCTTTGGCTGTTGATAAGCCACCATCTACTCTATTATCCGGAGGACAGGAGCACGCAAACATTGCATACATGACCCATTGGTCAAGTTTGTTTTCTGCATCTTGAACTTGATGGGCCTTCCCACCTAGTTCCATGGGTGTGATAAGAGCAAGCCTTTGCATAACCTCTAACCTGAAAAGTGTAGTTGTTTAGTACTAAATCCTCAAGCCACTTCTGAAAAACTTTTTCACACAGATTGTTCATAATTTCGAATCTAGAATTTCAACCACGTCTAGCATAAAATAAACAGCACGTAATCATCAAAATTTATGCAGCTTCAAGACTTCTAGTATTTTGAAGACATAAGTACACTATCAAAAGAAATTCAAGAACCTTCAGGAAGTAAGTATTTCTAAACTTGTATGCATGAATCAAGGGGAGAAAACTCAAGTGGCAGCTAACGTAATAATGAAGAAAATAATAAAAAATTCCTACCTTGAGTCCAACTCTTAATATCCTCAACTCCTTAAAAAAGAACCAAACTAGTCCCACCATAGAACTATTTTGATTCATCTTTAAAGAATTGATAGATCAAAATAATCATTTAATATAATTGGAACCATTTTGATTCTCATAAAAAGTCAGGGGATCATTTCGATCCTTTTCTCTATTCCTAATATTATAAATAAGAGGTTTAACCAGAAAGAAGATAATTCAAGAAGAAATAAGATGTTTTTCTTAGAAACGAGTTCTTCATCAAACTCAGAAAAAATAGCTTATTTCCACTTAACTATCACATCTATCGAAGAAATGCCTTTTTTGTGTATAGGGATAACAGAGTCTGGCATGGCCAACAAGGAGTCATAAATTAATTTGGTTAGTGTAAGAGGTTGTCATATTAGCTGCCATATGGGTTATTCACGTGGTACCAATTTATGTGTGGATCTATAAGGATATATATACTGTTGACATATATTTTTGCATCGAGATAATTTCAGCCCGCATCGAGTCAATTCGAGCCCGACTGGACTCGATCGTGCTCGATCCACTCAATTGAACATTGTCAAAGCAAAATTAACTCAAAATGGACCCAAATTTAATCAATTAAATTTAATTCGATTAAATTAAAATCAATTCGATCAAGATCGACCAAAATCGGTCCAAATCGAACCCAATAAAGCCTCGTCGAGCCCAATTCGACGCAGATTCAAGTTTAATTTCGCAAAATTAACTTGATCGGACTCACTCGGACCCAAACCGACCCAAATCGGCTTGAGTCGAGTCCAATTTGGGCTCAATTTCAGCCCCAATTAATTGATTTGAGCTAAACTGACTTTCCAAATCAAGTTTCCCAAATCTAGGGCTCAGATTTCATCTGAAATCCTGCTCAAGCCCTTCGATTCGTGCAACGAGGGAGCGGCATTGGTCCATTCGGGCGGTGCCTTGCTGGCTTGCGTGCGTCTCCAAGAGAACGCAAGCGAGAGGGGGAGCCATTCGGCTCCCCGTTTTTGTTCGTTCTGTCCGTCCCGAGCCCAGAGCCGAGAACGAGCGAGAGAGGGTTCCGGAGCAGGGGGGCTTCCCGTCGCTTGCGTGCGTCCAGTTCGCGGGAAGGAGGGGCGGAAGGCCATTCGGCCCCCTTTGTTGTGTCCGACCGAACTCCATCCAGCAGCCCACAGCCGCCATTTCCGCCTCCATCAGGCAGCCGACCCTGTTCAGACGCCGAGCCCTCGCATTCTCATCATTTCCCTCTTGTTTGACGCTGATCTCTTCCTCCTCTCACAAAACCAGAGACAAAGAGCTGTTCTAGTTCTTTTCTACTGCTTCTAGGAAGAAGTGGAAGGCTTCCACCTCCTCCTCTTCAACTCCGGCGAGTTCGTAGCAGTCAAGAGGGCTGTTGGAAGCTTCCAAACAGCAAGAGAAGGCTCCAAAAGTTTCCAAACAGCAATTTGGAACCTTCGAGACAACTTGGACAGCAGCGGCGACGTCCGGGGAGCCTTGGACAGCAGTTGGAACCTTCAAGACGGCTTGGACAGCAGCTTTCTCCCTCCAAAACGTATTGGACAGCAGTTTGGAGTCATCAAAGGAGCTTGGACAGCGATCCGGAGCTTGGATTGGAGCTTGGGAGCACTTGGAACTTGCATTGAAACTCGGATTGGAGCTTGGGAGCACTTGGAGCTTGGATTGGAGCGCTTGGACAGCCCGGGTGAGGTAAATTCTTGGCCACTCAAAGTCAATGATCGTGTGGTTGACGCTCCCTAAGCCTTAGGTCCTTTAGGAACTTCAATTTATGCTTCCCAAAACCCATGTTTGCTGTCCACTCCGTAAATCTGTGAGAACCTTATGATTTTTCATGGATTGCTCTCATGTGAGAGCCTGTAGGGAATGGCGATGCGCGTAGGATTGTCGGATTGGTGTTCGGCAATCTTCCAATGCATGAAAAGCATTCATATTGTTGTCCAAATCGTCTCCTATGACAAACCTAGGTTTCGTTATCGTCACACTCAAATTTGATGATTATGCCTTTAAACAAATGGATCACACGCTTGTTTAGGATTTAGGTTATGTCAAAATTAACCTAGAAAAAGTTATGGGCCTTTTACAAGTCTCTCAATCCTCCAAATTTATAAATTTCATAAATATGTCCAATATAGTTTTAGATATTTATGATTCATGGTGTTCTCTAAACCTTTAAAGGTTGATGAGCCATGCATCACTCCATCTAGAATTTATTTTGGCATGTTTATGAAATTTCTAAATTGAAACATCATGATGAAATTGATGGGATTTAGGAGAATTTGTGTGTTTGAGAGTGATAGCCTCTATGGTTTTGGTAAACATTTAATATATTTGATTGATTGAAAGCCACACATATGACATCAATGCATTATGAGATTTCTTTTATGTTTCAAAGACATACGTTGCGAATCCCATAATGCATATGATCAATCAAGTCCATGATTCAAATCTTTATCAAACATAGATTTTGAGATTGTAAAGTTCATAGATGTGCTCATTTAATTCCAAACGCTTGTAAAGCTAATTTTAGGGGTATACGATGGACCTTCAAAGCTCCATGTGTCATACCCAATTCTTTTATTTCTCTTTGGAATTATGTAAGTTCACTTATGCAACTTTCCAATCGAAGTGGCCACATAAAACGACAAGCACACTAGACATGTAAGACCCCTTTGTTTGTAGTCAAATCAAAGCGTGTGTCCACTCCCAAACCTCCTAATCATGACAAAATTGATTTAGGAATTCTCCCAAAACTTTAGGAGATCAATTCGTCCCTTCCCCGAATGAGTCCAAAACACTCAAATCAATCTAGGAGGCTCTTTTCAAAATGTGTCTCCCTCCCATGTATGATATTTGGAGCCCTACCAAGGCTTCAAGTGTTCTATACATAAATCGTGGATCTTAGACCAAAACTCTAAGTCACTCGTCTCTTTTGTTGGAACATGAGAAACCAACAAATATTTCCCTCATATATAATATTTGAAGCCTCCACAAGGCTTTAAATGCCTTATATGTGAATCTTTGGAGCTTGGAACCAAACTCTAAGCTATCCACCTCTCTTGTTGAGACAAAATCAACAAACATACACTTTTCTTTCATGCATGATGCTTGGAGTTTTCTCAAAACTCTAAGTGTTAGATTGTATGAATCCTAGCATACATTAGAAGCTTTCTAGTGTGTCCCTCTCCCTCTCATATATGATAACTTGTAGCCTCCAAAGGCTCCAACCAATATCATTACATGGTAGTTGGATCTTAGAAACAAATTCTAAGTCATCCAATCATGTTTGTTGAAACAAAAAAAAATCAACAAGCAATCGTTTCATTCCTCCCTCATGCATTGCAAGTGGAACCTCCTGAAGGTTCTAAGTGCCATGTCACATGAGTCCTTGAACTTAGAAATAAATTCTAAGTTACTAATTTCTAGTTTGTTGAGACAAAAATCAATGAACAATCATTTATTCTTCCTTGTGCATATTGACTTGGATCTCCCTAAAATCCAAAATGCATGCCAAGAGACCTTGAACTTGGAATCAAATCCCAAGTTCTCCTATCCCTTGTTTGTTGGAAACATAAAATCAACAAACAACCATCATTTCCCCTTTCACTCTTCTTACTTAAATTAGGAGAGTTAACCTCTTCTTTTGAACGTCAAATGTTCAAAAGAACACCTTGAATTTGCAACTTCCAAATTGCTCTTTCTTTCTTTCTCTACAACTCAAGAAAATTGTAGGAGAACATTTAATTCTCATCATGTTTTGTATTATGGATTTCCTCAAAATCCTAAATACATCATGTTGTAAAACAATTGAACTTAAGATTGAACCTTGAGTTCTTTCATCTCATTTGCTTAACCACAAATTAGTCAAATGAATGCTCCCATTGAACACCAAATATTCAAGGAACTTCTTCCAACTTGCAATCCAAAGTTTGCTTGTTGCCTCCCTCTTCTTACAACTCAATGGTTGTGGGAAATTCCTACATTCACTTGACCCATATTAAGTGAATCAAACATACCCAAATCAATTCACTTGTTGAGCCAAAATCAACAAGTAATTTCATCTCAAGCATAGGATACAAAAGTCCTATCTTCTTTTCACCCTTCCAACCCAATACGGAAGAGTGGGTTCCTCTCATTGAACACTTGAAAGTTCAAAGAGAATCCAAGATGGCTTGTAGTCCAAATCTACATACCACCTTCTCATATTTACCCAACACAAGTTGGGTAGATTACCTTCTTCCTTTGAATATCCAATACTCAAGGGAACATCCATAAATTTGTATCTCGCAAGTTGCATTTTATCCCTTTTTCTTCTCTATAAATCAAAATTGTAGAGAAATCTCTTCTTTTATACAACTCAAAAGTTGAAGGAAACAATCTCATTCTCCTAAGGCTCAAAATTAGAGAATGTACATCCCTCTTTGAACACCAAATGTTCAAAGGATGTTCATGAGCTTGCAACCCCCAAGTTGCACCTCTCTTCTTCCCATTTACCTAGCCCAAATTTGGTAAATGATCATGTATCATTGAACACATTGTTCAATGATTTATCCTCCTATATGTAACTCATAAGTTGTACATTCCTTTATCTCTTTCCACAACTCAATGTTTGTATGAAGTTCTTCTCATTCTTCTAACCTAAACTAGGAGGGTGTGCATCCTTCTTGGAATATCAAATGTTCAAAGAACTTTCAAGAATTTGCAACTCCTAAGTTGCATGTTCTTCTCTTCCATCCCTCCAACCCAAATTGGAGAAATGAACTTCCTCTCTTTGAACACCAAACGTTCAAGGGATTTTTCTGAGTTGCAACCTTTAAGTTGCATTTCCTTCATCATCTCCTATAAGCCAAAATTATAGGAGAACATTCAAATCTTCTTCCACTCTCCTAATCCCAAATTGGGAGAGTGTATATTTTTTTCTTTGAACACCAAATGTTCAAAGAGCATTCATAAGTTTGCAACCTAAAATTACACACTTCTTCTCTCCTTTCTATAACCCAAAAAGTTATAGAAAGTATGCCTTTCACCCAACCCAAGTTAGGTGAATGAGCAATGAATGTTTATTGACTTGTAGTTCCAAAATTATGGGTCATTTATCCTTTCTAAGACACCAAAAGTCCTAAAAAATTCTCTAACTCTTTAGCCTCAAAGCTATGAGTTTTGTTCCATTTTCCTCAACTCCAAGGTCGAGAGGAAATCTTTCTTCCCTGAGAATTTGCATCCAACAAACTCTCTTGTTGGGTATAAGTTGATTAATATTCCTATGCCCAATGTAGGAATATTTACCTCTTTTCTCCTTTATCCTCCTAACCCAAGTTAGGAGAATGAATAGCTTCCTTTGGACACCTAAAAGTTCAAAGAAAACATGACTTGTGACCAAACATACATGTCTTCTTCTGTGTTTGCTTACCTAAACTTAGCAAACCTATCTTTATCATTGAAAACCAAAAACTCAATGATTTATCACATCGTTTGCTTAACCTAAATCAAGCAAACGAAGTCCCTCTTCTTGAATATAAAGACTCAAGGGGAAATACCATAGATTTGTAACCTCAAAGTTGCAAATCTTATATATCTGTTGAGCCAAAATAAACAGGTGACCCATCTTCCTTTACTTCTACAGGCTCCAAAAGCTTTAGAAGATTTCCTATCTTAGCCCAAAAAGTTATAGATTCTCTCTCTACTCTCCTCCAACTTCCAAGGTATAGGAGATTTCCCCTCTCTTTGGCTCCAAAAGCTAAAGGAGTTCTCTAACACTTAGCCTAAAAGTTAGATGTTGGATTCCTACATCCCCTTCTTGGCTCCAAAAGCTAAGGAGGATCCTCAAACACTTAGCTCAAAAGCTATGTGTTGGACACCTTCACCTCTTATTTAGCCTCAAAGCTAAATAAAACATCAATCTATTCTCCCTAGCTCCAAAAGCTAAGGAGAATTCTTCTAACACTAGCCCAAAATTAGTGTTGGACACCCTTCCCTTAGATCCAAACTCTAAGTGGAATACCCCTAATGTGATATACCACACGAGCCCCTCACACACTTAGGTGCACAGCCCCTTAGGCATACTAGGATTAGGATTTTCTTTGTGTGCGCATGTGGTTGATGTTGTGGTGTGAATGCCTTCTGGATTATCTGCGTGTGGGCACTTGCCCTTAAGTGGTTAGCATAGAAATGTATATATATGTTTTTGTGCAGGTGGCCATGTCTAAAAAAAAGGGGGGGCTCTTAAATCATAAATAATAAATTGCTTGCATGACAGGTACCGCTTAAACCCCCCCCCAAAAGATGTGGTCAATAGGGTAGAAACAGATGCTTGGCACTCTAAGTGCTAGGCAAATTCTGAGTGTGATGTTATTATATAAACTGCCTACTCACTCTGTTTTGCAGGTTTGAGTCTTTTTTCTTTTCAAAATGTATTTGATTAGATTAGTATGTAAAACTTGTGGGGGTTTGAATCAAAGGAGAGGTGGATCGAGTAGGATGTGATTCTTGGAAGTGATGCCCAAAGCTCTACCTGGAAGACAAAGCTTGAAGACCCCACAAGTAGAGTCTGTAAAAATTAACTGGGTTATATAATGGCAGGCAACTCAGCTGCAAAAACTGTGTAATAATTGGGACATTATTTTCTTTTCCTGCAATTGGCTTATATATATGTGCATATGTTTGCTTGTTTACCGTGCGCACTAGAAAAGCATGTCTTTTTTCTAGGTTTATTCACTTGTTTGTGTGGGTGTGGCCTGGACTATGATGCGGTAGGCTCTTAGGACAAAATAAGTTTTCTACCCATTAAAATATAAACAACCTAAAAATGAATTTAGGCTCCACGATTTTCTAACAAAAAGAAAATTGCATGGCTCTCTTTCAAAGAGCCAAGTTTTCAAAATCAAAATGATCATGCATAGCCAAAAAAAAGAGTCACATGTAGAAGCCCTCACTTAAGGATTAGATAATAAAAAAATCTGCATTCGAGTCAGCATTCTGCATACCTTGCATACTTAGGCATCTTGGCCTCAAAGCCAAGTTGTAAGCCCTATTTCCTAAACAGCAATTACCTACCACTCTTATATGCATTGAGACCAGAAAGCATGGTTTTAAAAGCGATTATGAGGAGTCTAGCTGGTAGTCCTTTCCAGCAGGATAAGAAATCCAGGGGTCGGGCTGATTGTGCCTCTTGTGAGGTACAATTTGTAAGTCCTCTTGCATCCGTTAGATTTAGGTTCGAGGTCCTACCTCTTAGTAGGCCTCACCTTAGCTTTAGGGTCTGAGGCATTGGTTGATTTCAATCACTATGTAAGCCCTCAACTCTCGGGCAATTCCTGCAACAAGTGTTGTTGGAATGTAAGCCCCAACCTTCTAATGCAAAATATCAACTTAAACTAAAATCAGATTTCTAAAACATAAAGCCCAACATAGGGTAGTTTGAGCACCTCTAAGTTTCCCTCAGAATCAAGTGCTCCTACTTCATTCCCCTTGGCTCTCATTCTAAAAATCCGATTTCAAATCGATCCTCTATTCCTTGAAATTCTTTAGGACCAAAAATCCTTCAAACAGGACTTTCATGGATTTTCAAAATCAAAATCAAACTTTAATTAAAATTTAAATGACTCTCAAAAATAAAAGAAAACCACTAATTTAATCAAAAGTTTTCTCAAGTAGCAAAACTTGAGATGTAATTAACCATAGGGGTTTGCCCCTATGGGACATCTGTACCCCAGAATAAATAAACCCCGTTCAACCAAAAATTGAACGGGGGAATCTCTGTTAAATTGCAAATTTTGGCATTGAGTCCATGAGGAAACGATATTTTTACCCTTCGGGGTAATATATCATCATTCTTATGCCGTACTCAACCATAAAGTATGCAATCCGTTAAGAGGAACACAAAATTCTCCCAACATATACTAGTTACCAAAAGGATGGGCAGGTTCTCTAAAAGAGAAGTATGCAAATAAAATGACCAAGCACTCAAAAACATACATCACAGGCACCCCTCAAACCCCTTTAATAGGACACAAAATGCTCAGATGCAAAGATAGATTAAAAGTTGGACTAAAAGACAAAAAAAGAAAAAAAAAGATCAAAATAGACAGTTGGACTATTTGCATGGAGCCATTTTAGTCTCAATTATCTAATCTGTTCAATTTAGTCAATAACTCCTCAAATATGACCCAAAATTCCTCGACCTAGCCCAAGGCTTGGAAAACCAAAGTGGTCAGATAATAATTACATAGAAGAAATATATCAAAACAAAATTTTTATAAATATTCTTCTAATTTCGTCATCCTAAAGAGCTACTGCTACATAAAGTTCACTTTAACCAAAAGTACAATAACTCTACTATTGCTTACTAATTATCTAGATAACATAAGTACCGCTCACTAGTAGCCACGTCTACGATAAGAGAACTCTCTTTTCCCACTCATCCAATTCTCAAGATCGTGTCCTATGCATATCAATTAAATATAGTGATGAGTTATAAAACAACTTAGTGGGTAAATCATCTCTCTATGCTACAGTAAAGGAAATTTAGATAACAACATGTATACTTGTCAAAGTGGTTAAATCAGCATAAAATCTTTTAGCAATTTTTTCCATTCAAAGATGATAATATAAAAGAAGCATTGATTGGCCCAATAATAACATGAATAAGCAAGAAACTATATCATATCATATCTTGTCTGTTTCATTTTTGCAAAAGATAACTCATTGTTTAAAATTGCGCAATATGAGGCTCGCCTTAAGGCCCGCCTCAGCTCAATTCTAGGAGAAGAAGCATCTCGAGGCATACACCTCGATCCTTGTTTATGAGGCTTGCACCTCAACTTGGCTGAGAACCTCCTTGATAAGCACCTCGTCTCGCTAGCGTGAGGCGGTGCGCCTCACCTTGTATATTTTTAATTAAAACTTACCTAAATTCTAAACTAAAGCCTCGAATAAATCATGCTTTAATGCACCCCGAGCCACAACAACTTTCTCTTGACTGTCTCGACCTCCAGCCCACCGCCTTCATCGTAGCTGCCACTATCGGAGTATTACTCTCATCTTTATATTGATGACAAATATTTGTGAAAGACAAAGATAACTAAAATAAATGAAAAAAAAAAGCAGATTGGGAGGTATTGGACTCCACAAGATGAAGCGGGAGAGAGACCAATTTGTTTTGATGATGACTCCAATAAAAACCCCTCACTAATGATCGTGCAGATGATTTCTGAGTTGCAGACAACTATCTTAGCTTTCTTTAAGAATTAATTATGCATGAGCAGGGAAGTGAGAAAGAAGAAATTTGAAGTTGAACTTAATGTTATATGTTACTTTTATGCAATGCTTATATTTTATGTTATTTTGTTCTTGAATTTCAATTCTATTCCACGCAATTTATCACTTACCATTTTACGTCATATGTAATTTTTTTCATATGTATGTCAATTTGTTACTTCATAGTTCAATAAAAAGTTAATTACTCATTTTTTAACATATTATTTGGGCAAATCTTTTTGAACTTTTATTTTCACTTTACACAATAATTGGATTTTGAGGCTTCACATCACGAACGGAAAACATATCAATGACCAATTGCGCAATTTTAAACCTTGATATAACCATCACAAGAAAACCATTGAATTTTACTATTTTATGTACGTTAGTATCAATATACTATTGCAAACCTATAATATCAATCATTCTATGCACAGGTATATTAACATCCTGAAATAGTACAGTAAAAGCATTTTCATAATTCTTTTTATTTGCATTCTCCATGTCATTCCATATTTTTCTATAAATTAATATTGCATAAGAAAAACATTTAAGTTGGCAAAATGCACATATCATTCATTTCAACATCATTTACACTTTCAAGAGCGGACATAATCATAAAATCTTGCAATAATTTTTGATTGACTAATATTAATTGATGTATTTGATTTAGAGAAAATAATATCATCATTATAATTTAGAAATAAAAAATGACACCTCCTTTTTATTTATTACCTAGAATAAAATATAGTAAAAAAATACAATTATTCACGTTATTTATTGTCACAAATTTTGGCCTAAAACTAAACAGCATGATATAAACCTGGGCATTTACTCTTTAATCCTTACTATAGTGGAATAATTTTAACTAAAATCCATTAAGAATAAATGATTGACCAAGTAGAATGCATAGCTAATGTACTAAAGTAAGAAATTCCAACTCAATATTTATTGACAATAAACTAATATAAACTTGTATAACAACATTCTAGCAGTTTTAATCTTAAAATTGAAATGATTCGTTTATCAATATCGGTGGATTCTTTAGGCTCTTTTGAGTAAAAGCATAGACTTGTGGTTGAACGTTCTGACTTGGCTTATCCTCACTACAAGTTAATGTACAGACTCGGACACTTTCTATTGTCCACCTTTATTAGTGATCCTTCATAAAAATTTCTCTAAGGCGGATCTCTCCATATTTTAGCATATGGTATAGGCTTCTGAGTAAAGTTAAGGCCAATCCTCATCTGATGCCCAAGTTGAAAACATAGATAACATACGTTGGAGTCAACAAGGCATTCTTCGCTATGCAACTTCCCACACTTGCTACAAAATTTCATAATATTACTGGCAATGGACTTGGGCTTCTTCAAACTACAGCCTCCTAACTGAATAACATGCTCATTTTCTTCAATGCACTTCATCTTGTGCAAATCTTTGTGCCTCTTAATAATTTGAAAATAAACCAAGCTCTCTCTATAGGCATTGAGTATTTTTTTATCCCTAAAGGAACCAAGAGATGTCTAATTGTGTCCCTTAGTCCACATAAGAATCAGCAACACTTATCAAATGCATTAAGGACTAATTGAGGTACATACCTCAAAAGCATAATAAATTTTATCTCATAATGCATAACTAATTGGAGCCCTTAATTCAACCCCATTTAGGCCGCTTCTAGTTTATCATTTCTTTGGGTATATTTATCTATAAATGCATAAATTTACTTGTTTAATACAATTTATTATAGGATGATCATATTATGCATAGGTAGCTCCTAAACTCAATAGAAATAAATACCCCCATCAACCTATAGCTCCATAGTAATCATATCCAAATTTAATATCACTCCTAGCTTCATTTCTAAATCCAATCACGCTACAATTACAATTTACAATTCAAACATTGCTCCGATACCAATTTGTCACACCCCCATTTTAATACTGTCCAATCAACTATGAGGCATAACAAAAGCGAGAATCTAATTAGATTTATTTCTGAAGCCATACTGACTTTATTAATCAGGATCAAATGAATGAAAATTAGTCTAATTCGATCGTCACAAAATTTACTTTATACTTCATAATCATCTAATAAATCTAGCAAAACATTGATACGAAAATGTACATAATTTAAATCATCAAAATATACTATAGAGATTCTAATAATTTCAGAGGAAACTTAAGCATTTCATAAATCATTAATTTACATCATGTATATTTTTTATTTAGTATATCCCAAACTGTACATACATCCATAATACTAAGATATATGATAAACTAGGACACTTGCCTATGATTCCGCATGCTCCTTTCCCCTTCTTGGAAAATGATCATAACAAAACCTACTGAGTTATATACTCAGCAAAATAAATAATTCTAATATAAGATTCAAACATACAAAAAAAGAAATTACAATATGTATGCTGATATTTTGAACTAAAATGATTCTAATTATAAATTTAACTAGCTTAGTGCAGTAATAAACTTTAAGGAAAAAATTGCTTTAACATTTAAATAAATAAAAGACTTAATTTTAAGCAAGGAGCTTGGGTATCTCTGAGAAAAAGAAACGCATGTCAAATGTTAATTCACAAGGTGCGGTCTACTTATCAATTACTTTTATGAAGTTTCTGGTCACATTTAATTTCATTTTCAGTATTATTAATTTCTTAGAAATATCATATACATGTAGGCTTTTGGCACATTTATCATTGCTCGTCATATGGTCTGTCAGCCTTTCAAATATTTGATAAAATTTGAACCATCTAACATAGCAATTATCAATGGCCCCTCGATCTTAAGACTGAACCTTACATATTCACTTTATCGAGAGTCAGTAAATCTCTTTTTCCTATTAAAGCTCATCTCTTTATAACTTTTATCTCTCTCTGCGTAGGTTATTATAGTCTGCCAACATATCTCATAGGATATGATCTTTAATTTATTTCTTTGAATTTAATATTATTATCATCAATATTTAAAATTGCTTAACATTAATATTCACATATTATTAATTAATATATTTAACATACATCAAGGGTAAAAATGATAAGTAAAAGCCAAAATTATATCCTATCATTATTCTTATAAATTGAGTCAATTAAAAATAACATTAATTTATTTAATGCATTAGCCTTGTTAATATCATCATATTATGCTTAATATGAAGAAATATCTATTTGCACACACATAGTATTTTAATGGGATTATAGAAATGAACAAATATTAGGCCTAAAAATCATTTGCTCCACATATTAGAGATTTAGTATCGTAGCAAAATTATAGGATCATCTTCAAGATAAATTTCCTGATTTCTATTCCCATGATGTCTTATTCTTTCATAAACAACAACAACAACAACAACATAATAATAATAATAATAATAATACTAATAATAATAATAATAATAATAATTTTCAATTTAAAATAAATTCCTAAATTGACAACTAGAAGCTAACTAAATTAACCTCAAATCATATTTTTCTTGAAATGATTTATTCTCATTCAAGCATTCAATCCTATGAACTCGAATTCAAACTCAATATGCATAAGACAATACTAAAATAAGATTCTTACCAAAAATCTTGAATTCTCCTCTTCCCCCCTTTTTTTTCTCTCTTATTCTCCTCTCATTCCCCTATTCTTCTTCTTCTACTACTTTTTCTTTCCTTCTATGCTTCCTTCTTATTCACGGTTTCAACCACCCCAGCCCTCCCCTTATGCCCGATTCCACCTCTAGATATGCCATGGGATGGACAAGAGATAAGGATGAATACATAGCTTAGGTTATAAATAAGTATTAGTTATTCAATTTAATTAAACACTCCTTGCCAGAATTTGGAGAAATTTAGTTTGCTACTGTAGATCAATTGAGTGAACAGTATTATTTAAAGCTATTTGTCAATTAATTTAATTAGGGAATTAATTATTAAACACTAATATATTTATATATTTACATATCTTCTATATCTCAAAATGATCGAAATAAAATATAAATTTTATTAAAATAATTTTGATGATTTTCAAGATACGTGAAAAATAGGATATAATTTTTATGATAATTTTTATCTCACTTATTTGAAATTTTAGATATTACACCTTACACTAACCTTATAAATTTGTCTTGTATTTGTCTTCTTGCAAAGAGAGACATAAACCAATCTTGAAAATACCTTCATAAATTCTACCCACTTACAAAGAGCTAGGTTGACCTCCAAATTTGACTTTAGGCTGACCTCACCACCATCTCTCTACCTCTCCATCTAAGATAAAGGTGGGAAGAAATCTGATAGACCTCCAAATTTGACTTTTAAGCGAAGTGAATCTAATGTTAATTTGGTGTGTTATTAATTTGTTAAATGGTTGTGTTATTGATTTATTGTTTTATCTTATATTAAATTAAATATAATGTTAATTAATATGAGAAGTTAAAAAAAATGTTATAATTGAATAAGGTTTAAAAGTTGACAATGAGACAAATTCACGAATGATATAATTATTACATACAAGTGCTATTATGAAGAATATGAAGTAAAGATGAGACCGTTGTGGATCCTAATCTTTATGGTGTATTTAAGTTTTAAATGATTGTTTAGTTTGAATCTCATTTCAAACTTTAATTTTTTAATAACATTTAATATTGAGATTTGTAGTTTTTATGATGTAGAACTACGATGTTTGCAAATGAATGCATAAGACTTTGCACGATTTCTTTGATAAAACAATGATGATTAGACTATTAGCAATTTAAACGAAAAGGAAAAACGTAAGAGCGGTCACAACCGTTTAGGACAAATTACATGCCAAGCACTTGGATTATCAAAATAGGTTAGAAGCTGCAAAGTAAATGATTTTCAACAAAATTCCTAATCTAACAATGAGATTAGTAACATAGAAAGCACACTCAAACCTACGTTTACTAAGCTTAGGCATATGGTGAAGCACGGCTCTTTGCAATTTATCATCACCTACAAGGTTAGGAGATTTAAGAAAGTAATTGAAAAGTAAAAGGGCTCACCTTTGTCAAAATCTGAAAATATTGAATTGAAATGTGGGAGAAGGTCGTCGTAGCTTTCCTTAATGATTTAGTTGAAGGGAAAACGTCTTTCCCCAAACATAGACATGTTGAATTGATGTCCCGCTGCTGTCCTTGCCGTCTTTCCTTGGAAGAATAGGGTTCCCTCCCAAAAATCCAAGTGAAGGTGGTGAGAGAAGGTGGCCGGCCAAGAGGGGCTTGGGTTGGGAAGTTAGGGTTAGGTTTGGAGAAGGGAAAAGAATTCAACTAAAATCTGAAATTTTATTTCAGGTTTTAAGTAGGAGGGAATTTAGGAATTGTATTTGAATTCAAGTCCTAAAAGAGATGGGAGGGCTTTAATGGAAAAGAGAGGGGAAATTGGAGAGAGAGTGCTGAATTAATTCATTTCCAAAAGAGACTTAGTGGGTTTTGGAAATAAGTCCATTGAGGACATGCATGGGGCCGGCGGCTTAATGGAGTGGGGAGCGGGATTGGGGGATTTAATTTGGGGTTCCTTATTTGGATAAAGGAAATAGGAAATATTTGATTTAATCCTATTTAAATAGAAATTTAAATAGGATTCAATTAGGAAGCTTTCCCAAAATAAGTTTCACAAATTAGGAAAGATTTTGGATCTCAAATCAATTGGATTTGATTTCAAAAATCTGTCCAAATTCATATGGGGATTCAATTATGAAGCTTTCCTAAAATAAGTTTAGTAAATTAGGAAAGATTTTGGATTTCAAATCAATTGGATTTGACTTCAAAATCTGTCCACATTCCATTAAACTAAATTAGGAAATGATGCATTGGTGGGAAAAGGAGAAGGATGTGGAGGAGAAGCCGGCGGTGGTGGGAGGTGGGTTGGATAGGTGGTGGGCCGGCGGCAGCTAGGGGAATAAGGGAAGGGAGGAGCCGGCGGTGGTGGAGGGGAAAAAGAGAAAGAGGGAAAAAAATAAAGCTAAGGAAATAAAGCCACGAACCCGACACATCTAGGTTGGTGGGTGATGCACAATTCTCCCTCTCCTAGGGATCCTCCTCAATAGCTCTCAACTCTCAAACTCTCAAAACAAGAGTGCAGGAATTTTATTTTCATTCATTCATTGACCAACAAAAGACAACATGCGGGCTATAAATAGCCTTGATACAAAAAACTCAAACACAAAAGACACTGTGCCCATAGGGCTTACATACGACCTCCCTTTAAATAAGGGTATTAACGGAAAAACAAAATAAACAAATACATCATAACAAATAAATGTCAAATACATAATACGACTCAAAAGTACATCGACTCAATCGTGGCCGTAGATCTCTTGCCATGTCGCTGATAAACCTTCCATGATCTGATGTCCCCATCATTTTATCATTATGATGATGAATCAAATAAAGATGTTGATGTTTTATTTTATTTTATCATTTTTATGAATTCTTTGTAAGTTATGTGTTTTTATTTCTCTGTTTTAAGGCTTATACCTCAATCCCCCTAGAGGCTTAAACCTCGCCTCACTAAGGCAAAACGCCTCGATTCACGATTTCAACTATTTAAACCTTGGTATGAGATTTAACCTATGTTAAGAAAGGTTGAGGCAGACATAAAAAAGGCTTGGTTATTAGAAATGACTTTTTTTATTAGATTTAAATGAGAATTTGACATATAATAAGACACAATAGAGAAAAAAGACTCATGTAGCCAACCCCACGTAGTGGGATGAAGGCTTGATGTTGTTATTGTTATAAGAAAATATCAAAGCAATCAAATTGAAGTTTGATAAAATGTCAACAAACCAGCCAAGATGAATGGAATTAAGTGGCTAAAATTAGCTACTGAATAGAGGATAAGAGAACAATAATAGGTCATGATGATTTGGGAATGAATGAGAACTTAAAACTGAATCGGAGAGATAAGACAGGTTAGTAAAGGGTAAGAAAGAAATGGAACTAAAACTGTCCATAAATCCAGTTTACAAAAGATGACCGAGTGACCTAGCTTAGAAGTAATTCCCAACATTGCAACGAAATAACAATGCATTTGGAATTAAAAAAAAATAATCCAAATAAAAGAGAATAAATTTACCTTGCTTCTCGAACAGCATTAGGGCAAAGTTCGCCAGCATATTTCACAATCTCACTAAGACAGTTAGCCCATCTATTCTTATCTGGACTTTCAAGAATGGATTGCAGGGACACATCGGTCGGAACAGGATCAAACTCGCGCCTCAAATCATAAGGACGACTAGAATCCCAATAGCAACTTTGAACAATGTCATCCTGTGCTGACATAAAAATGTTATAAAATAAAATATTGAACACCCTCATAATAAAAAGAAGATTTCAGATCACAATGGTCATGATAACAATAAATGCCAAAAAAAAAAGGTGATGATACATAAAATGAAGCATATTGGATGGAAAATCTTACCCCATTTTCTTCCAAGACATCAATTATAAATATTGGCTCTGCTTCATATTTCATCTTCTCCTTAGAATTCTCCTTCAACAATGAAATGTCCTTCAAATCATTTCTTAGCGCACGGACACAGCGTAATAACTCCAAAGCAATATGCCTTATCTGAACATCAACAGAACAGAGAAAAACAAGACCAAGTGCATCCATTTCTGATGCTTGAAATTCAGAAGGACCTACTGACTGTAGAAAAGAATTGTGGACTTTCTCATTTCCAAGAGCTGGTTGTTTTATGTTGTGAACATCATCAATCATACTTTCATCAGACAAGCAAGCCCTCCACAAACGCATGTAATCCACCAGGCGGCCAAGCTGAGTTTGAATAAGAAGTGGAAACTCATCTGGAAGTTTCAATATGAAGTTTGCCATTCCCTTCATTACTGAAAAACGACGGTGAGGGAGATGACGTACAATCCGGTTCAACACTTGCACTGCTTCCTCACGAACACCAGGATCAATGCTTATTCCATGCTGAGGAATTATATCTGTTATTTTATCACTTCTTCCAACTTCTTCTATCAAATCTGGTATGCACTTGAGAACAGACTTGAATAGAGATCCTTGTGATTTTTCTTTTGAAATGGTATCTGGAAACAATAATAATTTTAGTAAATAATTAAAAATTGTCCCCAAGTTAGAGGAATAGATCAAATACTAGCCCCACTATTCATCAGACGGAGTATTATAAAAGATTAAACAACATTCCAAGAACAACAGGAACACTGCAAACAGATATCCATAGTCTCACAATCAACGCTCTTCCAAGAATCTAACAATTCCCTTCTATAAGCTTTGCATCTTAAGTATTATAGTCGGATTTCATCACAAGTTTCTACTCACAAACGGGGACTCTTAACATGTGCTCAAAATTTCTAACGTAATATAAGTGCCCAGAATCAACAAAATTGCAACACGAAAATCATTCAAAATGCAACAGAAGAGAATATAGGTGGAAGTGAGAACAGATTAGGATAGAGTTATGTTAGACTGGTCCATTGGACCGGTCCACGCGGGACCGGCCCAGTCGCGAACGAGGCGGACATTCTCCGCCTCCTGCTACAGCCGCACGAGCCGCAGCTCCACGGGAGCCATTTTTGGAAGGATTTTTTAGGGGTTTTAGAGAGAAATTTGAATGTAGGGACTATTTAGGGATTTCCTTTTGATTTGTATGCATTAAATAATTTGTTTTCCTAGGGGTAGGGCATCTTGAATTTGGCTGAAATTTGAGATCTCTTAAATTTAGGTTTTCCTTTGGGCTCTAGCGGCGTCTAGAGATTTGGGAGAGATCGATCCTCCTCTCGAATAGAGGATCAATTGTATCTTGCTATTTTCCGTTTCCCTTTCATCAAATAATACAAATTATCTACTGTTTTCGTATTTTTTGTGTGGACTTTTGTGAAGATTTCTCGCTGTTTTCTAAAGATTGATAGGAATTACTTGAGATCTTCAAGTGTTTCCTATCAAATTGGTATCAGAGCATCGTCTTGAGACCATCGGCGGCTGAAATCCTGAAATTTCAGCGGGGTTTTTGGGCATCCAGAAGATCTCTTGTGATTCTTGGGAAGAAAGATGGCCGGGAAGAAGGTTGAAGTCTTGGAAGGCGAAATCGGTCAATTAAAATCAGATTTGGAGGAAGAATTTTTTTATCTTCAAAATCAAATCACCTCCAACAATGAAAGGTGGGAAGGGAAGTTCGCTGTTATGGAAGAGATGTTGAAGAAATTAATTGAGATGAAGACCAATCCGTCGACATCGGAAGCAAGAGAGACCACCGACGGCCATGGCGTAAGAGGAAATCCGAACCCGTTTCAGGGGAGGAAAAATCCGGAAGTGGAGATCCTTGAGGGGGAGGATGACATGCCACCCCTAGAACCACTTTCTAGAGAGGAGACGAGTCTGGGATATGACAGAAGGGGTGCTGATTTTGTCGGGAGAAGGGAGGAATCTCATCGCCGAGGTGCTGATTTTGAAGGGAGAAGAGGGGAATACGATGAAGGGTTCGGGTATAATCACCGGAGGAACGATCGTGACACTTGGGGAGCACCTCCTCTTCGAGGAATGGGAGGTTATGGAGGATACTGGGGATACGGAAGAAATCCTAAGGTGAGGAAACTGAAGATGCCCATCTTTGAGGGCGAGGATGGCCATGGTTGGATTTACAAGGTGGAGCGTTACTTTGCTGTCAACGGGTTGATAGAGGAAGAGAAGCTGACGGCGGCAGGACTGTGTTTAAAAGGGAAGGCATTGGCATTGTACCAATGGCGAGACATGAGGCGACCAATAAGGACCTGGAGTGAGTTTAAAGACTGTCTGTTGGAACGTTTCCAAATCAGCAGAGGAGGGGACTTCTACGAGCAGTTCTTCACTTTGATGCAAGAGGGGACAGTGATGGAGCACCGTAAGCAATTTGAGTACCTTGCCAGTCGATTGGATCGACTTCCAGAGACTATACTGGAGGGAAATTTTATTAAGGGATTGAAACCAAAGATCCGCGCAGTAGTTAGAGTGATGAGACCTCGAGACTTGGGAGAGTCTATGGAGTTAGCTCAGTTGGTGGAGGATCAGAGGGCACCTAGAAAAAGGAGCAGAGGCAGCAGTTCAGGAGGATCGTACAGGATGACCACCACCTTTTTGACACCCAAGGAGCCAACACCAAGTACTCTTAGGGAGACTTCGAAGGAGAAAACTGCTGGCGAAAGACCTAGGGACAGCTTCAAGAAGCTCACAGAAACAGAATTACATGAGAAGAGGGCGAAGGGGATTTATTTCAGATGTGACGAGAGGTATACGCCGGGGCACAGGTGTAAGGACCGAACTCTTCAGGTTCTTATTGTTTGTAATGAAGAAGGAATGGAGGAGGGTGTCGTCTTTCCACCTTGCGGACAAGGTGGATCTTTGAGAGGGGAGTATTGTTAAATCGGTCCATTGGACCTGTCCAGCCGGTCCACGTGGGACCGGCCCAGGCGCGAACGAGGCGGACATTCTCCGCCTCCTGCTACAGCCGCAGGTCCACGAGAGCCATTTTTGGAAGGATTTTTGAGGGATTTGAGAGGAAAATTGAATGTAGGGACTATTTAGGGATTTCCTTTTGATTTGTATGCATTAAATAGTTTGTTTTTCTAGGGGTAGGCCATCTTGAATTTGGCTGAAATTTGAGATCTCTTAGATTTAGGTTTTCCTTTGGGCTCTAGCGGCGTCTAGAGATTTGGGAGAGATCGATCCTCCTCTCGAATAGAGGATCAATTGTATCTTGCTATTTTCTGTTTCCCTTTCATCAAATAATACAAATTATCTACTGTTTTCGTGTTTTTTGTGTGGACTTTTGTGGAGATTTCTCGCTGTTTTCTAAAGATTGATAGGAATTACTTGAGATCTTCAAGTCGTTTCCTATCAAGTTATTAGGATTCATAACCCATAATCTAGAAGAATGGGGAAGAGGACAAAGCTTTACATGATAAGTAAAAAAGAAGAGGTTTGAAATAAACATGTATACAAATGATATAATTAAGTTTGAGATGTTCTATGAATAAGAAGAAGAGATATCTTTGAGTTGGTAAAAACAGATCCACAACATCTAATGAAATTGCTAATTTTAAAAAAAAAATCTCCTTAGGAATATTCAACTTATCCAAAATACGACATGTTCTCATGTGCAAACGCAAAACAACAAATCAGATAATTTGTTCGACGATTGGATAAGTGGTGGAATTTAGGGTTCATAAAGGAAGACTATTAAGCTCGGTCATCAAAAATGCAGGGAACTTATGATTATTGTTTTGTTGGCAAAAAGAAAAAAAAAAGTTTGCAATGTGGTTAAAGCAATTTTAGCAAAGAAGCAGAAATAAGAAAGTATTACAAGCAATGTAATGAATTGAACAGAATTCCACACCACCCACATATTGAAGCATTGACGCATGTACATCACAGTAAGAGTGTAAATACACTACTCTTCTGATTCTTTTATTTTTTGTGTAAAGTGGGATGATGGGATAATACATTTGATAATTTGGGTCCACCTACCAGTACCATGTCAGAGGTTTAAACACCCAAGGTCATCATGTTCTATACTATCTCAAAATAATAATAATAATAATAATAATATAATCAAGCCGACTGTGCAGGTTCTGCTATTTAGCATCACAATGGAAGATGAAGATGAAGGGTTTGTCTTTAACAGTCGTCGAAGGAGTTCTAGCTTTAAAAATTGCAAGAGGGAGAAACAAAGGAAGAAGAAGACAAATATAGAGGATTAGATTAAGAGAAAGAACTTGAGAGCCACGAGAAAGGGATAAAACCGAGGCTAGTGATCAGCTGCCAAGCAAAGCAAGGAAAGAGAGAGGAGAATAACGGAGAGATAGAGAAGGAGAGACGAAGTCGGAGTAAGGAGCGAGTGTGAGCAGACGGGCGAAGGCGAAGGCGTGATATCAAGCAATGACCAAGAAGAGAAATAGGTTTCTTAAGTATAATTTATAATATTATAATTATTTTAAGTTTTTTAATAGAAATGGTTATTAGGGTTTTAGTGGAGAGGAGAATAGTAAAAGATAATTATAATTTTATATTTTAAATATGATATTTTATTATTGATTAATCTAGGAAACATTTAGTTGAGAATTAAATGACAAATTTAAAATTAAGATTTTTTTAAGATTGAAAATAATTATTATTATGTCGTGAATTCCTATCAAAGGTTAAAATAAAATGATTGGTGATAATTTATCTATTTAAAAATAGAAATTAATTATGATGCATATATATTTTAAATGAGAGTATGTACAGAAAAAGAGTAGATTCAATTATATAAATAAAATGACTATATAAGATTTTAAATTATATAATGAATAAATTATTGTAACTTTATGGTAAATAATAAACTAGGTTTATAAGGGTAAAGAATTTATGATATAGAAAAATGAAAAATATTTAATAGGCTAATTAAAATAATAGCTTAATGAAAGAGATTATATATATAATGTCTTATACTCAATTATGCATGATTATAAGTGTCAAACTATTAGAGTCAAAGAAAGAAGTGAATTATAAGTCATCTAAACTTGAGATGAGTACCCGTATTTCTAATTTATAGAAATAATGTTGCCTCTTTAAAATTTGATGCATCAATCATTATAAGTTAATCAATTATTACTACAAACTCAATTTTTAATTATGTTATGAAAAATAATTGATCATATTGAAATGAATGCAAGTTTCTATTATCATTTAAATGATGTTTATCACATAACATCTAATGTTACTATAAAAGATATTGAATGCTATGGAGATTAGAATGCTTAAATATGCATATTTGAATGATGGGTTCGCCCTATTATGATATTTGCTAAAGATGCAACATACGAATACACATAAATTAGTAAATGAATTAAAAAAGGAAATGAAAAAGGAAGTACCTGATGTGAAACAAAATAGGAATTGCTTTAGAAATTTATAAAAACTTGATTTAAGCACAGTAAAATAAACCAATGTTTCATTAGATGAGATTTAAAGAATTTAAGAATATCAAAATTGATATGGCAATCGGTTACACAGTACATTGACAAGAACTTAAAATAACTTCAATAATAAAGCATAAACTTAACTGTTGTAAACTTTAAATCCATCACTTAACAGTTAGAAAAGTCACCTTGAGTTTCCCTCACTCACGCTTTTTAAAAGGCTTTTGCGGAAGGAGAATCTCAGCAATCCTAAAGATGCCACCAAAAGTGAGAGGACGCCTAGGGTCTTGATCCACGGAAAGCTAGCCGGAGAGGAAGATGCGGGTGGGTGTTCAATGATTCACCAATGTCCAGAGGGTAGATGCTCCTCAATCGAAGATGTCAGGGTGAAGAGGATACGGTCGACGTATTCGTCGACGGTGTCGTCAACTTCCAAGTTGATGTCGAAGAAAGGCGATTGTAGAATATCCACTAAACCTTGGTGGTCGTAGACGAATCCATGGTCACGCTCGGGATCAGCCATGCACTAGCAAGAAGGTGTGGAAGGGATGATCGTCTTCTCCCTCTCTTGGAATATAACTCATGAGAGAAGGAAATTCAAGGGAGAGGAAGAAGGAGAGAGGATCGGCCAAGGGGGAAGAGGGCTTGTTTTATCAAGCTAGGGTTAGGGTTTGGAGTATGGAAGGGCAACTAAAATCTGAAATTAATTTCATATTTAGTTTAGTTAGAAAGGGGATTGAAATTTGAAATTTGAATTTCAAACACAAAGTATGGGGTGGTTGAAGGAGAGAGAGAGAAGAGAGGGCTAAGGGAGCCGGCAGCATGCATGGGGAAGAGGGGGATTGGGACGGAATTAAAAACTTCCTAAATCATTATTCTAATTTAGGAATAGGATAATAATATCAGATCTAATTTAAAATTAAATTAGATTTAGATCTAGGAACTTTCCTAATTTAGCTTTCATAATTTAGGAAAGTATTTGAAATTCAAATTTAATTAAATTTTTTCCCAAATTATTTAGGCTAATTTAGGTAGGTAGTAATAATGATTGAAATCATCATTAAGGGGAAAAGGAGGGGGTGGCCGGCGGCTAGGAGGGGCGGCAAGGAGAATAGGCTGGGGGGGTTCGGCAAGTAGGAGCAGGGAAGGCTAATGCTTGGCCGACGGCTAGATGGAGGAAGTGGGGCTTGGGACCGGCAGCTTGGAGGGGACGGGGTGGCTGACTGCTTGAAGAAAGAGGAAGGATACGAGCCATGAGCCCAGACACTTCCGGCGGCTGGTGGGTGTTGCTTTTGCCCTCACATTGGGACTACACCTCTCAAGAACTCACAAGCTCATAAGAAGAAAACCAGAAATTGTTCATTCATCCATCCCTAATACAAGACTAAGGGCCTCATATATAGGCCTCAACGAGAAAAGAAAAGAAAAGAACGAAATGCCCTTCGGGCTACAACTCAAAACAATAAACAAGCAAGGGTACAATCGTCAAACTGACATAAAATAAACTAATACATGAAATATATCAAAAATAAAGACTCCTAATCGTAGCCGTCGATCTACGATGCTTCGATGATAGATGTTCCAGAATCTTCTGTTGATGTCCTCATCAGTACCTTAATTGATACTATTTAAATAGTAGATCCTATTAAAGTTGTATTATTTTTGAAAAATATAAGATATGATATAATTTCTACTTTGTCATAATATTATTATACTACTGAAAGCCTCAAGGTCTTTTGTAATATCCTCTTTAAATTGAATTAATAATTAAATGAATTTTTTTATTATTTTGTATTTCAGGATTAAAATGCATACTGTTTCAATATTTCTTCATGTTATAGTAATTTTAAAATATGATGCACTCGTTGAGTTGTTAAAACTTGGTCCTATCATTTAAAAAATATATCCATGTGTCATCTAGTGAAATTAAATGAAATGAAGATAAGAAAACTTGTAAAATAGGCATAACCCTACAAAAGAGAGGTATTTATTTTAAATGTTTATTTTTACATGAAATGAATTTGGAGTTTTAGTGGCTCTTTCAATTAGAGGTTAGTAGTTTATTATTAGTAATGCTAGTGAATAAAACTTCAAATATTTGTTCAACCATCTATATTCTTGCAATGCTTTATGGTGCAGAATGTTGGCCATTAAAAGAGAAGCATAATATTAAGTGTTGCAGAGACGAGGATGTTCAGGTGGATGAGTGGTTTTACTCTTCTTTTTTGTTGAGGACATTTAGGCCAATTAAGGCAAACTCACACACACATCACATACGCAAGACTCGAACCCAAGGCCTCTTAGTTGGTAACCAAAGCTCCCAACCAACAGACCAAGATGAGTTGCGTGTGATTTTACTCTTAGAGACAGGATAGGAAAGAGCA
The DNA here is from genome assembly GCA_019925795.1 of Dendrobium chrysotoxum. Lineage (NCBI taxonomy): Eukaryota > Viridiplantae > Streptophyta > Magnoliopsida > Asparagales > Orchidaceae > Dendrobium > Dendrobium chrysotoxum. The sequence goes on along the minus strand of CM034305.1, from coordinate 95,629,587 downwards.
TGTACGTGATAAGGTTGAAGTAGCACCAATGCAGATAAGATTAGAGAGTCGCTTGGTTTGGTCACATAAAACGACGGCCTTCCGATGACCCGGTTAGGAGAGTAGATGTATTAGATTTGGCTTATGTTAAGCAAGGTAGAGGTAGACCTAAAAAAACTTGATTAAAAAAATATAAGAAAAGACCTTTCTTCATTAAATTTAAATGAAAATTTGACTATTAACAAGACACAATGGAGAAAAAAGATTCATATAGCCGACCCACGTAATGGGATAAAGGCTTGATGTTGTTGTCATCCGACCGTACTCCTGCCTTGATATTCCAAACCTCCAAGCCGAGTTGTGACTTTTTGTTAACTCTAATTCACCTCTCTTGGAGCAAATTCCTTCTCAGCATTTGGCTTTCTACACCAAAGGTTCCCATAATTCTCAGAAAATTCTTTCAAATTTTGTTATTCATCATGTTCAATTGGATCATCAGACTACAATGTTTCTTAGAAAGAAGTATGTCAACTGTGAGCATAGCTTAAGCCTCTTGGTTGTATTCAACTTGCATTGCTTGAATTGCATTTAAGGTTTCACACTTGCCATTGCAGAGACAGAACGGTTGTATCCCTTCACAACAATTCATCTTTCGCTCATAATGAACTCAAAACTCTATGTGGTTCCAATATTCAACCTAATCATATTTGACACGAAATAAAAAAAGCGATGATAAAAGACAAGTTTTCTCCCACTCACATTTGATCTCTATACGGTGCAAAAAATATTACTTAGATGCTTTATTTTTAATTTTTCTATACTTCAGATGTTCTCTACTTTTATATTTATTTGATATTATACCAATATGTTCTCTACTTCTATGTTTATCTGATATTATACTAAGACACACTGCCCCTAAATCTTTTTTTTGTATTTAAGTATGATGATTTTTTTAAATTTCATCGCATAATTCATATTAAAGTATAAGGTATGAACATTAATGAACAAAAGCTATGCACCGTAACAATTTAAAGTTATAAGGATTTGTTTGACACTACCATACAGGATAGAACCAAAAAGTTTCTAACAATGTCATTACTTCCACATGCTATCGAGGTCCTTAGATTTTCTTTTGTGTTCATAATAGATTTGGTTAAAGATAGAAAAAACGAGACTTGAGATCCCTTTGTCCTTAATTTTTAGTTTTTTACCCTCTAATGGCAGCTAATACAATCCTAAAAGTAAGTTCATTTGTAAAGAATTACTACTATGTCATCGTCCAAATGCCTATTCATGATGGACCTTGAAAACATTAAATGCACCCACGCCTATTTTTAAATATTTGACAATTTTCACTCTTATCTCTTCCACATACCCTTAGTCCACAACCCTCATTAAAGCTTTCAATCGACTTTCTACATCACAAAAATACTTAGATGACAAGTATCCTCCAAGGAACCCTGAATCTAAGCTTTCATGTTATCAAAAAGGCCAGTCATCAAATTCACCCTATTTATACCATAAACTTGTGAGCGCCTACCCATGCTCCCTTTTCTAATACTGGCCACACTCATCCACTATTCTGATTTCACAATTTTTTTAAAGCCACCCAAGCATACGAAAAATGCCCGTGATATTTGCTTGTCCCAATTTATTGTCGTCAAGAAGTTTGTTTGTTTGGCTTCAAAGATTGTTTCATCCCAAACATATTGATGTGATACAATGTAAACATGCTTTGAATGAAAATATAAGAATTTGCACGCTTGTCAATTAGGAGCAATAAGATTCAAACTTTAGGCCCAAACAAAAATAGAAAACGAGAGAGGGGTGCCTTGGTTTAGGCCAAGTTACACCGTAGAATTTAGAACCACTAAAACAATTATAAAGAAATCAACTTAAGCAAATGTAGAAGAGCTCAATAACATTCCTAGATTAACAATGAGATAGAACATAGATGCCATACTCTCATATCCTATGCTTACTAAGCTTAGGCAGATAGGATAAACACAATCTCAATGAATCAATGAATTTCACAATTGAAAGTGATTAGAGAAGTAAAAGATTAAGGGAAGAATTCACCGGAATATGGCTTGGAAATTCAGGACAGCAAGTTGGAGACCTTCCCGGAGTAGATTAGTCATCTTTATTGACTGAATTCTTTCTGGGCAGCTGCTAGGAGAGCTTCAACAGCAGGTATAGCTCTCTAGAATCTCTGGACAGCAACCTATAAGGGTCATAAAAAGCTTTGGACAGCTGCCAACGGATGCTGGGAGCTTTTGGACAGCAATTTTGGATCTCCAAAGGTGCATGACAGTAGGATGTTTTGGCTGGAATACATGGACAGCTAGCAGGTTACTCGGAAAACAAGAGGGAAATGTCCATGAGGGCTTGGAAAGAGGCGGCTGGGTCTAGGAAAGATTGGAGGGGATTTTATTTGAGGATTCAAGGAAAGAATTTAATTAGATGGGAGAGGAAGAGGAGGGTGGGTGTGAAGAAAGGGAGGAGGTTAATTTATTTCCAATTGGAGAAGTTCTCTAACAGAAAATAAATTAAATAGTTGGGTCTGGGGAGGAGTTCGGCCAAAGGGAGGTGGGGAATTTGAAGTGCTTCCAAAGAGGGAAGATTGGGATTTAGGAGATAATTTCCTAATCTCACCCTATAGGGGCCGGCGGCATTCAAAGCTTGGAGAGGATTGATGGGATAGATTTGAAGCTTCTTAATTTGGGTATTGGGATTAGGAAAGGTTTTAATTAAATCCTATTTGAATTTCAAATTCAAATTGAACTTAATTTAGGAACTTTCCTAAAATAGATCTCTTAAATTAGGAAAGAGTTTTCAAATTCAAATTGCTTTAAAATCTGAAATTAAATCTTTCAAACTAAGAGAAGATATTTATGGAAATAATTCAAGAGGCGATTTGAATTTTGGAGGGAGGAAGAGAGATGAGGGGGCCGGCGACTAGATCTAGGTTAGGATTAGGGTTAGGTGGTTGGATCCAAGAATTGAGCACTTACATTATATAGATTATGTCGATTTAGGAAAAAATTCAAAATCTAAATTTGAGATCAGATTTTGAATTGGATTTCCCTCCTAATCTTCATGCTCTACTTTTGAAAAGAATCAAACCATCGATTTTCGATCCATGGGAGGGGAAGGTCGGCGGCTAGCTAGGGTTTGGATGTGGCGGTTTGAAGGTGGAGAGTAGGAAGGCCGGCGGTGGGGTGGGCTTGAGAGGGAGGGTTGGCCGGTGGGTGGGCTGTTGGAGGGGGAGGGTTGGGCCGAAAGGTGGAGGGAGAGGAAGGGAAGGGAAAGAAAGAACAATAAGAAGATACTACAATACTAACCACGAGTCCCGGAATCCACCGGCGGCTAACGGGTGATGCATGGCCCTCTCCTAGGATTTCTCCTATCAAGAACTCACAAAGAGATCAAGAACAAGAAAACTGAAATTTTATTAATAATCATTCATCCCCAAAAATACAAGAGAGCTAACCTATAAATAGGTCTCATGAAAAGAAAGAAACAAAGACTAAAATGCCCTTCGGGCTACAACACCACATGACCACCCCTAAGGGTAAAATGGGGAAAACAGAAAAAAAAAATTAAACTAGTACATAAGACACAATAAAATACTCCAGACTGTAGCTGTTGATCTTCCGATGTCCTCATCACATATCTTTCTAAATCTAATTTTCTCCACAACATATGTAAATTTCATGTATAAGTAAGCTACATAACTAATATATTCAGTACTAACTCAGTTTTAAGTATGTGTTCCTCTGTGTTGCACCGATACACCTATTTATGAAGGCGTGTTGTATCAGATACGTGTCGGACACGGATACGCGTCCGATACGGCACCGATACGTGTCGGATACGTCAAAACCGTATCCAATTAAAATACTATTTAATTTCAAAAGGACACGCGTATTTAAAGACGAAAAAATCCAAAAAAAGATGCGACATATTTACTTCCGCGGCTGCGAGCGAGATTCTCTCATTTTCAAACCCGCGAGCCACATACATTGAGGTTAGTTTACTTAAAAATAGGATATTAGTGCATCAAATTATTTTTCATTTGTAATGCTTTGATTTTTGTTTCATGTATTAAAAAAATCATGTTATTGTGGTTTGTATGTCTTCTTAAATGGAAAAAAAGAAGTTTAGCTCTCATATGTTATTCAGTAAACATGTCACCAAATCATGCAACAACATAATTAGTGGAATCATGCCACAAAATTCTTATTAGGCAATGAGTTTTAACTCTTCCCTTGACTCAATGCTTACTTTTATTTTGATATTATAAGCTACAAGGCTACAAATGATGTTGCTTTCATTTTTTTGTCATTTCAAATATTATGCTTTGATTGCTTTCTTAATTTTTATTTATGATTTATAAATTATAATATCGTGTCGATCATGTATTTTTAAGAATTGACGTGTCCCGTATCCGTATCGTGTCATATCCGTGTCGCCGTATCCGTATTGGTGCAACATAGGTGTGATTTAATTTTTTGTTATACATTATTCCACCAAGGCATCGTACTTCTTTTGAGGTTGTACATTTTGAAAAACTGAAGACCATGGATTGCTTCTTCTAAGACAATGGAAACCTCAGGCAAAGCCCTTCTTTATAAATTTTCATTTATTGTCCCTTGATTGGCTTATGTTTTGCAAAAAATGCTAAGTGTGTTAATTACGATGATTCTTTATTAGCACCATCATTAATCTTTTATTGTTGCTCGCTTCAATATATGGGTTATTATAATCTAAGTGTATTTTTTTGATCCAATAAAGAGGCACAACACAATTCATACTTATTCTAGTAGGATTTTTTCATGTTATGTTTTCAATTATAAAGCAATGTCATCTATAAACTTAAATCAGTATGCAATATTATTACTATGTAATTTATCATGTTTGTTTTGACTCGTGAATATTGAATAAAGTATGATATTAATCTTATCCTTGATGATTAAAAGTATTTATATATTTCTCAACTTCATCAAAAATTGCTATTGACTAACTCTCACACAAAATACACTTTGAATAATCCTTAAATAGCTTTCTTCTTAAATATTATAAAATGTGATAAATATTATATACAAATCAATATCTAACTACTCAAAAAAATTCCTAAGTAAAATTTCATTTATAAATTTTTCCTCGTTAAGATCTCACTGTTCATAAGTGATAATTCTTATATAATATGCAATTTCAATGATACTTTATAGCCATTATTTGCAGATTTTGAATTCCATGCCAAAACTTCAGTGCACAAACATTTATGTTGTATAAAAGAAGACTTCATAATGACTTACTTTTAAAAAGTTTTCATCAACTCGTCACCTTGTTCAAAAGAGCAGTATCCCATTTCTCAATCATTTGCCCAAGAAAACTTTCGACTAGAGGTGACATTGGGCTACAAATGAACAAATATGCTCAACAAGCAACAGTGAAAAGGCTTAATTAGAGCTCATTCTTGATTGTTTAATTAATTAGGCAAATAAACTTGAACGCTTTTATATATGATAAATAAATAAGCTTGAAAAGCTTAGTGTTCGATTCTTTTATGATTATGAAAAAATCATTTAAAGCTTGTAAAGAAAATAGAATAAGGCTCTACAATATGAAATTTATGTAATATGTGATTATATGAGAATCTTATTCATTTCTATATTCGATTAATCTTATTCATCAAGACAAGCTACTTATTTATGCTTGTTAAAATACTTGTTTATTTAATTGTTCATTCAAAAAAAGATTCAAAAAATTAAAAATTAAAAAATTAAAAAAAATTAAAAAAATTTGTTGATAGACTAAGGCTTCGTTTAGGACGGCTTTCTTAAAATTTTTGTACTAAAAAACTGCTTTAAGAAGCAATAAGAAAACTGTCCCAAACAAAGCCTTAATAAGACTGATTTGATTAGCTGATAAGTTGAGGTCAAATCAAGCTCAAGCAACTATAATTTTAAACAAATTGGGCTTGAATACTACCACAAATACTCAAATTGAACATGAGCTCAAGCTTAAATAGGATTTTGAAAAACAAACTCAAGCTCAAGCACGCCCCTACTCAACTTAGCTCAGTTTGATTCATTTGCAATCTTAGGTGATATCTAGTCTAGTTCGAACAAGGTGGCCTAAATTTGAGATCAAGATTTTTTATTTAAACTCAAGACAAGTTCAGATCAATTCAATAGTATTCGTTCGAGTTCATTCTAATAAAGTCTATTATTTAATTAAAAATTTTAATTATTGACCAAAGTTATTACCTGTATAAAAGTATTCAAAATATATTTAAACATATTATTATAAAATAAATTAAATATAAATGCATAAACATGTATGCATATGCCATTTTAAGTGCCACATAATTATGAATAAAAATATACATGCGTCTATATATGTATTAACACACACACATAAACATTTGCATATATTAGATATCAAATCAATTTTAAACATATTTCAAGTAATAAATCTTTGAAAAAAAGTATATTGATTTTAATTTTGGGACGCTTAAACTTGGAATGATTATCAAGCGAGCTTCTAGTTTCAAACATGATTACCAATCCGACTTGGGACTTTGGCATCTTGATGATACCTTACGGCTTACACCTATGAATGCTTACATAGACCACTAAGAAAGTGAAATGATTGAACCTTACTAAATAAAAGGTTCTCACTTATCATATTGTCTCATTTCTATATTGTCTCAGCACTTTCAAGATTTATAGCATCTAAATATCTATTTTCTTCTAATGACTTGAAAATCTTAAAGCAATAAGCTCTAGGATGAATTTCAAATAAGTGGATGGAATGGACGTGAGCAGCAAAACACTAGGAATCTTGGATTAACATGATCTTATGAAGAAGACCTTGAATACTAAAAGAAGGGCAAATGAGACTATTTTATTGCTTTCATTTGGAATTGCTTGGTGGTCATGTATAAGTGTAATTTGATGTTGTTATTTTCTAAAGTGTGCCATGATGTTTCCAGATGTTCATGTATGTCAAAAAACATTTTAATAGATTCAGCAAAAATGTAAATATCACGGTCAGCTTAATTATATTTTACCCGTGCGTCAAGTTTCAGTTAATTTTGGACGAGACAATACATGCATAAGTATCAAAAGTTATTAAAACATATAAATTAAATTTGAAGATAAATCAATTGATTGTTGTTAGATTCCAATCAATAAAATCACTGAAGTTTCATGGAAGAAAGATAGATTTGAAAGTTCCGATTTCCTTGGCCATTTCTGCCTTTACAGTTAAATATAGCATTATTAGCGACTAGTAATGTAAAAAAAATGGAGGTTGTACACCTTCTCTAACAAGGACTTAAATTTGATTCCCAGTAACTTGAAAAAAATCAAGAAATCAGTTATGAGGTATAGCATGCTACACTAACGTTTAAATCATGCTAATTGATCGCCAAAAATTTAGTGCTTCAAATGCTCAGCTAACAGAGAGAATAATATAGAAATCTTGCTTTTCAACGCTACTTAATCTAAGTTAGGTAAACACCTTGATAGCACCCATATGAAGACAACAAACACCTTGAGAAAGTACTTTTTAAATCTTTGACAATTTGGCAATATTTCATCCTTTTTTTTTTTACTTTTTAGTTTTGATGGTTAGCATATGGTGAGAAATTTATCATAAATAGTGTTATCATGATTCATTCCATTAGATTTAGCATGTTTTCTTCCATTGTCATTTTTGGCATATTATTGACAGTAATATAATCATTTTCACATACAAAAAATTAAAATAGAACCCCAAAGCTATTTTAATAAGAAGCAATATTTTCAAATTTTCTAATAATAGCATGTATCATTAAAGATCCAATCGAAATAAACAAAATACCTATAGTAGCCTTGGATGAAGTAAGAAGAGCTAGACTATATGTTCTGTTGCAAGCCCTTAAGATTGACTCAATTGCAGATTTAACTTTTGGGATGTGATGAGCAATATCGTGATCTGAGAATGCAATAAAATGTCAAACCATAAAAGAACATAATATATATATACAGAGAGAGAGAAGAACTAAAATAGTTTCTTGACTCTTTATGAAGTACCAAAATGATTCTCAACTATATTAAAAAACTATTTTGATCCCTTAAGTCATTAAAAAGGAATCAAAATAGTCTCATAGTAAGACTATTTTGGTTCCTCTTAAAGGAGTTGAGAGGAAAAAAACGGTCCTTTAATAAAATCAGGGACTATTTTAGCCTTTCATAAAGAATCAAGGGAACATTTTGATCATTTTTTCTATATAAATACAAACCAATAATCAAAGTGGATTTCTAAGATCGATGTAATACCTTGGAAAACCTCCAATCCAGGACGTTTGCTTGAGGAGGACTTCGCAATGTCAAGCAAAGCCCTCAAACCAATAACTTTTGCATCACTAGAACCATCTGGCCGCAATAACTCCAATATCATATGATTCATTGAGAAATCAAGATTACTTTCAGCTATAGTCACACAAAATTCGACAAGCTTATCGTGCTGGGCATCCTGAGTTAACAAGCTTTTTCTTAAAATTGTCAGCAACTGTGAAGTTACACTATCTAGATAATCCCATACACGATTTTTTGGTTGGTAACTAGCATATACGCTTAGGTAAAACTTCACCACACGATGGAGACAGTCCAATGCCATTGAACGATGGTTCTTATCCTACATAGAATATAAAGCTTCAGCAATAGTGAAGGTAAATAAAAAACAATACACTATAACAAAATCTAGAACAGCTCAAAATAACTTCCATAAGACAACATAAAACAATGGCATACAGTTTTTTAATAAAAAGAACTACCGGCTAGCTCTGGACTTCAAATAAGTTTCACAATATGAAGCCTTACTTTCAGATGCTTGTACAAAAGCTCCATATGCGGCCCAAAATTACCATTGAATGTTTGTGGATCACCAAGGCAGAGAAGAAGAGTTACCAAGGGAAACCCAACCTGAGAAGTCAGAAGAAAGAGCACGTTAAAGTTCAAAATTACAAGGTTAGCATTTAAAGCTTGGCAAATTACTTCAAAGCATCTGAGAAACAAGTAGCAATATTAATTCAGTAAACTATTCAAATGCCATAGAATTGGAAACTACCACGTCATAAACAATCTAGCAACCTAAGTATCAAAAATAATGCCAACTCTAGAGAAGTTACACCGAGGAACTTCAAGTAAATGACAACACTAGCCTCGTGTTTCTAGAGAGAATTTCTATATACATGATTAGTTCTTGAATGCAAGATCCATTGAGATGAAATATGAATGTTCAATAAAATGGTGTACTACACGAAAGCAAAGTGTGGTAATAACAATAAACAAGGTAGTATTAAAACAGCAGTCAAAAAGTAGGAAAAGGAATAAAAAAATTCTGAAGCTACCGTAATATGCTTGCTCTGTTTTTCCATCCAATGCATAAGTTGGCCTCTAATTCGAGTAACAGCTTCATACCACAACGTAAGAGCTGAATCCACCCCTGAAGGAGGCCACTCGTTCTTTCCTCCCTCTGTGAGAGGTGCTAATATGCTTGAAAGCATATTGCAGAGGGCATGATGGAGCTCACTTTTCCTTTTATGAGCAAGTCGATTGAGAGGATTTGCTTTTGCTACAAAGGATGCAGATGCATTCAAGCCACCCTCAGTTCTAACCTGCCAAAATAAAAAAGTTGCATCAGGCATTAAAAAATAATTTACTCCCAAAAGAATACCAGGTACTCATAATAATCGACCCCTAGTGATGCATGCTATCATAACACAAAAAAGGCATTTTTTTATGATTCAAATAAAGCAGCAAAGCTTTTCCAAAAGACGTCCCCACCACAAGAAACATCACACTGGAGGTAGGCATCTGCACCCACCACAAAGAAATGGATTAAGATTTTCTTTATCAAGCAAGCAAATTTTGGCAATGCCAATAATATGAGGCATGTTTTTGACAGACAGCACCATAATAATTGGGATTACCAATTGTAATTCGATCAAATGAAAATTCATTGTAATATGGTGTATGAAAGAACTCAACTGTTGGCAATCATCATGGCACCATTGTATCTCGACATATTATTAGCACAACTTTTGTCAATCTTAACAAGCTCTCTGCTACAAGAAGCTTACAGCTTATGAATTACATTATTATTAGAATTACATTATTATTAGAGTTGCATTGTCCGTCATATTCTGAGGCATATTCTAATATAAGAATGCTTCGGTTTAATTCCCTTGAGAACAAACCCACAAGTCAATAGCACAATGGACTGGCAAAAGGCATTATTGGTTCTATAATTATCTGAGTTTGAGTTTATGATAGGGTCACAGGTTACCATTTGTAGAATTCCATTATTATTTACTATAAAACAGTTTACCTATTAACTATAATCAGGGATGTGGGTTATATTAACCAATTCTTCATTACTTGTTTATTGTTTTAGCATAGGCAATAAGGGAATTAGTATCCAACATTCAACGAGCGATGGTTTTAACCTCTCTCCTATTTACATTGTATGGATTCTGTAATTAGGGCAATGCAAATAAATTTGTTTCATCTCAAAATTTTGCATGGAATAAGAGCATTAAGCTAAGATCCACCCTGCACTCAAGTCAAACACTAAATTTCAAAGACATCTGCACCAAGCTCTTGTCTAAACTTCGAACCATACCTCTGACTCTCAATGCGACTTCGAAGATCACCAATTCTGCCTCTTGTATTATTGTCATCTGCTTGACCTCAATAAAGTTTGATAAAGTTCACTAATCCTGATCCCAATTGAGTTCTCAAACCGTGTTCTTCTCCAATCATGTCCTTTGCTAGATCATAGAACTTAAGGTATTATGATAATCAAGTGCATCATGGCCGAAAGACAGATATCCTTCGCCACCAATGTAACCAACCCTAAAGCTCCTATCACGGGCAATAATATATATGTATGTATGTATATATCTTATTAACTGTTTAATATCACAGTTAATTAGAAACTAATGAATAATTAATTGATTTCAGGTTTTATTTCAAGAAATCCCACTTAGGATTGCATGCATTGCCAGATGCTTCCCTCATTCCATCTAACGGCTAACAGGAGAGTTTAGTAGCTTAGTGGATTTAAAAATATAGTATTATAATGTAAGATTGGAAAATTAGTGGACATGCTAGTATATTATATCAGTAAGGAAGGGAATCATTTAAATCCTTAAGCCACTTCTCCTCACACCCGTCACCCTAAGGAGCCAGCAGCAGGTCGCGCGCTGAGAGTTGGAAGAGGGTTTGCTACTGGCCGAAAGCAGAAATTTGAGAGCTGAGAGGGTAAGGGAGCTGCTAATGCAAGCTGTTGGGGGAAAATTTCAGCAAATTAAGGTAAGGTAAATTAGGTAGATGCTGTATTAATGGCTGAACTTGTTATTTAGCTGAAATGATGTATTGTTTACGTAAATTATGTAATGTTGCTGCTGTAGGGTTGCTGAAAATTGTATGTAAGGGTTGTTAATTGTTGTTTGGTGCTGTAAATTGTTGAATTACAATGGGGATGTTGTATGTTGCTGTGAATGACTAAAATGGATGTTGTATGTTGATGTGAATGACTGAAATCATCTGTATTGCTGAAATCAGTAAGAAAAAGTGAAGGAAAAGCTCAAAATAGGTAAGGCTATTGTTATTTGTTGAAAGTAGGTAATGATCACAAATGCGTTTTGCTAAAATATAGGGATTGGTGGAAGTATATTTTTGAATTCAATAGGGAAAGAGAGGAAAGGAAGGGATTTAGGTTGAATGAGGAGTTTGGTAGAGGAGTTGTATAAAAGAAGAAGAATATAGGATCTAGAAGAGCAAATTCCTAGTAAGGTGAGATACACAAACGATGTCATAGGAAATAGTAAAATTTTGTATATTTACAACCTTGCACTTGTTATATATGTTTACAATAGTAATTCATTCAAGTTTATTCATGTATAAAAATGTTGATTCACTAAGTAGTAATTACATTAGAACATTGTATGATGGTAAAAAGTGAATGATATTGGAAAAGTGAAATAAGTCATATATAACAGATAGGCCGCGCATGTAAAGGCGAAAGACATGACGAGATAAGCCTACACTCTCGAAATTCTAAAAATTAGAATTCGGATCCAACCTTAAATGAGAGAGCAGCTTAAATTCTAAAAGTTGGGAATTCAAACTCAACCTTGAATTGAAAAGCTAAAAGGGTTCAAAAACCTATAGCCATTATATGACTTGTATAAAGGTATTGAATAGTAAACAATATAGAAAGTAATTTTATGCATTTCTAATGATCACTATGAAATTTACATTTGTTTTAAAATAATTGTCAAAATATTATTATTATTTATTATGCATTGCTTGTGTATTCCATTGAGTTCTAGCTCATTAGAAGTGGTTGTACTGTAGGCAAGGGGAATGAGCTAGTGGAGTAATAGTCAGGACAGTTGACTACTCTTTTGTGTAAATATACTTTTTGGATATATAAGGAGATCTAGGTAGGAGCAGTACAGACTTTTGAGTATGTAAGTAAATTTTAAAAAATTAGTAAGCTCTGTATTTCAATTGAGGTTGTATTTTACCTGGAATGTGTTACATATGCTTCCTGTTGTTAACTCAAGAAAAACGGCACGAATGCATGAATCCCGCTTGCAGCTGTAGGATTCCATTTCTTTTAAGTTAGATTGTAGTTAACCAGATTTCCCTAAGGGTAGTGTCAGGATTTAATTAGATCTGGGGTCCTTACTTCCCATGAGCGCAAACACTCATATTTAATTACCCCTCTTAACACATAAGAGAAAACTCTCGATTAAGGATGAATAATTTTTAAGTATTTTAGTCTCAATTATAAGGAAAAATGGAGGTAAACCCGATCAAGATCCCATGGCTCCGTCATCCCGGGTATACCGTAGGTTTTTAATCTACCAACACTAACAATCATTGACCGTAGTGTCCAGAAAATCTAATTAACAGTCATGTGTTTCCTCCTCTCAGGGATCCCGAGTTAAATGAGGTAGTTAAATTTGAGTTTTATTTTTTATTTGAGTTTTGGAGTTTACATCTATTAGAATACCCAGAAGTTGATTCGATTTGGAATTTATAACTTCGTTTAGAAGTTTAACTAGAAATTTGAATTGAAGCAAGTCTTATGGCTTCTCTTGGAAGTAGCCTAGGTTTTTGAATTTGGGTTGGGACTTACAGTTATCATAGAAAGCAGCCCGTATGTTTAATTTAGAGTAGGGCTTATAGCTCTATTTATGAGTTGCCCAAAGATGGGCCTTACAACCTAACTCTAAATAAAGGCCGCCCGGGGATTTAATTGTTTGGATAGATCTTATGACTTCTCTTAAGAAGCTGCCTAAAAAGCGGGTCTTACAATTTAATCCTTTAAATTAAGATGCCCATTGCTTTGAATTGGATTGTTTGGGGTTTAGGATAATTCAATTTATTTAATAATTTTTCTAAAATGTGAGTCTTACGACTTCACTTAGAAGTTACCCAATTGCGGGTCTTACAACCTAATCCGATAGACTAGGATGCCCATTAGTTTGAATTGAATTATTTGGGATTTAGGGTCATTACAATTTATTTAACAATTTTCCTAAAATATGGTTCTTACGACTTTACTTAGAAGTTGCCCGTTGTCGGGTCTTACAACCTAATCCTATAAACTAGGATGCCCATGGATTTGAATTGTTTGAGTGGATAGTAGTTGTTTGACACCAGACTGTGATTTTCATTTGTTTACTAGCCCGATAGTTACTAGTTTGACACTTACTAGCCAGTAGTTATCGTTGTGTGACACCAGTGTTTTTACTACAGTAATTTTTTTTCCTATTTTAGTAGTTTCTTTTCAGAGCCAGTAGTTTTACTTTTTCTGCACTGCTGTACTAATAGTTTACTATAGCATTAGCTCTTTTTTCTGCATTAGCATTTTATATTAATTTAATTTTAATACTTAATTGATTTTATTAGTTGTTTGCAGGAGCTCGTACAGAAGAGACTTTGGAGAGCTTGCAGAGTGTTTTGTTCTATTGGAGAGTTTCAGTTTGTTTTGTGGGGAGTTTTGTATAGGAGTTTGTAGAGTTTTGTTTGAGTTGAGAGTTGTGGTTGTGTTGGGGAGTTTCAGTGTTGTTTGTTGTTTGAGTTGAGTTGTTGTCGGAGAGTTTGAGAGTTTATTGTTTGAGTTTGGGAATTTGTTTGTATTGAGTGTGTTGAGAGATGATTAGTGTGAATATTTTATGATGCATTTTATTTCATTTCATTCAAGTGATTTTAAATTGGTTGGCTGAATTTTTAATTGATTGGCTGGTTGATTTTAAGTTTTAATTTAATTAAAATTGAATTTGATTTAAGTCCATTTGGCTAATTAAATGAAATTTTAAATTTGATTAATTAGATATTAATTAAATTGTTTAAATTTTACTTAGTTAAATGAGATTTTAAATTAGTTAAATGAGGTTTGAATTTTAAATTGATTTTAAAGTGATTTAATTAATTACTCAATTAATTACTGAATGAATTTTTATTTTATGGTTGATAATTAATTGGATTAAAGTTTTAAAGTTTAAAGTTAAAGTTTTAATTTTGATTTGGATTTTAAATTTAATTATATGATTTAGTTAATTAAGTTAATGTTTTAAATTTAAATTGATTTGTATATTTTTAATTAAATTATGTTCTAATTATTTAAAAGATTAAGTTAATTAATTTAGGATTTTAATTAGTCAACAATCGCTCTCCAATGATTCCTGAAAGGTTGGTAGTTTCTCGGGGCAATTTTGGTAGCCTCCCGGATTTAAAATTTTCTTGGACTTAAAATCAACCAATTAATTAATTAATTTTGACCGGTTAATTAATTTCAATTAGCCTTAGCCATTTCATTAGCTAGAGAAGAAAGATGATGTTTTGACAATCATAGACCTCTAATATTTTAAAGGGGGATAGCATTTGAAATGACACAACAATTCAAAATTTTTCACTCAATGTTACATATGTTGGAATCTCTTAAAGAGATGTCTCATTTGGAGACATTTGAAGCACTTCAAGATAGTCTTTTGGAAAAAAAATGATGTCCAAAAAGTTCTCATTTATGCTGGATGACATTTGGGAGAATGATGAGAAGCAGGATAAAAGTAAATGGAAGAACATGCTCACTCCTTTGGCTTATAGAAATTTTTGGTAGTAAGCTCTTAATAACAATTCAAATGCACTTAATTACAATGATGATTGCAAAGGTCATTAAAGAATTTGGAGGACAGGTGTTTGCAACCTCTCAACTTTCATGCATTAGATGATGTAGAGAACTCTAATGCTCATTAAAAAAAAATTCCAATTAATCAATTGTTTTCGATTAATTTTAATCAATTAAGTTCTATTAAAAATTAATTAACTAAATAACTTAAATTAATATTTAAAAAATCAGTTTTAACATTTTAATTGAATTAATGTTCAAATTGAATTACCCTTGAGATTCCTGAGGCAATTTCGGTAATCTCCCGGCGTCCCCTTCCCTCGTGGGGAGGTCGAGACGGCATTTGCAGATAATTTCTTCCCGACCGGACCTAAGGTCGACGGCACGAGTCCTTGAATTTACAACAATATCGGTCGGACCTAAGGTGGACGGCGCTAGGTCTTCATTTTAAAACCATCTCAGCCGGACCTAAGATCAACGGCACGAGGTCATCAATTTTGTCTCGGTCGGATTTAAGTTCAACGACACGAGGGCTTCACTTAAATTTCTTCCCGACTGGATTTAAAATCAACGGTGGGAGGTCTTGTATTTAAAAAAAAAAGCATCCCGGCCAGATTTAAAATCAATGGCATGAGGGCTTCCCTAATTTCATGTCTGTTCAATGCTAATATCAATGCTAACAAAAAGATTTCATTGAATAACATTACATTTAACAATAAGATCAAATTAGGAATTGAAATCAAATTTAAATAGCATTGGTTGCATTTAAAAAAATTTCCTAGAATACACAGTTATTTTACATTTATATTATTATAAATTGTGCATTAAACACTCCAAACATTAAATAAATTTACTGAAAATTTATTTAAGGACTTCAATTGCAAACAATTTAATGTTTGCTTTGTTTCATGAATCATAAACAGAACTTTAAAAACTAATATCTTCTCAATAGTCTGTTTAATGAATTAGAATAAGTCGAAATAGATGACATAAGAATTAAATTATTATGCTTAGGAGACAGTGCATGAGTGGTAAAGTTTAACAGATGTGAAGTAGTTTCTGATTTAAAAAATAGAAAGTGGACTTTAAATGGATAGAAGAGACGGTCACCTGAGGGGGAAATTCACGTGAAAATTCTGGAGCAGAAGTTAATCGAGTGAAGTGAAATAAGCCGGAGGTGCAAGTGGCGGACAATACAGGCTGTTCACTTGAAGATTCTGGATAGTGCAGGTCATGAGAAACAAGAAGCGGGCTGTAGGACTTATCGTGAAAAGCAAAGGGAATTCAGAAGAAAAGCCTAGGCAAATTCCATAAATATTGTGCGGTAAACTTAGGCAGAGGAAAGAGCAAAAATTAGTCAGCAGTTCGACGTGCAAACAAGGGCTGTTCATGTGGGCTTCAGTTCGCAAGTTGGAGTGGCTAGGTCGTGAGTAAGGCGGACGGCTGTGGACTTCATGCAAGAGGAGGCAGAGAGTAGGATTTTCAGATAAATTAAGCGTGTAAGTCCGTTTCTTTCTCTTCCATCCCTTTTTATTGAGTAGATTGCTAAATGACAGTTATTGAAACGAAGCATTGCATCATTTTGGCGATGTGGGGTCGGCTCAAGAGTGCCAAGAGATGCAACTCTTCAAAAAATTTTATTCATTCATCATTTTTTTGTTCTGTTATGCCACATTTCTTTTTTATTTTTTATTAGTCAACACCTTATCTTTGCTACACGCTCCCAAAGCTGAGAAGATGCGTAGATGTTAGACATTGACTTATAATTCACAGGTTCATCCGGTTCCATGCTAAAGAGCTTATCCGCTGCCTATTTTACTAGTTCAGCCTTCCCATGGACCTTACATCCACTAAGAAATGTCCGAAGAGCATCTGCATTTGGTTTGCATGGCATTTAAGCTATAACATTATAAGCATCATAAACATGACATGCTCTCCCAAGCAGATCCACCAAACAAGTATAATAATCTTCATATAATTTGATTTGATACTCCTTAACCATAGATTCAAAATATTCCAATCCAGCTTTCACTAGTTCAGCATGGCTGCAAGTTCCATGGTGGAGGAAGAGTAATACAAATGTCACTTCTTATTATCAATTCTGTGTTTGATCCTTTTCTACATGACTATGTTGTCTTTTCCTTAAAGACAATTTCCTGATATATCAAAGTAGCTTGAGCAAGCCATCGTCTTGGACATTTGCAGTTACGTAGATAACTAGAACCAATGAATGAGTTTTGATTCAGATTATCTATCTCCATTTTAAATCTGAATGAATTTTATTTAAGAAAGATGAGATTTTATTTACTTGCCTGATTTTGCTTGCTTACTCGATTTCTGAGTTGATCGTACATGCCATCAATAAATGAAATTGTTACATATTGCTCTTTTAACACCAAACCATTCCACTTTGTCTAGCTTGTGAGAACTCAACCATTATAGGTATTTATCTTGAATACAAAATATGATATAGAGGTGGAAGAGTTCTTTTACATATCATTTTTTTAATATGATATATATTCTAATTAGCTGTAGCAATTACAAATTCTGCCACACGGTGTAAAACTGTTTGGAGGAAATGATGCAAGAAATTCACACAATCATTTAGAATGCTCTAGGCTATAAATTGATATTGACATATCACTAAATTCTCTGTAAAAATTAGTGAGCATATGTTGATGATGGATCTCACTAATCTTTAATTTGCTCTTATTTCTCAAAGAATATGCTTTTCTTAATGAATCAAAGTTTTTGTAATGTCAATTTTCTTAATGGTGGACTAGTTGGAGAAATCATCATCATTATTGAATGACGTGCTTTGTTTGATTAGAGGAAATTTTATGAAGAGATTCATCATCATCATTTTTCTTCTTCTCTTCCTCTTCTGCTTTTTTTTTTTTCCTTCTCTTCTTCATTTTTTTAAGTCAGTCAACATCTATTGCTATATATAAAGCTTGATATGTTATGATAGTCTGAATAGGCTACTCTTACTCACCTACTTTTGATAGATATAGTTCATAATGAATATTAGTAAGAAAGAGGTCTGTTCAGATTCTCCTTCTCTGTTACATTCTAGATTGACTATAAGGGGAGTCAAGATGGGGTGTGACAGATTTAGGGTTCGACATGGCTCGATTTAATTGATCGGGTTCAATCGAACCCGATTGGGTCCGATTCAACTCAATTTGGGTCGAGTCAACACAAAAAATGCATCAGCAAAGCTTTATTTTGTTAACAAATGGTAATTCAGCATAATGTCATGTTATAAAGATTGTTAAGGTTGTATTGAACCGTGACATTTTCAAAAGTAATGTACAACAATCACCACAGAGCCCTTAAATTTATTTACCAGGAAGATCTACCAAATATATCGAGCACAAAGAATCACTTAAATATGATAACCATGTAAAGTTCAACAGTGCATCCCATGGACCTGTTTTGCATCGCAAAACAAGCTCTGACACGAAACTAAACATAAGAAATCCTGCAAACAAATTTATTCACAACCATTATACATGTAAATATGAATAGTAAGCTCAAGTGAATTGAATTATTCAAGAAGATTTTCTTTTAACTACTAGGGTAAACATGCAAATATCTAAGTTAAACACCGAAATAAGAATGCTTGTGTGTCAGAGAACTTTTTCTGTCTTTATTTCAAGCCAAATCCATAGTGGTAAAATTAACATACTGATTAAATTGGGGAAAAAAACTTTTTAGGTCAAATTTAAATATTCTCTTCTCACTTTAAATCCTTTCAAACTATCAATATATGTCCTTGTATCAGACAACAAAAGGTCAACACCCCTACCAAAAATACTAGGATTGGACCTCATCAACTATGTAAACCTCTAAATTAATGTATACTTATGAAATAAATACCAAAAAGATATATTACAGAATCTACAATAAAAGAAAAAAAAAACGATCACAGTGAAAAAAATTTTCATCATATAAATTTTCTTAAAAGAAATATGGAAAGAGTGGCGAAAGAAAAAGCGTTAAAATAAATTTTAATCAGTATAATCCATATTCAAATAATTTACTAAAAAGGTCCGAAATGACCGGTAGCAACACACACCATAGGAACTTAAAAGAGGCGAGAGACCTCAAACTTAAAATGAAAAGTAAATAGTGCTCACCCCTAACTTTAGATAACGCATTCCATTGATTATACTGAGTGTCTCACTTCTTGCAACACTGGTGTCGATTCGTCGAGTATTCAATTCCATGAAAAAACGTTCTGTCACAGAACTAAACCTATAAAAACCCAAAAGAAGGCTTCAGTATTTTAACAGAGGATTCAGAATACATAAAACAGTTAAATTTATATATTAAAAATTAGGATAATCAAAAGGCACATACAATAGTGTTAAATCTCTTATCAGTGGAGAATGACGTATAGAAATCATATATTATAGCTTAACTTTGCATGTTAAGATATTAGATTTTTAATGAAACATGAAAACAATAATGAATTCTTCTGAAATGTTTGGATGCACAACATAAGATCGGCATGAACTATGATTCATGACTTTGCAAAATGATTTCTTAAGCATAAATATCTTGGAAACCAAAGGCTTGCACTGTGAGAAACTCGACATACTGCCCATAATTTTTTCACGTTATGGACATAACAGAACCTAAACATCATGTTTCCAAAGTCTGAGGCAATTAATATGCCTTCTGATCTCAATGGTAAAAAATTATACAACCGTACATTTGCATTTTTCACATTCTAAATACTGAAGACGTACAGAAGTCACATTAAAATGTAAGCTAATAATACGTGAATTGAATACTTGAACAACACATAAACTAACAAAAGAAAGCATTAAAAATAAAAAATCATAGCACCCGAAGAGCAAGCAAATGTGCCTCTGCATTACTACTTGTTAATGCATCCCAATCTCATGCTTCATTACGACTTTCATATTAAGAACCACAACTTTAGCAACAGAAATTCTCTAGCTAATTGTGACTTCACGTGAGAAAATTGGTTAATCAAAGATCTTTCTCTAAAAGATAGCCACTGTAGAACTTAAAATGTTAATTTCTGATGTTGAGAATAGTAGTAAATCAGGAAAATAGGCTATAGATGCAACGGACATAAAAAAACACCATAATACAAAACTGGAAAGACGTACACCAGACAAGTTAGCACCTTTTCGTGCATTAGCTGAAGAAAGTAGGTGTCATTGTAATTGATTGGTATTAGTTAAAGGTAAAGCACCAGGCAACATTGTGTACAACATCATCCAGATGGTGAAGTAGAATCCATACAATACAAAGTTCACCAATCAATAGATGCAACAGTGCAAGTTTATGAAGCTAGAGAAAATCCTACAACCTAAAAGATTTAATGAAAAATTAACATCAATATACTGAAATAGAGTCACTCTAGGCGCACCAAATGGGTTATCTCCATTGCGATCTGGAGTCCAGTTATGAATCAGGAGTTAGCCTGCATACAAAAACCACTATCATAACCTGAAGTGGCTCGAGGCTCCTGCATTGGGTATGCTCCTTCTAAATGTCAATCAATTTGCATATGGATCTACCAATAAGGCATTGATACAAACCCCACAACCACATAAGAATAACTTAGCAATAGAAACTATTATTATTCAGCATATAATACTAATGAGGACATCAGCAGGAGATTCTGGCGCGTCCATCACCAGAGGAATCATAGATCAACGGCTACTATTAGGAGTCTTTATTTATGACGCATCTTATGTATTTCTTTTATTTGTTATTTGCTAGTTTTACCATTGTAGTCCTGAGAGGGATTAGTTCGTGTTATAGCCCAAAGGGCATTTTAATCTTTTTGTTTTTGATGCTTTGAGGCCTATATGTAAGGGCCCTCACTATTGTATTTGGGATGATTGATTAATGAAAATTTCAGCACTTATTATTTCGCTTTGTTGTGAGTTCTTGAGAGAAGAGAGAACCCTAAGAGAGGGCCAAGTAATTCTCGTCAGCCGCCGGTAGAGTCCGGGCTCGCGGTTTGTATCCATTCTTATTCCCCTCTACCTTTCCTTCAACCCCATACCGCCGGCCAACCACATCCTCCCCCAACTTCCGGCTAACCGCTCCCCTTTTCCCCCACACCCACCAGCCAAGCCATCCCCAAGACCAATCGTCGGTCTCCTCCCCACCTTCCTCCAAAACCTCCGGCCTCCCTCCCCTATCCACCTCAAAGCCGCCGGCCCCTCCTCCTCCACAAGCCCTTAATTTCAAATTCAAATTGTCTCTTAAACACCTTCCTAATTTATCCTACTATTAATTTGGAAAGTCTCATAATTTGAATTCAAATGAGATTTGAAATTCAAAACATTTCCTAATTAATAAATCTATTTTAGGAAGCCCCCATAAATCACTCTCAATTTGAAATTACTTGTGATTTAATACCAAATCCCACATTCATTACATGTAGACACATTGGTTGAATGTGGACACCCTTCCCTCTCTCCTTTGGCCGGCCCGCCCTACTCCTCTCTCTCTTAATTAATTATCTCCATTAAAGCTCTCAATTATCGCCCTCCCTTCAAGGTGTGCCACCCCACCTATTCCCTCATTAGAGAAGATTCGAATTTCAAAATTATTCCCTCCTTTCCAAGTATAAAATCTGAAATTAAATTTCAGATTTTAATTTAATTCCCCTCCTCCCACCTAAACCTAAAACCTGAAAATTAAAGTGGTTCCACCCCTAGCCTAGGCCGACCACCCGAACCTCTCCCTCCTCTTCTCCTTCTCTTTCCCCTAGCTTCATACATCATCCAAGGAAGAAGATACACAACCCCGGCTACCTCCTCATGAATGGACGATCCTAAAGTAGACCATGGATTCATCTACGATCATCAGGGACTAGTAGATGTGTTGAGATCACCCTTCTTCGGCATCAACTTGGAGATCGATCACACCGTCGACGACTACATCGAAAGGATCTTCTTCTCATTGACTACCACCCCAGACGAACATCGGCACCCCGTTCAGTGACTGGCAAATCCTCCAACGTTCATCAACTTCTTCTCCGGGTAACCTCTCCTTGAGCGATACTAGAAGCACCTTCTGTCTTCTGGTGGCGTCCCTAATTTTGCTAAAATTATTCTTCTGCTAAAAGCCCTCAAGAGTTTGAGTGAGGGAAACTCAAGGTGAATTACTAATTGTTAACCGGTGGATTCTTGTTATTTGTGCAACTAGCTATTTACTATAATTTTGTTGTTATTTTGATTGTCCTGCGACCCTATTTTGTAACAGCATACTAAAACAAAACAACAATTAAGAAATTCTAGAATCGAAACTTATGAAACATTAATTTTAAAATTGGCTTGCTTGACAACTTTTACTAACTTCCTGCAATTCCCTTTTATGTTTCACATCAAATACACCATAGGCATACAGGTTCTGATAGGATCCACCCCGAGAGGACTCATGGTGGCTATAGATATGCAATGGAAGATGGTACACTTGATTTCAAAGTAATCTAGTATCTTGCAATGGAATACATACTTCAAGAAACTAAATGAGCACTTGGTTACCTACAAATGTATAACAACAACAAAATCGAGCCTTTATCCCACTCGTGAGGTTGGCTACATGACTCATTTTTCTCCATAGTGTCCTGTTAAAAGTCAAATTCTCGTTTAACTCTAATAAAGAAAGATCATTTCTAATATTTTCTAACCAAGTCTTTTTAGGTCTACCTCTACCTTTCTTAACATAAGTCAAATCTAATACCTCTATTTTCCTAACCGGGTCATCGGGAGGCCGCCGTTTTATGTGACCAACCATCTAAGGCGACTCTCTCTAATCTTATCCCCCACTGGAGCTCTCCAACCTTTTCACGTATATGCTCATTTCGTATCCTATCTCTAAGGGTAAAGCCACTCATCCACCTGAGCATCCTCATCTCTGCAACACTTAACTTAGTATTATGCTTCTCTTTAAATGGCCAACATTCGGCACCATAAAGCATTGCAGGTCTCACCACCATCTTATAGAATTTCCCTTAAGTTTGAGGGGTACTTTTCTATCACACAACAAGCCCGATGCATTCCTCCACTTCAACCATCCAACTTGAATTCTATTGATAATATCCCCATCTATTTCACCATCACTCTGAACAATAGATCCAATATATCTAAAACGTGTACTCTTATTAATGACTTGATCGCCCAACGTCACAATCCCCTCACTAGGTCTATTATTACTAAAATTACACTCCATATATTTCGTTTTAGATCTACTCAAGCGAAAACCTTTAGACTCTAAGGTTGACCTCCACGATTCAAGTTTACCTTCAACTCCCTCTCTAGTCTTATCAACAAGAAGAATATCATCAGCAAAAAACATACACCAAGGTACATCCTCTTGCAAATGTCTAGTGAGAACATCCATGACTAAAGCAAAAAGATACAGGCTTAAGGCTGATCTTTGATGTAATCCAACCGAAATAGGGAAATACTTGGTCAAACCACCTTGTGTTTGAACACAAGTAATAGCTCCTGCATACATATCTTTAATGATTTGAATATAAGCGTGATTAACTCTTTTCTTTTCAAGAACTCTTCATAGCACTTCTCTTGGAACTTTATCATATGCTTTCTCTAAATCAATAAATATCATATGTAAATCCTCCTTATTCTCTCTATATTTCTCCATCAAACCTCTTAATAAATGTATGGCTTCCATAGTAGACCTACCCAGCATGAATCCAAATTGATTTTGAGAGACATTAGTATCACGCCGCAACCTACGCTCCATAACTCACTCTCATAGTTTTAAAGTATGACACATTAACTTAATTCCTCTATAATTCGCATAATCTTGTGCATCACCTTTATGCTTAAAAATAGGGATTAACACACTCATTCTCC
This sequence comes from Dendrobium chrysotoxum, assembly GCA_019925795.1. Lineage (NCBI taxonomy): Eukaryota > Viridiplantae > Streptophyta > Magnoliopsida > Asparagales > Orchidaceae > Dendrobium > Dendrobium chrysotoxum. Next base: position 95,605,522 of record CM034305.1, on the reverse strand, counting down.
ACTCATCTGGCATCTTTTTAGTCTTCAAAACAATATTAAAAAGTTTAGTAAGCCAAGAAATTCCTTCATCTCCTAAGCATTTCCACACCTCTATTGGAATATCATCAGGTCGAACAGCTTTTCCACCCTTCATGTTCTTTAAAGCCTCTCTAACTTCGGTTTTACTAATACGTCGATAAAAACATAAATCTTTCTTTTCATTTAGGGAGCTAAGGTTACTACAGTTAATTGTATTTTCACATTCTTCATTAAAAAGTTTAGCAAAATATCTCATCCACCGTTGTTGAATATCCTCTTCTAAAAAAAGTACTTTTTAATCTTCATCTTTAATACATTTTACTTGAACTAAATCTTTACTACTCATATCTCTTTGTTTTGCTAAATTATACATATATCTCTCCCTTCTTAGTATCTACTCTATTATATAAATCACTAAAAGCTAAGCTCTTTGCATCGCATATTGATTTCTTAGATTCCTTACGTGCCTCTTTCTATATTTTCCAATTATCATAATTTTTACAATTAAACTATTTTTTATAAAAAATCTTCTTATTTTTAATCTTTTCTTGCACATTTGGATTTCACCACCAACTATTTTTACTATTAGGAGTTTTTCCATTTGAAACTCCAAGCACATCTTTTGAAATATTCTTAATATCACTAGCCACTTTTTTCCACATGACATTAGCATCCTCATGAACAAACAAAATCTTAAGTTCTAAAAGCTTACTCTCAAAAATATTTTTGTTAATATTCTTAAATGCCCCTATCTAATCCTAGAAAATTGTTTCACTTTATTTTTTTTTTATGCCCCTTTATCTTAAAGTCCAAAACTAATAAACGATGTTGGGTACATAAATTTTCATTTGGAATAACTTTACAATCTTTGCAATCTGAACGATCTAATATTCTTATAAGAAAATAATCATTCTGAGTTGTACTATATCCATTTTTATAAGTAATGAGATGCTCATTCATTTTCTTAAATAAGTATTAGCAATTAAAAAATTATAAGCTAAACAAAAATCTAATATGGACTTACCATCTTCATTTGTCGTTCCAAACCCATGGCCACCATGAATGCTTTTAAAATCATCTACTCTCTTACCAACATGTCCATTTAAATCTCCTCCAATAAAAACTCTTTCTTCAAAAGATATCTTTTGTATTAATTTTTCTAAGTCATTCCAAAATTTTAATTTTGAACTCATATCCAAACCCATTTGAGGAGCATAAGCACTTATAATGTTAACAATCTTAGCATCAACAACAATCTTTAAAGCTATAATTATATCTCCAATTCTATTAATTTTTATAACATTATCTTTCAAACGATTATCTAAAATCACACATACACCATTTCTAGTACGACTCCTACCCAAATACCAAAGTTTAAAACACAAACTATCAATCTCCTTAGCCTTCTCTCCAACCCATTTAGTTTCCTGAATGCACAGAATATTTATCTTCCTATGAATCATAATATCTATTAATTCCATTAATTTTCCTGTAAGGGAACATATATAAGTTCATATCTTAATTTTAATTTCATGGACTAGCTTATTTGCCCACATCCATCCTTGATGTGGGAACCCTTGCCTATTTAACACTGCACCCGGGCACCGGTGCAGCGGCCCTTGCACATTTGTCGCTGTATTCAGGCCATACAGCACGTCGCTTCCAAGGGACGCCCTAGCATTAACACAATTTCTTAAAGATTCATGTCATTATTATTCGACAAGCTTTACGCTGGCTGTCGACTACCTAACGCAACCCTCAACTTTTCTCATCCAGGACTTGGGATATGGCAACGGCAGGGTTACCTACAAAAGTGGAGTCATTAAATCACAAATAAAGCCAATAGTGATACATTCTTTCCTATAATCCTAATTTTTGCTACTAAAGCAAAGTGTCAAGAATCTACAAACTAGCCTTAATCTAAATTCCTCTCCTTTGATTGAAAGTGGTAATTAACCATAAGCCTTACACCTAAGGAACTGGGTGGGGATTTTCAAAGCTTTTAGGGTTGTAATTTAGTCATTTATATTAGGTTGAGCATGACAAATGAGAATGTTGAGATGAATGTATGACAATACAATGAAGAATAAATTAAGAGATGCTTATATTTAAGGAATGGATGGAATTGCATTTATTTATGATAAAGTGAGAAAAAATAAATATAAGTTGTGTAACAAAGGATGGAAAATGCACCCGTTAGATAAGTACATAAAATTAGCATCATAGGATTCAAAGAAAAAGAATAAAAAGTTACATGATTCAAAATTATTCAAAAAGATTTACGAAGAATATGTTTAGCGCCTTAAACAATACTCGACGGGAGTGAAAAGTGAGGATTCATAACACCAACACCAAATAGTTAGAATAAAGCTAATGAGATTGATGATCAAATTGTTGAAAACTCCCATCCCAAATTGTTTGGACAAGGCTATGACGATGATGATGATATCAAACACTACAGCAAAAAAAAATATAATCAACTATTTCATCATCAAAATCTGTATGACATTAGATTTTTCAAAACATAAATTAAATAAGAATAAAGTTGTGAGTCTACAATTTAAATGTGATTCAATCACAATTTACCTTTTTCTCATACAAGAATTGTCAATTATTTTGAGCCCTAAGACAAAAAGATATTATAATAAACAAGAAAATTGTTCAAACATACCTGATTTTTGATAAAGCACCTAAAAGCTGTGCAACGAGGTCCAAGAGAAGCCCTCTCAAGTCAACTAATGAAGGATACTCAACCTGGCTGACAACCCTGCAAGAACAAAATCACCTAAAAATTGATGATATCACATAAAACAAGCTAAAACACATATTAGAGAAAGGAGCACAGGCATATTTGAACAAACTGAGTGTGATTAGGGTAGACGTAATTATAAAGATGCATAAAGATGCCCTTTAGCTGTAGTATTCTCCAATAACCAAGCTACAAAGTCATGGTACAGTAAAAAAAATGTGTTATTTAGATTTTATAAATCCATCTCATGAGTAATGTATTAAGCATAACTAGTTCAATCATTATAATGTAACTGACATCTTTGAAATTAAAATCTACCAAATTGAGCGTGTATGATTTGACAACTTATGGAAATGCATTTGCCAAACCAATGCAATTCCTAAGCGTAGAAAAATGCAACAGTTTCAGCCTGGTGCTTGGTGCCAAACCTTATCATGTGTTTTGGGTGGTTTATCATTAAATGGATTGTGCTTTAAGTGATTCATCATTAGCTGGCTTACAGCCATCATTAATTTATCGTACATCATACTGACCTTCATACCCAATATCTGATAAGACCGGACACCACAAAAAGGACAGGGATTATTTTTTTATATCAGCACAACCCTACTCTTAAATTTAGGGGGAACTCATACAAGATCCGTGAGTTTATTTTAATGTATTTTTTTGGCCCATCATTATAAAAAAAAAGAACATATTAGTCCTTTTAGGTAAGATAATTAATTTTCAGTTCTACCATCCTCTATCATTTCTTCCTTCAATCTGGTTATTTTCTAGTAGCATTTGGTTACTGGAAAACTAGATATGATTTTTATTAAGCATCAATTAAATTCCCTCATTTTGGTACCAAACACCGTAGTTGAGAGTTGTAGCATGTAAATAGCTTGTACTGGATACTAAGAGCATTCTATCATTATTCTCTTTTTCCATAATATGCCCTAGAGTATATAGGGTTTCCTTCGGGGAAATAACTGATTGGCAAGCCATTTTTAAGTCAAATAAATTGTTCCTTCTCCCTCATGGAGGATGTGTTGTACAAGAATTAAGCATTTAAGGGTAATTCTCAAACAGAAATTCATCAAAGAACAATCACTGTATCTTTCTTCTATTTTCTCCATTATCTTATTGTATGCATTAGAAATAACATTCATGGAGAATATCAATCCCACGAAGTAAAAGCTATAATTCCTAAGTAAAAGGCAGTGCGATATTATATCTAGCATAACATTCTTCCACTGGAAGAATTGAAACTTTTCAAATCAAAAACCAATTCGGCTTGGTAAACTAGAAAGATCTTTTTTCAAAATATGACAGCTTAAATTATAATAAATGTATATTCTGAAGATGATTTGGCAAACACGTTATGTAGAAAGAATGCATGATACTTTATTTTCTAGGATTTATGTGGGCTCTAAAAATCTCCAACCAGCTATGCTATATTCTAGTGATTTTGGATTTATTTTTCAAAAAATAGGTTGAATATTATATACGAAACTATCAAGATATTTCTGCCTTATAGAGGATTTTATGAACTGGTTTGGTTCACTAGATGAGCAAGGCCCTGTTATTGATTATATCTCTTGATCACGAGAGAAAACTTTTGAGTTAGATTTGTTTAAATTATCTATGCTGTTACTTTAGTGGCAGCAATTTGAATTGAAATATGAAAGATATATGGTCATTAGATCAAAGAGGAAAGTGGGGAAATGAAGAAAAATGTGATTAAGATGAACACATAATGTAGAAAGATTGCAAGATAGTTTTCTTTATAGTATTTATGTGGATTCTAAAAATCCCCACCCATCTCTATTATTATCAGGTGATTCTTGGTTGTTATTTCGAAAGGAACATTAGATAATAGATAAGACAATACCAAGAGTTCTAACCCTACGATCTGGTTCAAGGTGTTCCACAAATGCAAGTCCTTATTAATTACTCCTCTCAATCACGAGCAAACTTCTGACTAAGTTTAGTCTATAGGTTCTATGATACTTTACTTTAATAGCAACTATTTTGAGTTGAGCAAAGAATGATGTACTGCTATTGTACTAGCATAGATGATAGCAAATCCGATCAATACCTTATGGTTCCATCATCTCAACTTAACATAAACTCTAATTTACTCCGTCATTTTGAGTAGTCAACACAACCTAATTGGAGGATTCTTATTAGCAACAACGAGACACACCATCCGTGAGGATCTCATAAACCATAGTTGAAAGCCTGCAAAAGGATCACGAGTGCTCTATAGCTCATAACTCAAACCTAGTCATTAAGGAACATCCATTTTATATCGTAAATGTAATATAATAGCATCATCACAATAAGGCTAACAATAGGTAATACTTGTGAAAAATAGAAGAAATCCCTTGCTGAAATCAGAATTCATCAACTTGAAAATCAACTTTTGAGAAGAAAGTAGAAAAATAACAATAGGGACACTCTTTATTTGATAGTAGATGAAAAAAAAATAAGCAAGATACAATGGATCTTCAATTCGATAGGAAAATCTAGCTCTCCCAATCCCTAGACGACGGCTAGAGCCCAAACAAACCTAAGAAGACTCCCAAATTCAGCAAATAACCACCCTAAACCCTAAGCAATCTCATCTATTTAAAGCATAAAAATACAACTTCAAATTATTAAACAGCCGTCCCCAATTTCAAATCCCTCCTAAACCGCCCCCTCTTTATTTTTTTATTCAACTAGTGGGCCCCACAAGGGGGAAGGCTACTGCCTTGGCCCGCCTAGCATCAACAAGGGGCCGGCCCTTATGTTGGGCCTGCTGGATCGGTCCTTCTTGGACCGGTCTAACAATACCCCCCCCCCCCCCCTCCAAAAAAAAACACCTTGTCCTCAAGGTAAAAGGACGGGACCTGATGATGCACTCTCTCATATGGCTCTCATGTGGTGTCGTAGTCTGGTAGGCTCCTCCATTTGATCAACACCTCCTTGATCCCCCCTTCTCCTATCGTACCCCTTTTAACTCTAGTAGTTCCAACACCACCTCCAAATCCTCACTCATTGTCACCGATAACTCTGAGCTAGTTGCATGATGCTCAATAGCTTTCCTTAGTTGTGACATGTGGAACATCGGATGTATGGTAGCGATCGAGGGTAACCTCAAGAGATAAGCCATTGGTGCAATCCTCTCCAATATCTTATAAGGGTCAAAGTACCCCGGGCCAGATTCTCATTCCTCATGTTGGCTACTATCATCTGTCTGAAGGGTCGCAGCTTCAAGAACTCCCTATCCCCAACTATGAACTGGATGTCCTTCCTGTGCCAATCTGCTTGCTTCTTCATAATTTGTTGAGCCCTCAGCAGGTGCATTTTTAATTCATCCAACACTCGATCTCTTTTCTCCAAGTACCGCTCTACTGAAGAGACCGGTGTGCTACTCTACCCAAAATGCACCAAGTGTTGAGGGTCTCTTCCGTACAGCACTTTGAAATGGGTCATCTGGAAAGCCGAGTGGTACGATGTGTTGTACCAGTACTCCGCCCATGCTAGCCATTTGGCCCACAACCGAGGTGTCTTTGAAGCAAAACATAATAGGTAAGTCTCCAGGCTACTGTTTACCACCTCCACTTGCTCGTCCGTCTGAGGGTAATAAGCGGTGCTCCTCTTAGCATTGTTCCCTGCAGCCTGAACAGCTCTCTCCCAAAATAATATGAAACACCTTATCTCAGCCTGAAACTATAACTCCGATATCCAATACAACCCGGCCACCTTTTTTATAAATGTTCCTGCCACTGTAACTGTTGTGTATGGGTGTCGTAAGGGAATGAAGTAAACATACTTGCTCAATCTGTCAACCACCACTAAAATCACTATAAACACCTCAGATCAAGGTAGTCCATCTATGAAATTCATGGTGACCTCCTCCCACACTTTGTCTAGAAGAGACAGGGGTCGAAGTAATCCCCCTATAGTCATAGCCATGTACTTGTTTCTCTAGAATACCTGACACCTAGCCACCATCCCCTCTACATCCTTGTGCATCCCCTACCAATACAATTCTACTGTCAATCTCATGTATGCCTACTGCACACTAGAATGGCCTCCAATAGCAATCCCATGAAATTCTTGCAGCAAGTGGAGAATATGAACCGAGATCCATGGCAGCACAAAGCTCCCTTGGTACACTAGTCTCTCTCTCTCTAGGGAATAGCCTGGGTGGCTACTCTTATCTCTTAGTAAACCCACTCTAATCTTTCTCAGCTCCTCGTCCTACACACTTTTCTCTTTGATAGGCCCCCAATCTACCATCAATGGTACTGAAATGGCCATCTCCTGGAGATCCCCATGCATCTGAATAAGGCATCAGAAGTCTTATTCTCTAATTTTGGTTATAGTGGATCTCAAAGTTATAGCCAACAGCTTTGACAACCACCTTTGATGCTCCTCGGTACCATCCTTTGCTCTAACAAGTAATTCAAGCTCCTCTGATTTGTCCTGACGATGAAATGTTGGCCCAATAAGTAAAGTCTCACTTCTGAATTGCTAAAACGATGGCCATCAACTCCCTCTCATAGATTGACTTCAACCTAGCTCTGACTATCAATACTTGATTAAAGTAGGCTATGAGTCTGTGATTCTATGTTAGACTGATCCATTGGACTGGTCCAGCTAGTCCACATGGGACCGGCTCATGCAGAATGGAGGCGGAAGAGTCTGCCTCTCCTGTACGCTGATCCGACCGCCCAGGCACTGCAGAGCTGTTTAGGAAGGTTTTTTAAGGGAGTTAGGAGTAAAATTTGAATGTAGGGACTATTTAGATATTTCCGTTTGGATTGTATGCATTAAATAGTTTGTTGTCTTAGGGTTAGGGCATCTTGAATTTGACTGAAAATTTGAGATCTCTTAGTTTCTTTGGGCTCTAACGACGTCTAGAGATTTGGAAGAGATAGATCCTCCTCTCAAATAGAGGATCAATTGTATCTTGCTATTTTTCTTCCGTTAGTTTGATTATTGCAATAAAATCTACTGTTTTCTGATTTTTCCATTAGTTTTGTGGATCGTTCTTGCTGTTTTTATCTTTATTGTTAGGGTTTACTTGAGATATTCAAGTATTTCCTAACAAATTGATTTTTCTGGGCTGAAATAGAAGTCTTCCTAGCTGAATTTTGCTTTGTTCCGTATTCGATCCTGTTGTTTTTGCTTATTGAAGTCCAGAATTCACGTCAAACTTGTGGCTCTTAGTATTGGAGCCTAAATCCAAATTCTCATGGCAGTAAGAAAGGTAGAAGTGTGGGAAGGGAGATCAGACAATTGAAAACTAAAATTTCAGACCTCCACACCAACTTTCAGATGTCAAAAGTCAAATTTCAGCCATCCACGAGAAGATGGATGAAAATTTTTCCAACCTGGGGGAGATGTTGAAGAAGTTGCTCGAGGGCCAATCCAAAACGACATCGTCAGAAGCGAGAGCAACCTCCAGAAACCAAGGAAGCGGGAAAAACTCTAATTTATTAAGGCAAAAGGACGATCAGGAGGTGGTGACTCAAAAGGGAAAAGAAAGAATGCCTCCCTAGAGCTTGTTCTTATGGGGGAGCAGGGTAGAGGGTATGGGAGAAGCGTGAGGAGGTGGAGCATGAACAAAAGGGTGCTGAATTTGAGAGGAGAGGAGTGGAATTTGAAAGGGAAAGGGGTAATTATAACCAAAGAGGGGCTGAAATTGAAAGGAGATGGATTTATTATGATACAAGGGGTGCTGAATTTGAAAGAAGACTGTGAAAATTTGATGAAAGGTTTGGGTATGAGCGTAAAGGGATGATTGGGCCACTTGGGGGAACCGCCCCCTTGGGGAATGGGAAATTATGGAGGGAACAGAGGCAATCCGAGGGTGAGGAAACTGAAGATGTTAATATTTGAGGGGGAGGATGCACACTGGTGGATCTACAAGATAGAAAGATATTTGGCCGTCAATGGGTTGACGGAGGAGGAGAGACTAACGGCAACGGGCCTATGTTTAGAGGGAAGGCTTTACATTGGTACCAATGGAGGGACATGTGACGACCCATACCGAGTTGGAGAGAGTTCAAGGATTGTGATGTAACCAATAGTTCCCTAAAAGAACTAGGGAACCCTAGGTTACGAAAGAAAAGAAAAATAAAAAGTCTCCTAAACAAGTGGAGAACAAAAACATGACAACAAAACATCACAAAACACTTACAATAAACTTTCATAATAAAAACATAACATTACCTTGATTACTTGAGAAGAAAGATACAAATGGAGTGGTACTTGTGGAGAGAAGGAGGTAAGAAGCCAAGACGAAGAGAGGAGTAGCTCGCAAGCTATCCTAGGAGAAGGGAAGGAGAGGAGGCATAGCTCGCAAGCTATCCTCAAAACCCGCAGGTTTTGTTTCCAAATATTTTCTTCACCCAAAATCTACTCTCTCAAACTCTTTAAAACAGTCCTATAAGTAGTTGAAAAGAGGAAGCCAAACAGCCCCTAAACCTACAGCCAAACCAACCACAAAACAGGAGACATAAGGCCAAAAGCCACTGCTGGACAGCACACAAATAGCCACACGGGAAGCAGAATAGCCACGGGAGAAACAGCCAAGGGAGGAACCGAAGGGATAGCACAGGAAATCGGAACCAGCAGGAAAACCGGAACAGCTAACCCAAAAAAGGAAGGAACCAGCCACGGTAAACAGCACCAGGAAGGAAACCGAAGGGCTAAGGGAAGGGGGAAGAACCTGGACATCAGCTTTTATGAGCTGAAAAACAGCAGCTCACATTAATGAGCTAGAGCCAAGTCAGCCCAAATTTTTTATTTTGTTTTGACCCCCCCTTTGTCTACATCAATTCTCCCCCACTTGAACATTATCATCTCCTGATGAGATGACTTTAGAACTTTCCTGACGATTTGAAAGCGCTGCATCCAACTCTTGAATCAAGGCCGCATACTTTTTTTTGAATTTCTTCGCGTTCTTGCTTAAACTGAGCTTGAAGTTGATTCTTCTTTTTCTCATATTTTTCTGAAATCAAATTCAATTTATGTTGAATTTTGTAAAGCTCGTTCTGTATGGGATTGGTAGAATCTCCTTGCGACGAGACCCATCTGCTAGTTGCAATTTTTTCTTAAAGATCAATTGGCTGATTTTCATCAACCACGGAGTCAACTTCTTTTTTATTTTTCATTTTTTTTTAAATAAATAAAAACAACACAAACTTAGACTCACTTGACTCGTACGATAACCTAGGATATACTAACTTGCTCTGATACCAAATTGATGTAACCAAGAGTTCCCTAAAAGAACTAGGGAACCCTAGGTTATGAAAGAAAAGAAAAATAAAAAGTCTCCTAAACAAGTGGAGAACAAAAACATGACAACAAAACATCACAAAACACTTACAATAAACTGTCATAATAAAAACATAACATTTCCTTGATTACTTAAGAAGAAAGATACAAATGGAGTGATACTTGCGGAGAGGAGGAGGTAAGAAACCAAGACGAAGAGAGGAGTAGCTCGCAAGCTATCCTAGGAGAAGGGAAGGAGAGGAGACATAGCTCGCAAGCTATCCTCAAAACCTGCAGGTTTTGTTTCCAAATATTTTCTTCGCCAAAAATCTACTCTCTCAAACCCTCTAAAACAGTCTTATAAATAGTTGAAAAGAGGAAGCCAAACAGCCCCTAAACCTACAGCCGAACCAACCACAAAACAGGAGATAGAAGGCCAAAAGCCACTGCTGGACAGCACACAAACAGCCACACGGGAAGCAGAATAGCCACGGGAGAAACAACCAAGGGAGAAATCGAAGAGACAGCATAGGAAATCGGAACCAGCAGGAGAACCGGAATAGCCAACCCAAAAAAGAAAGGAACCAGCCACGGGAAACAGCACCATGAAGGAAACCGAAGGGCTAAGGGAAGGGGGAAGAACCTGGACATCAGCTTTTATGAGCTGAAAAACAACAGCTCACATTGATGAGCTAGAGCCAAGTCAGCCCAAATTTTTTATTTTGTTTTGACCCCCCTTTGCCTACATCAATTCTCCCCCACTTGAAAATTATCATCTCCTGATGAGATGACTTTAGAACTTTCCTGACGATTTGAAAGCGCCGCATCCAACTCTTGAATCAAGGCCGCATACTTTTTTTGAATTTCTTCGCGTTCTTGCTTAAACTGAGCTTGAAGTTGATTCTTCTTTTTCTCATATTTTTCTGAAATCAAATTCAATTTATGTTGAATTTTGTAAAGCTCATTCTGTATGGGATTGGTAGAATCTCCTTGCGACGGGACCCATCTGCTAGCTACAATTTTTTCTTAAAGATCAATTGGCTGATTTTCATCAACTACGGAGGCAACTTCTTTTTGATTTTTCATTTTTTATATATAAATAAAAATAGCACAAACTTAGACTCACTTGACTCGTACGATAACCTAGGATATACTAACTTGCTCTGATACCAAATTGATGTAACCAAGAGTTCCCTAAAAGAACTAGGGAACCCTAGGTTACAAAAGAAAAGAAAAATAAAGTCTCCTAAACAAGTGGAGAGCAAAAACATGATAACAAAATATCACAAAACACTTACAATAAACTTTCATAATAAAAATATAACATTTCATTGATTACTTGAGAAGAAAGATACAAATGGAGTGGTACTTGCGGAGAGAAGGAGGTAAGAAGCCAAGACGAAGAGAGGAGTAGCTCGCAAGCTATCCTAGGAGAAGGGAAGGAGAGGAGGCATAGCTCGCAAGCTATCCTCAAAACCCGCAGGTTTTGTTTTCAAATATTTTCTTCACCCAAAATCTACTCTCTCAAACCCTTTAAAACAGTCTTATAAATAGTTGAAAAGAGGAAGCCAAACAGCCCCTAAACCTACAGCCGAACTAACCACAAAACAGGAGACAGAAGGCCAAAAGCCACTGCTGGACAGCACACAAACAGCCACACGGGAAGCAGAACAGCCATGGGAGAAATAGCCGGGGAGGAACCGAAGGGACAGCACAGGAAATCGGAACAAACAGGAGAACCGGAACAGCCAACCCAAAAAAGGAAGGAACCAGCCACAGGAAATAGCACCATGAAGGAAACCGAAGGGCCAAGGGAAGGGGGAACCTGGACATCAGCTTTTATGAGCTGAAAAATAGCAGCTCACATTAATGAGCTAGAGCCAAGTCAGCCCAAAATTTTTATTTTATTTTGACCCCTCCTTTGCCTACATCAGATTGTTTGGTAGAACGTTTCCGAACTGGCAGCTACGAACAGTTCTTTGCCTTGACACAAGATGGTTCAGTGATGGATTACCGGGAGAGATTCGAGTACCTTGCTAGCAGATTGGACCTCCTTCCTGAGACTGTACTAGAGGAAAATTGGATGAAGGGACTGACACTAGAGATGCAAGCAGCGATTAGAGTAATGAGGCCTCGTGACTTGGGAGAGGTTATGGAGCTAGCTCAATTGGTGGAGGATCAGAGGCACCTGGAGAGAGAGAGACGGGAGGCAGCAGCTCAGGAGGTCCGAACAGGAGGACCACTAACTTTCTCGCACCCAAGGAGCCGACACTGGGTACTTTTCGGAAGACTTTGAAGGAGAAGACTATAGGAGTAAGACCTGGAGACAACTTCAAGAAGCTCACAGAAATAGAATTACAGAAGAAAAGGGTGAAATGGCTCTGTTTCAGATGTGACGAGAGATATAAGCCGGGGCACAGGTGCAAGGAATGAACTCTTCAGGTTCTTACCGTTTGTGATGAAGAGGGAATGGAGGGTGTCGTCTTTCCACCTTGTGTGCACACAAGGTGGGTCTTTGGAAGGGGAGTATTGTTAGGTCGGTCCAGCCGGTCCACACGAGACCGGCTCAGGTAGAAGAGTCTGCCTCTTCTGTATGCCAATCCGACCGCCCAGGCACAACAGAGTTGTTTAGGAAGGTTGGAGTTAGGAGGCTAATTTGAATGTAGGGACTGTTTAGATATTTTCTTTTGAATTGTATGGATTAAATAGTTTATTTTCCTAGGGTTATGGCATCTTGAATTTGGCTGAAAATTTGAGAATCGTAGTTTCTTTGGGCTCTAGCGACGTCTTTAGATTTGGGAGAGATAGATCCTCCTCTCGAATAGAGGAACAATTATATCTTGCTATTTTTCTTTCGTTAGTTGGATTATTGCAATAAAATCTACTGTTTTCTGGTTTTTTCATTGATTTTGTGGATTGTTCTCGCTATTTTTGTCTCTATTGTTAGGATTTACTGGAGATATTCAAGTATTTCCTAACATTCTGCATAAGCATTGCATCCAATCCGTACCCTGAGGCATCGGTCTCTGCTAAACTTGGCTAAAATCTGGTAGGGCTAATATCAGTACTGTGACCATGGCCTGCTTCAATCTCTCAAAAGCTTGGGTAGCTGCCTCCTCCCACAAGAAACTATCCTTCTTCAACTGCTCCGTCAGTGGCCATGCTATAGTACTGTATCCTCTCACAAATATTCTGTAATATCCCATCAACCCTAGAACACCCCTCAGCTCTCTCAGGTTCCTAAGTAGAGGCCACTTCAGCATTGCTGCAATTTTGGCCTAATCGACAGTTACTCCCTCCTAAGATACCACGTGCCCCAAGTACTCCACACTTGCCTATGTAAAACAAAACTTTTTCACGTTGGCCCTCAGCTGCTGCTCCTATAACACCCCTAAGACCTCCCTCAAGTGCTCCAAATGCTCCTCCTCAGACCTGCTATATACTAGGATTTCGTCAAAGAAAATCAATACAAACTTGTAGAGGTATGGTCAAAATACCTTGTTCATAAGGGACTGAAAAGTAGCAGGAGCGTTGGTGAGGCCGAACCTTTTAGACATCGAGTGTCCTAAATGCAATCTTTTAGACATCCTTCTCTCTCATCCTGATCTGATGGTATCCCGACTTCAGATCCATCTTGGTGAACACCACTGCGCCACAAAGCTCATCCAATAGCTCATCAATCACCGAATTGGAGAACTTGTGCAGCACAATCTCCTTATTCAAGGACCGGTAGTCCACACAGAATCTACAGCTCCCATCCTTCTTCTTGACCAGTAAGACTGGGCTAGAAAAAGGGCACACACTTGGCCATATGATCTCTGCCTCCAACATCTCTCCGATCAGCTTCTCAATCTCGTCCTTCTGAATTTGAGGGTAGCGGTAAGGTCGGACACTAATCGATGACACCCCCTCCCTCAAGTTGATGGCGTGCTCCTGCTCCCTCGGTTGTGGTAAGCCTTAGGGTGACTAAAAGACTTCACTAAACTATTGTATGAGTGGATATACTGAAAAAGGAATCATCTCCTTTTCCAGTCTAAACCCCCTTAAGCTCTACAGCTCCACCAGGAATCCCCCTCCCACCTCCTGTATGATCCTTACCATGGTCTTAAGAGACACCATGGCTTTAGACAACCCTACATCTCTCCTGATCACAACCCTTCTGCCCTACAACATCAGCTCCATCATCAGTCCTCCCCAATTGACCTTGATATCCCCCAAGATGTATACATTTCATCCCCATGATGACATCAGTGCTCCCTAACTCCAATGAGGAAATCATCCTTTATCTGGACCCCCTCTATATCTAGTACCACTCCCCTACAAATTCCTCTACCCGTCTCCACCTTACCAATCCATCATCACCCCATAACACCCTGTGCACCAATTTCACCCCCAATTGATATATGACCTGGTTGGAGATGAAATTGTAGATAGCCCCACTGTCTATCAGTACCACCACCTATCTATCTGTTATTTCTCCATTCACTTTCATGGTGTGATTCGGAGTGAATGCCACCAATGAGTTTAAGGAGACTTCCATCATAGCAAGATGCAACTCTTCCTCCCCTTCTACCAAAGCCTCACTCCCACCTCCCTTCTCAGCTTCCTCGTCATCGCTGATGATGAGAACCTGAAGAGCTCGATCCTTGCACCTGTGCCCCGGCGTATACTTCTCATCACATCTAAAGCACACCCCCTTATAGCCCACTTCTCTTGCAGTTCCTCAGTGAGCTTCTTGAAATTTACCACGATTCCCCCTCATGCAGGCTTCTCCTTTGGGACCTCTCGCAGACCACCAGATGTCTACCCCTTTGGTGCTAAAAATGTGGTGGTCATCTTGTACGAGCTTCCTGAGCTGCTGCACCTAGCTCCCCTCTACATATGCTTCTAATCCTCCACCAACTGTGTTATGCGTGGAATCTGATTGTGTTAATCAATTAAGTTGTTTTATTGTCTCGAACCTCAAGTTTGTCGTACTTAATGGGGGGTGCGGGGGTTTACCCCTTGCTTGGGTTCGGGTGCAAAGCCTCGATTGTGTGTACTATAGCACCCCGGCGCTATGTTCCCGAGCGCCCCGGTGCTGAACGACAAAGAGCAGAGCACCGTAGTGGCCTATATATGGCACCACAGCGGTGTAAAGCAGAGGCTTGAGCGCCACAGCGCGCCAAACTGGCATCGCAGCGCTACAAGATGGACTGAACGGTTTCTTTCTTATTTTTCTGAAGGGTTACATCCCTTGGGGTTATTTTACTTAACTTTCTCTTGTATTTTGAGAGATTAGATGTTGAGAACGGTGCATGTGAGAAGAGAAGCAAGGATAGAGTGAGAAAGAGAGGAGAGATCTATACTTATTTCTCCCAATTTTCATAGTGGATTTCTTGGTGTGGTGTGGCTCCATAA
This sequence comes from Dendrobium chrysotoxum, assembly GCA_019925795.1. Lineage (NCBI taxonomy): Eukaryota > Viridiplantae > Streptophyta > Magnoliopsida > Asparagales > Orchidaceae > Dendrobium > Dendrobium chrysotoxum. The sequence continues at coordinate 95,590,098 of CM034305.1, read as the reverse complement.
TTTTTTTTCCTATTTTGGGTTTTTCCACGTTAAATCCAGGTGTCCTTTATTTTTTTTGTTAATTTTAATTTCTTTCTTGTTTTGTCATTGTGGTGTTTACTCCTCATCCCCAACATTGTGCTAGCTACATAGCCTCTCTTAAATCACGAGAACTCATTACTCCAACTGACGCCCGGATCTTTGGTTTGAGACCCTTCATGAAGATTCCCTCTAACACCATCTCAAGAAGCCAGACCAGTAGGTTAACAAGGTGCTTGAACTATCTCACGGTACTCTACCACCGATCCCTCCTGTGTTAAGGCAAAAAAATGCTCATAGAAGTTCTCTAAGTCCTTAAACTCCCTCCAGTTTCATATGGGTCGTCTCATGTCCCTTTACTGGTAGCACACAAAGGCTTTCCCTTCCAAACATAGACCAACTGTCGTCATCCTCTCCTCCGTCAATCCATTGACGGAGAAATACCCCTCCATTGTAGATCATCTCATATGCATCCTCTCCCTCAAAGATGGGCATCTTCAACTTCCTCACCCTCGGATCTCCTCTGATTCCCCTGAATCCTCCATAACCTCCTATTCCACAAAGGGGTGGTTCTCTCCATGTGTCCTGATCCTTCCTTATGTGCTCGTATCCAAACCCTTCTTCCAAATCACCTCTCTTTCTATCTCAATCCTCACCCCAATGCTCAAAATCAGCCCCTCTTCTTGCAAAATCAGCACCCATCCTTTCATACATACTACTCACCTCCTCCCTAGAAATAGGCTCTAGGGGAGGCATCCCATCTTCCCCCTCCAAAATCTCCACCTCTTGGTTTTCCCCTCTCCTTAGTGGATTAGGGTTACCACCACTTCCTTGGCCGCTGATCGCTCCCTTTGCCTCCGACATCATCATTTTGGGCTGGGCCTCAAGCAGCTTTCTCAGCATTTCTTTCACGATGGCAAACTTCCTATCCATCTTCTCATGAAAAGATGAAAATTGATTCTTGAATTCTGAAATTTTCTACACAAAATTTGATTTTAATTGGTCTAATTCCCCTTCCAAAGCTTCTACTTTCCTTCTGGCCATTGGTACCCTGGATCGAAGCGCTCTAATACTAATTTAGTAGGAAATGCTTATGAAAATTTGTAGAAATCCCTTGCTGAAATCAGAATTTAGCAACTTGCAAATCTACTTTTGAGAAGAAAGTAGAAAAATAATAATAGGGACACTCTTTATTTGATAATAGATGAAAAAAAATAAGAAAGATACAATGGATCTTCAATTCGATAGGAAGATCCGGCTTTTCCAATCTCTAGCCGGTGGCTAGAGCCCAAACCAACCTAAGAAGACTCCCAAATTCAGCAAACAACCAAGATAACCTTAACCCTAGGTAATCTCATCTATTTAAAGCATACAAATACAACTCTAAATTACTAAACAGCCCTCCCCAATTTCAAATCCCTCTTAAACCGCCCCCCCCCCCCCCCCCCCCCCCCACAAGAGGGAGGACTGCCTTGGTCTACCTAGCATAAACAATGGGCCGGCCCTTGTGCTAGGCCGACTGGACCGATCTAACAATATGATAGTAGCTAACAGCTAAAGAGATCATATCATAAAAGAGATGGTCAGCCTAACCATTCACTTGAAAGAAATCTTAAGAAGAAACACCTCTCGCAATTTGAGCATCAAGTTGTGTAGAAATCAGGAGATTAGAATAATTGATTATGAACCATCTGATTTCTAAGTGCGGTCTACCAATGGTATTGATTCTCATATGACACGATTGAGATAAAAGAAAATGTCACCAAAAGATCGTATGTGTGATCAAATGGCCAACTGAACATCATATGAAAGAGACAAGGTTCTAAAAGATGAAACATTAGAAAAAAAATTCATATTACAAAAAAGATAATGATGAAATTGAAATTTTTAAATTTTATTTGGATAAGTGTGTATTTGAATGTGAATTTAGATTAGAATAATTCCTATAGGAAGTATATTTTAATTTAAACTTATCCAGGTTATTATTATAAATAGTTTAAAAACAGTTTTAAATCAATCCATATTGTAATTTTCCTAGTTAAAGGCTCCATTTCTACAGTAATGGTAATGAAATTATCCTAAAAAATATTATATTCTTCCTTAGTTTTTCTCCGCTTTGATAGCCTGTTATGCTGGCAAATACATGTTTACAACACCTGATACTGTAGCATGCTTTCTTGTTTCCATTCTTCTGTGGCTGTTACCAAGTTTTTCCTAGTCACTGCAACGGTGTTGATTTTTGTTGTTTGCTAGCCTGTTGCAGTGTTGTTGGCTCTAACTGTCAGCACATTTTCCTATTGTTGCCACCGCAATCATTCAGCTTGATTGATGTGGTTGCTTTTGGCTTTGACAAGATTGATGTTATTGTTGTTTGTTATTGCAAGCTTGCTGTAAGCTGTTATTTTAGGCTTGTACGGATGCTTCTGCTTCTTGTGTGCTCATTGCTGCTGCCATTATTTGCGGTTCCGATGGCTGCCATTGATCTACGTTATTCTGGCAATTTGTTGTTTTTTGTTAGGAAATATAAGAGTTGGGACGGCAGATGGTTCACGAACTAAGTGCATGTTTTCCACAGCAAGGAAAGAATGCAAATCAGAGAGGTAAAGTAATCTACAATGTAAAACAATTCTCAAGACACCTTTAATTGATTGACAGATCGCTCGGAAAACTCCAAAAAAAAAAAATTTAAAACCTTTCTGACTCGGTTTTAGCCTCCCTTTTCTGGACATAATTAAGTTGAAAGATTGATTACGGATCAAGTTGGTGGTAAAGCACTGATCCTTGGTGCATGGCATCAAAAAAGGGAAATAAAAAAACGCTGAGCCACTTCCTGCCTTTGAGAAGCACCAATGTCAAGAAAATTATAAGAAAAAGAAGAAGATGAAGAAGAAGACAATCAACGGCTAACAACTATTCTACGCCAAATCTAACTGATCAAGTAGCTAAACTGACAGAGAAAATGGACACAATGATGGAATGGATAAGATGCAAACAACCACAGTTCTTGCGAGTGGGCCAAACCATATCCCCTACTGCTTCCATACCAAATGGAAATATTGTTAGGTAGGATGAATATGAGAATATATGGCCACCACTCATGAAGGAAGAATGGGACAATTCAAAGTCCAGGAGATGCGTGAATCAGAGCTCGCGAGCATAGGACGAGCAAGGGAGCCATGTCATAGAGGGTGACCCTGTGAATCTCTACCCAAATGAGTGAAATAGAGCTTGCAAAGTGCACTACTAGCAAATCAAGAACGTGACAGAAGCATGATAGCAGCCATGTAAGATGTGAGTAACCTACATGCAAGGCGTAGCTGCAAACTTCATTTTCACAGCTTAGCCAAATGAAAGAGCGGGAAAGAGATGGGTTAAATCCTCTATCTATGATGCACCGACACTTCTCCTCAAAGAGGCATGCAATGTCCAACATCTATCAGACACGATACAAGTCCGACATGCAATCGACACGTGTTGGATATGCTAAAGATGTGTCTGATTAAAAAAATAGTTAAAAAAATTGGACACACGTGTCTAAAATATTTTAAGAATTTTTTTAATATAATTTATTATATCTCAAATTTTTATTTAGTAAGAAAATAAAAACTAAATCTCTTATTTCCTCTCCAAAACCTCAAATCAATTACCAGCGCTCAATACCTTATTCCCTAAATATTTTCATTTGCATTTCTCTCTGGTGAGTTGCGATTAAGGTTTCACAACAACTCTCAAAGTCATCTCAATATCGATGTCCAATGCCGTTATAACATCAGTATTTCAAAACTATCTCAAAATAAAAGTTTGACGTTCTGTTGACATTGACGCACCACAATCACACCCCTGGGCCATATCGGCATCTCATCTTTGTTTGATATCGTCTTGATATCGACAACCAACGTCATCACGAGATCGATAACCGACATCGTCTTAGCATCAATTTTTTATGCCCATTACACAACAATGATGTCATATTGTCAAGAGCATTGTCGTCTCCCCTCTCAATGCATAACACGATATCAAAGTCCAACTCTTGACATCCTAATATTAAATTTTTTTAAGCACAAATAATAGTTCAATTACTTATAATTTCTCAATTATTCTTACTATTTTGCTTATTCAATTTTTATACATAATTTTTAATATATAAAATTATAACACCATGTTCAACCTGTGTCTATGTCTTATATTTTTATTAATTAACATGTCATGTGTCTCATGTCCATGTTTATGCATCATGGTCCTCTATCCATCAAGCCATTTTATGTTTGTTTTTCCTTTAGTTTAGAAGGATGGAATATTACTCATATAACAATTGAGTATATGAGATAGTTGAAATATAAGATAACTTGATCTCAATCATATATGAGATAGTTGAAATATAAGATAACTTGATCTCAATCATAATTTAATTAAGTTCGTGATCTAACCCAACTAAATCAAGCCTCAACCTTGGGACTGAAAATAACTCAAGTAGTGCCTTGTAGTGCCCGATCAAAATAACTCAAATTAACTAAATTTAATTACTTCAAACTTTATGGTAAATAGTAGCAAGATTTAAAAACTTAACGGATCAAACAAGAAATAAAAATAAAGCATCATATAAAACTTACTGTAGCGCTCAATCAATCATACTTTGGACTTCCATTGAAAATATAAATAAGTGAACAACCTATCTAAAAGTCCAAAAATGAGAGCATTGCCACCCATTTACTAGCCCAATGTGAAAAGAATCACAATCCAAGTCAGGAGAGATGACATCGATTCAAAATTGACATCAAATCACAAACTAACATGTAATAAAATTCTGAAATATTAAATCTCTTCATGTAACAAAAACAAATAAAACTAAACATTCAGATGGATGATTCATTACTTGGATTGAAATTTCACAAGCCGTTCAAGCTTATTAAAGTAGTCCCCTTACTCCCTTAGAGAACTTTGACAAACATAAACATAGAATTGTCGATGTATGATTGAAAATTTGAATTTATAGAAGTATTAGGATTAATTTTAAATAGGGAAAATGAACAAATGATTCCTTAACTCTCTATGAATGACCAAAATGGTCCCCAACTATAGTAAAGGACCATTTTGATCCCACAAGTCTTTAAAAATGAATCAAAATAGTCGCATTGTGAGATTATTTTGGTTACTCTTTAAGAAGTTGAGGGATCAAAATGATCATTGAATATAGTTGGGGACTATTATGATCTTTCATAAAGAGTCAAGGAATTATTTTAGTCCTCTTCCCATTTTAAATATAACTACAAAAATGTCCATGATAAAGCATAAAATAATGCTTTGTGGCACGTGTTCACGACACTAAAATGCATAAAACTGGAGAGGTTTAAAATAAAGTTAATTCTAATAAAGTCTCATAAAATTGGAGAGGTTTAAAATAAAGTTAATTATAATAAACTCTCATTAAATCCCATTAAGTTGAGTTCATGACGCTTTACACATGATAATATAAGCCATAGTCAGCCCCAAGTTAACCTGAAGTGGTATCATATAAAATCTAACCATTCACTAAATGCATAAACTTCCTAAAAAAAGAAACACTTTGGAGACATAACAGTTTTGTAAATGTCAATAAATAGCATGCAAATATTTGCGTTCATTTCAATTACATTGATAAACATGAAATAAAAAGAATGTCAATACATTTAGAATTTTCAATAAATTTTAAAACTATATCAAAGGTTTCAATAGACCCCTGAGTAACCTCTTTAAAACCGTGAGCTGGAGGAATGATTAATTATGAGGGCTTGCATTCATGAGAAGTTTCAACTACAAATTTCAATAAATCTTGACACAATATTAAGGATAATTTGGTCTAAAAAATAATCTATCTCCAAAAAAAATCCAATCCTTATTTTTCTTTCATACGCATCAAGAATGTTGCAAGGTTGTTGGGTTGGCTTTTCTTGCACGATCAATAAATATATAAAACATAATATATACTTTACACGTTATTTAATCAATTGAGGTGGTAATGATATTACAGGTTATTGTCCAATATTATTATAAAATAAATTGATATTAATGCATAATATAGTTAAATATCTTCGATCTATTATACATCAGTAAAAGGTAAATATGAAGTTATATAACTTCCAGAGTTAAGAAGGCCTTCAAAATGAAAAAATTTCCTCAGAAGTAAAAGCTATAAACAAATATCATGGAGACATGAAAATTTTATTAAAATTATAATTAGAGTAGCTATGATATATTGATCAAGGTGTTGGCCAATAACTAAGTCATTCAAAGATAAGTTATGTGTGGAAAAAATAAGTATGTTAAGATGGATATGAGTAAAATTAGGAGTAATAGATTAAGAAATTAGCATATTAGAGAAACAATGGGAGAACAATTTATTGAAGATAGTAGAAATAGATTTCGGAGGTTTGAACATGCATGCAGAAAAAGATGCACAGTGAACCAAGTAACAAGACAAAATGAAGACAAAACTAATGAAAACTACCAAGCTAAATGGACAAATGATGTGCCTTTAAAAGAATCGGATAAAAGCGAAGTACCTAGATCAATGATTATGTTAAGGAAACTCAAGAAATGCATAGTTAACTGCTAGTTTCCATTAAGATATCATACATCAACTATATTTAATGTTTTCTTCAAATTTCAATAGATACCCACTTACCAAATGAAGGTGTTCGAAATTTTAAGTTCAGTTTAAGGACAAACACCGCTACAAGCTAAATCTAAAATTCAATAGCCAGAACATCAGGGACATTGTGCTCAATCAAAGACACAATACAGAAAGAACAAGAAGCAAAGAATTTAAAAAGCATGGTACTGACCTGTCTGCGTTGATTAGCCAGTCAAATACAAAATTTTCTAGGCCAGACCAAAGTTTTTCTGAAAAAAAAAAAGAAAATATGAAAAAAAAAAGGATGTTATAACAATATATTATCAAAAATATAAGCAAAAAAAATTGATGAAGGCCTGAAAAACCTGTGATTCCCTCCTGTGGGCAACATTCTACAAAGCCGATGCATGCTGAACAAAATATACACTCCACTGCAAGCTGTACAATAAAACCAGGAGAGCGATCTAAATATTAGAATACATCCGAACTTTTTAGCAAACAATAATCATCAACTCAAAGGGCTGGTTCTAAAACCCAGTCTCACAGATAAGACACTCAAGAGAACAGTGCATTGGTTGCTAGCTAAGATAAACTTAACAAATCATTGTTCAAACAAGCCCTACGACAAATAATGAGCAAATTGTTAAATCCTAGCTATGCCTTGGCCCTTGATCTAATGACCAGCATGGGGATCCGTGGGAGGCTCACCTTGCTAAATCCCAGCCATCCCTTGGGCCCTTGCACCCATGGCCAACCAAGGTTTTAAAAGGAGATATCGAGAATCAAGACATTTTGCCTTAGTGAGGCGAGGCGTATGCCCCGAGGCGGATCGAGGTTTAAGCCTCAAAACAGAAAAACTAAAGTTTTAAAAAAATTACAAATAAATCATAAAATGATAAAATATTAAGTAAATTATGAACATAATGACTAGTTTGAAGATAAATGTTACTGGAACACAAAATTCAAAAAAATACCCACAAAAATCACTCTTTTCTCCATCAACCCAATTTTAGCTCGTCTAAATGATGCCTCCATACAATTCAATCATATAAATTTAAGAAAAAATCTTGATAAGAAGGCAATTCAATCATATAAATTAAATGTGCTAGATAGTTTATGTTTATATTTTTTTATAATATACTAGACATTATATGCTTACTTTTATTTTGATATCATATGCTACAAGACTATATTTCATGTTATTTTAATACTTTTTTGTCATTTTAAATATTATGTTTTGATTGTTTTCTTAATTTTAATGTAAGATTTATAAATTATAATGTCGTGTTCGCACTATACCTGTATCCTATACTTTTAATAATTTACGTGCCTTGTATCTGTATTGTGTCGTTGTATCGCTGTCGCCGTATTCGTAGTGGTGCAACATTCTAGAGAAAACATATGATAAAATTCCAAGAGAAATGCTCTGGAAAGTTCTAAAAAAGAAAGGAGTTAATAATATTTATATTCAAGTCATAAATAATTTGTATTCATGCGTTGCTACTTGTGTTCAAACATAAGGTGGTTTGACCAAGTACTTTCCTATTTCAATTGGATTACATCAAGGATTTTCTTTATGCCCATATCTTTTTTATTTAGTCATGGATGTTCTTACCAGACATTTGCAAGAGGATGTACAACAACAACAACATCGAGCCTTTATCCCACTACGTGGGGTCGGCTACATGAATCCTTTTTCTCCATTGTGTCCTGTTAAAAGTCAAATTCTAGTTTAAATCTAATTAAGAAAGATCATTTCTAATATTTTCAAACCATGCCTTTTGAGGTCTACTTCTACCTTTCTTAACATAAGTCAAATCTAATACTTCTACATTCCTAACCGGGTCATCGGGAGGCCGCCGTTTTATGTGACCAACCATCTAAGGCGACTCTCTCTAATCTTATCCTCCACAGGAGCTCTCCAACCTTTTCACGTATATGCTCATTTCGTATCCTATCTCTAAGGGTAAAGCCACTCATCCACCTGAGCATCCTCATCTCTGCAACACTTAACTTAGTATTATGCTTCTCTTTTAATGGCCAACATTCGGCACCATAAAGCATTGCAGGTCTCACCACCATCTTATAGAATTTCCCTTAAGTTTGAGGGGTACTTTTCTATCACACAACAAGCCCGATGCATTCCTCCACTTCAACCATCCAACTTGAAATCTGCTGATAATATCCCCATCTATTTCACCATCACTCTGAACAATAGATCCAAGATATCTAAAACGTGTACTCTTATTAATGACTTGATCGCCCAACGTCACAATCCCCTCACTAGGTCTATTATTACTAAAATTACACTCCATATATTTCATTTTAGATCTACTCAAGCGAAAACCTTTAGACTCTAAGGTTGACCTCCACGATTCAAGTTTACCTTCAACTCCCTCTCTAGTCTTATCAACAAGAAGAATATCATCAGCAAAAAGCATACACCAAGGTACATCCTCTTGCAAATGTCTAGTGAGAACATCCATGACTAAAGCAAAAAGATACAGGCTTAAGGCTGATCCTTGATGTAATCCAACCGAAATAGGGAAATACTTGGTCAAACCACCTTGTGTTTGAACAAAAGTAATAGCTCCTGCATACATATCTTTAATGATTTGAATATAACCGTGATTAACTCCTTTTTTTTCAAGAACTCTTCATAGCACTTCTCTTGGAACTTTATCATATGCTTTCTCTAAATCAATAAATATCATATGTAAATACTCCTTATTCTCTCTATATTTCTCCATCAAACCTCTTAATAAATGTATGGCTTCCATAGTAGACCTACCCGGCATGAATCCAAATTAATTTTGAGAGACATTAGTATCACGCCGCAACCTACGCTCCATAACTCGCTCCCATAGTTTTAAAGTATGACACATTAACTTAATTCCTCTATAATTCGCACAATCTTGTTCATCACCTTTATTCTTAAAAATAGGGATTAACACACTCATCTGACATCTTTTTAGTTTTCAAAACAGTATTAAAAAGTTTAGCAAGCCAAGAAATTCATTCATCTCCTAAGCATTTCCACACCTCTATTGGAATATCATCAGGTCCAACAGCTTTTCCACCCTTCATTTTCTTTAAAGTCTCTCTAATTTCGGTTTTATTAATACGCCGATAAAAACATAAATCTTTCTTTTCATTTAGGGAGCTAAGGTTACTACAGTCAATTGTATTTTCACATTCTTCATTAAAAAGTTTAGCAAAATATCTCATCCACCTTTGTTGAATATCATCTTCTAAGAAAAGTACTTTTTGATCTTCATCTATAATACATTTCACTTGAACTAAATCCTTACTACTCATATCTCTTTGTTTGGTTAAGTTATGCATATATCTTTCTCCCTCCTTAGTATCTACTATATTATATAAATTACTAAAAGCTAAGCTCTTTGCATCGCATATTGCTTTCTTAGATCCTTACGTGCCTCTTTATAATTAAACCAATTTTTATAATAAATCTTCTTATTTTTAATCTTTTCTTACACATTTGGATTTCACCACCAACTATTTTTACTATTATGAGCTTTTTCCTTTGAAACTTCAAGTACATCTTTTGCAATATTCTTAATATCACTAGCCACTTTTTCTCACATAACATTAGCATCCTCATGCACAGATAAAATCTTAAGTTCTAAGATCTTACTCTCAAAAATATTTTTGTTAATATTCTTTAAATGCCCCCATCTAATCCTAGAATATCGTTTTACTTTTTTTTTAGTTTCTACCCTTTATCATAAAGTCTAAAACTAATAAACGATGTTGGGTATATAAATTTTCACTCGGAATAATCTTACAATCTTTGCAATCTAAATCATCTAATATTCTTATAAGAAAATAATCAATCTGAGTTGTACTATATCCATTTTTATAAGTAATGAGATGCTCATTCATTTTCTTAAATAAAATATTAACAATTAAAAAATTATAAGCTAAACAAAAATCTAATATGGACTTACCATCTTCATTTGTCGTTCCAAACCCATGGCCACCATGAATGCTTTTAAAATCATCTATCTCTTTACCAACATGTCCATTTAAATCTCCTCCAATAAAAACTCTTTCTTCAAAAGATATCTTTTGTATTAATTTTTCTAAGTCATTCCAAAATTTTAATTTTGAACTCATATCCAAACCCATTTGAGGAGCATAAGCACTTATAATATTAATAATCTTAGCATCAACAACAATCTTTAAAGCTATAATTATATCTCCAATTCTATTAATTTTTATAACATTATCCTTCAAACGATTATCTAAAATCACATATACACCATTTCTAGTACGACTCATACCCGAATACCAAAGTTTAAAACCTAAACTATCAATCTCCTTAGCCTTCTCTCCAATCCATTTAGTTTTCTGAATGCACAGAATATTTATCTTCCTATGAATCATAATATCTATTACTTCCATTAATTTTCCTGTAAGGGAACCTATATTACAAGTTCCTATCCTAATTTTAGTTTCATAGACTAGCTTCTTTGCCCACATCCGTCCTTGATGTGGGAACCCTTGCCTATTTAACACTGCACCTGGGTGCCGGTGCAGCGGCCCTTGCACAGCGCGTCGCTTCCAAGGGGCGCCTAGCATTAACATAATTTCTTAAAAGATTCATGTCATTATTATTCGATAAGTTTTACGCAAGCTGTCGACTACCTAATACAACCCTCCACTTTTCTCATCCAGGTTCTCTCATGTGAACCAACGAAAAAGAAAAAACATAGAAGAGTATGCAGTAGTAATAGTAAATGATGATTTAAAGAATTCAAACTACTAGTTCTACGTTGCACCTTGAAAATTACAAAATTATCAGAACTAGAGATTGGGCAAGGAAATTCAACAATAATCACCATAGCTGACCGGAATAAGTGAGATGATGATTGTGAAGAGAGTCGTCAGTTCTCACAATCATGTAATTTTTGTTTCCATAGAATCCATAGAATAATGAATATTTAAACACTAATGAATGATAAATTTTTATTTTTATTTAGCATGATATGTCCACCATTTTTCTTTTAAATTGTAAATATTCAATTAAACAAGTACAAAAAAGGATCATTGATATTACGTGAAAAATGCACCTTCAAGACAACATGAAAGCATAAGGAAACAATAAAAGTAATGACCTTTTTCTGATATGTGGAAGCATCATTTGCACCTTTAGGAGATTCACTGAAACCCAACCAAGGAAATTTAATTAGCCATATGCATATTTCACTCATCAAGACAGCTGACATATTTTTCAGAAAAACTTGCATTTCCATTAAGCACCCATTCTTGCAATTTCAAAAATAAAAGGTAAACAGAAAGTTACCTAGGATAGTTGGGAAAATGATTAATGGTTATAAATAAGCATGTCTAATTATCAACATCCCGCCCCAAAAACTAAAGCTTTTTCAGAACAAAGAGCCTCGTCTGTCTTTCACATTGAGCTTTTGGGGACTGCCCATTTTCAGCATAGGGGTGAGGACGTGCCTACGCACATAAACAAAACCCTAGGCCCGGAATACAAGACATCTTTCCAATAAGCCAATAGAAAATTATACAACCGTGACAACATTGTCATATAAAAATTTTATAACAATAAAACTTCTACAACGCTATGAATTCTCCCTGGCCTGCTATCTTCTACAAATCCTACCTTGTATTTATTTTTTGAAGAAATTCATGTGTGTAACCACATCTGCATCGGGCATGCAGTCATGCAAATACATTGATTATTAAGTAGGTCTGATCATAAAGTGGAAAAAGTGGTAAATAGTACCTTTCGTGCTAGCCTAGTGTTAATAATACAAAATGATTAAAGCCATATTCTAAGTATCATTTTACACACATTTGATCTGACGCATTTATCATTTTCACCTCCAGAAAACTATATTGAATTAATTGCATCCAAACACCACCACCACAACAACAACAACAAGCCTTTATCCACTGCGTCGGATAGGTTACATGAATCTTTTTTCTCCATTGTGTCTTGTTAAGGAGTCAGATCCTCATTTAAATCTAATCAAGAAAGGTCATTTCTAATATTTTCTAACCAAGTCTTTTTAAGTCTACCTCTACCTTTCTTAAGATAAGCAAAATCTAATACCTCTATTTTCCTAACCGGGTCATCGGGAGTGATATAGAACCAAAGACCGGGGGTTTGGGGGGGGGGGGGGGGGTCTTAATTTCAGGTTTTGAATTTTGAATTAAGAGGGAAACAATTCAAAATGCTGAAATTAATTTAACCATAGAGGTGGGAGTAATTGGTGGAATTGAAGGCTTAATTGGGGGAGCATTAATGGGCTTGTTCATTATATGAGAGAGAGGAAGAGGGGCCGGCCAAGAGGAGGGAATGGGTGTCCATATTCGATGTATGTGGGTCCTTGCATTAATTGTTAATTGGGGGAATTAAATATGAATTAATTTCAGATTTGTGTTAATTGGGAAACTTCCTAAAATATGAAATATTAATTAGGAAAGAATTCGAAATTCAAATTTCTTTGAATTTGAATTTCGAAAACTTTCCAAATCAATAGCGGGCTAATTTAGGAAAGTAATGAATGTAAGAGACCAAGGGGGCCGGCCATGCAAGGAGAACATTAATGGGGATTTGAAATCCTTTCCAAACATAAGACATTAATTAGGGAAAGAGGATTAGAGGGGAATCTCTAATTAATACCGGATTGAGGAGATTGGGGAGGTTTCCAAAACAAATCAACTTATTTTAGGAAGGAGTTCAAATTCAAATAATTTTAAATTTGAATTTGAATTTCGAAAACTTTCCTAATTTAAGATGTTTAATAAATGGCAAGTATTAAATGGGGATTGGAATTTTGGAGGTAAGTGGGGATTGGGGAATGACACCGGCGGCTTGGATGTTTATGGGGGGGAAGGAGGATGTGGCGGTTAGGAGAAATAAGGAGAAACAAAAAGAAAAAGGTAAAACCGTGAGCCCGGATGCTTCCTGCGGCTGACGGGTGTTGCGTTGCCCTTCACCGAGGGACTTCAAGCCACGAGCCCAGACCCATCCTGCGGTTGGTGGAAACTACGCTTCCCTCCCATAGGGATCTCACCAAAATTCTTCCCAAAGAACAAGATTGCAGAAATTTTTTTATTAATAATCCATCATACCATTACAATAGCAAGGGCCTCTATATATAGGCCTCAGAAATAAAAGAAACTAAAATAAGATGATCATACCCCTAGGGCTTACATAAAACTAGATCCTTAAGTAAGTGTAAAAATGAAAAATGCATAATAAAAATAAAAATTACAAATAAAAATTTAAGATAACATGGGACGATCACGGTCGTCGATCTTCAGCTCCTCCTCGGATAGGCAATGACGGTTGGATGTCCACATCAGGGAGGCTATCATTTTATGTGATCAAACCATCTGAAGCGACTCTCTCTAATTGCATCCAAATGCAAGAAAATAAAATAAAATAATCATGTAAAGTTCTAGAATAGATTTTATTTGATTAGAATGGCTGACCTTTATAGATGTCATTCAATCCAAATGAAATAATGAAAAAGTTCTGCATAAGTTTTTCAGAAGCTACATGACTAGAAAGTTACACCCAATGATCAAAGTCATACACTCTTACCAGATAGGCCTTATACTCGAGCAATGGAAAGCATATAAAATCTTCAGAAATTCCAGATACCAGAACGAGATATGTCTTGAGCGTCTCTTTAGTGATGAGAAAATGAACCAATAGACCTCTAGGTCAAAGGCACAATCTTCACTACTGGGTCATTGTTCAATGCAACTTATCTACTAGAGGCAGGAAAGAAAGAGTGTATGGAACAGTTCTGGTTCTATCAAGTAAAACTTCAATTTGCAACAGAAGGTTGTGTTCACTACCACTGAGTAAGGCTCCATTTATCAATGGATTTTATGCAAAGTTTTCTATGGTCTGGCCCATCATTTTTGGTGACGCATGCCTTGCTTTCAGTTAATTTTTCAATTCTTGTAACTCTATAAATTCCTTTCTAATCCATTGGCAAGTTGACTTAAGCAAATGAAATTTATGTTAACAACTTTCCATTCCAAGCAAGTGGTTGGGACATGCCAATTCCCTGGTTCAAGCCCATTAGCTGAGACAGATTGATAACTCCAGCAAGAGAATCCTCTAAGAAAAAAAGAAACAGTCAAATCTCCGAAACTCCTGAAGAACAATTCTGAACTAATCCATTTTCTTTCCCAGAACAAAGTTTTCCTAGTTTCAGGTCAAGCAACTTCATTCCTCAACTTATCTAGCCGAGCTACTTTGTTCCTCGACTTCTTTGAAGCCTGAATATATGGTATATGAAGTATAAGGCATATATGCTTCATATTTGTACTTTTTTAAGCTGAATCTCTTCACAAATTCAAACCTTCCCTTCCACAGCAGAAATCGGGCAAAGGTTGTTAAGATTCTAATACATCAAAATAAACAACCAACCACTCTCATTTATAGATATGTTTTGTATCTTATTGCTAGAATATAAGCGTCTATACATAGGCATATAAGATGAAGTTAAAATAAAGCAAGTGTGGGCTATGAAAATTCATGCTTAGGAGGCTTTACTGTGCATTCCAAGTGAAATATTTAGAAGGCATATTAAATTGTAGATAAAACATCACCTAAGATTTTACCTTATTTTACGAAAAGTTAAAAATCTTGTTCCATGTTTCTCATAGACGCAAACCTCTAAGGTTAATCATCCCGTCAAGTGACAAAATAGAATTTCCGTTAATGACTAGTCATTAAATGTAAAATACATAGCGTATAATAGCAGTGATTTTTTGTTTTAGGATAGAGAAAAATTATTGCCTAGCGTAAAATGGATGGTGTGGAAGGATGAAGAACCCGATCAATATTACATGATTACATCATTCTAGATTATAATGGACCATGGTCTACTTAATCAAAAGACGCAGTCAACCCAACCAAATTGAAGGACCCTTATCAGCAACATGGGTTGCTTCGTCCAAGAGAATAGATATTCAGTGGTTGTTTGTTGAAGGGGAATAATCTAAATCGACCTTAACTAACAAAGTATTTTTAGCCTAATTAAGAGCATTATATGATTCATTATTCAATAGTTTTTAAGCCATTAGAGAATTTACGAGCTCTAGTCCTGTGCTGCCATAGGCTTATCTATAACCTTTCATAATCCTTTGGCGCTTAATCTACGGACTCATCAAATACGTGCATTTTGTATCATTTATTCTACAAGTGCACAGGCCTTGCCAGAATTGAATGCAAATAAATTATCTAAGACTAGAGGTCCCAATTTCTATACAAAGCTTGAGACATATCATATTTATAAGAGAAAGACACCTTACAAATTACCATAAACAAGCTAATCTAAATGTTTAAGCGAAGGTGAGAAAACACAAGTAAAAGTTCATATACTAGTAAATGGAAGTTCATCACCACTATGAATGATTTGAAGGCATTCATCTAATCTACAAATCAAATGGATAAAACCAACCAGTTTCAACATAAGCCAATAATCATAAAACTCAATATGTACAGATTAAAAAGATTAAATGAAAAACACATGTAAAAGTTCAACTACCTTTCCCTCCATCTTAAAAGAGCTTCCAAAAGGGGTACAGGCGTGTGCCGAGCAACCATTGCCAATGAGTTCAGTACTTGGTCATAAGCTGGGTCGGAAGGACGAAGATATTGCCCATCCTGAAATGTTTTAAGAAAACTATATATATATATAAAAAGTAGATACCTTCTCCTATCAAATGGCACACACAAAGCACAAAAATATTGTTTGGAAAAAAATGCATTATACAACAATAAGAATTCATGAAAAAGTGGGAAACAAAACTTTATATATTTATAACGAGAATTAGATACCTTCCCACATCAAATGACATGCATGAAAAAAATATATTGTTTGAACATCAGAAAGCACGATACATGCAATACAACAATATGAATGCATGAAAAAAGTGGGAAACAAAACTTTATATATATATATATATATATATATATATATATATATATAATGAGAATTAGATACCTTCCCACATCAAATGAGATGCATGAAAAAAATATATTGTTTGAACATCAGAAAGCATGATACATGCAAAGGAAATGCATAAACAAAAAAAAAAGTGACAAATTCATACAATAAAAGAGATACTTTTGAGATGTCAACGAAGCCACCTGAGCCTTATTGTTTGTAAACCAATGCGGGGATAAAAAAGTGATGGCCTCAATGGCACCTAACATCACGTGCTAAGAACATAAGGCATGTGCCTTCTCAAACCTCAATATGTCCCACTAAACAGTGTGATTTTCTTTCTTCACTTACCGATATGGTGCACAGATGCACTAAAGAGTAAGTAATAAAAAACATAATTTCTTTTTCTTTTTTCTGCCATCAGTTTCTTGTTTTTTTCCCTTTTCATACCGATTAAAACAATTTCAACCACCAATTTTCATTCATTAAAAGGCGGAAAATTCATACCAGTTTTGCGACTGAGGGCATCTCCAACCGAGAACTCCATTTTCCACGGCAAAATACAGCAAAACTCCAAAATGCCGTAATTCTGCTCCAATCAAGCTCCATTTTGCGCGCTTCTGCGAAGGTAACGGTCGTTTCTTCGGCAAATCCGGTTGAGAGAGCAAAATAGCGTAAGTGAACAGTGCAACGCCAATATTGACGTCGCACTGTTCACTCGCAAGTAAATAGCGGAAGATTTGACGTTCGGCTGGAGCGACCGAACGACGCCATACGCACGTTTGGCGTTCGGTTGGAGATGCTTTGACATCATGCAGCCTCCTCTCTAATATCCACATGCATTCTTTTTCAGGGATTATTAACTTGAGTTGCACAAACATGTGAATTGCAAAATTATTTCTAGATAAAAAATAGAAATGTTTAATACAGTAGAAATTATACATGATGAAATATCACATTGTAAATGCTTAGTTTATATGTAACGTGATTAGAAAAGTCATTCAACATATCTATAGGTTTTTTTTTCTCTTGATGTTTCAAAATGCAAATGATTAAGTTGCACGAAAAACGCCACTATTAGAATTATATTCATCAAACATTTGTATAAGTAGAATTACATCAAGATCTTCCAAGATAGATGGCAAGGGTAGACCATCCTTTTTAATTAAACCAAATCCTAATATGAGATAAGATGACTAGTTCGATTAAAAGATTATAGTATAAGTTCTATTTCCATTGAAAAACTAAACTTAAATTTTTTGTTTTTCTTTTAATGGCTAATATTCTATGCTATAAAGCATTGCATGTCTCACCACCATCTTATAGAATTTTCCCTCAAGTTTGAGGGATAATTTTCTATCACACAGTAGGCACAATGTATTCCTCCACTTCAACCATCCAACTTGAATTATATTAATGTCCCATCTATTTCACCATCGCTTTGAACAATAGAGTCGAGATTCCTAAAACATGTACTTTTTTTAATAACTTGATTGCCCAAAGTCACAATTCCCATACTAGATCTATTAGTACTAAAATTATGCCCCATGTCGATTTTAGATATACTCAAACGAAAACCTTTAGACTCTAAGGTTGACCTCGATAATTCAAGTTTTTCATCAAGTCCCTCTCTAGTCTTATCATCAAGAAGAATATCATTAGCAAAAAGCATACACCATGGTACATCCTCTTGCAAATGTCTAGTAAGAACATCCATGACTAAAGCAAAAAGAAATGGGCTTAAAATTGATCCCCGATGTAATCCAACTAAAATAGCAAACACTTGGTCAAACCATCTTGTGCTTGAACACAAGTAACAGCTTCTGTACAAATATCCTTAATGACTTAAATATAAGCATTATTAACTCCCTTCTTTCCTAGAACTCTACATAGCAGTTTCTCATGGAACTTTATCATATGTTTTCTCTAAATCAATAAATATCATATGTAGATCCTCAATCTCTCTATACTTCTCCATCAAACCTCTCAACAAATGTATAACTTCCATAATAGAGCTACCCGGAATGAAATTAGACTAATTTTGAATAACATAAGTGTCACATCGTAACATATGCTCAATTACTCTCTCTCATAATTTTAATGCACGATATATTAACTTAATTCTTCTATAATTCGCACACTCTTGTGTATCACCTTTATTCTTAAAAATAGGAATCAACACACTCCATGATCTCCTAAGCATTTCCACACCTCCATTAAAATATCATCATGTCTTACTACTTTTCTACTTCATTTTCTTTAAAGTCTCTCAAACTTTGATTTTACTAATGTGAGATAAAAACAAAATTCTATATTTTCATTTAAGATGTTGGGGTCACTGAAATCAATCGTATTCTCACAATCTTTATTGAAAAACTTATTGAAATATCTCATCTAGCTATATTGAATACCCTCTTCTAAAAAAATTACTTTTTACCTTCATCTTTAATGCACTTCACTTAAACCAAATTCTGACCTCTCTCATCTCTTTGCTTGGATAACTTATACATACATCTTTTGCTCGTTTTAATATCTAATCTATTATATAAATCACTAAAAGCTAAATTCTTTACATCGCAAATTACTTTCTAAGCTACTTGCGGGCGCCTTAATATATTTCTCAATTTTTTGAGTTTTTATATCTAAACAACTTTTTATAACAATGCTTCTTGTTTTATATCTTTTCTTGCACATTTTTATTCCACCACCAACTATTTTTACTATTATAAGATTTTCCTTTCGATACTCCAAACTCATACTTTGCAACATTCTTAATATTACTAATTATTTTTTTCACGTATTTTAAGTTTCCTCTGGAATAACTCAAATATTGGAATCTTGAATCTTACTCTCAAAAATATTTTTATTAGCATTTTAAATGTCATCAACTAATGTAGGACAACATTTTACATCAATTTTAAAGAATCAATTTAACTTTATGTAGGAATATCTAATATAAAATTAATTTTTATACTAAGACAAGTAATAAAAAATTATAAAAAACAAAGAAATAATTGACATATAATTTTCACCTTATCTTGAAAAGGCACATAATGAAGTCGTTACAACACATTAAGCCTTTATCCCACTACGTGGTGTCAGCTACATGAATCATTTTTCTCCATTGTGTCCTATTAAGAGACAAATTCTCCATTGTGCACATAATGAAGTCATTGAATAATCAAAATTGATATGTCATGCATTAAAAAATAAATGTATGTAGCAAAGGTATATGGAAGTTATTAAAAATTAGTATGATGGTACATTTATTAATATTCAAGAAGTCGTTGAGTAATCAAATAGCTTCAATTACAATAGAAATGCATCAATGATTAGCATTAAGCACATATATTATTGCATTGGTTATAAAAACTCATAAAAGGGATATTAAAAGTGAGGCACCTAGGTCTATATTATTTACAAATCACATAGTTCTAATCAATAAGGCATCTACTTAAATAAAAAATTAGAATAACAACAATAACAACAACAACATCAAGCCTTTGTCCCACAACGTGGGGTCGGCAACATGAATCCTTTTTCTCCATTGTGTCCTATTCAAAGTCAAATTCTCGTTTAAATCTAATAAAGAAAGATCATTTCTAATATTTTCTAACCAAATGTTTTTAGGTTTATCTCTACCTTTCTTAACATTAGTCAAATATAATACCTCTACTTTCCTAACCGGGTCATCGGAAGGCCGCTGTTTTATGTGATCAAACCATCTAAGGCGACTCTCTCTAATCTTATCCTCCACTGGAGCTACTCCAACCTTTTTCACGTATATGCTCATTTCGTATCTTGTCTCTAAGGGTAAAGCCACTCATCCACCTGAGCATCCTCATCTCCGCAACACATAACTTAGTATTGTGCTTCTCTTTTAATGGCCAACACATAACTTAGTATTGTGCTTCTCTTTTAATGGCCAACATTCTGCACCATAAAGCATTGCAGGTCTCACCACCATCTTATAGAATTTTCCCTTAAGTTTGAGGGGGACTTTTCTATCACACAACAAGCCCGATGCATTCCTCCACTTCAACCATCCAATTTGAATTCTACTGATAACATCCACATCTATTTCACCATCACTCTGAACAATAGATCCAAGATATCTAAAATGTGTACTCTTATTAATGACTTGATCGCCCAAAGTCACAATCCCTTCACTAGGTCTATTACTGCTAGAATTACACTCCATATATTCAGTTTTAGATCTATTCAAGCAAAAACCTTTAGACTCTAAGGTTGATCTCCAAACTTCAAGTTTACCTTCAACTCCCTCTCTAGTCTTGCCAACAAGAAGAATATCATCAGCAAAAAGCATACACCAGGGTACATCCTCCTGTAAATGTCTAGTGAGAACACCCATGACTAATGCGAAAAGATATGGGCTTAAAGCTGATCCTTGATGTAAAAATAAAAAATTAGAATAACAAAAAAAATTTAAAAGATAATGGGATTAGAATTAGCATATTAATGACTAAGTATATGATACTAATAATTACGAGTCACAAGGCTCTGGCATGAGATTGTGTAGTCGCATGGCTCTAACCCTAAATGAAATCCATCACCAACTAAAAACACAAATGTTAATCACATGCTTGATCCTGACTTAATTGAAATGAACAACTTCGATACACTCTGAGATGTAATCGGCATGCCCGTATAAAGCGGTGGATGATAGATTGATAAGTTAGATAATGCTCGTGCCCAATCGTTCAAATAGTCAGAAAGTTACCATAGAGTGGAACGGATTTAAAGGTCTACCAATAGTCACCTTGGACTTGATACTAGCCAAAATTGATATCAAATGCTAAGTATTGTGTCCTTAGCATGCTGAAACAAGGAATAATAATCAATACACAAAATATATTTATTTTTTAATCTATCAAATCTAGATACCCTAACAAACAAATATGTTAGAATATAACCAATAACCTTATTATCAACAGAGCAATGTATCCAACCACAAAAGTGAAGTCTTGAAGATATGTAACAAACTTAACATGACAAAAATTAAATTTTCTATGTGACTGCAAATACTTCAAGGACACTTGATCATAATGTAGCCCAACATATTAGGCAACAGATATTGTAACCAATGTTAAGTCTCTAGACCAAAGTATAAATCTCATGATCATAAGTTTATATTTCTTATGTGGATGTCAAATTTTCAATGAAGTATGCTACTAGATGCCTTCTTGAATCAGGACGCTGTAGATGCCAACATCTGAGATATCGACATATATCGATGCATCTTCTAAACTCCACCTAACACAAATATAATTATTTCTCAAATCCTTCGTTATTTTATTACACATCCATTTAATATTTTCAATGACTTCTTTATCACGCAACACACGAGTCATAAAGAATAACCAATCTAATCTTAGTTTCTTAACTTTTGCATTTAAAACTCCATGATATTATTGGATGGTGTTCCAGCTTCCCAAGCATAATACAACGAATCTATTTCGGTGGAGTCTGAGCCATTTGTTGGGCTGACAGTTATACGCTAGATAGTTTTAGGAGAACTTCTAGTATAAAAGCAGGGAAAAAGCAATAGTTGGGCACTTTTAGTTATGATCCGCGCAGAAAAAAAAAACAGTGGCTGGCTTTTCAGATGGACTTCCCAGGAAAGTAAAGTGGTGGTCTTCAAGACTAAAATTCACGAAACCTGCATTTTTTTTTTAACTGAAGAATCTGTATCAAAGAACAGATAAAACATAAAACTACTAAACCAATCTGATACAATGCAACCAACAGATTGCTGTCTATTCTACGTCACAATCTTTCCGCTCACACCACCCTACGCATGGAGCAAGAAAAACTCACATAGAGTAGCTTTTCAAGCAAACCTCCGACCTCAAAGATAAATGAATCACAAAACATAAAATTCTAAAGCTAGGGTATAAAAAACATGATTTTCGGATGATTCTCATACAGACAAGATGCCCAACCCACAAGGAAAATCAACAAAGTCATCAAGCAGAAACCGATCAGTATAAAAGAACAGACGCAGAAATAGGAGATTAGGGTTTGCTCCCCTCGGATGAGGTGAGATCGCAGGATTCTTCGCGTACGAAGACATTACCGGGATCGAGAGAAGTGGCTGCACGCGGCGAAGGTGGCACACCCATTCCCCAATGGAGAGGTTCGACCACCATAATGAGATAATCACGGTGCAGGAGCTTTACCTGGGCCTGAGCGGTCTCAATGCGGCGGCGAGCAAGCGGAAGGAAGCGCTGAAGCAAAGCTTCCACGATGAGCTTTGCCGCACTGCCCGCGTTCATCTCACCGACAAGAGATTGATGTAGAGGCCGGCGAAGAGGTGACCATGCCCCGTAATGGCACAGCCGATGGCGGGCAATATCAGTGCCGTTGCCGAGTTAGGCCAGTTCCAAGGGCCGATCTAGGCAACCAAGATTTGATTTGGGTAGGATTTACAAACCATTAAATTCTTATGGGGCTGTTTGGCAGCAGGATTTAGCATAATCCTACAAATCTTAAATCTTGTTTCTACTCCAGCTAACACTACACCACACGCCGCTGGTTCTATCGACGTCTTCTGCAGCGGTTCCCCTCACGACCACCTGGCTTCTTTGTCGCTTCGGAATGGGTTCGGGAATTTTGGAGCAGAAAGACGAGGGTTTTGGACTGTAAATTTATTAATATTATTTGAAGTAATTAAATAAGGTATATTAATATAATTTTTAAATTCTTTTTAATATGAAATCACATGTACATTCTTGGAGCCAAATATCAAATAAATCTCTAATTTTCTTGCATATCTACTGTTTATGCAACTCTAAAACATGAAATGGCAAGCGAGCAAGAATATATAAAGAGGAATGATTGTTGGCATGATTTTTAAGTTGGAAAAATATTGATTGGACTTTAGTATTTTCTTAGCTAATGTTATTATTCCTTATCCAAGATATAAATTTAACTTCATTGAGTGGTGTTATAAAAAGATATATAGTGGTGATTATGTTTGTGAGGTTACAAATGAAAGGGAGAAGTTATTCTCACTATTTGCAAACTACTCTAGAGCAAACAATCAAGCTTGATATTCAAATTCATCTCTAGCAATGCTATCTTCTGAAAGCTCTCCTTTAACCTGGCAATCCACAACAATCATTAAATCTTAATTTATGTAGGTGTCATTTCATAAATTATACGTGTTTTTACTCATAGCCTTTTTCAAATAATTATTCATGTTTGTGCTTGTGTTGTATATGTATTAACATCCATAGAGGATTATGATTCTTTTGAATTAAATGTTACAATGCTTAGAAAGTGTGAACTTGAAATGTATCTTGATGAGCCCAAACTTGATAGAAAAGTTGAATTAGATATTATACAGTATTGGAAAGAAAATCAATACCTGAAGTATCTGCCATGGCTCGTGATGTCTTGTGCATTCCAATTTCTAATGTTACTTTTGAAAGTGCTTTTAGTAATAGTGGGAGAATTCTTGATCAATATAGAAGTTCTTTAAAACATGAAATTGTTAAAGCATTGGTATTCATAAATGATTGGTTATATGATGAACAAGATACTACATTAAGTTAGTTGAAGTTTTACTTATATAGTTCACTAGCATATATATATATATATAACTTTTTAATTATCTTAGGTCTACTTCATATAATTTATTCTTTGTATTTTGTTTACTTGTTCTTCTATTCATGTTGGATTTTATGCTTAGTTTAGTAGTGGACAAGAGTATCTCAGGTTGTCTTCCTATAAATGGTAATATTCCGACATGTACTTTCCTATCATGCAAGTATTTAGTACCTATATGCATTACAATTTCTGATGATGGTTGGCAGCAGGCCTTTGTTGCATTTTTTGGTTTGCCTTCTATCAAATCTTTAGTGTTTGTTCTATGTTCTTTAGTCTCAGTTCTGCTTGTTTCTTCTGTGTTAGTTTTAGTAGGCATTTACATTGGCATTTTTTTGCCTACTTCTTCAGTGTTTGCTGCAGTAGGCTTTTGTTGTGAATAATGAAATAAAAGCAAAAAAATTGTCATTAGGTATTTAAACGACCAACATTTGCATGTTAGCTTCTTAGGTATACTTCTGTTAGTTGTTTAGTTTTTTTGGTAGTATAGTGTAGGCATTTAATTATGTTGCTGGTTGACTTTTATTGATTGTACTTGCTTTTCCTGAGTTCCTATCTCTTATGGGCCTATGTCTACTATCTTCATGTGAGAAAATTATTCTATGCGAAGTCTGAACCTAGCTCTGCGTCTGGATGATAATAAAATTGTTTCGTGTGGATTGCCTACGTGGAAGTTATCGACGTGGATTGCCCGACCCGATTTTAATCTGTTTTGTCAGCCCGACACCCATCCCACCCAGAGAAAGGTAAAAAGGTGAAATGGTAGAAAATTTTCAATTTTCAAGCACCTATTCAATTTTCAATATCCGGCATTCGTAGTTCTCCAAAGCTCCTGCATTCGCTTCTCCTTGCAACTTCCGGCATCATTCTATTAATTCCTGCGCAAATGGCATCACCTTCAAAAAAAGGTTAGTTTCTTGTGGTGTTAATTGCGATTGAACTCAATAATAACTACATGTTTTCTGCTCATGTACTACATTTTTGTTGAGCACACAAAAAATTTGTGTTTTTTTTTGTTTGCTTAACAAATTTTATTTTAGATTGATCCTTCTCTACTCTTTTTAGTGTATTTATCGATCTTAAAAATTCCTATGACTCTTAAAAATAATAAACAAGTAAACACACTAAACCCAAAAAAACCTAAACATTAAAAACTATAAATGTTTAGTGATTTCTTACTCAATAGTGATTCCTGTATAATTTATGTGTGTGACACTTGTGTATGTTATGTATAAATTTTATGTAATTTATGCCTAAATTCTACGCAATTTCTGCGTATTTTATGCGTAATTTTTGTATATTTTATTTGTGTATATACTGCGTGCTTTATGCATATCTTCTGCATATTTTACTGCGTATTTTCTGTGTATTTTTTGTGTATCTTCTGCATATCTTTAGCTTTTTTTGCTTATTTTATTTATTTATTTCTTAATTTATTTAGGTCTATGTTCAGCCTATTACTTATTGATGTTATATTTCAACCTTCCGATCAATCTGCAATAATTTTGCTCGGTTAATTTCTCCTAATGTTGAAGACAACTTGAAGAGATGAAGACAACTTGAAGAGATTAAATATCTACTTATTTCTATAATTTCTTGGATTCGAACAAAACGTCCCACTTATTTATGAGCTGCTCATAATATGCAATATTTTAAGGCAATATTTTATTATAAAGGGTCATGCTATACATTTTACAGTTGATGAAATAACTCTTCTTACTAGTCTGTCAAATAGAGATAAAGAGATCTTCTAGCTTTTCTTAGCACCTACAAAAGTTACATCAATGGATATAAAGTCTAACATGCTGGAGTTGAACAGACATAGCCCCCGAGAGACTATGTTAAAAATATTTATTATGTATTTATGTTCAAATTTATTTTTCAAACTTAATAATTTTAAAACCCTTAAGTTGCTTCATACAATATCAAATAATTTAGATGAGTTTTTATCAATTAATTGGGCGGGCTCAATTAGAAAATATTTAGTTGAAGAGTTAAATAAGATCTCCATCAAGATTTCAAATAATAAGCCACCAGGTTATATCAATGATTTTGTGCCTCTGATAATTGTGGGTGTTAAAATCATTCTAATTTTTATTTAATTTTACTAATTTATTTGCTAAAATTAACTTTGATCTTATACAAATTTGATTTCTAAAGTACACTTCAATTCATGCTCCTAAGTATCCTGACCAAAGGCCCCATTTCCTTTGATGGACTGATGACATTGTATATACTATCGAGAAGACCATTAATTTATTTATTAAATTAAAGGAAAGATAGGTATGTCATGTAGTTAATTTTAATTAATACCTCTAAGATTTTTTATGTTCTCCAAGGAGTTAACCAAGTGGAAGCTAATCTGCTTGGCATCCAAAAATATCTATCACGCAGCCCTCCTCCTTCACATCATGAAATAACCTACCCAATAGCAAGAACTGAATTCCCCACCCATACACCTCATTCTCTCAATCAAACTCCCCTCCCCAGTAAGCCCCCCAACCTCCTCAGCAACCATACTTTCCATTTTGAACTCAAGAATTTGATGTTCTATAGGAAAAAATAATGAAATCAACCCAAGATACCTGCATAAAGCTCTTCTATGAATTTGAAGGTAGGATGACCAGAAAGTTTGAGCAACTAGCTAAAAGAGTGAAAGTAATTAATGATAAGCTCAACCATTATATTGCTCACTATAAATTTTATCCTAAGCAACAACTTGCTCCTTTCTCCTCATCATACCAACAACCAATCCAAAATAAAGGGATACTTTCCCTAGTCCAAATAAAGTAAGAAGCCCTAGACGAATTAGATATCCTTGCCCTAGACAAACCAGATATCCTTGCCCCAGACATACCAGATATCCCTGCCCAAGCTTTTGATGAGTCAGAAGATAATATTACAAAATTCAAGAGGAGGGGAGATGTCAAGAAGCAGAAATCAGATATCCCTACCCTAGCCCAAAAAGAACTAATCGACGTTGATGACGTTGTAATAATTGCTCAACATGTACGTACAATAGTGGAATATAAGGGCAAGGAGATATTGAGTTCTGAGTAGAAAGATTTTCTAGATGAATGCTTCAGGAAGTTCATTGACAAATAAACTTTACAACACTATTTTATGCTTATTTTATGCATATTTTATACTTAATTAATGTGTATGTACTGCATAATGCATATTTTATGCTTATTTACTGTGTATTTTATATGTAATTACTGTGTGTTATATGCTTATTTACTATGTATTTAATATTTTTTTATAGGGGTCATACAATATTTTCTTTTGGGAATATTCTAATTTCTAGATGTGACATTAATGAATTTTTATCTAATGGTTACATTGACAATAATCATATAGATGCCTTCAACATTTTATTAAATGAGAAGAGTAAACTTAGCCCTAATAAGTACCATAAATTTTTATGCATCTCGTCAATGTATTTGGTTAGTATACATATTTAATTTTTATATAATATTTTTAGTTGTTTCATTTTTTATTTCTTATATCTACTTCTTGCAGAGTTATAGGTGAGGGAGCCACTGTCGATTGTTTATCGGTCATATAACCAATAATGTTGTTAGGTCATGCAACATTCTACTTCAATCTATTATTGACGGTTCGCATTGGATCCTTCTAGTTGGGTTGCTGAAGGAAAATAAGTGAAAATTTTATGATTTTTTGCCCAACCCCATGCATAAGAGTATTCTTTCAAAGATTATAAGTGTGAGATCAAGTGTTAAATTTTTCAAAATTTACCAGTGAACTAATATTTGGTTTATATATTGTTAAGATTAGAATCTTCTATTAGTACATGAAAGAAGCTTTTGATAGTGATATTAAATAATGAAAGATCCAGCCTGTCAAGGGTGTGCCAACTCAGATTTACAATATAGATTGTGGAATGTTAGTTTGCAAATATATGAAAAAAATTATTCTTGAAGGCAACATCATCTAGACAGATAGTAAAAATTGGCGAGAAGAAATACCAAAATATAGGGCAAAATTCACATATGCATTATTTTGTGCATCATTAAAATGAACCTTTTTTATTAATAGTTTTTACATAGTCTGTAATTGTACAATGTACATAGTTTGAATAATTTTTATTAGTCTTTCATTAATTTTTCTATAAAATATAACTTATATACTATGTAAAATAAAAAAATTTATAAAATTCTATACATATGAAAATTCAAGAAAATTTTAATTTATATACACCATATACATATAAGATACGCAGCATTTACGTCGCATATACGTAGTTTATATGTAGAAGATATGCAGCCGTTAAAATATAATTATTACAAATTAAGTAAAATAGAACTTGGTACACTTGAAACAACGTGAAAATTATTTACTGATGAATATAATAGGAAATTTACTTTATACTCAACAGATATGCATTATATACCCAACATATACGTAAGCGATACGCACTGAATACCCAATCAATACTCACTATAAATATGCTTTAATTAAATATGCAATGAATAAAGGTTTTAGGGTTTTTGTTATTTCAGTTTATGGTTTTGTGTTTTTAGTGTTTAGTGTTTTTTTTTTATGTTTATGTGTTTATTATTAAAGCTATTTCTAGGATTTATTGTTTAATGATAGGGTTTAAAGTTTTTAGTGTTAAGGCTTTTTAAGGATATTATTTGTTAGGGTTTAATCAAATACTCAATAAATATGCTTTCGTTACACATAAAATACTCATCATTTATGCATACTATAAGCATAAAGTACATATGAATTACATATTAAGTATGCATTAATTTAAGGATTTATTTTTTTTAGTTTGATTATTTTTAGTGTTTAGGTTATTTAGTGTTTATTGTTTAAGGATAGGGTTTAGTGTTTAGTAATAAAGGTTTAGGAATTCGACAAATATTTTTGAGGTTTTAAGGATTTATTGTTTAGATTTTCTATGTTTAAGATTTTAGGGTTTTTATTATTTAGGTTTATGGTTTAGTGTTTAGGTTTGGTTTTTAGTTTTTAGGTTTTTTTTTTTATGTTTATGTGTTTATTATTAAAGCTATTTCTAGGATTTATTGTTTAAGGATATGGTTTAAAGTATTTAGTATTGAGGCTTTTCAAGGATATTATTTTTTAGGGTTTAATTAAATAGTCATTAAATACACATTCGTTACGCATAAAATACTCATCTTTTACTTATATTGTACGCATAAAGTATGAATGAATTACACATTAAGTACATATGAATTTAAGGATTTGTTTATTTTTTTAGTTTAATTATTTTTAGTGTTTAGGTTATTTATTGTTTATTATTAAAGAATAGGGTTTAGTACTATTTAGTGATAAAGGTTTAGTAATTCGACATAGATTTTTGGGTTTTTAAAGATTTATTATTTAGATTTTTAGTGTTTAAGATTTTAGTGTTTTTGTTGTTTAGTTTTATGGTTTAGAGTTTAGGTTTAGTTTTTAGTTTTTAGGTTTTATTTATGTTTATGCATTTATTATTAAAGCTATTTCTAGGATTTATTGTTTAAGAATATGGTTTAAAGTTTTTAGTGTTGAGGCTTTTTAAGGATATTATTTATTAGGGTTTAATCAAATACTCAATAAATACGCATTCGTTGTGCATAAAACACTCATCTTTTATGCATATTGTATACATAAAGTACGCATTAAGTATGCATTGAGTACGCATTAATTTATGGATTTATTTGTTTTTTTAGTTTAATTATTTTTAGTGTTTAGGTTATTTAGTGTTTATTGTTTAAGGATAGGGTATAGTATTTAGTGATAAAGGTTTAGTAATTTGGCATAGGTTTTTTATTTTTTTAAAGGATTTATTATTTAGATTTTTTAATGTTTAAGGTTTTAGGATTTTTGTTAATGTTTAGGTTTAGTTATTAGTTATTAGGGTTATTTATTTATTTATTTATGTGTTTATTATTAAATCTATTTCCAAGATTTATTGTTTAAGGATAGGGTTTAAAGTTTTTTGTGTTGAGGCTTTTTAAGGATATTATTTTTTAGAAAAATGGCAACAAAAAAATTGCACAAATAATTAACATCAACCATGAATAACATGATAATAGAAATAAAGTACATTTTATAGGGCTGAGACTTTCACAATGAACAACAAATGTTGCAAATAATGTACATTTTATAGGGCTAAGACTTTCACAATGGACATGTTTAACATAACATTACATGTAAGCCAAGAAGTAATATGTGGAAAATTTGAAACCAACCATCTCAAAAGGAGCAAAATATTACTATTATATCTCCACTAAGACTTATATAAAAAAGAGAACATAGAGACTGCAATAAAAGCGGTTATCAAACTTCAATCACCACAACCACTATCAAGCAAGACAAACAACAAAGATGCACGTACCAACATAAAGACAACAATAATAGCTATCAAGTTAGCAATAAAGGACAATCCAAATTATTGATTTACTGCGTAATTCACAGTAAATACGCAAAAAGTGCAGTAAATAGGCAAAAATGTGCAGTAAATACGCATAAAATGCACAATAAGTATACAGAAAATGCACAGTAAATATATTTATTGCTCTAATTCAATGATATCAATCATCATCCTCATGTACTTAATTGATGGCTGATTGGTGGGTACGTCGGTTATGAATTTCTCAGTGAAGCATTCGGGCATGATTGTGAAATTACACTACTTTGAAGGTGAAGATATTTGTGTTGTGTTTTCCTCCACGGGTTAAATACGCACTAAATATACATTAAATACACAGTCTATACGCACTAAATACATATTACATATGCAGTCTTTATGCACTTAGTAAGCATTAAATACGCAGTCTTTACGCACTAAATATTTAGCACATATGTAGAAAATACGTTGCAAATACGTGTGATTTATACAATAGGCAGAAAATACTTACATAGCTACAATTAAAGCTCTATGGAGTAGTTTTAAAATTTCAATCATTCAAATGAAGTCATTTTATTATCAAATAATTTATTAACATTCAATCGTTAGAAATAAATTTAACTACAATGAATATTTTACTTAACAATCAATCGTCACAAATACACTTATTACATTTATTGCTCTAATTTAATGATATCCATCATTATCCTCATATACCTAGCAGATGGCTAACTGGAGGGTATGCTGATTATTAATTCCTCGATGAAGCAATCGGGCATGCTTGTGAAATTACATTGCTTAGCTGATGCCTGATTGGAGGGTACCCCTATTATGAATTTTTCGATAAAGCATTCAGACATACTTGTGAAAGTACACTACTTAGCTGATGGCTGACTAGAGGGTATGCCTGTTATAAATTTCTCGAATAAGCATTCGAAGATGCTTGTGAAATTACACAGCTTTGAAGGTGAAGATATTTATGTTGTGTATTTCTTTACGGGTGGATTCCCTATTAAAAGAATAATATTAAAAAAACTTAGTTACAATATGTCATAATATATAATAAAAAGAAATTAGTCATGAAGTTAAATCATACTATTCGTCTTCTTCTATAGGGTCACCATTTTTTGTTGGTGTTGAAAAGGTGATTTGCCTTACAATGTGCAAAATGAATCTGAATTAAATATCTTTGGGAAAATTGGAAATTGAACTTAAATTTTAATTATGGGTCGAACAGACCATTAGGGATAATATACCACCTTGGAAGGCTGATATAGAATCTCCTAACAGGTTCAGACCCAGAATTGTAGATTTTCTCTTGAATGTCGTAGCCTAATTTAGGGGAGAACCATATATGACCCTGGAGGGTCAGAATAAAGTTCAGTCAAATATCGAGTCACGATAATCAAGAGAAGTGATCATTGATTTTATATTTGAATTCATCTTAACGAATGACATATCTCCCTATAGGAAGAGGATATCATCTGTTAGCGATCGTTCGAACATAACGATAACGATCGTCAGTTTTAATTTTCCCAAAGAAGATTTAATTTAAACTTTGAAAAGAAATTGATGTGGGTTCTAAATCTCTTATGAGCGCAAGCCCTCATAATTAATTACATCGTAGGAAATCAAAGTCCCTTACGAAGACTCTTGATTAAAATAATGACATAAATTTTGTTTAAAGATTTTCAAGGAGTAATATCAGAGAAGTTAGATTTAGAATTTCAACAGGGAATGTAATAAGATTGAATAATTATTTTTGGGGTCAAACGAAGAAGGGTAGGAGACACTTTAGGATTCTAAAAATTATTCAGAAGTATCCTAACCTAAGCTAAGTGTTGGGCTTTAAGTTTTAGATTAAGAAAATTTTAATTTGAGTTAAATATATTATTAGAAATTTAGGATTACATTCCAGGAGATTGGGGTTTTGTGATTCAAAAAGAAATCTACCCCGGATCCTAAATTTAAGTTTGGACACTAGAACAGTAATCTGAATTTAACTAATGCAATGTAAAATCTGGACTTATCCCGACCTGGATTGGGGAGCCTGCTAACCACCTAGGCTATTAAAATTCATGAGTCTGATCATTATTATGAAAGAGTGGTAGGATATTATTATTAACATTTTTAAGAGTTGAAGCTGACATCTAGAGATTATTCTAAGTTGCATCTTAACTTATGTTGGGTGAAAATGCTAAAAGAGAAATACAACTAAAAAATTAGACTCTTTTTAATTAGTTTCTAATGCAATGCATGCTGATCGACTCGATTAAATATATAAAGTTGGAATGAAATAGTTTTAAAAATAGTTTTTATTCTAAGATACACAGACTCCCCTTGATAGATCTACACCCTCATAAGCCAGGTGGCCTGCCAGAACCCGCAGGCTGGGAGGTGCCTAACAAAAGGAGAGAAGGTGCAGCAAAGATTCTTATGAGAACTCCCAACGACCCCAGGTTTACTTCTTAGATCGTTAGAGTTTCTATGTTATCTTAAAAATTTTATTTTTAGTTTTAATAGAAAAATTTTGGTGTGCCCTCACGAGACTCTGCGTATCCAAGCTAAATCAAAAGATGACACACAAAGGCAAAAAAATTAGGAAAAATAAGCAATCCTATAGGCAATCAGATCAAAGTTAATATATCAATATAATTAATTCTTTAAAGTAAAGTCCGTAGGCAAATGCCCCACTTATTACAACCCAGGGTCTGTAGAAATTAAAAGTGGCCGAGTACCACTAACAATAACCCAGATTCTAATCCTAGCACAAACGTAAGTGACTTTGAGTGGGATGCTCTTTGTCTTCAACTCCTCGGTCTCCTCCTCCTTGAACTCCTTGGATTCTTCATAGCTGGTCACCCAAATGGAAAAGAAAACTCTTCCCTCTAAGGGGAGGTTATTCTCTCTATTTTGGATAGTAAAGTGATCCAAATTTAGACTTTTAAATGGAAAAGGACTATCCCCCTAAGGGATATCCTTTCCTCTTCGGAATTCAAGCTTTGGATTTGTGTATCCTAACTCAAATGTGCACTTTCATAACTCAACATTTCAACTGAATTACATTAATATAAAATAAAAATTTTAGACTCTCATGTAGGATTATCCTAAGTATTTAAATATTAAATCAATCCCAAGTAGTTATATATATATGGACAAAAAAGTAAACACACTTTGCCACACTCTTTTTTATTTGGGGGCTAAGCAGCTAAAGCACCTGTAGCATTTATTTTAATTATTATTTAGTCCCCTTTATTACCCTGCATGAGCGTGGTCACCTATAGAAAATTTAGTGAGCATCCAGATCATTCCTAACCTAAGGGTAATCTAATCGTCCATCACATCAATCCACAGAGTGTAGTAAAAATAAATAAACACATCAATCAATTTTTTAACCACAGCATATAATAAAAATTAGGAAAACTCGGCACACAACAGAAAAGTAAACACCGACCTAGCCTAGATATAAATTTGGTTGCCCTAGTAAACCATCTAAGGTGTGTGTAGAGGGTCGTGTGGCTGAGGTAGATCCTAAGCTGGGTAGTTAATTGAAGTTATCTAGTGTTCGAATTTGTTGAAGGTTTAAGGAGAGATATAAGTTTAAGTTTAAATATTAATATTTTAAAACTTAAATTATATATATTTTTTTAATGATTAAGTGATTACTACCTTTGTTGCTCATCGAGACCATGAAGTTTTTTCACCTTCTTTGGGGCTAAGCTAATAGCCTCGTAGGCCTAGGTTACCCAATAACAATTGGGGTTGATTAAGTTAATTTAATTAGTTAGGCATTAAATGTTAGCTAATATTAATTAATTACTAATTTTAAGAGTTAAATTAGTTTATATTTTCTATCAACACGTTCGTGATGTTGTACCACCAGGTTTGAGGAACCAAGCCTCCTTAGGATACGTAGCCCGCAGCCCGGAGTAGTCCATCCTAAAAACCTTATTGATGTAGTTGAATTAAAGATTTTAATTTGGTTAAATAATTAAAAGTACCTTAATTTTGATGTTTAACACTGTATTGAATCCATTCATGACGTTGTGCCACCAGGCTCGAGGAATCAAGCCTCCTTAAGACACAAAGCCCTGCAGCCCAGAGTAGTCCATCCAATAAACTTCATCTCTAGAGTGGTTGTTTGTGTATTATAATGTTGTTTTAGTATTTTATTAATTAAATTAAAGTCTTTTGAAATTTTAATTAATTATTGGATTTTTTTTAGAATTATTAGAATTATTTAATAACATCAATTAAGGGTCCAAAAGTTGACTTTTCAAATTAAAGTTAATCTTTAAGGTTTCAAATTTTTTATAAATATTAAACCTTATAATGAGTAGTTAGATTATTAGTACACTCAATTTGGAGTTTTCTATAAAAAGTTATGATTTTTTGAAGATTATGCCTAAATTTAAACTAAGGTTGACCGAAAGATTGACTTTTTGACTTTGACTTAATTATGAAAGTTTGATATTTTTACAAAATACTATACCTTAAATATAGTTGAATGACACTAAGTTTGATTAATTTAGAATTTTCTACAATTAGTTATGAATTTTCCAAAAATTTTAATTATTTAATTAGGAAAGTTTTAGGAGTTTTGATCCAAATCAACTCCAAACTTCATGGAATCACCCCCAAAGGCCAGGGATATATAACCCAAGGACGTATTTCCTAGTGTTTAGAATTTATTTGGAATTTTTAATTATTTTTAATCAATTAATTGTTAATTTTTTTTAAAATTAACTTGGAGTCAAATTAAGGGTCAATTGAAAGAGCTTTTAATTTTTATGTATTAGGGATTGGAATATGATCAATTGGAGTATTTTTAGAGTTTTTTAAGAATTAAAATGAATTAATTATGAATTATCTAAGGCTCTAAGTCAAATCTAGAGGGAGAATATGGGGTTCCTAGTTGGTGGATCAAATGAGCACCAAATTCACTAAAATTTTGACCATGAGATCCCCTGATCCCAAGGTCCAAACATACTAAATTGGAGCCTAAGTGGAGCTATCTAAGCTGGTCAACCAAGCCACCTAAGGTGACTTCTAAGTCACCTTAAGAAAATCCTAGGGATCCATCCTAAGCTCTGATTGGGGAAAAATCAGTGGCTCTACACTCTCTATGCTACACAGTATCATCACACCAAAAATCAGATCCTAAATATAATTGAAAAGATCATGGCATCAATTTGATTTTAAGGGTCAAACTATGACCCTTGCCCTTAAATATCTCAAACATGGGGGAGAAAATTTGGACATGTCATAGACATGCCCAAATTCAATCCCCCAAAGTCCCAATTTATGGAGACTTTAATTAAGCATATAAATGCAATAATAAGGAAAACATTCAAATGAAAATTGAGATTGATACATATATGGTCATGGCTTGAGATCATAGGGCTTTTGTAGATCTCTCTAAGATCTTTCCAACGAGCCTAAGAACACCTAATTTGGCTAAGTGGTTTGAGAGATCTCAATTTTTTAAGTTTTCCATTATTTTTGAAAATTTTAAATCACAGAATTACCCATTCAACTGTGCTTTCCACACGGCGCTTTTTGATTGGCCACCCAATCATTAGCGGCTGACTGGATAACGTGGGATTAACTACGACCATCCGATGGCAGATCGGACGGCTGGGATTAAATGGCCTCCGAAACCATAGGATTGATTACGGGCCATTGATCTAAATCAACGGCCACGATTGCGACTTCATCCTCCCGCTGCCTCTCGAGGCTGTCAAGCTATTCCAGCGTGATCCGAGTGATCCTACCAGTAGATTTGCACCAAATTTCATGGGAATGATTGGGACATTACAAACCATCAATCCAATGGTCAGATTCTAGTGGTTTGATGGTTTGTTTCACACTTAACCAACACTACCTAGTAAGGAGCTCGAAAGGGATTCTCATCGTGTAAAAAGCCCCAACGAATGGGTTTTTCTATCAAGTAGCTTCAGGGAGGGATGACGAGCACTTCTCCTTAAGATGCCGAGGCCGGAGGATCACCGGAGGTAGGAGTTCGAGCGGAGTGTAGAGTCCTTTCGCCGGAGTTCACTCGGGATGATGGCTGGGAACATTTAGGGAGCTGGGGAAAGCTAAGAAATCACTCAAGGAGCTCTGGGGGAGAGTTTTGAAAGGCTGGATGCGAATGCAGAGGCCTAGTGGATTGTCCCCTATTCAGCTTACTCCCACGAGCTCAGACGGCTGGGATCGATAAGGGGAACTGCTAGATGGCCTCCAGGTGGAAAGGTGGCTCGTCCCAAGGGCTTGTGAGCTCACGACGGTGAAGCCCAGGCTCTAGAAGCTTTTGGATGGAGCTTGAGGATGGGGGGACCACCGGAGCTAGATCTCCATTGGTTCCGATCGCCAGCCACTAGGGACTGGGTCAACCTGATCTTAAAAGGTTGCTGGGGGCCCAACGAATTCAAAGGTGAGCTCAATTAGAGATGGGGAGGCTTGGATCAATGGGGCGGCTTGGGTTGACCCAAACTTGTACTGTTTGGGTCAGTTTGGGCTCAGCCGAGGGCAAGTCAAGGCCTGGGTTTGATAAGGAAGATAGGTTAGGTCCTGATGAACCCAATGCAAGGGTCAATTGGATCCAATTGAGTCTATAGTGTGAAATGGCTCAAGTCAAAGGGTTTTTGGCCCCCTTTGGGCTAGACCAAAGGTTGACCCAAGTCAACCCAAGGGTTGGGCTGACTAGGGCAGGTGTGCTGGACTTAGGGCCACCTAGTGAAGGTGTTAGTTGGGTTTAATTAGGTTTATGATGGGAGTTGGCCTAATCCCAAGTGCTTTTGGCCACCTTGGGTTAGCCTAACTCTTAGCCCAAGTTGACCCAAGGGTTGGGCCAACTAGGGCAAGTGCATTAGGTCATGGGGAACCCAATGGTGTCATTAGTTGGATTCAGTTTGAATTGGATTAGGAAATGGCTCAAAAGAAACCTCTCTTTGAGCATTTGGGTCAAGCCAAGTGGCTAACCCAAGTGGGCCCAAAGCTTGGGTCCTCAAGAGGGATCTTTTGGGGAGCCAATGGGTCATCCCTATGGGTCTAGATGGTCCTGTAATGGTCTTAGTCAAGGAGTTTGGGAAGGTTATGAGCGTATGGGATGTTAGGTCAAACTTGGTTGACTTGGTCAACTAGGTTGACCTAGGGTCAAAGTTTGGGTTCATTGAGTTCAACTAGACTATTTGAACTCAATGGAGGTGATCTCATGTCAAAAGGAATTCATTTGGCTTGAAAAGACCATTTAAATCCTTAAAGGGTATTTTGGTTAACCTTGGTTAACTTGGTCAACCAGGTCAAACCCAAGTGTGGGTTTGGGTCCAATGTAGTCCTAAAGTCTTTTAGGATCCATTATAATGAATTTTGGAGTTTGAAAAGGTTAAGTCATATTGGATTTTGGGGGAAAGACCAAAAGTCTCCTTAAAGGATATTTTGGTCATTTTGACCTATGGTCAATTTTGGATCAAATTTGAATTGAGAAAAGTATAGATTATTGATCAGTAAGTCCCAATGGAGGTCATGGGTGTGATTGAAAAGTTTGGAGAGGGTCCCAAGGTCAAAATCCAGTGGATGGTCAGTCTAGTGGCATAGACTGTAAATAATTGAAAGTTTTATAGCCTTTGGGAAAAGATTTAGCTTCACGGGCTAGGAGTGTTGGATTGAGCTCAAATTTGGAGGGTTGTCTCTAAAGATATTTCTAAACAATATATAATTGATAGAACCTAAATCAGATGTCATTAGACTGGGTTCCAAAGAATCTGAAAATTCCCCTGAAAAGGGTTTCAGGACCTTAGTCTTTAGCCCTTGGATTTGATTTGAAATTTTAGAACTTGATTGAGTTTTGGATTTGGATGGTTAGAAATGAATTATCCATGTCATTAACAATCAAAGAGATGATTGTTGATGATTGGATGGGATTTGAGTGTGATTGAATGTTGATCAAGGGGTTGACTAGGATTGGAATGAAGCTTGAACTTAGAGGGTGGAGTTTGGATTTGAATAGGAATGGATTGGGTCCTAAATGGGACCTATATGATTTAGTGGTGGACACCTCTCAATTATTAGACCACCATAGAAAGACCCAGGTGGGTCTTAGTGACCTCATACAAAAATGAGGTCAACAAATTTGACGATCATTAAATAACTTAATCAAAGTATTAATGTCCCCAAATTCAATCTTTGATCTTTTCTCTTTTTAAATAAAATTTTACGTATCCCTCTTAGAGAATCCAATATTCTCGACACCTTGAACTTCATCAGCAAGGTAGGAAAATGCATCAATATTTCTCATTCCGGCTTCTGTCATTGATTTAAAAACTGAAGCTTTATCATCCCACACATTCCTACATAATCTAAAAAGATGCCAATCTTCTGGCCTAGACAAATTATGATTAATAATTTTTTTCACCTTCCAATATCAAGCTTCATCCATTGTAAACCTAATCATAATTGGACAACAAGTTTTAGTGTCTGATTTTTTATATTTTATTTGGTAATCAAGATTAAGCATCTTCTTGAAACCAGCTTTTGAATAAATAAAGTCTTTGGATTTTGTTTTTCTTAAATTTGGCTAGTAACTGTGATGATCCTTGCAAACATTAAAACTAATATTATGGCTATAATTACAGTAAGCCTCGTATACCTCATTCTCATTCTCATAAACTTACTGATAAATAAGCAATAAATACGTAATAAATAAGGAGTAAATATACAGTAAATACTCATAAAAAAATATAGTAAAAATGTGATAAATACGTATAAAATACACAGATAAAATGTAAAAAATGTAGTAGTTAAACAGTAATAATATGCAGTAAATAGTAAATACGAACAAAATATGTATTAATTAAGCATAAAGTACGCAATAAAAATATAGTAAATAAGTATATAGTACGCATAAAAAACTCACAAAATATGCAGTAATTAAGCAGTAAAAATGCAGAAAACTCTAAACAAGGAATAGATATGCACTCAATAAAATGCAGTAAATAAGCAGAAAAAGTAGTAAAAATGCAAAAAATACATAGAGTAAAACCAGGAACACATAGCAAATATGAAGCCAATATGTAGCGTTTGGACTTAAAAAATACAGATAATGTGGAGTAATATGAATTAATTTTTAAAATATGCATAATGGCTACATGCTGTAAAGAAAACTTGGAAGGAGTTGAACTTTACCAATAAGTTAAAACATACATCTCCTAAACCTAGCTTATCCTCTTACTGCATTTCTTTTAACTACTCTGCTTCCTGGACGCTTGCATACCAATTTTTGGCCTCCGTGTCCTGTGAGAATATCATCTGCTTGTAAAAAGAAACATCATCCTCCAGATCAATCTTCATCTTCATCAGTCTTTTTTTTATTCTTTCTTTCTCATCTTGTACGAAATTTTTTTCTAAAAGCCTTATATATTGCGGAGCTTCGCGGCTGAAATTTTGAAAAAAGAAGCGCCAACCATAAATTAAACTGTATGGGTATGGTTTTTTTGAGCTGGGTTGGGCTGTAAGATAGGAAAAAGTTACAAATGATAAAACAGAATATAGATTGAATATCCACGTCTACAACTTCCATGTTGGCAACTTCCACATAGGCAATCCACGCGTAACGATTTCATTGGCGTCTAGACGCAGAGCTGCATTTGGACTCCACACAAAATAACTTCTGCGATGGGGGTGTTGCCACTTCAGTTCTCTTGGGGCTGTGATTGGATGTTACTTTAGTGAAAATTATGATTTTTTAAGTGGTAAAATTTTTCTGTTGGGGTAATGATGAAAAACCCTTATGTAGTTAAACCCTTTGGTACAATCTAATGGCATTTGTGTTCTATTTGACTAAGCAAATGTAATTTAATCGAGCCGATAGAAGATTAAGAAAATGAAAATTGCTATCTTGGAGGGCAGCTTTTTTTGGTATTTTTTAGGGTTAATCTAGGCCTTATTTTTATTTATGTAAACTTATTATTTTTTTACTTTTTTTTTACAGTTGAATCAATTGGAAGATAGTCTCACCAATATATATTGGCCATCGAGATGTAAAGGTTATTACATTCCAAAAATAATAGCTTTTATTTTTGGAAAATAAAAATAAATTTTTTTATAAATATTTTCATCTAAATTAGATTTTTTTTAATCTAAATGGGTCATCAAGTCGGGTTGAGTCAAAGTCAGGTCGTGTTCAGGTCCTAGTTTATGACCCGTTTTCTTAAACAAGTCAGGTTTGGTCAGGTGAGTTAATTGGGTCAATATCAAATTGGACATGAATCTGACTAGAAAATTAATTTTAACATTCTTATAAGAAATGAAATGAGAGCATGGTGGGGCGGGGGGGGAGGGCATGTATATTTATATTAAAATAATAAAAAATATTTTTTATTATCTGATATCATGGTGTCCAAGATCCAACGCCATTGCACTGCATACCACATCTAAAATTACTATATAAAAGAGCCTTAATGTCTTAGCGACATTTTATGGCACAGCAGTGCTCTCAGCATCGCTGCGCTCACAAGCATTGCGCCACAATACTATTTGTAGAATTATCATGTTTCAAAATAAATTAATTTTAAAAACTTTGGGTTGTTACAATTTAACTTAGCATTGTGGCACTCTAGGCAGCAAAGTCGCCCAAGAGTTCAATGTCATAGTGTTGCAACCCATGTATCGTGGTGCTCCCAAGGGAAAACTTTTAGATTTTTCATTCATGCACAAATATCCCTAAGACCCGCTGTCACACTCCAGGATCTATATTGGAAGAATTACATCTGTATTTTATTTTAACCATTTAACTAGAGCTTACCAATGAACTGTAAAAAGAAACATGATTATATTTTTGTCTTGTATGGAGTCTCATATCATAAGATCCTTACCCTTTCCTGAAAATATATAAAACCACATAATAAGCATATAGCCCAGCAAGTAACTAAAATCTTACAACTGAAATCAATACAAGATAAAAGAGAATAATATGGTATAAATTATATAAAGATATATATGCATCAATGTCTATATTGATTATCAATATCAATTTATCCTTCTATAGTTTGTCACATCTCAATCCATTATATTATCAATTACAGTATCAGTAACAATCAACACTACTAATGTCAATAATAATATTAGTATTATGATTAATAATATTAAATAGTGTTAATGATAAAAAATCGTATTAATATCAGTCATCATATTAGTATAGTGTTCATAATAGTGGCGTTATCAATATTCAGATATTCAATGAGTGTATTTTAAGAGTATCTTGCTCCAACACTTATGACTCCCAATTAGTCGCCTCTTATAACTCCAATCATTATTCTTCTTATAACTCATCTTAAATCACATGAATCAGTAATTACCCCAACTCCTTGTAACTCCTAATCAATTTCTAGCTCCATATGACTCACAATCAATGAATCACGTGGATCAATAGAGTATTACGTGGAGTTATCATACTATGTATCTGATATTATTCAGTATCATTTAAAATACTATAAATTTATATCAAATC
This sequence comes from Dendrobium chrysotoxum, assembly GCA_019925795.1. NCBI lineage: Eukaryota > Viridiplantae > Streptophyta > Magnoliopsida > Asparagales > Orchidaceae > Dendrobium > Dendrobium chrysotoxum. The sequence continues at coordinate 95,547,982 of CM034305.1, read as the reverse complement.
ATTTAGAATGATTAAATATATAACATATCCAAACTTGTATGGTGAAAGCTTATGAAATCAGGAGATAATATATTTTTGGCAGATTTAGGAGAGAAAAAATTCATAGAATCTAAAATCATTAAAAATAAAAGTAAGAGATTAGTCATTTATAACAAATAGAATATAATATGTAATAGGAATGGATGATAAATATGATCCAATGACCTTTCTCTATCCTCTCTTTCAATTTCTTCCTAGCCAAGCAATCAAGTGAGGGAGTCGGTGGAGTCAGGTAGGAGGCAGGTATATATATATATAGTTCATCGGCTAACATCGCAGTGCTCACCAAATCAGCGCCAAAGCGCTTTACTTCAAATTTTTTATATTTTTTAAATAAATTTATTTCAAATTTTTGAGTTATTACACACGCTTCATAATATATTCATGCATTCATATGCATGAAGAACACTCACAAACACATATATGAGGTATTAATGAAAAATTTTTTATTACATTACCTTTACAAGAGGTCATAATAGATATAATTGAACACTATTTTAGTGTATATACCCAATTCCTGCTGCTAAGTTCACATCTTCTTTTTCTTTGCTACTTTCCAATCAATAAGAATGATGCCAGAGATCGAGTTCTGGTAAACTTATTTTTAGACCTAATGCTAGATTTCTGTTGAGTCTTCGAGGGAAATAGTCGGCCATGGACATGTTACAATAGACATGCTCTATTTCTGAGACCAACTGGCCTCACACATTTCCAAGTGGTAGGATTCAATTTCGTAGAGGTGATGATGGCTAGAATATCTCTCACACTCTAGAGATGGACATGATTTTTCTTGATTGGACTATTTCAGAGCCTTTTGAGCTCTTCCCAAGCCAAACATTGTGTTATCTTCGTCCTTAGTCAGGCTGCTCATGGACAGAGGGGAATTTCAGACTTTATTTTCAAATCATTATGAAATGAATGAGAGTGTCCAAGGACCCTTAGAAACCATGAATTAAGACCCTAAACCCTATTGGTTTTAGTGCAAGGCAATACACTATCGGTGGTGCTCACATTAGATTTAGTATCCACGACCGATGTTCTTTTAAGATACATCATAAGTCCTCACATTCCTGAACATTTCCTCTATCCTGTGTTGCTAAAATATAATTTCATACTCTCTAAATTAAATTGGTCAACTTCAATCTAAATCTAATTTTAAAAATATAAAGCCCAATATAAGATAATCTGAGTACCTCTGAGTTTCTTAGAATTAAGTACTCACGCATCTTCGTCCTTTGGCTTCTATTCCAAATTTAAACTCAAGTTAATTGAATCATCTTTTAAATTCACATACAAAATCTTAAAAAAAAAAATTCCTAAGAGCAAATCTTGTCAATGTTAGCCAATTTGTTTATGAAATAACACACCAAACTAATATTTTTATGAAATAACTCACCAAAAGTTTTCCTAAGGGACAAATGCATAGGTTGTAATTAATCATAGGGGCTTGTGCCTATGTTGAACTTGTACCATAGAATAAAATAAATCATGCTTGATCAAATATATTGAGTAGGGAGAATATATGGTAATATAAAAAAATGCAAGTTTTGTTATTGAGTTCATATTAAAATAATATTTTTTATCATTCAGAATAATATATCATTTTCTATGTGATACTCGATCACAAAAATATTCTAATTCATTGAGGATGACAAAATTATACCAACAATTGACTGTGGGTTCCTGCTAGTGGTGATTTAAGGAGAGAGATATTGCATGAGGCCTATTATTTTGGGTATATGATCTACCTAGGTAATATTAAGTTGTATCATTATATGAAGTCAATGTTTTGGTGGCATGGGTTAAAGTGTGATGTAGTGGATATTGTTTTGAAGTGTGAGATCTATCATATAGTAAAGGTTGAGCATCAAAGGCTAAGTCATTTTTTAATACCCTTATATATTCTTAAGTGGAAATGGTAAGAAATCACGATAAATTTTGCTATGGCTTTTCATGATCGAGGCAAGGCCATGATGCAATTTGGGTTATGTTTAATAAATTGATGAAGTCAACTCACTTTCTCCCACTAAAGTAGATGAATTTGATAGATAAATCAGCACAGTTGTATGTACGATATATTGTTAGACTACATAGAATATTTGACGTTATTATTTTTTCATCGATATTATATATTTGCTTCTGGATTGTGGAAGAGTGTTTAGGGAGGTTTGAGAACAAATTATAATTTCCATATGGCTTTTTACCTGCAAACATATAATTAGTACAAGAGAACTATTCAAGTGCTATAAGATCAATTGAGGTTATATGTATTAACCTATTGTTGACCTCATTTTTGTATGAGCTCAGTAGGACCAATCCAGACCTTAGGATCTTTCCAATCCTTAGGATTTAATCTTGACCCTAGGATCAATCTGATCTTAGTTCAATCTAGATTCAAATAAATCCTGAGCTCAGATCAATCAAATCTCCAAACTATTCAAGATCTTAGGATCTTTCCTAGATTTTAGATCTTAGGATCATTCTAGACCCTAGGATTCTACCTGACTCTAGATCATATAATCCTCTTAGACCCTAGGATTCTCCTAGATCTATCTAGAGCTTAGGATTCTCCTAGATCCTAAGACTATTCTAGATCCCAGATCCTAGGATTTCCCTGATACTTATAGATTCTAAGATCTTCCCAGACTCCAGTCCTTAGGATCTATTCTAGACCCTAAGATTCCCTTAAGCTGATTTGGACCCTAGGACCTATTCTAAACCCTAGGATTCTTCCAGATCAATCCAAGTTTCAATTCAATCTAAACTTAATTCAAATCCTATCATTCAAGCTCAAAATCCAATTCAAAACCAGATTTCCAGATTCAAATCCAAGGCCAAAGGTCTAAGTCCTGAAAGTCTTTTCCAGCAAATCTTTGAACATTTCAAAACCCTATCAAATGACCTCTGATTCAGGATCTGTCAGTTCCACACTGATGTGACATGTCTCTAGAGGCAACCCTCCAAATTTGAGCTCATTTTGAGATCTCTAACCCCAGAAACTAAATTAAAATCCAAAGGCTGTAAAACCTTCAAATATTTACAGTCTATGCCACTGGACCTACCACCCAGTGGATTTTGACCCTGGAGCTTTTTTCAAAGCCTCCAATCACCTCCAGACCCTTGATTATGACCCATTGAGCAATAAACTGTATTTTGTTGGACTCAATTTGACCCCTAGTTGACCAGGGGCCAAAATGACTAAAATACCCCTATAGGGTGTGAATAGTCACTTTGGTCAAATGAGCTCCAAATCAAATGCAGTCACTTCCAGCAAATTTCAAATGTCAAACCAAACCCATTGAACCCAGAACCATCCCCTGGGTCAACCTGGTTGACCAAGTCAACCTAGTTGACCTAGAAGGCCCCTTTTGGGTCAAAACAGGTCATTCTGACCAAATGACCTCATCAGACCTTAAGACCACCTCCATTGGTCTCCAAATGTCATTTCAAATCTGTTGAGCCCATTTCTAGACCCTGGACCCCACCTGGTTGACCAAGTCAACCAGGATTGACCTAAAAGGCCCGTTAAGGGCCCAAATAGGTCATTTTGACCAAACAACCTCTCCAGACCTTGAGACCACCACCAGTAGATTCAGAATATTATTCTGAACTGGTTGGACCCAATCCTTGACCCTGGGTCAACCTAGTTGACCCATTAGGCCCATTAAGGGCCTAAACAGGTCATTTGACCTAGATGACCCATTTAAATCCTGAAACCACCTCTACTAGACCCCATTTATCATTTCAAATCATTCCAACCCAAACCCTGGCCCTGGGTCAATCTGGTTGACCAAGTCAACCTAGTTTGACCAATTCAACCCTTAAGCTTCCATATTTTAAATTAAACTCCAAATTAACTTCAAACTCATTCAAACTTCTCCGATCACTTCCTTTAGTGATTTAGACTTGATTGAACTCTCGACCCAATCATTAGTTGACTTGGTCAACTAGACCCAAGCTTGATCAAACTCTAATCTATAGTGATAATATACACTATATATGTTTAAACCCTTAAGACATTAAATCATCATTTGATCTATCTTACCAGCATTCAAGACCTTTCATTGCCACCTCATCAGTCAACATGGCATGTTGACTGGTCAATCAAGTCAACCTATGGTCAAATTTGCATTCCATGCATCAATTCATTCAAACTTCAAATGGATTATTTTGAACCCTTCTCAAACCATTTTAAGCAGCCTCCCCAAATCTCCTTGCTGCCACCTCAGCATACCTAGACTCATTGACTGGTCAAATAGTCAATGGGTGGTCAAATGATTTCCTAAAGGATTAGGATAGCTCTAAACACCTAATCTATTCTAACCTAAGCCCTCCAGCTATTCAAGTTTTCTCTAGAAACTTCTTAGAGCTCATCACAACCATTGGATCAATATCCAACAGCTCCCATTTCTCCTATGCCTTAGTGGGGACCAAACCAAGCTTTACACCTAGGATGTCATATAGTCCTTTGATTCCCTGTCATCCCAACAACCTCAGCCAGGTGTCAAGCATCAGGGGATAAGGCCAAACAAATCCTAGCCATCCGAGTGATCTCTGGATGTTTGAATAGGGTAAAAGGCTCATTTGAGCCATCATTCAACTTTTTCTATTCTCTCTCCATTTTCAAGCTCTTCAGAAGAGTATCTTTTTCGTTTGAGCTCCCAAGGTACTCCTCCTCACTTTCCAAGCGAAATCCAGCCGGTCAAACCCCGCCGGCGGCCAGATTCCGGCAAGCTCAAGGCAAGATCCGTCCAAGCCATGAAACGACTGATCCAGACGCTTTTAAGCTCGAATTTCTGCTACAAATTTGTGCGTGGACAAACTACAAGTTTAGAGAATCTTTAAAATCCGGAATCCATCGGTAATTGCTCTCGAAAACTTAAACCCTAGCTTGGATTACACTAGTTTAAATAGCTTTTCGTTAAGCTCGATTTAAGCTATAACAAACATACCCCATGAAATCTGTTCATGTGTTTAATCTAAATTTAAAATTTCAAATTATTTTATAAACCCGATTGAGAGAAAACTCCAAAAAACCGGGTATAGGGCGTCTTCGTAGCCTGCATGCCCAGGATGTTTTCTGGGCCGTCGATCTTGTGCTCAACGGCCCAGATCGCGTTATATCACGCGATCTTTAATCGCGTAGCTGGACTGATTGCATAAATCACCGTCCGGCTTGATCTAAGCCGCTCGTTTTATATGGCGGACTATCAGACGGCTCGCGCGATCTGCTGACTCATTTAAGTAAAACCGCGTGGACCCCACACGTTTTCGCCAATCATTAGCCCGCCGCCGCTGGACTTTGACCCGCCTACTGGGAGATGCCATGTGGCAATCCGCCGCCACCGCTGCTTGCAAAGCCCAGTAAAGAGCCGCCACGTGGCCAGACCGCCGCCAGTTTTTTTTATATTAAATTTTAATTTTTTTAATTAAATTTAATTAAAATGAATTAATCATTAATTAAAAATTAATTATTTTTTAAATATAAATATATATATATATATATATATATATTAATATTAATTTAAAATGTTAATATATTTTAAAATACCTAATAAGTAATTAAATGTTTTAAATTTAAAAATATTTTAATTTAAGAATATTAAATATATTTTAAATAATAAACTTTAATTATTTTAAAATTAAAATATTAATTAAATAATGATTAAAAATCAAAAAATTATTTTTAATATTTAATTCTAAATTAAACTTAATTTTAAATATAATATATATATATATATATATATTTATTTATTTATTTATTTTTAAGTAATCAAAATTTAAATATTTAATTAATATTTGTTTAAGATTAATTTTGAATAAAAGTTAAATAACTTAAAAAAATATATATTTAATAAAAAAAACATTTTAAGACTTAAATTAATTTGATTTTTAAAATCTTTTTGATTATTGATTAACTTTGAGTTAATTCAAAATTCATTTAATTAATTAAATTTTTTTAAAAAAAAAATTCAAAGGAAATTCATTTTAAATCAAAAAAAAAATTGTTATAATATCTCAAAATTTTTAGAGAAAAGAACACATTAATTTAAAATTAATTTCAGAAATTAAAATTTAATCTAATTTGATTAATGTTAATTATTTAATTATTTTAATGTTTAATTAATATTTAGTTAAATATTAAATTAATTATTTTCAAAGTTAAAAACTTTATTTTCAAATTAAACTAAAATCAGAGGATTTCTCAAACTTTTAAGAACTATTTTTAATAATATTTTAAATTATTTCTATTTTAAATATATATATATATATATATATATATATATATATATATATATATATATATATATATATATATATATATATATATATAGGTTTATATATCTATATGTGTATATATCCTTTAAAATCTACTTTAAAACTATATATATTTTTTAAATTCTTATAGTTTAAGAGATCCCATGAAATTTTAAGTATAGGTTGAGCATGATTGAGTATGGTTTATGGGGAATGGTGATTAATCAATGAATAATTAATTTGTTAATTATTCATTGATTAATCTTTCTCCTAATTAAGCTTTAATTTAACTTTGCATATATAGGATTCACACACCACTTAGTTTAAGGCTCTCTTAGATATAGGATTGATTGTGTTTATATGTGTATTTATCATGCATATGTTATGTTGAGGGTTAGAGACTTTGATTTGAACCCAATTAACCTAGTGTCATTAAGGACAACAATTAAGGATTGTAATTAGAAAACTTAGAAAATTCCAATAATTAGGATACAATTCTGATCGACTTGAAATTTTGAACACTTGAACATAGATAAACTCTCAGCCTTAAGAAAAATTTTCACTGATTTTTGAGATCATTAAGCTCCTTAATCAACCTAATCAAGCTTAAACCTCAATTAAGCCCTTAAACCTTCCAAAAATTATAATAAATCAATATTAAATCCAAAAAATACAATTAACACCTCTAATTGACCTGAATTGAATCCCTAACACATGAAAATTAAAATCAACCAGATCTGAAATTAAAATTAAGTTTAATTTAAGTTTAATTGAAATTTAATATTTAATTAATTTAATTAATTAAAAATAATTAAAAATTCCAAAAAATTTCCAAACACTTGGAAATCACTCCTTAGGTCATTCCTGACCTTTGGAGTTGATTTCAAGGAGTTTGGAGGTCATTTGGATTCAAATCATAAAAAAGGGTCTCTAATTAAACAATTTAAATAGTTCATTAAATACTCAAAACTTCAAAAATTCATAACTAATTCAAATGAACTCCAAATTGAGCAAACTCAAAGGCATACAACTCATCTTAAGGTCTAATATTTATCAAAAATTTTAAGTTTCCAGAAATCAATCAAATTTGAAAAAGTCAACTTTTGGTCAAACCTAGTTCAAATTCAAGTCAAAACTTCAAACCTTCATAATAAAATGTAGAAAAATCCAATTTCAGCATACTTACTATCTAAATGATCGTATTAAGGTCTAGTATTTTAATAAAATATTAACTTTCCAGAAAATACTTTAAATCAAAAAGTTAAATTTTAACCCTTGAATTAAGTGATTAAAATAATCCAGAAAATACCAAAATTCAATAAATCATTCAAAATTCCAGAAAACATTAATTTGAACTTAAAACCAGCAACCAACTAATTCTAATTAAAAATTAATCAACTTTCAAACTTTAATCAAACTCAAATCACTTAATTATATCGTGTACCACTGGGTAACCCAGGCCTAGGAGGCTATTAAATTAGCCCCAAGGAAGGTGAAATAAACTTCACGACCTCGGTGTGCAACAAAGATGGTATCCTACAAACAATCAAAATCATTTTTGAAATTAATTTTAAACCATTAAGATTTAAACTTTAACCTAAATCTTCCCTTAAACCTTCAACCAACTTGAACCTCAAGCAACTTCAATCAAGTGCCTATTTAGGACACATCAAAGCCACACTGCCTACCTCACACACTTTAGATGATTTGCTAGGACAACCAACTCTAGTATTAGGCTAGGCCGGTGTTTACTTTTCTACTATATGCCGGGTTTTCGAGCTTTCACTGCATGCTGTTTGCTAGACATAGAATTACTGTGATTGTTTATTTATTTACTGTATTTTGTGATATGATTGATTGTACGATAGATCTACCCTTAGGTTAGGAACGATTTATACTAATTCAATCTTATGCAGGTGGCCATGCTCATACAGGGCATTAAATAAAAGGGGGCAAAAAAAATCATAAATATTAAATTGCACAGGTGCTCCAGAATGCTTAAGTCCCCCTTTTATAATTAAAAGAGCATGGCCAAGTGTGGCTGGTTTGAGTATTTTTAATTCTTAATATATTAACTGCTTGGGATGTCATTTTTAAACTGTTGATTATTAGGATAACCCTGCAGGTTGTTGAGTCTAGACTTTTAATTTTAATTGATGTAATTTGAATGCAAATTGAGTTGTAAAATTATTTAAAGTACTTTGAGATTGAGATGTTTAAACATCCAATTTGGAATCCAAAGAGGAAGGAACATCCCTTAGGGGAGAGTTCCTATCCATTTGGAGATCCAAATTAGGATGAAGTTCAAATATCCAAAGAGAAAAGATAACACCCCTATTCAGGGGGAGTTTCTTTTCATTTGGATATCCAGATCCGACGATCCAAGGAGTTCCAAGAAGACGAAGAAGTGAAGAACGAGAAGAATCTCAAATCTCAAAGTCACTTGAGTCTTAGGAATAGAATCCGGGTTGTAGTTAGTGGTACCCGGCCATTTTACTTTCCTGTAGACCCTGGGTTTTACAATTAAGGGCACTTGCCTATGGACTTTCAGTTTGAGCATTTATTTAATTAATTTAATTATTTAATTGATTTAATTGATGTGTTGATTGCGATTAAGGACCCGTATGCTTTTAGTAGTTTATTTGGCGCTCTTGCATGTCGATTTTGATTTAGCCTGGAACCCGATCGGAGGCTCGTGAGGGTACGGTCATCAACTTTTTCTACTTAAACAAAATTAAAAAAAATTTAAGCTCAGATAGAAACTCTAACGCTCTTAAGAAGTAAGCCCGGACTCGCCGGGAGTTTTTCATGCATCATATGAACTTTTCTCTACCTTGTTAGGCACCTCCCCGCCTGCGGGTTCTGGCAGACCACCTGACCTATTAGGGTGCAGTTCTGTCTAATGGGATGTTGTGTAATCTCTAGGATAAAACCTATTTTTTTTAAGCCTGATTTTAAAACTGCTACATTTTGATTTAAGCATTTCATCGAGTCAACTAGCATGCATTGCATTAGATACAAATTAAAAATTGAGTCTAAATCTTTAATTGCATTTCTAGCTTAAGCATTTAACCCAACATATGTTAAAGGGGTCAATTAGGATATGCTCTAGATGTCGACCCCAATTCTTTAAACCAATCTTAATCAATGACCCTAACCATTCTACATTTAAAAGACTTTGACTCATGTTTTTTTAAAAGCGTTTAGGTGGTTTAGCTGGCTCCCCAATCCAGGCCGGGGTAAGTCCAGGATTGTATTGTATTAGCTAGGTTCTGGGTCACTGATTTTCAGTACCCATTTTAGACTTAGGTTCTGAGGCAAATCTTTAATCTCAAGACCTCAATCTTCCGGGAATCTGATTCCCACCTAATAAAAATTGATCACTCAAACATTAAAAATCTCTTTCAATCTAATTCGAGCCCAACACTTAGGATAGGTTGGGGTGTTTCTGAAGAAATTCAGAATCTCAAGACACCTCTTACTCTTCTTCCTTTGACTCCAGAAATAAGTGTTCAACCTTGAACCAATCCCATTTGAAAATTCAAGTCCTTAACCTTCTTTGATATCAATCTTTGAAATCTTAAATAAAATTCGTATCGCTATTTTAATCGAGAGTATTCGTAGGAAATTTTCTGGTTTCCTACGATGTAATTAACTACGAGGGCTTGCGCTCGTAGGAGATTTAGAAACCCATACCTGATTTCAAAATCAAGCTTTTTCAAAACCTTCAATTAATTATCTTTGGGAAATTCAAAAGTCAACGATCATTATCGTCATTTTTAAACGATCGATAACAGACGATATTTTCTTTCTTTGGAAAGATATATCGTTCTATTATTGTAACTTTGATTATGAAATTAATGATCTCTTTACTAGATTATTGTAGTTAAACATTGGATTAAACACCATTCTGATTCTTCGGGATCATATGTTGTTTCTCCTTGAGTTTGACTACGATAACCAGGGTAAATCAAGATTTGTAATCTGAACCTGTTAGGGAACGATATAATTACCTTTCGAGGTGATATATCATTCATAATAAGTGTTCGATTATAAAATTTAAATTTCAGAAATTAAATATTTCCCAAAGAAAATTAAACATTTTTTCAAAAATATATTTTTTCAATCAAACACCTATTCATGCCCTTTTAACTGAGTTTGTCGATAATAATAATTTTTAATCAATTATTAGTCATGCTCCTTACAAAGCACTATATGGCATGAAGCATATAATACTATTGTTTTGGACATAAGTAGGTGAGTGGAAACTGATGGATATTGAGATGGTAGATGATGGTATTGAGAAGATCAAGTTGATCAGGAAAATGTTGGAAGCAGCTTAGGATAGACAAATGAAATCTATGATCCAAAGCATCAAATTATTGAATTCAAACTAGATGATTTTGTATATCTGAAAATCAATCCTTCAAAAGGAGCAAGCAGATTTGACAAAGAAGGGAAGCAGAGTAAAAGGTATAGCGAATATTCAAAGTAATTGGTAAAGTTGAAAAGTTTGCTCATAGTTTGTGTTATCATATCACATGTATAATGTATATAATCCATTTCATGGGTCAGTGTTAAGAAAATAAATATTTGATTTGGAGCAAAAGATTGTTGAGGATGAAGCATAAGCAAGACCTAACATAACTTAAAGAGAAGAGCCTAAACATACTACATAAATTGCATACAGGTCATGTGTTTTGCCTTAAAGTCATGTACAAGTATAAATGAAAGTTTATATTATTGACACATGCAAGTTCAAGGAATGATGAAGTCAATGCTACTTGTAAGTCTATGTGTTCATTATTGTAAGTTAATGAATATATGATATTAACATGTGATTTTATTAATGATCAAGTATACGATGAAAACCTTATTATAAATGGAACCTTGTATATAAGGGTGCCAAAACGGTAGATTAGTTGGATTCAAGTCTGACTCGAATTTGACTTGACCCGAATCTAATCAATATGAACCCAACCCTTTTAATAAATAGGTTAAAAACACTAACATGATATTTCTAGCAACCAAAAATGACACGAACCTGACTCGTTAACCATTTTTGCTAATTTTTTATAACTTATTATAAAATTTATGATATTTGATAAAAAATAAGAAGATTATACTCACATGTAACTATGTAAGAAATTAAGAAAAAATATATTAAATAGATCATTTTCAAGTCAAATATTAGTTATCGAGTTAATCCAAACTTGACCAATTTAATAAATAGGTTATAAAACCCAATCCAAACCCGAGCCATTTATTAGATGTGTCAACTTGAATAAAGATTTTTTTAGTTGGGTTCGGATTGGGTTGGCGAGTCGGGTCAATTATTAACACCCTTACTTATATAACTATCAGATAACTTTAGTTAAATTATAAGGCTTATGATATATTTTCATGTTATTTATTTAAAAAAAGATATATTGAATACTTGAGTAAGGTTCAGAATACATAATTAGCAAGTGATTGCTCATCATGTGTTGTTTTAGGAAAAAGTACAGGCTGAGTACACTAAAGGTTGATAATGTACACTCACTGCAGATACCTATTGGCAGATGTCTTGTATATAATGTTTGAGTCGAGTGGAAGGAGGGTCCACTCCTCTCTTAGAATAGCTTGAGAGACTCACTTAGGAACTGGGAAGGACCTTAACACTGGAGCATGATGGACCAGCATCGGTTACGCCTTCCAGGCAGTCTCCCTCCCCTCAGTAAGGGCGATCTCACAAGCTCCTCTCTCAGTCGGACAAATCTTTATTCATCTTGGCTAGAGATAGGCCTCTCAAGCGAGATACGCTAAACATTTAGGACACATCACCTCCATAAAAATATCTCTTAAATAAGGCAATTCAAAGACCACGCCAAAATGCTACTTACCCCTTCTCACCTCAATGGCGCGACCTAGACGATCTTTTCGCTCCACGCCGGCCCATCCTCTTAACAACACTTTAACTGTCACAATCCAACCTGATAAGACCCATTGATGGGACATATTTTATTGTATTAAACTATGATAAGAAAATTTCAATATCTAACTTTTGAAAATTTTTAGATTTTCTTTCAATATACATCTTAAAATAAATAATATACCACAAATATACTAAAACATTCAAATAACCAAAAATAAACTCATCTAGAGAATTTAATTTTTTCTTTTTCATCAAAATTATATATACAATCATAGGGCATCATCAAAAGGACATATATAATAATAAGGCATGACTATAAACAAAAGCTACATAAAAATAGAGTAATAAAACCTGTCATGACTGTGCAAAAATCAATAAAAGAAATATCAATAGACTCAGATCAAAATCTTGAACTGCTATTCAATCAGATCCTTCCCTTTCAAATCCTGAAAATAGAATGTAAAATCACAGTGAGCTAAAACAGCTCAGCAGACACAGTTCAATCGATCTAAATTTTTAAATTATTTTATTTATTAATATTCATTGAGGATTAAAAACATAATTGAGTAGAGAATTATATGCAGTTATAAAAAATTTAGGCAAAATACACAAGCACTTCATATTTCCCTCTCAACAGATAGAGTTCAATAACTCTACACTTATGCCTCTCAACAGACTTAGTTCAATAACTCTTAGTAATAAATAGAGTTCAACAACTATGAATAATATATAGAGTTCAACAAGTCTAAGTAAAAGACAGAGTTCAATAACTCAGAAGCAGAATGTGCATATATCATTCGAACAGAACTTCTTTCACCTTTTTCAAATTTTCACATAATCACCCATTTCAACTAGTTAAACACATATTCCAATGAATAGAAGAAAATGATGCATAAATAAACATATTTCAGAATTTACCAAAATGCCATAATGATAACCAATAGAGAACCCTTCTAAACAAAAATACATATTTTAAGAAAATAACCATATTACTAGAGATTGTGTAAAACACTGTTTTAAGACTTTAATTATACAAAATTATTTTTTAAGTGTCTAAATTATTTTCTATTCGATATAAATCATATTAATTCTAACAAAATATTCAAAATGTCAATCTCTTAAAAAGTTATACGGTGAAAATTTTACTAATACAGAGTTATACCCATTTTTTGGTAATAGGAAATAGAAATTTCATTAGAAAATTGGAAAAAAAACTTCATATTTTTTAATATTGAATGTGACGTACCTTAATTCAAATAACTTTCCTGATTGGTCGACAACTGAAAATGATCCGAAGCCATTTGAAACAGACTCTCTCTCTCCTATCTTTTTCTTCTCTTTTCCCCTTTTTCTTCCCTCTCTACTTCTCTTTTAAACTAATGAACATGCATGGCTTTTAAGAGCTTTAAGAATTTTTTTATAAAATATCTTAGGACTTAAATGCAATTATGCCAATTGTTTAAATTTTTTAGCATAAATTCTCTTATATATTCAAATTTGGGATCCAAAAATTATAAAGAAGTATTCATAAATTAGCTAAACATGTCTAAAATATTTTGGCAAAATTGGTTTGCAAAATGAACACTTAACGGTCCCCAAAATATCACTTGTACTTATAAGGAATTGCAGCAATGCCCAAAAATTAAGAAAAAATTATTATAATTATAGCACATCAATATATATGTTATAGCGATGACGATTTATAATTTGGATTTATAATGACTCATGTAATAATTTTTTACTGTTGTAGGTCAAAACATGTTTTTTAAAATTTAAGAGTTGTTACACCTACGATATTTATCTCAATGTGGTAACCCCGTATCATCTTCCAACTTCATTCAACTTGCCCTTCTCAATCGTCATTCTATTCAATACCAACGAGTAAATCCTATCGAAAGACTAATGGGACATCCACCACATCCAAGATATATCCTCCGCATATTTTTGAATCCTATAAAAGGAGGAGGAGATGAATTGAAAAAGATGGACATAAGAAAGAAAAGAGAGAAAGAGGAAAATGTTCAGAACTTAAAATGTGCTGGATTACGTTGATGTTAGTGACGATAAATATGGTAGGTGATTACATGAATTAATCTAATAAGCAATGGCGTGTGTATTAATGATGAAGTTAGCAGACAAAAGTGTAATCGGGTGGTAATGGTCAAGAGATTGTAGTAGCGTGATAGTATTTAGGAGACCTTTGTCAGAAGATGATGACCAAAAGATCGTCATTGAGTGATGGCGGTTGAATGACCGTAGTCGGGTGATGACTATTGAAGGATCGTAGATGGTAATTAAATGATTTACTTGGGCAATGATGGTCAAAGAACTATTATTAAGTGATAGTAGTTAAAGGATTGTAATTGTGAGATGGCGACCATATGATTATAATTAGGCCTCAATAGTCTCATAAATGTAAAAGCTACCATCATCATAGGTCTATAGCCCACTACCGCTAGTCGCATCATCCTATTGGCTATTGCAACCATCATCACCATAGCCCATAGTTATCACTACCTATCACTCATCTTCATTATTGAGCTTTACAATGCATTCAATTGACATTAAATAAAAATATTATATTTATTTTATGTTCATTAATATAATTCAAAATTTTTTACATTCATTAATATATTTCTAAATAGTTCATATAAAAAATATTTTATTTTACACACATTCCTTTTTCTCCCCGCCGAAATTATATGCATATAATTAACCAAATAACTAGAAAACGAATTAACTCGCAGAATTGCATCTTAGAGGCTGCTTGGTATCAGATTTATGGTAAATCTTGCCAAACAGTTTTTGAACACTTCGTAAACCCAATCCTTAGTAAATCTCGGGCGTAAATTCAGGATTTAGTATCCCTCGCTTCGGTAGATTAAATAATTTATGAACGGGGTTTATGAGCTAGCTCCCATCATGAAGGAAGGAGGAGGCGAAGGTTACCTACGCAGCAAGCGAGCTCCCGTCGTGACTTTCAATCCGGGCCTTTGAAGGCGAAGCAGCGAGTGAGCTCCCATCGTGCAAAGCACGCACAACATGCAGAGCTGAAGCAGCCAATGAAGAAAATGACGATGAGGAAAAGTGACAACAACGAACAGGAAGAAGATGAAAAGCAAATCCTTGATAGCCTCGTAAATTAAAAATTAATCAAAGCATTATTAATGTAATTTAAATATTATTAGTTAATTAGATTAATTAAATAATTATAAGTATAATTAAGTAATATAATTTAACTTAACTAACTAATTTGGAGTATGAGTTAAATACTTTTTAATTAAAATAATTAAATAATACTTAAATCATTAATTAAATCATTAATATGAGTATTAGTTAAATAATTTCTAATTTAAAAAATAATTAACAAAGTACTTGAGGTTTAAAAACATAATTAGATAATTAGTAATATAATAAGTACTTTGATAATTAACATCTAAATAACTAATTTGATAATTTGTAATAATTAAATTAGCTCCTAGTTATATTAATTATCATTATAACTTGTTAAAGATAATTAAAATTTAAGTTAATAAGTAATTCAACTTAAAATACAAATTAATACATTAAATTTAATTTATGAATAAACAAGCCGCCTTAAATCTTGAATTATATTGTCAAACAGTTTCTCTAAATTTATTAAAATTTAACATATGTTATACCAAATAGTTTTTAGGATTTAACACTTTTAGGATTTACTAAATTTGGATTTATAGGATTTATTAAGGGGTTGTTTAACAACAAGTAGGATTTAACTTAAATAAGATTTACTACATCATTAAATTTGGATTTAGTAAATCCTGCTAAAGTTAAATCCTGAAAACTGTTTGGCAACATGATTGTTAAATCCTGTTAAATCTTGTGGAGCTGTTTGGCAATGTAACCTAGGATTTAAGACGGTTATATAAAGAAAAGCACAAATAGAGTTCAATGAAGATAAAAAAATCTCAGAGAAATCATCGTTGCTTATAAATCCCTTTCCAGATTGATCTGTCTGTTCATATGGAATCAACAACATAGCAAAAAAAAAAAAAAAAAAAGAACAATAGATGACTGCTTAAACTACGAAATCCCAAATAAGGCTTGCAGCTCAGACGTTGTTTACTCGAAAACTTCGTAGCACTAAAAACTACTGATGGCAAGAGTACGTCGACGCCTTCCATGAGTTGTCCTACAAGGAGAACAAGTCCAGCTGCTAAACGTTGAAGGTACGCCAGTGCTCTCGCACTTCCCCTTCCCGCCCGATGAAATGTTAAATCCACGGAATTGTAGGATTTAGTAAATCCGGGATTTACCGCAAAAAGGACAAGACAGAGAATTTATTCTGTCGTAACTTCCAACGACGCCATAAATCATGTTTGACAGAATTTAACATAAACTCTACTCAAATCGGGCATAAATCCTATTGCCAAACAACCCCTAAATCTCATAAATCCTACTTGTTGCCAAACAACCTTGACAAAAGTAGGATTTAACTTTAGGAAGATTTAGTAAATTCTGTCAATCAAGAATTTAAAAAATCATAGATATGTTAAATCTTTAAAATTGTTAAGCCAAAAAGTTGTTAAATCCTATTAATCATATAAAACTGTTAGGCAATGTAATCTATAATTTAAGGCGTTTGGTTCATTTAAAAATTAAATTTAATGTGCTATGAATTTAATTACATATTAAGTACAAGTTACTTATTAAAATTAAATTTAATATGTTATGAAATTTAATTACATATTAACTACTAATTAATTATTTAATTATTATTTATAATATTATATAGTAATATTCTATTTGAAATTGTATTTAATCCTATTAATAATTTAATTACTTGTTTAAGTATTATTTAGTTAGTTTGTTTAAGTTTTATTTAGTTAATTTTAATTATAAATTATATTGTTAATTATCTCATCAATCACTTAAAAATTCTACTACTCATTAATTATTTAATATTATTTATACTATTTTATTATTATTATTATTATTATTAACAATGTTGTTTTAATGGTTGGTAATATTATTTATACTATCAATTATATATTTAATAATTTCTATTTTAAATTATATTGATTAAGCTAATTATATAAATTTTAATTACTCATTATATTACTAACTATTTAATTAAGTTAAATTAGATAATTAATTTATGCATTAATTATAATATTAATTATTTAATTAATTTACTTAATTATTAATATTTTAAAATTATAATAATTATGTTAAGCAGTAAGCTACTTGGTGGCGTCTAGGGTTTTCTTTTTTATCTTCTCTTTTTCGTCGTTGCTGTAGAGATTGCAGAGTCGCTTCTTCGGCTCCTTCGTTGCTGCTGTTCGACTTCGCTCCTTGGACGAGTTAAACATTTTGATCGGAAGCAACGACGGGAGCTCGCTCGCTGTGAAGGTAACTTTCTCCGTTTCGCGCGCTTCTTCGGCCAAATCCCATAAATCCGCCGAACTACAGGATTTACGGCAAAGAGAGCGAAACTGAGGATTTATCCCGCCGTGAGATTTACGGCGAGCAGAAATCCCATTTGGCAGGATTTAGCATAAATCCTGCTCAAATCCTGCATAAATCCTGTTGCCAAACGGTGTGGCCGGGGTGTGGAGCCCTAGCAGAATAAATCTCCATCTCCGCTCCTCGAGAGAAGCAGTGCCCTCATGGCCGAGGCTGACGGCGCTGCCGAAAAGGTGACGACTGAGATGGCAGCGGCATCCCTTGCCGATCCGGCGCTGGAGCAATCCCATGGACGCATCTTCATCAAAACCATATTAAACGGTGCCGAAGAGTTCGTCGGCCGGCGGGTTGTCGTCGGTGGCTGGGTGAAGACGGGGCGGGAGCAGGGGAAGGGTGCTTTTGCATTTCTGGAACTCAATGATGGTTCGTGCCTTGCGAATCTTCAAGTTATAGTGGACGCGGGTGTCTGTTCTCTCGCACAGCTCACGCCAACCGGGACCAGTGTGCTGATCGAGGGCGAGCTAAAGAAGCCGCCTGAGGGTGTTAAGCAGAGCGTGGAGCTTAGGGTTGAGAAGGTCCTTGAGGTTGGGCCTGTAGATTCAGCCAAGTATCCACTTCCAAAAACCAGGCTTACCCTGGAGTTCCTGCGTGACTTCGTTCACTTCCGTGCCCGAACAAATACGGTAACAATAATAAAATGCCTTTTTTTCCCTGTTGGTATTTAACTGTGAAGTTTATCCTTGAATTTATTGGAAAAGAAAAGTGGTATAACTTGGGATGTAGCGGCCCTATAGATTTCTAGGAAAGCAAGGAATACTGGCAAACAAGCAAGTTGTAAGAGCAAAATAATAAAGTAGCAGATAGAGAAATAACAAAAAAGAAAGATGAACATAACTCTGATTTATTTTAAATAAACCATCGAACAACTTGAATGTAACAATTAACAACCAATGCAACAAGATACTACCACATTCAGAAACTGAATATATTGAATGCAATGGATGACCCACTAATGCAACAAATGACAACCTTCTCACTAATAGGTTGAATTAGATGGCAGTTTTTTCTTCCTCTTTTCTTATGATATGAGAATCAACAACAAATAAATTTAGGGAGTATACTACATCTAGAAAGTTCATGTTCCTCATTTCAAGGATGGATAGTTTGGCCAAGAGTAACGAATTGGCCATTCAGTTCAGGCAACAATTTAATATGGATCTATTTTTTCCCCCTTATAGTTCACGGACATTCCTTCGCTTATTAGGGTTTACCAGAGCTGAAGAGAAGTATTCGGTGAAGGAGAGGGCACTACCTTTGAGGCCTGGGTGTCAATGTAGAGGTTCTTGTTGTTGTGGTCACAACAAGGGGTGTGAAGGGGACAACAAAGAATACATTGCTATTGGAGAATCGGTAGTAGGCATTGACCTCAGGGGATAAAAAAAATTTCAAGCTTGTAGGCAATGAACCGGTGCACGTAGAGAGATCTTTAAGTTTTGGAGGGGCATAAAAATGGAAGTTGAGGATTAGATATAGAAATAGTTGGTTGAGATTTTGGGATGATAAAGTTTGAAGCCCCATGCTAATAGTAATGTAGATTATTGGAATGGATGATAAAAAAATAATAAAGATGGCCTAGATGTTGAGATAAATTTGTTGATGCTGTTGGATATGAGCTGTCATGTGAATGTATTTCTTTTTTTTCCTTTTTTTGAATAAGTATTCTCATAGAGTTCTCACTACTGCATTGATGATTATTATCTTCAATTTTTTTTTCAGATATCAGCTGTTGCAAGAATCAGGAATGAGCTGGCTTATGCAACCCACACCTTCTTTAGAGAAAATGGATTTCGCTATGTGCACACTCCAATAATAACTACTAGTGATTGTGAGGGTGCTGGCGAAATGTTTCAAGTGACAACTCTTTTTAGTGAGGCTGAAAAAATAGAGAAAGAGCTGAACCAAAATCCTCCACCACAAGAATCTGATATTGAGGCTGCCAAACTTATTGTGAAAGAGAAAGGAGAGTCAGTTTCCCACTTAAAATCACTTAAAGCAAGCAAGGACAAGATTGTAGGTGCTGTATCTGAATTGACAAAGGCAAAGGAAAGTTTGGCTAAATTGGAGGAGCGGTTCAACATGAAAGGTGGAATCCCTCATAAGGAGGGAAAGATAGACTATGCTCATGATTTTTTTGGACGTCAAGCTTTTCTTACTGTCTCTGGGCAACTCCAGGTTGAAACTTATGCATGTGCGTTGGGTAATGTTTACACATTTGGCCCAACTTTTAGAGCCGAACATTCTCATACTTCAAGGCATTTGGCAGAATTTTGGATGGTTGAACCAGAGATAGCTTTTGCAAATCTGGAGGTTTTGATAGTTCTTTCATTGTGTTCTTGTTTATATTTGCAAATATTAATTTATAGAATTTGAAAATCAGTATCCCCTGTAGAAAACTTTCATTATTCTTTATTATGCTCATGTTGCTATTCATATTGAGTAGAAACATCTACTGCTTTGCAGGTATCTAGTGCAAACTTTAATTGTTTCTCTTTTGCAGGATGATATGAACTATGCTGAAAGTTATGTTAAGTTTCTATGCAAATGGTTACTCGACCACTGTCTTGAAGACATGGAGTTCATGGTTAAGAATGTTGATAAGACAGCAATAGAACGCCTAAAGCTTGTCTCGTTGATGCCATTTGAACGAATTTCTTATACAAAAGCTGTCCAGCTATTGGAAAATGTTACAGACAAGGAATTTGAGAACAAGGTTGAATGGGGTGTTGACTTGGCATCTGAGCATGAAAGGTATCTATGCACTATTGTTGTCAAATTACCCTTTGCATTCATTTTTCATTCATTTTGGTATGATGATTTTTTGTGAAATGATGGAAGGTACTTGACAGAGGTAATATTCCAAAAGCCTGTCATTGTTTATAATTATCCCAAAAGCATTAAGGCATTTTACATGAGGCAGAATGATGATGGCAAGACTGTGGCAGCTATGGATGTTCTTGTACCTAAAGTATGCTTTCGTTCTTGTTTATATTTTGACTACCGTAGTTATAGTAAATGTTCCAATGTAGGTCCATTTCTATGATGGAAAACACCTTGCTTGCTCGTGTAATATTAATCTGTTATTGAGTTTCTGAGCTCAGTTCATTTAGTTCCTCTGAACATTGCACTGCGCTCTGTAATGTTTTTGTGTAGCATCTAATTTGTGTAGTTATATTTTTTAATAGGTTGGTGAGTTGATTGGGGGGAGTCAAAGGGAGGAACGGTTGGATGTCCTTAAACAGAGGTATATGTGTTTCTGCAACCTATTCATCTGAGTTGATTTATGTTATATCTTTGCTTCACCAAAAGCTTGTACCCAAAATGTTGAAGATCCTACTAATATTGCCAAATTTTTTTAGAACTTCTGTTGTGGTCTGGTTTTTTCATAGTTTTAATTGTTGAGATTAAGTTATGGGGTGCTAAAGCGATAGTGGTAAGCTGATATTTAAGTTGTATTTTGAGAAAAAAAGAAGTGATCACGTCCAAGGGCGTTTACTTATTTTAGCAAACAAGCCTACTGCTATTATGAAAAGATCGCTGAACAAAATTAGTTCAAATATGCGCTAAGCATATTTTGGTTTTAAAAACTGAAAAAGCAACATAAAAAGCAAAATGATTCCAAACAAGCCCTACATAAATTGATGATTTCTTTATGGTGATAAGGCAATTCATCATGAACAGCAACACATGATCAACCAATAATAAAATAGTATAATGTTTGCATAGTATAATGATGAACTTCCTGAAGTTCTGCATTTGTTAATGATCTTCTTTCTATGTGTATAAACTGATAAAAGGATTTAATGCATGTCTTTGTGTGCTTGTATGTACATTTTTTGTGTGGGTGCATACATGGTTTGTTTCTCAAGTTTCTCTTCCTTTCCATTCGCGCTGATTTACATCAACATGTCATCCATTTTGGAGTATATGCATCTAGCAAAAGAGACCTCACTATTTTGCATAGGAAGCCACCTTGCAATCCTCATAGTGGGAATACTACCCCTATTTAATATGTGGTCTTTTCTGTTAACTATTGGAATTGTACATCTCGAAAGATTGGAACATCCTTCTATGACAAAACACGAGCACATATATGTTTGTGTGCATGTGTTCGCATGTGAATGTGTATGTCTGAGTGTGAATGTATGTGTATTTCGTTGTGTATATCCTAGTGTTTGCATGTGTGAGTGCAAGCTTGTGTGCACACATGTATGCACACATGTATGTTTGCATGTTTATGAGGACAAACCTAGTTTGTGCGGGGAGGCGTGCACATTTTGTTTATTTGACTATTTCTATTCTGAGTGCATGCTTATGTGTATATGACCCAATATGAAAATGGAGAAAACAATGCTTTGTATTTGAGTTTTCACACTTAAACGTGTCTTCTTAAGATATTCACCATCTCAAAAATGATATGAAGGCTATCATCTACTCTCATGAAAGTTGTCAAAGATGACACATTTAATGAAAAAGAATTTTCTTAAATCAAATTTATCTTCAAAGGAGAACATATTCAAAGAGTATTATAAATGAGTTTGATGTATTCTCATTGGACATTTCAACAATCAATCTTGAAGGTCAATAACAATCTAATATTACGACACTCACAATCAATGACTACTCAAAACTTATGCCCCCTTTCCCAATATCGCTCCCTGGAAGTGAGCTTGTACAAGTTAACACTTCTGCTCTTTGACCATTACATTTGTATATAGAAGGAGTTCACACCTACTCCAAACTCCCTTTCAATCTCGAATTTTTGAACCTGTACCACATACTACCCCTATTTAATCTCTGGTCTTTTCTGTTAACAATTTTGACTTGATCATTCTATAATTAATAAGAAGTGTTAGAAAATGTACCGAATATTCCTTCTACTTTGTCATATTTGGTTAATTTGTCACAATAACCAGACACAAACGTTATTGTGACAAATTAACCAAATATGAAATTTGAATTAAAACTTCATTTTGAGATGGAGTGCACAACATTATGATTTGACAACCCTCTCTTTGCATCAAAGAAATGGAGATATTATTATCAACAGTTAGATTGGACATAAAGAGAAGATTGCGAGATAGATGAGGTATGTGAAATAGATTTGGAAGGGAGAGCTTATGATGTGGTGTTGGTAGACCTTGACCAATGTGAGCTATAGGGATTGACCTGCCACTGTCGATTGTGACTTGGTCTGGGCCTTAATAGAGAGTGGGTTGTGTGATGTTGTCAAAGTGGGGTGTAAGGTCAGAAGGGGCAATTGAATCGATCTACCAGCTAGTTGATTTGGTTGAAGTGGCGACCAATGCTTTGGGCGGTTGATGAGAGCTTCATGGGTTGTCGTTAGTGGTCAAACGATACTAACAATTGAGGTTTGTGTGCCCTTCTTTGCCATAGATTTGGCAAAAGATTGGATTGAGAATTCGTCATCCTCGGTTGCGTGGAGTGTGGACCATTTTGATTTGTCCTTGGGTTGGAGAGTAGCCACCATGACTATGAGAGCCGCGACCTTTGGAGGCATATATGGAATTATGTAGGTCAGAGGATACATATTCTTTGGCTAATTCTGTTGCCAAATTGATCTCCTTACCGATGAGAGGGAGTAGAGATCTTCAAGGCGGATGGGTGTGAGTTTAGTTCAGATGGAGGTTTTGAATGCTTGATATTAGGTTGGAAGGCCATTGAGGTTTTAAAGTATGTTTTCTTCATTGTGTGTGGTTGATCTGGCAACTGTGTAGTTGTAGATCAGTGATTTTATTTCTCTGAGGTATTGAGTCATGGAGAGGTTTTTCATGGAGATATCATGAAGTTCGTTTTTTTAGTTATTTGACTCAAGAATGATTGGAGAATTGTAGTTGACGTTTGATGGTATTCTAAATATCTTAGAAGTAAAGATGAATAGTTTAGGGAAGGATAGTTGTTGTTAGAGTGGAATAGACGGTAACGACGAGGTTTAGTCTACGAGGAGCCATTGGTTATAGGATGGTTTGGGTTAGGACTGCTCATTGTGTTCGAGGAGAAATCGGGGAGGTTAGTTAATGGTTTCGTCTAGGAATCCGATAAATTAGTTAGCTCAAAGGAGTCTTAGAATTTGAGATCACCGCATAGGGTAGGAACAAGGATTTTGATGTTGGATATATTGAATTTGATTGAAGAGGGGTTGGGAGGATCATTGATTTTCAGTATGGATATATTTTCAATGAGCTGTGGTGTTGCTGGCTGATTTAGAGGTGTGAACGTGTCGAGTTGAGCTCGAGTTTGGGCTAGCTAGAGCTCGGCTCGTCAGCTCAATGACAAGCTCAAACTCGAGGTCGAGCCCAAATCGAGCTTATATGGCGAGCTTGAACTCTGCTTGTTGGAGTTGCAGCGGGCTTGAGCTTGACTCATGAGCTTGCCTTGCCGGAGAAGTTGGAATGCATGGTCGCCGAAGTTACAGTGGGCTTGGTTCGCCGGAGAAGTAGGTTGGGAGTTGAACTTGGGACACCAACTCGTGGGTTTTGCTGAACAAAGAGTGGAGGAAGTAAGGAGGCATGATTGTCGGGGTTACATTGGGGTCAAACTCGGGATCTTGGGTGAAACATTGATGAGCTCAGCCGCCCGTTGGAGAAGAGGAGAGTTGAAATGAGGAACATGGGGAGAAGAGTAGGAGCAGATTTTTAAAATAAACAATTAATGATTTTTTTTGAAAGAACAACAGGTTTCCCAAAAAACAGCAGTCGTCAGTTGCAGGCTTGCATTAATTGCATTAAATGAAATTAAAGTTTATATTTTTTACAGCTACATACATAATTTTTTTTTTAATAAATGATGCATATTTTTGTATTTTTTTTTTTTCAATATCAACCTAACAAGCTAAGTTCGCGAGCCGAGTCTCATCAAGTTCGAACTCAAGCTTGTCTAATATGCGAGCTCGAGCTCGAGCTCAAAGCTCAACTCGCGAGCTTGTTACCAAGTCGAGTTTGAGTTGGCTCGGCTCACTTGCACCCCCTAGACTGATTCATTGTAGGTGGCTGGGTGTTGCTGCTAGACAGAAGCATCGGATACCATATAGACTAGAGCCTTCTGGTAGTTTAGCAAGCTGTATCTAAATGAAGAACAAAGTAATTGTTTTGAGGAAGGAGAGAGTAAACAGGTAGATGAGAAAACTGAAGCAATCATGTTCGGATGGCCTTTTGTATTCTCAATTTATGTATATATATATATATTCTATATATGTGTGTGTGTGTGTGTGTGTGTGTGTGTGTGAAGTAAAAGGGAGCAACCATAATATTTTTGCAGAGGAAGCTATATGCTTTTACATGTTTAAGGTGTAGACTGCCCGGTGAGTTTCGATCAATGATCAAGATGAAATAAGTTGAGTTGGCTGCTCTATTTGCTTGTGAGATAGCGGCTGTTTGTTAAATGCAGCTGCAGCCAAAGTTTATTAATATGATTTCATCTTTTGTGACTTTTATGCTTACTCTGGTAGGGGTTTTAATTTCTTTATCTTCAGATTTTCAATTTTATGATTTTCTTTTATGCTTGAAAACTATATTTATTTATAGTTTGTTCCCATGTGTGTGTTTCCATGATTTTTTTATTTATTTTGCCTAGTGCATTTAGAAAACTCAGAAGTTCCATTCCATCTTGTTATCATTTGTTTCATTTTTGCATGTTATTTAGCTTTTCGGTTTGTTCAGCATAAATTGTTCTCTTTGATACCATCCTGCATCAACATGTGGTTGATGGTTAAGTATATGTTGGTTTCTTATTCATAAATTGTTTGCCAAAGTTACTGGAAGTGCACGACGGAGCTGGTTTTTAGTAATGTAATTGATGTAGAACTAAACGCGGGAGTAATTATGCGATGTTTAAAATTAATGCCTTCGATTAGAGCAACATTAATTAATCTATTTTTAGCGATTTAAACAGAGATCAAATACAATAAGAGAGGTGACAAAATTTAGGCCAAATTACACAATAATCGTTTAGGATCATAAAATTAATCAATTCAATCAAGCTTAGCATAACATGGAGGATTTTCAAATGAAATCCCTAAATTAATAAATAGACTAGTCACTAGTTGGGTCTACTCACTCACACTCTTATTATAGGTAGACAGAGATAGGTTGCACAATCTTTATGATGCCACAAACTAAAGGGAATTATGATGCCACAAACTAAAGGGAATACTTAGAAAAACAAAAACTTAGAGGAGAAATTCACCTTTATCAGGATTTGAAGATGATTTGCCACTGAGCGGAAGAGAGTTGTTCGTCGATATCAGTGATGAGAGAGAAGATAATCCTTTCGACGTAGTCTTCTACGGTTTGGTCAATCTCCAGGTTGATGTCGAAGAACGGAGACTTGAGGATGTCCACTTGCCATTGATCGTTGTAAACAAACCCGAGGTCACGTTCTGGACAGCCATACATGAGTGGACAGCTACTAGAAGGAGATAGGAACTCTTGGGCAGCAAGAAGTAGCTTTCCGGAGGGTAGGACAGCCAATTACCCTCGCTGAAATCTCCTGGGCAGCAGCTTAGCAATGTTCAGAAAAATATGGACAACATGTGGGATGCTGGAAGCTCTTGGAGAGCAAGAAGTGGTCTTCAGAAGGGCAAGACAGCAAGAAGATCTTGCTTAAATTTCTGGACAGCTAGCAGAAATTTCAGACAAGGAGGAATAATAATAGAAAAAGGGGTAAGGGGAAGGAGGTTAGGGTTGATAGGGAATTAAAGGGTTGATTGAAGGATTTAATGGGGTGTAATAATTAGATATGAGAGAGAGGGAGGGGGCGACAGCTATAAGTAGGGCTTGATTGGTGATTTAAGTGGGGGAATTATTAATTGCTAAGTTTAGAAGGTTAACTTAGGAAAGGGGATTAAAGCCAATTCTATTTGAATTTTAAATTGGTTTGATTTGAGAGATCTTTTCAAAGATAACTCTCCTTATTTTAGGAAAGAAATTCAAATTCAAATATAATGGAATTTGAATTCAAATAGTTTTCAATTTGAGAGGAACTAATTTAGGAAAGTATGTTGTGGGCTCTGAAAATTCGGCCCTGGCCTCCGCCCGCTTTTGGTGTTTTCTTCGGGGGAGTTTTAACGGATAAAGTTCCGGGGTAAATTTTGGAAGGCAGATGGGTTTGTAGATAAGACACTACCCAGAGATTTCGCCCTCATTTTGTGAGGACTTTATGATCTGAGTTCTGGTTTCCTATAGGCGCAAGCCCCTATAGTTAATTACCCCTCCCGGTAACGAGAGAGAACTTTCGATTAAGGCTAGTCGTCAATCAGATACGTAGAAGATACGTACACCTGGCATATAGTAGCAGCATGGGTATAGGTTTGTTAAAATTTGGAGAATTTGGAGGATTGAAATATTTGGAGATTTAATATTTAAAATTGAAAATTGCATCATCTTTCACTTAAAGCGGATGGTGGGGGAATGGATGATAGACCCGATCAAGATCCCATGGTTCCGTCATCCCGGGCCATCGTGGTCCCTGGTCTACTTAGTCAGAGGAGGTAGTCGACCCAACCTGACAGAAGGATCCTTGTCGGCAGCCATGGGTTGCTTCATCCAAGGGTACCTTGTAGACCTGGGGGGAGTGTTTGTCTAAGGGGACAAATTTGAATCCACCTTAGCTAACAGAGGGCTTTGTGCCCTATCGATCATATCATATTGATTCATATCTCAAGGATTTGATGCCATTGGGGAGCATACGGGCTCTGGCCATAACCATAATATAAAGGTGCCATTTGGCGGCGACCACCTGGTTCAGAGGGCCCCGAGTCATAACCGTTTATCCTGCAGTGCCATTTGGCGGCGAAACTGCCGGTTAGAGGACTCGTACCACGTCCTTGCTGGCAGGAGATTGTTTGAGAATGGATCATAGTGATGTTTTCGACTAGGCATTAGCTCTATGTTAGCTGAAGTAAATTTTGATTTGTCCACCTCGGCAAACTGTTGTGGAGGGTGGATGGATTTGCTTTATGTGATTGATGGTTGGATTTCAGTTTTAAATATTTTGGATTTGGGATCTTTTTGGAGATTTGAGTTTTGGATTTTGGGTATTTGGACGGCACTTGAAAGTATTTGTGAACCCCTCCGGTTGAGATTAACGTTCAACACGGCCATCATCGGGGTGCACGAGACCATTTATATTTTATTGATTGGACTCTGTCGACTCTATCTACTGGTCGATAAAGGATCGGGTTTCGTAGGCTTTGGACTTTTGTTAGTGAATTCTCTTGATTGTAGGCCTTGAAGGCCTAATATGAACTATAAAATAAATATCCCGGTCGATCTCGCGACCACATATTTATTTAATGGTTCGAGCCATGTCGACTCCTATCTACCAGTATAGGAGGATCGGGCTCGAATTGAAATTCACTTATTGACCCGCGCAGCATCCCTAGACGTCACGTGTGTACCAATAACACGCTCGTCGGGGCCCATGCGGGTGTTTGGGGGCACTTTATAATTATTTATTGAATCTTGTCAACTCCTATTTACTTGCTTTAAGAGGATCGGGTTCAAATTTATTGACCCGCGCAGCATCCCTAGACGTCACGTGTATATCAATAACATGCTCGCCGGGGCCCATGCAGGTGTTTGGTTGTAGCTCCCCCCCTTTTGTGTACATATGTGTATACAAATTAAGGTGCATGTGCAGGGGTGTTTCTGGAATATTTCAGTTGTGCTGACAACTGCTATTTGAAGGTGCGCGACATTCCTTTTGAGAGTTTGAACACGCCTTCTGTCCGCTTGTATGAGTATTGCGGATCCGGTGGCATGTTGTTGCATCTTGTAGAAGCTCGTATTTGATGATGGTCTCCTGCATTTGCTCAGGGATGGCACTTTATATTTATAGCGGATCTCCTACAATAACTCGTAGGGGCTCGTATTTAATGTATTCTCCTTGTATTTTGCTTGTGGACAACAGATTGGGTGTATAATGAATCTCCCATAACGGCCCATAAGAGCTGATGTACACTGTACATCTTGCACTTTCGAGTCTTCATCTCTTGGATGATTGCGTTTTTACCGATGCCCTATATGTCGAAGTCAGGGGGCTGACTCCTTGAACCAACGACTGCGGTGATTGAAGGCACGTCAGACTGTCCATCATGCTCATTGTGTGTTGATCCTCAGTATTAGTAAGCAACTACGGTATTTATCCACTAGTCGGTTGTCGTGGACTGGAGGAGAGTCGTAGTGCTCGTTATGCATTTTTTTATAGACAAGATATTGCGTTTGTTGAAGGCTCTTGCATATCTTCCTACAACCAGACTGCATATTCCTTCTAAATTCTCATTGCCTGTGGGGTTGGATACCTTCATTTGTATCTTGATGCTGGTCGTGGAGTATTGCTACATTCATTACACCTTGGTCTCTTGTTGTAGAAGACATGTATATTCATGTTCTTTGTTTCTTGCAAGATGCGTTGTATTTGACTTCATGTTAACATAAATCATAGAATGTGGCATTTGTTATGCATCGGAGAATCCCTTAATGTTGATTGGAAATCTTTATGCTGTTTGATTACAAGTGCGTCATTGCCTCCTTTATAATGCTCACATGTTATGAGCGATAACACTAGTCTTTGATATTAGTTGGCAAGTTGCATTCCAATCCTCATGACTTTCATGAATCTATTGAAGATTTTTGCTTTGTAACTTGTAGGTAGGTAACCCCATATTTCATAATCCTTATCCGCTGTTGATTAGGAATGAATTGGATTTAATGTTACAAATAGATTATGATAGTTCGGAACCCCCCATATCATGGCTTTAGAACCAATCTATGTCCCTCATAATCTTCTTGTTGTTTGCAAATAAGTTGTAATGGTAGACCCTTTGCCTTCAAGGATGGTCTAATGTATATGATGAGTTTGATATCATTACTCATTCATATTTCAATTGAAGTAATAATCTTTTAACATTCATTAGGAATTTGATATCATGATTCAAGACATTCACTTCATTGATTGCTCATCTTGTTATTTTGTCTAAGCTCAAAGTCATGGTTCACTTAATGTTCCAGTTCTCGTGTAATGTCTTCTGAAATCTTTGAAAATTCAAGCCTCTTGGAGTTCAATTGAGTTCAGGCTCATGTCTAAGCTTGAGTTCCTTTCATTTAGGTTCAGATTTTAGTTATTTATTTATTTTGAATTTTGTTCCCTGCTGTCCAAGTCTCGTTCAAATTTGAGTTCAGTTCGAGTCCATATCCACTGCGGTCCCAAATCAAGTCTTCTTGCACTTTGCTCAAATGTTCAAATTTTTGTTCATTTCATGTAAGTTTTCAAGTCCCATGTAAGTGCTCATTTGAATTTGAATTCAATGCTTGCAAGTTCATTTATTGTTTAAATTGAATTAAAATCATTTTATTTGCTCAAATTCAAATATGAGCCCAAATTCAAATTGTCCATATTTTGTCCAAGTTAGGTCTCCCGTTTTACCGAAAAATTCGGCAGCCTCCCGACGTCTCCCCTGTTTAGGAGAAATTTTGGGAAACTGGGCCACCCCACCACGCTACGAGAGCGTGTATGGGGTCTTCAAAAGTACCCGTATGAAGAACACCAGTGGCTCTCCCCACCACGCTACAAGAGCGTGTATAGGGATCACCCACCTCGCCGTATGCATCGCACCGGGCTCCCTCCTACCGTGCTACGAGAGCGCGTATAGGTGGTTCTCTGGTCCTCCGCAAACAACGAGAATGAGATTTTAGGTGATTACACGCCTCGTTGTAGGCGTCGCACCGGGTTTCCTCCCACCGTGCTACGAGAGCGCGTATAGGGGGTTTGCCGGTCCGCCGCAAACGACAAGAACGAGAATCTGAGTTTGAGAATTTTTATACCTTCGGGGTCGGCGGCGATGATGACGACGGGGTGGCAAAAATGTACAAAATACAAATTACAAAAATACACAAAAAGAAAGCTTTCTTCCTCTCTTTTTTTTTTTACGTATGCATATATTTTCTCTCTCCTTCATCAGCTCCCTTACTCTAAAAACACCATCCTATCTACCTGCTGCGGCAAAGGTATTAGACAAAGCAAGATAAGTCCCCTGGCCTCTCACAAGTTGAAGAGCTTCATTGCAGCAATATCTGCCATGACAATATGGCCATGAACTCTCACCCCAATAGATCCACCATGCAAGTATAATGCTCCATTCTAGGTTTCAGACCATGCTCCTTTTTCATGCTTTTGAATATCTCCTCACCGCCTGACACCAAACCTGCATGCCCACAAGCTGATAGAACACTAAGAAAAGTAGTATGATTGGGCTTGACATTACAACAAGTCCTCATCTTGTCAAAAAGCTTAAGAGCCTCTTCTGATATTCCATTCTTTCCATAGCCATCGATCATTGAAGTCCATGAGAAAACGTTCTTCTCCTGCATGTTATCAAAGATCTTCCTAGCATCCTCCATCCCACCACACTTGCCATACATGTCTATGAGCACACTTCCAGCTTTAACATGACAGTAGATGCAGCTCCTGATAATTTGGCAATGTAACTATTGCCCAAGTTCAATTGCTGATAAGAGTGAGCAAGCTCCAATCACACTCACAGCAGTGGAAATCGTCAGCTTGTAGCCTCCAAATCTCATTTACTTTATAAACTTCAAGCGATCTTGAAACTGTTTCGACAATTTTGCTGTAGCCTTCAATCATTGCATTATAGACAACCTCATCTTTCTCGACTAGGCATCTGAAGGCCTCTTCAGCATCTTTAGAAGAATTCTGGCTCATGTATCCTACAATTAATGCAGTAGAACAAACAGGACTCCTCCTCCGCAATGCATGGAAGATGCTTCTAGCATATCCAGTCATACCCTTCTTCACATATGAATCAATCAAAAGCTCAAAACCATGGATAAGGTGAAACTGTCAGGCTTTTCCCCGAAAAATGGAAGTTTGCTAGCAAGTTCCAGGAACTTTTCAGTAACTCCAGCCCGCATTTTAAATGAAGAATGAGGAGTTTGGTGGAAAAGTTCATCTTCCTATACATGGTTGCGTTGCAGGAACATTATCTTCTATGGTAAGGACCCGCCCTTGCTCACCTTGCTGTTCTGTGTTTCAGCACATACAATAAAACTTCTGTTGGCTGCTCAGCTAAGAGGAGGAACACAGAGAGCCTTCCTTTTAAGGGAAGAGGCTATCTCTTTGTTTCCAAGAAGTTTGTGAGCTTTCAGGGTTTGCTGAGACCTGATATTCCTCCATTGTAGTTGTTTCTGAAGGGAAGACATCTTCATAAGTTGTCTTTATCTCAAACGCCTTAAGATCCCGAGCAAGCTGTTCAGCATTAATTCCCTCACGAGCTAACATCCGGGTAGCGGCAATGGATTGAGAGGGGGTTTCAGGATTAAAATGAGAGCTGAAGTGAGATTTTTTGTTTGCTTGCCCCTTTTGTATTCTTTAGGACAGCGATTAACCTAGCTTTGACGGAGCTGAAGCCAGCTATGCAGCAGGATTGATAGATTGATGGAGATTTGACATAACAAGGTATATTAATGCACATTTAATTTTCAATCTGACTTTGTTTCTCTATTTGGTAATTTGATCTTGCTGAAATTTTTTTACTTAACTGCTATATTGGCGCTTAGTCATTACCGAATTAATTCAAAACAGCCAACATGTCTTAGTCAGATCAAGGTTTTTTTTTTTGAATTTGTGTATTTTCTTATTTTATGTGCATTTCGTCCCGTTTTGCGCGTCGATTTTGTTGAATAATCAAAATTGGACAAATTGATAGTGAATTTAGGGTATTGTCGACGTTTCGGTCGCAACGACATAGTTCATTTCGCGATCGGACGTTGTTTGAGCAATGCCGAGGCTAACTTTTCTCAAAATACATGTTATTATTGTGGACTGCCTTGATTTACGTGCACCACTTTAATTGAACAAATTGGTAGTGCATTTAAAGTATTGACGGTATTCCGGACGCACTGGCAAAGTCCGTTTCGCGAAAGGACATCATTTGATCAGCGTTGCGTTTTAATTTCGAGTGTCGGTCGTCTCTTTTGATCGATCTCATCCGATTCGACTGCGAGGGGTCTCGACCTAGCAGAATTTGATGTTCTGATCGCAACGGCGCCGTCCGTTTGGAAATCAGAGGTCATTTAACCCTTCAAGTGATGTGTCGGACCAACCCGCGCACTACTTGATTCATCATTTTTATCCTTTTATGCGTGGTTTGAGTTGTGGGGGTCAACATATGTGAATGCAAAGTTGGAAAGTTTTGGAAGGAGAGGAGGAGGGGGGGGGGGGGGGGGGGAAGTGGCTAGCGGCTAGAGGGGGGTTTAGGGTTTGGCCGGCGGCTAGGGAGGGGAGGGGGGCTTTAAGGGCGGCGGCTAGAGAGGGATTTTAGGATTTTGGTCGGTGGCTTGGGAGGAGGGAAAGGGCTTATGGCCGACGGCTATTGGGGGGGGGGGAGGGGGTTTGGGTTCTTGGCCTGCGGCTATGGAGGGGGGTTTGGCCGGCGGTCAATGGAGGAGGGGGAGGGGAATTGGAGAAAAGAAGGTTAACCATGAGCCCGGATGCTTCCTGCAGCTGGTAGGTGATCCGTTGCCCTCACCTAGGGTTCTCACCAAAGCTCTCTCTCAAACACCTAAGAGACAATTGATGAAATTTTTATAATAATCTTCATTAATCCTTATAAGAGTAGGAGGGAGGTTATAAATAGTCCCCCACATACAACAACAAAACAAAAGACAATAGTACCCCTTGTGGTCACAAACATCCACTCCCTCAAGTGAGGGTAAAATCAGAAAAGAAACTACAATAAATCAAATACAATTAATAACTCAAAAATAAAGCGGTGTAATTGTGGCCGTCGATCGTCGACCCCGTCTCTGATAGAGGCCATGGTCGGATGTCCTCATCAGTAAATTCTATTTGCTTTGTTTTATCACTTCAACTCTCAAATGATCTCATCATATTGCAAGCAATGGTTGATCTATTTTTTGACAATCTCAACCGAATTAGTGCATTTATTTGAGCTTTAGATGTCATTCGTTAAAGTGTTATGATTTTTAGCTAGCCACATTTTTTTCCTTGCAATAATCCTTAACCCGTTTACCAAACGGTATTAGAACTTACTTTCTAGATTTTCATGATTCGTTTGTTTTCCTGCTGTTGAATGTTTCACTTATTTCTGAAATCATATTTTTCCTAACATTTATTTTTCCCAGAATTTTGGAGATGGGTCTGCCACTTGAGCCATATGAATGGTACCTTGATCTTCGCCGCTTTGGCACCGTCAAACACTGTGGATTTGGTTTAGGGTTTGAAAGAATGGTACTTTTCGCCACCGGCCTCGATAACATTAGAGATGTTATCCCTTTTCCTCGCTATCCTGGGAGGGCTGATCTCTGAATGTTGCTTGCTTCTCTTTTCCTTTACAGGCTTGTATCTCTCCCTGCTTATTGAGCTTTAGTCTGGCCATTTACATGTATAACTTACAAACATGTCTTGGAGTATAAAATCCAAGTCCATAGGCAAAACTTAGCTTCTTGGATAAATTATCATTCCCTTGACGTAACCATTTTCCCATAGTTGATCGCTCATTATGGTGTTCTGTATCATCTGTTGTATTATGCTTGTCTGCAAATATTTATTTTGAATTATGGTTGTTTGTTCCCTGTCTTACTTACCGGTAGGTTTAATTATTTATAATTATCGAAAATTGGTTTTCCATTCTTCCAGAATCAGTTCATTCAGTTGTGTTTGAATATGAAGTCTTTTAAATTTTATTTTGTCTGATTATTTGTGTCAATATTCATTTTATAATAAATATTCATCACATTTTTTATGATATCTATCATTTTATAATAGATAATCATCGCATATTTGGTTTCAACAAATAAATGTTTTATAGATCATATTTTTTTGATTCAGAGATGTAAATTTATACGAGATTTTAGATATTTCTTGAATTTGAATGTTGATGGCTTAAAACAATAAAACCAGCCATTAAAAATTCAACCATGAACCAGCCCGGTTTACCTCTAGTCTCCACACTTCAGAGCATCTATGAGGCTTCGTTTGGTTATTTGGTATTTTTGTAAAGGTAATTTTAAGAAATATCGGTTCAGAGAAAGGAGTTTTCTAACGGAGAAGCATATTTAAAAAGCTTTTTTAAAACAGCAGAAAAATGAAAAAAATGGTGTTATTGGGAACGAGATTTGACAAATCAAACAGAAAAGAAAAATAAATTTTACTGTTTTAAAAAGTAATAAGCATCAAAAACGCCCAATCAAACTAGGCCTGAATGTGCTGTGTTATTGTAATCTTTGATAATTCTAGTATTATTTTTGTGATAATATTATTGTATTGTTGGGTTGATAAGGAAAAAAAAAAAAATCCACAGCATAAAATGATCTGTAAAAATTCACCAAAATGGCCTATCGCTCAATAAAAAAAAATCATAATAGCAGATTCAAACACAAAAATGAAAAATTGCTAAAAATTAATGTATTCAAGTGTGAAGCACCTAACTATTACATAATTGATAAGTTCGAAAGCAAATTTCCATCTGTATAAAGCATGATGCCAACAAATTAGAATGATCTCCTCATATTGATGCTAAAATTGAGATGAAGTAGCTCTCAGGATAAAACAAAACTATATGAAGAAAGCAGGCGGATCGGGTACCTTCAAACCCTAGATTGCTCTAGCGCAGGTTAAGGAGATGAAGAGGATGTGGCTGCTGCCGCGTCGAGTCATGAATTGCGCGGCGATACTTGGTTTTTTGTACCGTTCATGGCTTTTGTATGCACAAACAAAGCTAGGTCATAGATTGCTATAGTAGGAGAGATTATCACGTGTGGAGTCCCTACGTAGAGAATTGTAACCATTGTGCTTTAATTGTTCATAGTCCAAATTGAACGGTTCTCTATGTCCGGACTCCGCACTTAATAATCTCTCCGGTTGTAGCGGGTGGGAGAATTATGCAGGGGAACCGGGCCAGAGCATCGCAGCACGAGCGCGGTGGAAACTTCGAGGGCAGGACCCGAGATCATGGGCCGGAAGCAACAGTTGCCTTTTAGGGCGAGAGAGGGCCGGTGTATTTGTTTCAAATACACCCGAGGTACACTGTGGAGCGAATTCGGAATGCTTTAATTTAGCTGTAGCTTTACTTTGCGTCGCACCAAACAAAATGGGCGCATTCGTTTTGCGGTGCACGTTAAATGCGCGAAACCGAACAGCCCAAAGAGCAAACTACGAGGTGTATTCTTTCAGTCTGCAAAGCTCTACAGCTTCCACTATCTTCTGGACAATAAATAACTCTACTTCATATAAGCTGCCATTTCCTTCCAAGCCTAAAATCCATATAGATCGATAGCTCCTTCTTTATATAAATTTGAGTTTCTTTCTAAGCTTTCCGCATCTATAAAATCAGCACCTCATATTTAAAAAATGTAATGTCATACTCCTTTTAACAGGCTTTTTCTTCTCTCTCAATCTATATAGCCTTCAGAAAAAAACTTCATCAATGGCTCCAGCAGCTATTGTAGGCTCATAACCATAAAACTGCAAATCAAAGTGAAGCAGATCTAGCAAATCATATATCTCTTCAGTCTCAGCATGAGCATGATCTCCAGCCACAAACTGATGGACAATACAGTCAATTTCTACTGCACTGAAACCTGGCTTCTTCTTCACTCCAAGCTCCTTCATTAAGCTCCTAACCTTAACCACACCCTCCCACCTACCCATTGCGGCATAGATGTTTGACATTAAGACATAGTTTGAGTCAGTATCAGGCTCCACCTGTATGAGAAGAGCCATCAATCTCTCCGCCAGCCCGACATCCCGGTGCGCACGACAGGCTGCCATGAGACACCCCAGCATAACCTCATTTGGCTTCATTGGCATTCTTTCGACCAAACTTACAGCTTTTTCGATCAACCCAGCCCGAGCTAACAGATCCACCAGGCATCCATAATGCTCTGCTCTTACCGTAACCCCATACTTTCTCTGCATCAACTGAAACAGATATAACCCATCATCAACCAACCCGGCATGGCTACAAGAGGTGAGCGCGGCCGTGAAGCTGACACTATCAGGCTTAAATTCCGATCCCTGCATTGCTGAGAATAGCAGGAGAGCCTCGGCAGAGCGACCGTTAACTGCAAGCCCCATGATCATGGAGTTCCAGCTAACTAGTGTTCGCTTTGGCATTTGGTCGAACACCTGCTGGGCAAAGTCTACGCGGCCGCACTTGGAATACATGTCGATGAGTGCGTTGCCGACCCGCACGTTTCCTAGAAGGCCTCGCTTAAGTGCAAGGTAATGAAGCCACATGCCGTGTCCTAGCGCGCCGAGGTCGGAACAAGCGGCGGCGACGGCAATGACGGTCACGTAATCAGGATCAATCCTTTCAACTAGCATCTTTCGAAAATGTTCCAACGCCTCTTCTGGGAAGCCGTTCTTGACGCAGCCATCGATGATGGCGGTCCAAGAGACCAGATCTCTGAAAGGGATTCGGTGGAAGATGTCCAACGCTTCGTTTATCTGCGAATTCTTCATGTGTCCCGCGATCATGGCGTTGTAGGTATATATGTTTCGTAAAGGCATTCGGTCGAATAGTTGTCGGGCGACGACGGTGAAGCCGATGTTGAAGTAGAAATCTATGAGGGAGGTAGTAAGGAGGAGGATGGAACGGGGGGAGGAGAAGAGGGATAGCTTGAGGGCGAGCGAGTGCAAGGATAGGCCAAGTTGGAACGAGAAAGGGGAGGAGGAGAAGTCGGCACACGCAGAGAGGAGAGTGATGAAAGTGACGTGGTTTGGGGAGGATGAGGAAGAAAGCATGGAGGAAAACTCTGCCGCCGCGGCGGCGAGATGGCCACGGCGGGCGAGGCGGCCGATGGAGGAGGTCCAGGAGACGACGTCGCCGGAGCGAGGATCGCATGAGCGGGATGGAGAAACGGTGAGTGGCGGGGCAACGGGGAGGAGAAGAGGAGGGGACGACAGTAGAAGTGAAGGCGGTGCTGAGCAGGACATTGGCGGACAATTATTTTCACAGGGTGGACTGGTGGAGTCAGTTCTTGGGCAAAAAAAGGTTATTAAATACATAATTATATATATAAAATAAAAAATAAAAAAAATTTTGTTATTGAAGATTTTTTTTTATATAATTTATGCAATAGAAAAATAAGATTGTAAAACATCATCATTGCTGCTCATAAGTCAATTGATTAGATCTGATCTGCAGCTGTTGCAAATTTAACTTTGCATGGATTGGATTGGGGTGTCAAAATGAAGATATTATTACGGAAAGAGTTTCGCATGAAAGAATCGTCGGGATTTGTTGATTATTTATTAAGTATTTATTGAGTATTTATAAATAAATACTCATCAAATCAGCAAATATTTAATAAATACTCAACAAATACTTATAAAATTTGTGAGTATACTCAACAGATACTTAGTAAATACTCAACAAATCTAGAAGGTTCTGCCAGTTCGGACTCCGCTCGTAATAATATCTTGTCAAAATGGGTTGAATTTGAATTTGATTTGAACTTGATGTGACCCAAATCTAATTTAACTCAAATCTAATCAGTTTCATAAATGGATCAAAAATATTAAT
Source organism: Dendrobium chrysotoxum (assembly GCA_019925795.1). Lineage (NCBI taxonomy): Eukaryota > Viridiplantae > Streptophyta > Magnoliopsida > Asparagales > Orchidaceae > Dendrobium > Dendrobium chrysotoxum. The sequence continues at coordinate 95,509,685 of CM034305.1, read as the reverse complement.
CTGAATCTAACCCATTAATAACCCAAATGATTCGAATCCCAATCCGTTAACTTATTTTAGTTAAAAAGAATATTTTTATATAACTCTTATCCCGGTGATAAAATGATACAGATATGATATGTTACCAATTTCGCTAGGATTGCTAAGTCACAGTAGCTTTTTGGGGATGGGGCGAACTATATTGCAAAACCCAAGTAGTTACCCACTTGTTTTGATAGGTCAAGTTATTGCCAGGTTCTGAGATCGAATCCTCCCTGAAACACTTGTCTTTCTTAGGAAAAAGAACACATGCAATGCTTGCTATCTTACAAAATATTGATAAAATTTGATAAAAATTTTAATTCTAAACTTAATCAGCAGTGCAAATTTATTTTGATAATATATATATATTGAAAATTGATGTGAGTATTATAAATATTATTTTCACCAAATAAATATAAACCTTTGATTATAAGAAACGCCTACTCATCATAAAAATCTCTAAAAAAATAATAAAAAATAAAAATGAGTAGCCAAATGAAATGCCGCAAGCAGGCAGACCCTGCTAACTTCTACGTACGTTACCTTTCCGTCTACTGCAATATGACTTAACCTACATTTTCCAAACTCTTTCAGAGTCACCCAACCAATCCTCCCCACGCCAATCCATTTCTTACAAGCATCGCCCTCCACCGCCAATGTATAAAAATCACCCCCCACATCCTCACACGATACCTACAAAATGGAGTCTTGGATTCCCGTCGACTCCGACAGCCTCGCCGACGCCTCCTCGCCCGAGAAGAAACTCACCGTAGTCGCCCTCCGCCTCGCCATCCTCGAGAAGGCGGCCTGCGGCGTTGGCGCCCTTGGCTTCATATGGGCCACGGTTGTTCTCTTGGGAGGCTTTGCAATTGCGCTCCAGCGCACGGATTTTTGGTTCGTTACTGTTATATTGCTGGTTGAGGGGGCCCGAATATTCAGTCGGAGTCATGAGCTGGAGTGGCAGCATCAGGCCACGTGGTCATTGGCTGAGGCCGGCACGCTTAGCTTTCGTGCTATTCGGTCATCTTCTCGCAGCGCCGTGCGAGCGTTTCGGTTTCTGTTTGAGACTTCTGGGCCGAGAGGGGCTGTTGTGGGGTCGCCTGTGGGGTTGCCGGTTTCGGTGGATGGGCGTCGGTGGCGATCGCCGGAGGTGAGGTTGGCCTGTTTTTGCTAGTTTTGATAAATACATATAAAAGAATTTTGTGACGTAAAGCCCCTTAAACATAAATGCAAACCTAATGGAACTGTGTGTTTTTTTCGCAGTTGCTGAGTTGTTTTACCAGGAAATCTGATCCACGGAGCTCAGCAAATCGCACCGGGCAATCACGGGAATCACCTCGCCACCCCAACGGCGGCTGGGTGTTCATCTCCAGCAACATAAGTCGCCTACTCTACTGGCTTCAACTAATCTCCGCCACCGCCTGCGTCATCCTCTCCTTAATGCGCCTCGCCCAACAAGACTACGGCGAGGTCTCCGCCGCCGCCGACGAAACAGAAAAGCAAAACCGCGGACCAGCTCTCAACATCTTCTACAGTCTCGCTCTTTCCGAAGCCCTCCTCTTCCTCGCCGAGCGAGCATACTGGGAGTGGAAAGTCAGCCATTGCCTCCTCCTCGAAGAAGCGAACCGGGAGTGCGGCCTCGGGCCGGCCGGGCTGGTTTCGGTTCGCCGGTTCTTCTACGACGCCTATTCCCGCTGTATAAACGGAAGCATTTTTGACGGGATAAAGATGGATATGGTGAGTTTTGGAGAAGAGCTTTTGGTTTCGGGTTCGAGAGACGAGCAGCTGATTGGTGTGAGGATATTGCTGAGGTTTGCGGATAAGGCGATGAGGAGGATTGGGGCGTCGGTGGCGGTGATGGAGAGGTTGGTGGAGATGTTGAATTGGAAGAGTTCGGGGGAGGAGGAGATAAGAACTGCGGCGGCGGTGGTGGTGTCCAAATTGTCTGGGAAGAAACAGAGTGGGATTAGGGTTGCGGGGATCACCGGAGCGATGGAGTCTATTTCGTCTCTATTGGATACCGGAAGTGGCTCTAATGCCACCAGGCTAGAGGAGGTTAGCCGCATCTCCCCCGCTAATATGTATTTTTTAAACTTTTTTATTTAAACTTCATAATTAAAATAAAATATTTATTTGTTTATTTATTTTTCAATCTTTAATGCATAAAAAAAATAAAGTTATGTTTGAACAGTACAATAATAGCTTATTTTTCTTTACAAAATTTCGGATATCATATTTCCTATGCGGAAGCTATTTACCTGTTCGTTTCAAGCAGATTAACGGCCGGCAAGTGACAGCAGATCGGCCGGAAAATAACCAGCACTCCACCTTCAACCTTCTCGGCCTCCTCATCCTAAAGAAGCTTGCAAAAGATCCCGACAACTGCGACAAGATCGGCAAAACCAAAGGCCTCATCCCCAAAATCATCGATTTCACCACCGCCATCAGCCGAAAGATCCGCCACCAAAATCCCATCGCCAGCACCGATCCGGAAATCCAGGCGACAAAACGAGCGCTCCAAGTACTAAAACTGCTCGCCGGTACGACCGGCCGTACTGGCGAGATTCTCCGGCGAGAAATTTCGGAAATCGTATTCACAATCAGCAACATCCGCGAAATCCTTAAGCACGGCGACGATGAGATTTCGAAGTCCCTGCAGACGATCGGAGTCGAGATAATAACATTTTTGGCTATGGATGAGGCCGCGCGGGAGAGTATTGGGGCTACAGGAGGAATGATGAGGGAACTTATGAGGATCTTTTTGGATTGCGCCGGTCCGGCCGTTTCCGCCGGCGGCAACGGAGGTCGGAATCGCCATGTGAGGATGGAGGCAGGAGATGCGTTGGCGATGCTTGTGGTGGAGAGCGAGAGGAATTGTGAGAGAGTTTTGAGGGTTGGAGAGAATGTGGTGGAGCGGCTTGTTGATGCTGCTGGGGATTCTCTAATCGGACTAAAGGCTTCGAGGCTTTTGTCCTACCTATGTGCCTATGGAGAGGTGGCTAATGGTTTCCAAAGAATGAAGGCGGTCATCAAAGCTTTTCCCATGGTCAGTTTTTATTTATTTTTTAACATTTAATAATTATTATTTTTATATTATTTCATATATTAATTTATTATGTATTAATTAAATTTAAAATTTTTTACATAAATATCATATAAATCTTATATATTTACATATCTAATATTTACATTTTCATATTTAATTTTATAACACTTACATCTAAAATATATGAAATATATATTTCACTTTTTATTAATTTATTTAATTTTATAAATTAATCTTCACATATAGGGAGATAAAGATTTATTGTTGTTTATAAAAATTATATTAAAACTATTTTAAATATGATTTAAATATTCAATATTATATAAATATTTTGATATTAGATATATAAATATATAAAAATAGTATGATATTTATGTAAATTCTCCTTAAAATGAACATAATTTTTTCTTCTTACATTCATCTTGATGCTCTCTCATAGGTCCTAAATGCTATGATGATTGGGGAGGCGAAACAACTTGAGGTTTCGATCGGATTTGGCGCGCGGATAGTCAGATTCATGAGCCCAATTGATTTCATGGAAGAACTTGAAAGAGCCAATGTTTCAGAGATTGAGCTCATAAAGCGATTGGTGCATATACTACAAAAATATAATGTTCCATCAATTAGAACTCCAAGCATGAGAAGAAATGTGGTAGACCTATCAATTTGGTTGATGCAATCCAATGAAAAGTACATCAAATTGTTTAATAACTATGGGATGACAAAGGAGCTTCAAAATGTTGCAGAGACAACCGCAGATCTTGAATGTTTTGTAGTGTTTTCTGGTTCTGTTGGGCTCACAAGGCATAGGACGACAATGGCGTTTATGGTTGACACTGCATTGGAGTTGCTACTGGAAGATATAGCAAGTTAGGTTTTATTTGGAACAGCTTTTTTATTGCTTTCTAAAACAGCTTTTTAATATAAAAATTTTGAACTAAAAATTTATTTTAGAAAGCATAAGAAAGCTGTCCCAAACAAAGCCTTAATATGTCTTGCTTTGTATATTCATTAGGAAGTACATATGTAAGTGTAAATTATGGAATATTATACCTATCAAAAGACATTATTTTTGATGCATTATTCATTGATTTTTTTAAAGAAATTTGTAATTTAAATAGTATTATTTGATGTTTCTTAAATTTATGAAATTGTTTAATGGGTTTAATGTGAAAATGTAGTTTCTTAGAGCATTAATGATGACTTTATATGTTAAATGACCTGTTAAGGACATGTGGAGTTGAACCATTCTATCGAAGAACAAAGTTAGAAATAAAATCTTCATATACGTGGATAGGGGTGTCAATATTTGACACGACCTGAAAATCCAACTCGAACCCGACTCCAAAATTCCGGGTTATGGTCAACCCGTTTCGTAAACGGGTCGGGTTCAGATTCTCGGATTCGACCTTTTTGGAAAAACGGGTCAGGTCCGAGTTGACCCGAAAATCTGAAAATGACACGGTACTGACCCAACCCTAACTCCTCTGTACACAAAATCCCGATTCCCACCCACAAGTCGCGTTCGCACTGGCATGCCTGGCCGCCATCCCGTCCGTGCTGGCAGTGGCGCCCCTGCCGTGTCTCTACCACCGCTGGCCTGACCGTGCGCATTAACGACATCTCATTGCCTGCATACCGCTCTGACCGCGGTTTGCCGACTCGCCTTCGCCACCAACTCCCCTCACCGCCTCAACAGCGTCGTTGCCGAAAACTCGTATGCGCCTGTTTTTGAATCAAAATGTGTCTGTGGGTCGGGTCGGGTCAACCTGACAATCCACACGGTTCGGGTCTGGGTTGAAATACCTGACCCGTTTGTAAAAATGGGTCGAATTTGCAAATGGATCAAGTATGTGCTGGGTCAACTAGTGTTGAGTCAATTCAGGGTTGGATCCAAACCCAACCCGTGACTTGATTTTGACAGTCCTATACATGGACAACAATCTCTTCTGTCTCTTAATGTAGAGTATATAAAAATTAATGTTATCTGAACAATATGATCAAAGTACATACTTTACTCAAGCACTTGAATTAAAAATTTTTAGAATCTATTTCATGACCTTTCTTACTCCATTTTTTCAGAAAATTTAAAGTTGAAATGTACATTTTGACGAAATAAATCAAGTGATACAAAAAAATGCATTAAATTGCGTCTAAATGAATATAAATCAAGCACTTAAGAGTATAATTGAAAATTTTATGACATTGCCTGAGATGCCAATGATCTTCAAAATTTTATACACTTATACTCAAAATGAGTTTCAACTAGACCAATCCGAAGAGCCTAAGATTACATGATTTTTATATCATTAAGATATTAAATAACTAAAAAATATTGTTTGATAATAGATCAAGATGGACCATAGAGTGATATGATTTCTGGTGAAAATGAACAAATTATCACCATCCATAAATATATAAATAGACCCAGCTTCTACAAATTTAGGAAGGCTAGGATGATGGCCACAATAAAGATTCTAAAAGAAAGAATTAGTGCTCTGCCTGTCAACAATGCACACTCAACATCGCCTTCAAAATTGACGCCCGTTGTCGACACCAACATCGACGCTTACCGTTGTTAATAGGATAGATGTAATTTGTCAATACAAATGTCAACGCCGACCAATGCCAACAAAAGTCATTGCTTGTTGTTGGCAATAACGCCGACATCCATCATCGCCAACAAGGTTGCTACTCATCGATGATACATACATTGACGCTCATTAATAAAGTCGTCGTCAGCCATCGCGAACAATGTTGATGCATGCCATCACAAGTAAGGTCAGAGCACACCATCAACACCAACACAAACGCCTATCAGCACCAAAGGGGTTATTCTCATTTTTTGCCAATAATAGCGACGCCGGTCATCGCCAACAAAGACGACACACACAGTCGACATTAACGCAATCACCAACAAGATTGTCGCCACCATTTGCTAACAATGTTGACACACATCCCTGATGTCATTTTCACGTATGCCATCAACACCAATACCAGCATATGCAAATGGCAATAAGGTTATCACTAGCCTTTGCGAATAAGGATAACAACCGATGCCAACACCAATGTTCATAGTTGGTAACATCAACAAGATCATTGCACATGGTTGCCAACAACCAAGATGCCCATCGTTGCCAACAAGACACAAATCGTTGACACCAATGATCATGCTCGTTGACATCAATAGGGTCGTCGCCAATAGCGTCGGTCCTCGGTGGAGATGATGGTTGTCGGCGGCAATAGCTGGTGGTTCTCGTTGGCGGTGGTTGCTTGAAAATGGAAGAGAGTTCTCTAGCTCTCTTCTCCTTCCTTCCTCTTCCCTCTCATGTGAAGAATGAGGGTTTTTTTTATAGGTTTTTGGGAGTGACATGCTCTTTAAATATGGAGAAAATCTATGAAAAATTAGCAGTGCTCCATCAAACGGTCCATATTGATTCTTTTAATCATAGATCTTTCATCAAGTATTTAAGTACCTTAATGATGTCAAAATTAAGTGATATTGGGCTAGTTGGATTCGTCTTGTCGAGCTGCCTGATTCGATTATAAGCATGCCACTCAATTAATGCTTTGAAGCTTCCAAGTATACTTTAATCTCTTAATTCGAGCGCTTTTTGACTCAGATTGGCCTGATTTTGGTGTCATTGGATTCTTGTCGAGACGTTCAGTTTGACTACAAGTTTGCCATAATCATAGTTTGGATGATCCCAAATTTAATTTTAAAAGTTTCTGGTTCAAATATGCCTTGAGATTAGTGCTTGATCAAGGTGATTTTTTGATTAAGTACATCCAAATTTTTTCTCTATTTAGTCCTCGAAAGATCATTTTGGATCAATTTTATATCATAGAGAGACCAAATTATTGAAATATGATATTATGGGACTAAATTGACCACACATAAATAGTTGGATGATTCTTTTATGATACATATATAATGATATACAGATACTTCAAAATACATTTTATATTTGTGTCGAATACAAACATGCCTCCGACATGCCTCCATATACTTCCCACAAGCTTAAAGTTATGTCAAGCAAATTTTAAGCAGAATAAAGGATGGACACAACCAAAAACATTCTAACACGCACAATGCGTGTTGGGCACATAAGGGATATTCAAAAAAAATCCACAACATTCTAACACGGGCACGCACGTGCCCCCCCCCCCCTTGCCCCCTCCCTCCGCCTATGGTTTTATGTACATGATTTAGTGTGTGTGGTTGTCTATATATATATGAAAAATAATCAAGTTCAGCAACACAATACTTGTGAGTTTTTTAAAGAGCCCACTCTTATCCCGACTGTTTAAGGCTTCGTTTGGGACAACTTTCTTCTTGTTTTTTAAACCAGCTTTATAGTACTAAAAATTTTTGTACTAAAAATTTATTGCTTTCTAAAGCAGCTTTACAGTACTAAAAAAATTTTGTACTAAAAAGTTTAGAAAAAAAAAAGTTATCCCAAAGGAAGTCTAATTTAAGACTGATGATGAAAATAAAGAATCACATAAGAATACTTTGGGAAACTGAAAAATTATGTGCTTCATTGAGTAAACCACATGCAGCTACAAAAGCATAGGTAACATTAAAAAGACTCATTGTGCACAAAAAACAGCAAATCAAAGCAATGTGGGTAGCCAAGAGCAATTCATAACTCACTATCAATGAACTTTTATGAAGAAAATTGTCGATCAGTTACCAATGTCAAATCAACATCTGAAATCTTACAATAAAGGCTTTGCAAAATAGTTATTGACGCAGAGCCTTCAAAGTTTTACCAAGACCAACAATTTCTTTGCTCATTATTTTCACATATCAACTATGAAATCAAAACCATTGTCAGCTAATCAATGCCGTCTCCTTTGCTTCTATTCTTATGATCACTAAAATTGACTATGACGCCCCACTATTGTAATGGAAGGCTCATACGAACCTAGTGGTTAACGCATTTAATAGGATTGAATGGGAAAAAAGTATAGACTACAACTGGTAAACTAACTCAACCAATCTAAAACCACTTGTGTGCAAATGACCAGAAGTTTGTGGATTTTTCTCCCCTTGTGGTGGCATAGCATCCTCCTTGCAAAGAGAGAAAATACGAGAATAAGAACTACTAAAACTTTGAGAACATACTAATGCAACATCTGTCATACTTTCCTTAACGTGCTAACTATTTACTTGAAACTTTTTCTCTTCTTCCTTTTAGCAATGAACTGAAGTATGGATTATCTTGTAATTCATGGCCACTAATTTGTCCTGGCTAAAAACGTTAAACATTTATAAGTCTCTTTTATGTAATTAAGCATTATCTACGAGGCTCTATGCGAAACCTCTTAAATAAATGAAAGCTAAACTCTTAAACATCGAGGCGCCTTTTGGTGTAATGCTGGAATTTTCGTAAGAAACTCCGTGTTAAGTGTGCTCATCCCGGAGCAATTTTGAGATGGGTGACCTACTGGGAAGTTACATCAACAGGACAAAACCGTATGGCTCTTAGGCCAAAACGGACAATATCTCGATAGTTATGAGTTTGGGCTGTTTCACTCTAGACGCATCTATAAGCACATCAATGCACTTGCAATTAGTTGGGTCCCCATGCTTGAGAAGTGCTATCAAAGTTTTCGCATGGCAAAACTACTTGTAAAACTGCACCAATTCTGTTAAAAAATAAAAAAATTACCTAAAAAAATATAACATGTTTCAGCTATAGTTATCATCTCTAACCATTTACAACTAAATTAAAATATTTGGGACAAGAACTTCCTTTAATGAAACTTGTATCTTTCAGTTTCAACAAATTTTCTAAATAACATGAATAGTTGAGAGGATGATGTGGGCCTCTCTAAACTCAACAAAACAACAGCTTGTGAAGCGTCCTTTGCTAATTGCATTAGAGGGTATGCCAATTAGGGAGCAACATATTGTAATAACAGATTACAGAATCCCTGTTAGACTTAATACTTTGGGTACCAATATGAATTTCTTACCCATTAAGCAAATTCTAAGTTACTGATTTAAGCATAAAACACAGATTCTCCATGGCAAGTTTTTGGTATGCCACACCTTAAAAACATAGCCTGTCAAGCTAACACCACTGTTAAAGGAGGCATCAAACAATTTCCTTGTTTTTCATCTCAATTACTAGCATTATGACTTTTTCTAGTTTAAAGCACGCCATGATTTGAATATCTTGTACTCATCTCATTGCAAAAGCTAAGTTTTCTTGCAATGAAAACCCAAGTCAAAATGGGCAGCTAATGGTAGGAGCATGAAACACTGCCAAACATTCATTCCAAGGCTGAGATTTTTGAATTCGCAATCTTTAAGAAAATAGCCAAACAAATTCAATAAAATAGACAAAATGGCATCCGCCAAGGGCGCAACTTCCTAAGTAATTTGGATTACCCGGTAAATAAAGTTGGATAAAAGAACATACGGCAGACAAAGAAAATATACCGGAGGAACTTAATTATGGTTAAGCAAGTCAAGGTTAAAATATCCAGGGCCATTAAGTTTATGAGTTGAATACATGAATTATCTTCGGTAAACGGGCATGAACATTTTTACATGCTACCGTTATGAATCAAAGAATTAGCTATCAGAATTATTCAAAAATGAATCATGCATAAAGATGTCACAGAAAAGGTGCAAAAAATGGACGGAAAACAGCTCAAAAATCACCCTCAAACATCATAAGGCTAAAAAGCATGCTAACAGCAAGGAACACAGATATTCCTGCTAGAAATCAACAGTCCATATCCAAACATTTAAGTGATCAGTACAAACAGAAACATATTCCCAAAGTAACACAATCCTAATTTTCTACCTCAAAGCATGTCCAAAGCAATCGGCAAAACGAGTTTAGCAGGACTCGAACTGTTCAGGAATTTGGATGCAAGTATAAACAATCACAACATCATATTGTTCTGAGCAAAGATCTTGCCAGTTATCTACATACGAAAATTAAAAAAAAAAAAAAGAATTTCGTTTTGGCTTTCGGAAACAATGATTTCACAGTAATCTCCTATATAAACTAAAAACAATAATTCACAGAACATCTCTATTTGCATTGAAAGTGGCAAGGGAAATAGAATTTCAATAGCCTTAGCAGTCCTACCTTTCAGCGCGGCATCAATGAGCAGCTCCAAAACCATTCATGGGTACGGAGACTGCATCATCCTGCTTAGGCATATTTGTCTCTTCATCTTCATCGGAATCCAACGTGAAATGTGACGTCGAAATATGCTCCATTCTGTGCAACTCCTTATTAATCGGATTGTACCCTCCGATCCCTCGGCCACCACCGCCGCTGCCATTTTTCCCAGCCAAGATCGCATATAACCCAACAGCCACAGTAACGAGGCCGGCTAGGTGGCAGTTGAACTGGAGGGTGGCTATAGCGCTGCTGCGGTGGATGTCAGCATGACCATGGCAGACGACGGTAAAATTGGCGCTGCTGCGACGTCGAAGGACGCATCCATGGGCAACTAAGGACGTGAAGAGAGAGAAAGCCATTTGCAGGAACCAGGAGCCCTGAAGGGCGAGGCCTGCGGCTCGGGCGAGGCGGGGAAAGGGAGATCGAGGGCGGGCGATTGCTAGGAGAGAGGCACCGGCGCAGAGGAGGATAGGGACGAGCAGAAGGTCGAAGTAGCGATTCTCAAGGCCGTCGGGGTCCTTGTTGCTGCGAAGGCGGAAGAGGAGGAATTCCTGTATGAAGGCGGAGAGGGATAGGAAATGAAGGAGGGTGCTGGGGAGGGGAAGTAGATCAGACAGAGAGAGGAGGGAGGAAAGGGCAAAGAGGAGGAAGAAAGCGGCAACGGGGAGGGAGGAGAGAGGGAGCGGGGAGCCGATGGGATCCGCTGAGGAAGAGGCGAGCGCCGAGAGAACGGAGATGAGGACGGAATTGGCGACGGCGACGATGGACAGAAAAGCGGTAAAGACAAAGGGGAGGGATCTGGGTAGGGGGAGAGCAACGGAGAGGGATTCGATGGCCGCGATTATGAGGAAGCCGACGCCGCCTATAGCGTAGGCGAAGAACCCAGCCATGAAAGCCGCTGGATCGATCAGGAAGGGAAGGAAATCGAAAGGGATTAGATTGAATTGACGAAGACAGAGTTTCAAGTTGTGGAGGTAGGAGGGAAGTTTTGTCAAAGGCGGCGGCGTTTCCTTTGAACTTCCCGGCCACCTACAAATGGAGAAGAGCAAATTATTCAAAATAAATAATTAAATAAATATAAAAATATCTCAACCATTCATATATATATATATATATATATATATATATATATATATATATATATATATATAAAAGTTATTAAGAATTTAATAAAAAAATTAATTGATATTTTATGAATATTTTTGAGTTTGAGTGATATTATTATAAATGAAGTTATTTAATAATATTTTTTGAATATGTGAGATTTGAATGTTATAAATGCAATTATCTCTTATAAATAAAACTCCCTCATAAAATTTTAAATAAAAAAATATATTGATATTAAATTTATTCAAAATTTAAATCATATTTATGATTAAATTACACAAATTATTAATTTTATTTATTTATTTCTTAGTTATCCCATTGTTTTTAACAAGACTTTGAATTAACAAAAAAAAAAAAAAAGAGAGAGATACACTTAATAATTTTCATAACTATGTAATCTCATGCACTGCCTAATTGTGATAGTCAATCATCCTTTAATTAACTAAAAATGATCAATTTTTTTAATTCATTATTGAAAAAATTTGTGAATAAACATTCCAAATTAATTCTAAAAGTTTTCACACGCTTTCATATGAATCATTCACTTCTCCTATTCTTGCCTTCTTGATGGTTCCCTCTCCCTTCCGAATTTTTATTAGGTGCAGACTCTGGACATAGCTCTATGTCTAGAGTCAAATAAAATCACGACACTTGGCTTGTACACATGAATATTAATTTCTATTTCATTTTTTTGTTTTTTTCTTGCCAGCACGATCGACCCGGCCCAAAATATTCATGTTCAAATTTAGGGTTTTAAATTGACGCTCTTTTTTTAAATGAAATAACACGAAACTTCTATATTTTTTAAGATTTAAGCTCACAATACAATTTCATAGCTATTGAGAAAGAAGAAATGAGGAAAAGCTGATGAAGATGACGATTGGTTTGGAGGAGGAAAAACCGAAGAAGATGATGCTATGCAAACATCCAGGAAGAGGAAGAGGAATAGTTGAAGTTAAAAGAAGAACATGTTGCAGGAATAATAGTTTTTTTTGTACATTTAGGAAATATATTAGGGGTTCCGAGGGGGCAGTGCACCCTGGCGAGAGTCAACCCATGGTTTGAAGTTCTATTTATTTTTAAAGTTTGTAAGTCATTTGTACTCCATGATTTGCAGTAGTAAAAACGTTGTACTCCGTGATTCTCAATGATGTTTTTATTCATTTTAAAGCTTTATCATATTTTTCACAAATTTGTATTATAGAAACTTTAAAGTTTTCTCAGCTTATTTACCAGCTACTCAAAAATATAATCATAATTGAATAAGGAATAAAACTCACATTGGTACCGACAAGTTCCGAGCATGGTACTGAGCGCTGCAGAGAGGTATCGACCAGTACCAGTACCGACCAGTACTGAGCGGTACCAAGCGTTGATACTTAGCGGTACTGAGTGTTGATACTGAGCGGTACCGAGCATTGGTATTGAGCGGTACTGAGCATTGGTACTGAGAGTTCATCGGTATAAACATTGAATTGATATTAAGGAAAAAATTATGTTCGATACCGCTGTATATCAGTCATATTAATTCAGATGTAAGAAATTTGATTAAGAAATACATAGTTATTTAGGATTGCTTACCGAGTAGTACTGAGTGGTACCGAGGATTGGTACCGAGCAGTACCGAGCATTGATACTGAGAGTTCATCTGTATAAACATTGAATTGATATTAATGGAAAAATTATGTTCGGTACCCCTGTCTACCAGTCATATTAATTCAGATGTAAGTAATAATCATATCGATTCAGATGCAAGAAATCTGATTAAGAAATACATAGTTATTTAGTATATCTTACCGAGCAGTACCGAGTAATACCGGGCAGTACAGAGCAGTACCGAGCATTGGTACTGAGCGATACCTAGCCAATATAACATATACATCTGAATCAATATGATTATTTCTTACATCTGAAGTTCTGTTTGACTGGTACATAGCGGTAGGAAGTGGACTTTATTTAAGAATGCGGTGGTACATAACACATTTTCAATTTAATTAAAATGTCTACTGATGCACGCCAAAATTTCAATATCACATCCAATATAACATATACACAGCAGTACATAGCAAATTTTATTTAAGAATATGGTGTTATATTATCGGTAGTGTTTTTTTTCCAATAGTCATTTGCAATGAAAAAAAACATCAATAAAACAAAGCATCTTCATCTTCCCCCTAAGTGTATAGAAAAAAACTATCAATATACAAATAGTACTTCAAAATTACATATTCCCTAGGTGTACAAAAAAAAAAACCATTATTCCTCGTTTCTTTATCGATTTTTCTTCCAAACCAGTCTTCATCTTTATCGGCTTCTCCTCCTCCTAACAAATCTTCATCTCATCGGCTTTTTCTTATTTAGACCAGTCTTCATCTTCATCGGCTTCTCCTCCAAACAAATCTTCATCTTCACCAGCTTCTCCACCTCCAAACCAATCTTCATTTTCATCTTCACCGGCTTTTCCTCGTTTCTTCTTTCTCAACAGCTATGAAAATATTTTTTGAGCTGAAATCCTAAAAAATGTAGAAGTTTTGAGGTATTTCATTTAAAAAAAAGAGCGCCAACTCAAAACCCTAAATTTGAACATGAATATTTTAGGTAGGGTCGGTCGGGTTGATAAGAAAAAAATAAAAAACGAAATAAAAATTAATATCCATGTGTATAGGCCTAGTGTCGCGATTTTATTTAACTCCGGACGTAGAGCTACGTCCGAAGTCCGCACCTAATAAAATTCCTCCCTTCCGTGAGTTCTTGTATCTTCTATCATTTTTTTAATCCCTAGCAAATCTCTTGCTTTTGGCTTCATTTGAGATAACTTGTTCACTACTTCCTAAATTAAATTTTTAGTACAAAAAAATTTGGAATTAAAAATTTTTGTACTAGAAAATTGCTTTAAAAAGAAATTAAAATATTGTCCCAAACAAAACTTTTATGAGAGGGCTTTATATCATACATTCATACTCCTCTCCACTTCCTTTCTCCAACAAGTTCCCTACTGTCACAGTTTATAATGTGAGGGGCATCCATGGGGAGGAGGGCATTTTAGGAAAAACTCCAATCAGAAAAGGCATGTCGTCTGTACACTTATTGCGGACTGGAACATTCGCGATGGTAGAGAGATATAAAGTAACGTCTTAGCTTTGTATGAAGATTTAGCACTCAAACAGATGAAATATAGGGCTGTAACTTTCATAAGAGACAAGAGTTTTTACGTGGAAACCCTTGAAAAGGAGGAAAAATCATGGGGCATTGCTTAGTCTAAATGAATCCACTAATGTTTGCAGTTGATTACAAATGAGGCCCTTTCTTAGGGAAAAAGCCTTGGCTCGATGTAGCAAATATACATCATATAAAGTGCATTATATAATGGGAGTTGGAAGAATCAATGTTGACATGTTTGTTTGGTTGATAGGACCATAGTCGGCAAATAATATTGGTCAGAGAAAACATAATCGACGGACGACAGAGGTCAGAAAGACCGTAGTCGGGTGACGGTGATCGAAGAGACCATAGTCTAGAGATGGTAGTCGAAGAGACCATGGTCGGCGAGCGATGAAGGTTGGAAAGACCGTAATCGGTGGGCGACGAAGGTCAGAAAGATCGTAGTTGACGATGATGGTCGGAATGACTGTAGTCGGCGGGTGACAGAGTTCAAAAAGACTGTAGTCAGGTGACGATTGTCGAAAGGACCATAGTCAACGAGCGATGGAGGTCAGAAAGACCGTTGTCTGGTGACGGTCAATGGCCGGGTGTGAGTCCGAACTCAGTTGGTGACTGGGCGGAAGTTCGACGACAATTGATACCCGGGCGTAAGTCCAACGACAGTTGGTGGCCGGGCGAAAGTTCGACGACGATCGGCTGTTGAGCGGTGGTTGTGGAAGAGCTTGGTGGCAAGAGAGATCTTAGATTTCTTTTCCTTCTTCCTCTTCTCCTCCCTTCCTTGCTTAGTCCCCTTTTAATGAAAAATGAGGAGTCTATTTATAGTTTTTGGGAGTGGCATGACCACAAAATAAGGAGAAGATCAAGGGCATGTTGGGAGTGGTTCAAATGGATGGCTGATATTAATTCCCTTAATCATGGACCGTTTGTCGAGTATTTGAGTGCCTTAATAATATCGAAATTTTGTAATCTTAGGCTTGTTGGATTCGTCTCGTTGAGATGCTCGATTCAACTATAAGCATATCACATTTGGAAATCATTTGGTCATCCAATTGATGGTTTGAACCTTCCAAATGCGCTTCAGGTCATCGATTTGGACCCATTTGGGCTCGGATTGGGCCGAATTCGGTGTCGTTGAGTTTTTCTTTTCAAGATGTTCAGTTCGAGTATAAGTTTGATGAAATCAGAGTTCAGGTGGTCATGATTTTAATTTTGGAAGTTTCCAACTCAAATTTGCCTCAAGATTCGTGCCTGATTAAGAATAATTTTTGATGATATATCAATTGCCCCATGTTTTCAAATGTCGAAGCTCTAGGAGTCCGAAAATATGTGTCACAACTTATGAGAAATTTTCAATGCAGTTCAAAACTTGAGAAAAACTGGATCATGACTGTAGAGCTCCCGATTAATTCTAGAAGTGTTAAAATTGAGTCCAGCTGTCCGGGCCAAAAATCGGGCCCAAGGAATGGCCTCATTTATAATCAAATGCTACTAGTGAATTCATTTAAACTGGGCAAGGTCCCGTAATTTTTCCCCATTTTTAAGGGTTTTCACGTAAAAACTCTGGTGTCTTATGAATGCTACACCCATACCTTTCATCTGTTTGTGTGCTAAATCTTCGTACAAAGCTAAGATGCTAGATTATATCTCTCCCTACAGCTACAAATATTCTAGTACACAACAACACTATATACAAATTGACGTGACCTATTCTGATCGTATTCCAAAAGCAAGCTGCGTTCGAACTCCACACATAATAATTTCTTGCATTTTAGATTATAGAAATCAAAGTTTGTTCTAATTTTACAGGTGTTAATTGTGTAATGGAGGATTCAAATATTCTCCAATATAGCTATCATAATTTTTTATGATAGTTGTGTTGTTAAGGTCACCAGTGATATTAAATACCTCAAAGAATCTCTATTTGTTATCTCCAAAATTGTAGATGCCTTGCACTTTTTTTAGATATTTTTAATAATGTTAGATTTGATACTAAAAAAATTCATAAAAAAACATTATGCCTCATAATAAAATGTTGTATTTTCATGATTGTATATTTTTAATCTAGCAATCTATAGATATCTTTAAAGAATTGTTGCAATAATTGACTATATTATTGGATTCTACATATTAAGTTTCCTCAATGCTTCTTTGAGATACCATCAAATAAAAATGCACATTAAAATTTCAAAAAAAATATTCTTTATCATTAATATGGGGATCTTTTGCTGCAAAATTATGCTTTTAGATTAAAAGATGTGAGAGCTGAAAATCAGAGATTGATTGATATTTTTTTTCATAAAAGAATACAATTTTTTTTTCACTATTTTTTATTGTTTTTAAAAAAAATGTGATAAAAAATTATTATAAAAAATAATAAGAAAACTATCCGAAACGAAATCTAAAAAATTAATTGAAATGCTCACCAGCTTGAGGGTATTATTTTCGAGAAAATATGCAATCTTTGAGATAAATGAGGCAAAATAACAAAACTGTGCTATTTCAATAGTTCTATTGTATAAAAAAGTCTGATGCAACCCTTTCTCATTATTCAATATTTTAAAATGATTTAATAGTGCACAACGAAAAGAAAAAAAACATTAAATATCATCCTAAATAACCCAAACCTTTAATTAAAAGATGGCTGCAACTTGTTGCAAAAGAGCCAAAGAGACTTCTCCTGCAATCGAGACATGTGATCATTAAGAGAAACACTGAACACAAAATGTACATTCTATCCACTACATTTGTAGTTAAATATATGTGGAAAGCAGCAAGGAAAATAAGTTATAGATGATTTGGTCCAAGCCATCTGGGAGGAGCAGGAGGCTGGGGTTGCCCTGTATTATGCATAGTGTGCCAAGGAAATATAGGATGCACTGGATTTGGAAAATACTGGGGCCTTTGTGATCCATATGCAAGGTGAACAGGAGCCGTTGGATGGTATTGTGATGCATAAATCAAGTGATTATGATGTGGTCCATGACCTGTGTTGGCATAAATGGGTTGGTTTGAATCGCTATGGGATAGATAGCCTGACGAGTCAAATGAAACATGTGGATGAACAACTCCGTTAATGGGTTGTGGTGGGGGGAGGACTGGATATATTATAGGAATAGGCAAATAAGTAGTACATTGGTTCTGATGAGAACCATAACTTGAAGCTCCTGCAGCTATAGCATAGCGTGCCCGCTTTGGAGTGATCTTTTTTATATGAGGCTCACTAGATTCAATGCCAGGAAGTTTCTGCTCGAGATTTTTTGCCAAATTGCTGCTAGGATGATTAATCGGAATGATAGTGTCGACAAGAGGATCAACAGGTACATTAGAAGGAAGTTTCCGCTTTAGAGTCATCGCCATATTGTTGTTGGCAAGATTGGTTGTAGTAATGGTGTCGACATAAGCCTGAGCAGATTCACTATATGCCTGTTTTCTCCTATTGTCATGATTGCTTTTGTTAATGTTATCAACGATTGGCTGAACATAATGAATTGGAAGTTTGTTGTTGGCAATCATGGCTGTTTTGTTGATACGGTTGATTTGAGCATTGAAAGAGAATGATCCAAATAGGAAAGACCTAAGAGCGGATAATTCGATTTGGCCTTGCATGGAACGAGACAGATGCTCGAGTGACTCATGAAGACAATCATAGATCTTGGGCATCTCAAATTTCCCAACTGACCTTGCAAAATTTTGAGAACGATCCACAAAGTCCTCAACCTGAGCGCATATTCAAGAAACGGTATTTCAGGAAGCAGTTGGATGAAGTTTTATAATATCTATGAATATTGATGATAGTCATTTTACACTCATATTGCCGACTTTAGAACCCCACATCTTGGATATCCATGATCCTTCAAAAATGCTGGCACACAGACCAAGCTCCCACAGCTTTTCGACTGATGATAACTGAACAAAATTTAAAATGTAGACGTAAAAATACTGCAAATTTTGAAAAAACAAAGCATAACGGGACAAGATTATGGCATGAATGACCAACCAGAACATAGAAGACAATGCGATAATAGATGTAAATAAAGAGCCGAGCATTTTTTTTATCTTCTTTGGTACCCTTACTAAATAAGGTTTCTCTTCAGATGCCAAAAGTAATTAGCCAAATTTTTACCTTAGCCAGCAGAGCTACGAACAACTCGGCTACAGATTCTTTATTTCTACGTCCAAAGTTCTTGAGCGCAAGAACAACATTGCGCAAGTTCGTGATATCTGTTCCATCTATTGAAGGAAAAAAAAAATCAATAAATAATCCAAGAAACAAAGCAATCCAAATTTTCAAAAGCTTAACACTAGCATACACCATTTATAATAGATAAAGTCCTAAGCTACCTAACTTTATATTAAGCTATGAAAGCAGCTTTAAGAATAGCTGGATTCATGAATCCTCCTCCATTAGGTCATCCTGAGTTATACATGAGATGTGAACTATGTTTACCGAAGAAATTTTGATGGTTCGGTCGGTATCCCCTCCATTAGATCAGATTGAGTTCTAAATGTGGTGTCCTCCGTTTCCTCAAGAATTTTTGCACAACTTCAAGCAATAATTATAGATAATTGCCAATCATACATTCCTCGATTATACAATATTAAACTAAATAAAAAAAAATCATTAGCATAGCTTGCGTTTAAATAATGTCATCATTAATCAACGCTATAACTAAGTTAATAAAAAATTATTAGCCTCCCTAGAGGTCAAACACAACTTTAAGATGTTAGACCACTTCAAGAGATCACAAAGAATTTCGAGTCACCAGACTCCTCAACTCAATATTAATGCTGTAAAACAATTATCAGGGTAGCCTGTTTTAAAATAATCTTCCATCATTACAAATAACACTATTTTTACCGGACAATAAAAGCAAAAACAATAGGACATGGACAGAGACCGGCTTAGTCGAGCATGCGGGAAACTAGGCCATGCCATTTTGATTATATCTTACAAACTATATCGAACCGTATGTTTATTTGGAATACAATAGATATTTCATTATACCACTTATAATACATAACATACATTAAAAGACCCAAACTCCCAGAGCTTGAAATTGGGACACTTGTAAAGAAAACTTGGGAACTAGAATCCCCAAGAAGATTGCACCTAATCATAGCGCGTCAATTGATTGGGCCTTGATTTAGCTTAGCAAAAACATCAACATTAAAAAAGTGAAACACAATCAATTTTTAAATCCAAATACCTATGCTGCCTAACAACCTTAGAGTTGGATCAAGGTTGGCAAAATGCATTTAAAATCAAACAGGATTAATTAATTATTATATTTAAAAAAACAAAAGTTCTCAAAAGAATTGAACCATAATCCAACATTCCAATGCCAAGCTAACACTTAGCCCTCACCCCACTCCCCAAACTACAAACCGACAGACAACAAAACATCAACATACATTTAAAGACCCTAACCCCCAGGATTTATTATGGTAGACATCTCATTACACAGATTCTAATACAATAACATATACTTACAGACACAAACCCCTAGCGAGAGAGTATGGGACATTATTGAAGCAAAACTAGGACTTAGAATATCTCTAGAGACAAGCCGTGCACCTATGATCACAGTCATGTCCATTTATTGGATCTTTATTTGACCTGATAAAGATACCAACCTAGTAAAATGTGCAGGACAATCAAATTTTAAATTCAAATATCTACACCGCCTAGCAACCCGAAATGACTAGTATTTAGCATATTGGAATTGGATCAAGGTTTCTCCCCACTTGGCCTAACCCTAAACCCAAAAGTTCTAGCAAGCATTTTCCCCTTTCAAGCCCTCCTCCAAGATGGCCAGCAACTAGAATCTTCCTTAAAGGTATCGAAGTCACTTTACCTAAGGTGTACATTTAGAGAGGAGATCAAAATTGAATCTAGTAAAACAAATGAATCTTATGGTTAATCATAAAAGAAGAGGCACTCATTTGTACCACCTCTAGATTCCCATCTCACATGCTCGTACTGCAGACTGCCTATAGATTCCAGTCTTACCAAATGGGCGCTATAGCAACCATCTCCATCACCATTGAAGTTTGCTCTATTCCAACGTCACCAGCACAGCAACAAACATTTTCTCTCTACGAATTGTAGTTGCCAACACCACCACCGCAATCAATGTTCCCTCTGTAAACTGCTGCAATAACTAGCCCTTCTCTTGTTGATACTATTCTTTTCAAGACAAGATTGGCAAGCCTATGCTCCTCTCTCCTTGATTTCCCAGCCAAAAGAGCTATCATCATCAACATCAACTGTTTCCCATCAACAGTGATCTCAACGCCTTAACACCCCTCAAAGGAATCAGGTCGGGTGATTAAAACTGTGGGGTTGAATGGAGTCGAATTCAAATCAAAATCAAAACCATCTCAATCCAATGATAATCCTGACCAAATACCAAGAGTTCAATTAATTCAGATGGCATCATTTGACACAACAGCCTAATCAAATCAAGCTTGATCTCATAACTACTAATGGCAAGCATATTAGACAGCAAGCACATTATAAGGTTCAGTCAAGGCCAACAAACTAAAAATGGAATCCTACAATTGATTATGATTTACCAATTTTATGCGTTAAGCATTACCACATGTAAGTTCCAAACTATCATCACCATTTGGCAAACTAATTCAAAGTCAAAAGGGTAGATCCAAAAGAAAAAAATAAAAACCTTGAATAGAAGTTCAAAGAAGTGGAAATATTGTATTCACCCATTAATACAACACAGGACATACATGTAATGTAGAAACTCCATGCAATCTAGTATCAAGGTACCATCTTATTTAGAAATTCCATGCTTCAAAATGATTTGGCTGTGAATGGTTTAGATGGTATATGCTCAGTTCACCATTAGGGTTGATTCTACCATTACATGCTATTCAACCTTTAATGACTAGCTCATATCTAGAGCCACTTTTCTAGAGCATATCAGGTCGTCTTTGGGAAGTTCTAGATAGACCAGTTTCCTTGTGACCCTGGCTAATTCGAGTGTAGATTATTTTTTGCATGGGTGCATAACCAACTCTTTTTTATTTAATTTTATTAGTCAAATCAAGGATCATTTCAGCACATTATTTTGTATATTCAGTAGAACTAACCACCTGCAACAAGTTTTGCCACCACAGAACTATGGCTCATAATTCATCATAGTTGACCTCAAAAGTATGATATAGAATTTAGCATTGAGATGAGCGACTATTTTGTAGTCCCAAGAGGGCTCGTAGCTGTAGGCCTGTGTCATCACTCGTTCCGGAGCCCTTTTGTGCCACTTGATTTACAACAAAAATGATGAAAACAAGCATGAATTTTTTATGTGCATCGTGAATTGAATAAGTGCACAACGCAAATGCACTGAAAGGCATCCATGTCATAAAATATTGTTAAAATTTGCCAAAATTGAATAGCTAGCATGTGCTTCGATCAATGCATTATATCAAAATTTAAAAATAAGAATGTTGCATAGGCTAAAATAAAATGAACTTGGATTTTTCTCAGACCAAAAAGCATGCAAGTGATATGTGAAGACACATTAAAAAACATGCACGTCATATCAAGTCATTAAAATTACTTTTGCCCGCAGGTGCTTCGACAAACATGCTAAATGCTCAAGCCTAAAGACTGAGAAGGCTGTGCATACCATAAATAAGTTGAAATTAAATTTACTTCGTTCTTAGAATCGTGAATTGCTTCCAAAAAAGCAGGCAATCATTTTAAAACTTCACACACTCATTCTTTTAAAATTAAATTTATCAACATAAATGCACAATGCTCTTGAGCAGGCTTAGGGCAAGGTTGTAAATCTCACATTTCAAATTTTATTCCCCTTCTCATAAGGACTAGAGTTAACAAGACTTATGCAGCCTTGACAAGCATCTTTACAACAAGTGTTTAAATGAAATTGAATGATTAGCATGTGATGAACCCAAACCTCTGTTGGCAAGCGAGCATGATTCATTATGTTCAAAATAACAATGTGCAATTATCAAAATACCCCTATAATGGACATAATCATCGAAAAGCTCAACCAGATGGATCCATTTTAAAATTCAAGCTTTCAAATCTCAGATACAAATAATGCTAATGGTCGTACCCAATAATGATTGTGTTAAAAGCATATCTCAACGATTGGGGACTTCTTAAAATGACCTTAAATCTCAAAGCAAATTATTATAAGGCCTAAATTTCTAATATATATATATATATATATATGAAAATTTAAAAACAATTATAAATCATAAAAATATTTCAAGTAATATTTATCACCTAAAATTTGTTGACCCCTACAACAAAAACACGCGAAAGGTGTGAAACTGGATAGAGGGAACTTAATTAATTTATTCGGATAATTAGTTACTTAATCAAGAATCTATTTGGATAATTAGTTACTTAATTAATTTATATTAAGAAATATTATATCTAATATTTACATAATAAATATTAAATACAACCATTTAAAAGAAAAATACATTTTTCTTTACCTGCACTTTCTGGATATTACAAATCATCCCTCCTTAATAGAATTTCATCACCGAAATTCATTTTCATATTTCTTCAAATAATTGAGGAAACTTTTGTCTCAAATCGGCCTCTTTTTCCCAAGTAGCATTCTTTATGGATCTATGCTTCCATTTTGCTTTTACAAAAGGAATCTTTTTGCTTCTCAATTTTCAAAAATCCTTATCCAATATTATTTCTAGTTCTTCCATATACGTCAAATCTTTATGAAGTTCAATGTCATTTAGAGAAACCTTTTGACTTTCATGTTTAACCCATTTTCTGAGCATTGATACATGAAAAACATTATGTATGTCAAACATATCTGGTAGAGCCAAGTTGTAAGCTACTTGTCCCCTTCTTTCGAAAATCTCAAATGGACCAATATATATAGTACTGAGTTTTAATTTACAGCTCTATCAAGGTATGCTCCCCAGCTTATCAGTACTTCCGAGGAAAAGTGTTACAGATTTTTAAAAGGATTGAGGGATTCATTGAGACAGCCATTAATTCCTCTTCACATAAAATATTTCGTTGAATTAGTGGAAAGTGCCAAACTGTTAGAGAATGATATATAAGTGGTTAAACAGAAATGGGAGACTGAAGGTAGAAAGAGACTAGTGATCACAGGGGTGGATCATCCAAAAGGGAGAAAGTCCACCAAAGTCAACAACAACAATCTCTTAGATTTCCTACATTACCAGTTTGTGCAAATTGTTGAAAATCTCAACCAAAAAAATGTTTGATGAACTCAGGGAAATGTTACTGGTGTGGGGAATCAGGACATGTTAAGAGAAACTGTCCAAAGAATGTTCAAGGGGCGAAGAATTCAGAGGTAGTCAGAGGATAGATCAGTACAAAGGTACTAGGCAACAATTTAATCAACCTACTTTAAAAATAAAAGGAGAAACCTCAGGTGAAGCAGCCAGATCAGCACCAGCTCGAGTATTTGCCTTAACTTCTCAAGGGGCCAAAGAATCTTCTGAGGTGGTAACAGGTACTTTGAATATCTCAGATTTACATGCTAGAGTACTTTTTGATTCTGCTGAGTCGTATTCTTTTGTATCTGAGATATTTTATAAGAATTTGCATGTGAAACCTATCAAATTTACTCATGGATTAAGTGTTAGATTACCTGCGGGTAATTATCTAAATGCCAGTACATTATGTTCAGTTGATTTTATGATAACTGGTAGAAAATTTCAAGTAGAATTGATAGTGCTTCCATTGATAAAATTTGATATAATTTTGGGAATGGATTAGTTGGTCAATATTTTGCCACCAAAGAATGTTGGAAGAAAAAGATCAGGTTTGATTTGCCTGGGGAAGAAGTATTTTACTTTCACTGTGAAAGAGGGGTAGTATCATCATTAATTACTGTTAGTCAGGTGCATAAAAGTCTAAAAGCGGGTGAATTGATTTTCTCAGCAAAGTTAGAGGCAAATAAAGAGAAAGGTGATGATATAAATTTCATTCCTGTAGTGAATGCATTTGTAGAGGTATTCTCAGGGGAATGGAAGGATTTACATCCAGAAAGAGAGGTGAAATTTTCAATAAATCTTCAACCTGGAACAAATCCCATCATGGAATATTCTTACGGAATGGCAGCAAAGGAATTGCAAGAATTGAAAAGTCAGTTGGCTGAACTGATTGAAAAGAGTGCACCAGTGTTATTTGTTAAAAAGAATGATGGCTCAATGCGACTCTGCATTGATTACAGAGAATTAAATAAGGTGACTATAAAAAAAACAAGTACCCTCTTCCAAGAATTGATGATCTATTTGATCAATTAGCATGTGTTGATGTATTCTCCAGTATTGATTTGAGATCGGGTTATGACAAGGCGATGGTGAAAGAATGTGATGTTAAGAAGACTGCTTTTGACACCAGATATGGGCACTATGAATTTTTTATTATGCCATTCGGTCTTATCAATGCCCCATGCAGTGTTCATGGATATGATGAATAGAATTTTCAGACCTTATTTGGATCAATTTGTAATTGTGTTTATTGATGACATATTGATCTATTCTAAGAATGATAAGGATCAGACAGATTAATTGAAGGTTGTGCTTGAACTACTACGACAACATAAATTATTTGCTAAATATTCTAAATGTGAATTTTAACTAAAAAAAAAAATTCATTCCTGAGACACATCATCAATGGAGAAGGAATATTTGTGAGTCAAGAAAAAAATTATCCAACTCATGATCTAGAATTGGCTGCAGTGGTATTTGCTTTGAAAATTTGGAGATACTACTTGTATGGAGTGAGATGTGAAATTTTTACATATCACAAGAGCTTGAAATATATTTTTACTCTGAAGGAATTAAATCTAAGACATAGAAGATGGTTAGAATTAATAAAGGATTATGATCTCGACATCCAGTACTGTCCAGGTAAAACTAATGTAGTAGCCGATGTATTGAGCAGAAAGTCCATAACACAGTTGAATTGTATGTTGACTATAGAAGAAGGGTTGATGAAATAGAAGCCTTACAATTGGAAGTCAGAGTGCAAGGAGATCAAGATTCAATTAACCTTAATCAGATGTCAATTCATCCTTCTTTAAAAGAAAGAATCACTGAAGCTCAGAAGACTAGTACTGAATATCAGAAGATTATGGAGCAAGGACAATCAGGAACAAGAAAGGATATCAGCATTGCTGATCAAAGAAGAGTCATGAGCAATGGGCATTTATGGATACCAAAGGAATCAAATCTTGTTTAAGAGATTCTATTTGAAGTATATAATTCAGGTTATTCAATCCATCCTGAAAGCACAAAGAAGTATAAAGATTTAAAGACTTTGTTTTGGTGGCCAGGAATGAAAGGGATGTGGCAGATTATGTGACTTAATGTGAAAAATGTCAAATTGTTAAAGCTGAGCACCAGAAACCTAGTGGAATGTTGCAATCATTATCAATTCCAGAATAGAAGTGGGAAGAAAAGCAATGGATTTTGTTACAGGATTTTTCGATCAAGACAAGGGCATGATTGTATATGGGTTGTGATTGATAGGTTAACAAAATCAATACATTTTCTTCCTATTCGTCAAACTAATACAGTGGAGAAATTACCCAAGTTATTTGTGAAGGAAATCATCCGATTGCATGGAATTCCTAAGGCTATTGTATCTGAGGTGTAGTTTGTAAGTCCCTTACACTTCGTTAGATTTAGATTCGAGGCACTACCTCTCAGTAGTCCTCACCTTAGTTTTATGATTCGAGGTAGTTGTTAATTTCAATCACCATATAAGCCCTCACCTTCTGGGCATTTCCTCCAACTCGTATTATTGGAATATAGGCCCCAACATTTTAAATGAAAATGTCAACTTAAACAAATATTAGATTCTATATAGGATAGTTTTAAGTACCTCTGAGTTTTCCCCTCAGAATCATGTATTGCTTTTTCTCCCCTTGGCTCTCACTCCAAGAACTCCAATCAAAGTTGATCTTCTCATCCTTTAAAATTTCTAAAGACAAAAACACTTTAAATAAGAATTTTATGGATTTTAAAATCAAAACTTTAGCCAATATTTGGATGAATTTTAAAAGAAAGAAAACCACTAGTTTATTCAAAAGTTTTCTCAAGTACCAAATGCTTGAGATGTAATTAACCAAGCGGCAAGCCCCTATGGTTAATTACAATTTTGAATTTTTTCTTTACCTCGCCTAAATCTGTTGTTTTGTAAGTTTTTCCACCACGTAAGAGCATGACCAGTGAGTTTTAAACTTGCAAATTTCACTTTTCTGTTTTCTGGAATTTCTTTCCAATCAAAGAATTGATCCATTTTTTCTATCCATTCAAGGAATAGATCAGTTTGTAATTTCGCCTCAAAATTGTGAAATCTATTTTAATCCCATGATCCCAATTTTGTTGTCGCCTATTTTGATTTCTAGGAGCCTCTTCTTCACTCTCAGAAGTTTGAACATTAGGATTTGCATTAGCATTGTTCACATTCAGATTTGCCATGATATTAGCCATGTTATTAATTTGTTGTTATAAGTTTGCTAATTGATCCATCATTTGTTGCCAATCTCCCCCTTGGTTATTTTGATTAGCCATAGATTTTAAGATGTGAAAAGACAACTCACACACTTCCCTAGAATATGCTAACCTAGGGCTCTGATACCGAAATTGATGTATGCAACTTGAAGTAAAATACTAAGAGAGGAAGCAAATATGAAAAGAGAAACAAGACTTACTTTAGAAATTTAAGACACCACTTTGGAGAACAAAATAGACTAGTTAAAACGACTCAATTCAATTTAGAAAAACCAACATCCAACAAACCTAAACAAAAGAAAGTTAGCAAAAGAAACAAAATAAAACCAAACAACGCTATCCTCAGAACATCCGATAAGCGGACTCCTCACATGTAACGAAAGTAGAAATATATTTAAAAATAATGCTTAGGCATGCAAACCGAGGGTCCACCACTGCAAAAGGGTCCAACGTCCTACCAAACGCCTCCAGCAAATGCCTCCAAAACAGCCAACAAATCTTACCAACGGAGCCAGAAGAAAGATACAAGTGGAGTGGAACTTGCGTAGAGAAGAAAGATGTTAGAAGCCCGAGAAGAAAGAGGAGAAGCTCGCAAGCTTTCCTAGAGGAGAAGGAGAATGGAACAAGCTCTCAAGCTTTTTCAAAGAAGAAACCCTCAGGTTTTTAGCAACTTTGCTCACAATTTTTCAACACCCATTTCCTCCCAAAACATCTCCATTTTATAGGCAAAAGAGGGGAACCAAACAGCCATAACACCTCCAACCAAACCAATTAGATTTAGGGAAATGAAAGGCCAACAGCCACAACACAGCAGCCCCCAAATCAGCACAGGAAATAGAGCACCAAAGCCACAGAAAACCCAACCACAGCCACGGGAAAGCAGCCAGGCAAGGGACCCGAAGAGCCAACACATAAAACAGGAAAAGGGGGACCACGGGAAAAGCCACCAGGGAGCAAACCGAAGAGCCAACACCACAAGGGGGGCGGAACCAGCAGCAGAACCCCAAACGCCACCCAGAAAACACCAACAGACCAAGGAAACCAAAAAGACAAAAGGGAGAGGAAAGGGCAAGTTCCACCCACCAAAATGTGCTCACCTCACTACCAATTAAAGACTAAACATCAGCTCATAATGAGCTAACCCACAACTTGAACAATGAGCTGGCAACACTAGAAATCCAACAACCAAAGCCCAAACCGCAAACAGCCAAGGCCCACCCAAAAACAGCAAACAGCCCAAAGGACAAGATGGACCCCAAAGCCAGCAAACCCAAGACATGCAAAACCCAAGCATTTTCCTACCATGATCATAAGATGCCTTCCATCATTGGATAGCTTAAAAAAACATAAAACAAAATATAAAACACAACTAATATTGTTCAAATTACATCAAAACCAAATAATGCAAAAATCTAAATGCATCAAGATGTCGATGCTATGAAGATGCATCAACATCAAACACAACCTACGCATCTGACAACAAGCCTTAAGGCAGGCACTTGCAACAAAAAGAAGTAGCTCGAACCAGTCGCTCCCACAAATCACGACCATGGGAAAAAAACACGTAGGAGATGCTAGAAGATGCACAAGACAACCTATTGCAAGAGGAAAGATCGCATGAGACAACCACGTTAGAAGTGCATGCGAGAGATGGTCGCAAGAATGGGATCATGGCCAGATAGCTGTACTCAAATTATTTACCCATGGGAGTGAAAACGCTCACCAGTGCAAGCACAAAGACACATGACCGCTTCTAGTGCCTCATCGTGAGAACCATGAAAAGAACTTGGATGGTAGATATAAATGTTTTTTTTTTTGATGGCTACTTGCTCTAATTGTTTTTTATCATGTCTTTGAGTAGGGTTTCCATCCGAAATATCATCACATAAATTCTATCATTTCAATTTCCCTTTAAGATTTATGTGCTCATTTACCATGGTTATTGATTCATGGATTTTTTATGACCTTTTTTTTCATGTTCTCCTAAGAGCCTTTCGCGAATGTGTCAATATTACTTGGTAGAGCTTCAATTTGTTTTGAAATAGAGTTGGTTGG
Source organism: Dendrobium chrysotoxum (assembly GCA_019925795.1). Lineage (NCBI taxonomy): Eukaryota > Viridiplantae > Streptophyta > Magnoliopsida > Asparagales > Orchidaceae > Dendrobium > Dendrobium chrysotoxum. The sequence continues at coordinate 95,480,624 of CM034305.1, read as the reverse complement.
CGACTTGTTGGTTGGACATATATTGCTATCTGCTAACATATATTTTCGCATCGAACCCGATTCAGCCAGGATCGAGCCGATTCGAGCCCGACAGGGCTCAATCACGCTCGATCAACTCAATCAAGCATAGTCGAACCAAAATTAACCCAAATCGGACCCGAATTTAATCGAATTAAAATCAAATCGATAGAATTGACCCAAAATTGGTTCAAATCAAACCCAATCGAGCCTCGCTGAACCAAATTCGACACAAATCATTGCCGATTCAAACCCAATTTCACGAAATTGGCTCGATCAAACCCAAACCAACCCAAATCGGTTTATGTCGAGTCCGAATTGGGCTTAATTTCGGCCCAATCCCCAAAATTGGGTTCATTTGACTTTCCCAAATCAATCAATTGCATCCAACGATTGAAATTCTCTTGGAAATTACGGGTTGCGCTGCTGTGTGTGGTCAGATTACGTGATCGCCTCGATTTGAAGAGCATTTGCACAGCTTTGGTAGAGATTGTGCAGCAAGCCTCGTATCCCGTATAGAGCAGGAGGCGGAGGGGAGGTTCATTCGAACCTCATCTGCTGTGTGCGTCCATACCAAGCGATAGGGAGAGGGTTTTGGCTTCCTACTGCTTGTGCGCGTCCTAGACCGAGAGGAGGAAGAGGCCGCGGCCTTTGCGTGCGATCCTCCCAGTCAAGCGGAACAGAGGAGTCGGAGGGAGAGATCATGCGAAGAAGCCTCTTCATGCATACTCAAAGCCGGAGCCAGGCGTGAGGGAGGTCGGCTAGGGCTTCTTCCTACATGTCCTACATTCGTCCAAACTCACACTGACAGTATTTTTGTATACCTAGACTGAACCCAGTGGTCTAGATGAGCTTGTCTTGCGACCAGAGAGTGAGAAGAAGAGTCAGGGTAGCTCGAGCGGGCTTCTTCTCATAAACTGAGAAGAAAATCTGCTGTAGACTTCCATTCCTGTGATTAAGGAAAGTTCGGGAGTTTCCTTCTTTCTCCCAAAATAGTCCCGACAAGCTCATGGTAGCAATATCAGCAACCAGACGCAGCCCAAGCAGCGAAGACAACAGTTTGGAGCATCTTGGAAGCAAATCCACCTTCCGGAGGAGCTTGGATGATAGATCTGTCTTCCGGAGGAGCTTGGACAGCAGCTCACAGCCTCCATTCATCCACTTTCTCGACTTTTGACAAGGCGAGTAGATAGTAGCTGCGCCGTGAAAACCCGACGAGGTAAATCTCTCAAAAACTTAGGAAATCCCGAGGTCTCCAAACTATTGGTTGTATGTTTGCCGCCCCAAAGCCTTAGGTTCCATAGAAATCTTTGCAATTAATTTCCAAACCCAAGAAAATCCCTATGTTGGCTATCCCTTTAGCGAATTCATGAAAATCCGGTGATTTTCATCAAATCGCTCTCGTGTGAGAGCCAAAAGAGGACATTGTTACGCATAGGGGTGTTGGATTGGTATCCGACGCCTCTCCAATGCATGTATTTGCACTCATTTTGAGTCCAATGCCATCACCTACAACAAAACCCCTAAGTTTAGGAGATTTTATTTGATGATAAGTCAAATGTCATGGTGTAGTTTCTCTCCAGTATTGCATGCTATGTTCTATCTCTTAGATGTGTGTTATGACAATTAACGCATCAATATAGGAGCTCGCTTTCAATAAAACTTGCGAATTCCCAATGATTTTGTTAAATATCCGAAATGCATTTGATTGATCGAGAGATAAAAGAAGTTGTATGATTTGTCACATGAATCTCCAAGGGTTCATTTTGTGCAAATCCTAGAACAATTAGAATTAATCAAACTCATCTTGGGTGCTTCATAAAGCTCATGAGGATGAGATGCATCCAACAAATATTCCTCTCGTAATATTTTGGAGTCTTCCCAAAGCTCCAAATATTCCATACATGAATCTTTGGATCTTAGAACAAAATTATAAAACCTTTCATTCCATTTGTTGGGACACAAAACCAATAAATGGTATCCTTGTTGCTTTCCAATCTCACATGGAGGTTTTCCAAATAATCTCTAAAGAGCCCAAAGAAAGCACAAGCAATTCCAGGGCCAAAATCCTAGATTCTTTTTATCTTGTTTGTTGACATAAAACAAACAAACATTCACCTCCCCATCTCTTCAGGCATAACCTTTTTTGGAGCCTCCTCAAGGTTCCGAATGTGGTTTTATATGATCCTTTGGATCTTAAAAACAAATTCTAAGTCATTCATCCTTTGTTGTTTATTGAAACAAAAAGTCAACAAACAATCATCTGCACATCCCTCTCATGCATGATATTTGGAGCCTCCTCAAGGCTCTAAATGTTTCATTGCATGACTCCTAGCATGTCTTAGGAGTTACCACAAACCTTCCTCATGTCTTGTATTATGGATTTCTCCAAAGTCCTAAGCACGTCAAGTTGCAAGTTCTTGAACTTAGAATCAAACTCTAAGTTTCTCTTATCCCATTTGTTGGAGCAAGAAACCAACAAATGGACTTCCCCCTCATTTGCCTAGGTTCAAATTAGGCAAATGCAAGTCCCTCTTTGAACACCTAAAGTTCAAAGGATTTCCCTCTATGTTGTAACCTCTAGGTTGCATCTTCTTTTCTCCTTCTATGACTCAAAAATTATAGAAAATCTCTCCATTCACTTAGCATAAATTAAGTGAGTGTGTATCTCTCTCTTTGAACACCAAATGCTCAAAGAAATCTCTCCAATTTGCAACCTATAAGTTGCATATTGTTTTCCTTATTTACCCAACACTCAATTGGATAAATAATCATGTTCCATTGAACACAAAATTCAATGAATCATCCTCCAACTTGCAACCCATAAGTTGCATGTTGTTTCTCCCCTCCTACAACTTTAGGAAAAGCTTTTCTTTCACCTAACTCAAGTTAGGTGAATGAGCACCTCTTTCATTGAACACCTAAAAGTTAAAGGAGATCTTCCATAGTTTGCAACTCCTAAGTTGCACTTCCTCTCTTCCATTCCTCCAACTTCCATCCCTCCAACCCAAGTTGGAGGAATGACACTGTCACTGATAAACCTTCCATGTTGGACGTATCCCTCTTAGACCCAAACTATAAGTAGGCTCTTTCACTTACCATAACAAATGATCTGTCCTCATGACTTTTAAAATACTTAACATTTAGATGTCCTTCTAGGAGATATCCATCTATTGAAATTCATCATACTCTATTTGGTGAGTTTCACAAAGACCTAAGTATAGCCCTTAGGCATGTTCACCTTACACTATTAGGTGAATATTTATCTCTTATCCAAATACTAAGAGAACTCTAAAAATCTCTAACATTGGCTAAGCTTTCTTCAATACAATGATCATCATTCCACCCCAAAAGGTGGAATGTTGGTATCATTGTATCTTAGGACTTCATAAGTAGCTGATGCAGGACTACAATGCGATGTAATGTTTAAATAAGATATTGCATGTTTTTAAGAGCATAACAATTAGTATTACAATTTAATCAAACGACAAAATAAAATATAAGGGTCACCGTCGTTTAGGCCAAATTACATGAAAGATTTGAACTATCACAAGTAATAGGAAATTCAAGACATGAGATTTAGTAGATGTTCAACAAAGATCCCTTCTCTAATAATGAGAATAGCACATAGGAAAATCAACTCAAATCCTACATTTACTAAGCTTTAGCATTTAAGCGGAGCTTGATCCTTTGCGACTCCCTCATCACCTACAAGGTTAGTGAGTAAAAGATAATTGAGTAAGGAGTAGAAGTTCACCCTTATTGTGAACCGGGATAGATGCGCCACTAGACTTTACCCAATTGTTCGAGAATAGCGTCGTCGAGGCTATCAGGATGCGATCGATGTAATCTTTAACGGTATGCGGAGAGGTAGCCGGAGTGGGGGAGGAGGGTGGTCGGCTGGTGATGATCCAACGTCCCTTTGGTCTTTGCTCGTCAATCACGTCAACTAAGGTGTCTTGGATGCGGTCGATGTAATCTTCAACGGTATTGTCGAAGTCAAAACCCACATCAAAGAAAGGCGATTGGAGGATGTCGATTTGATCTCGATAGTCATCCACAAATCCGTAGTTCCATTCGGGATCCGCCATACATAGTGACTTGAGAGGAGAAGAGTTGTTGTGGATGCTTCTTTGTTGTCCTTGATGATTCTCCTCTAGAGAACAATGTTTCCCTTTGAAAATCAAGTGGAGAAAGGAGGGTGGGAATGGCCGACCAAGGTAGGGGTTTGGGAGAGAAGTTGGTTCAGATTTTGGAGAAGTAAGATTAGGGTTAGGAGAGGACAAGACTTCCAAAATCTGAAGTTATTTTCAGATCTAGTTTTGGAGGGGCATTGGGGTTTAGAAATTTGAATTTAATTCCTAAAGGGGTTTAGGAATTAATGGAAAGGGAAGGGGATTGGAGAGAGAGAGAGAGGGGGGGGGGGATAGGGAGAGAGGCCGACATCATTAAAGGGGTGGGAGGGGATTTGGGGAGAGAGATTTGGGTTTCCAATTTCAGATTTAGGGATTAGGAAAGGTTTAATTAGATCCTATTTAATTTAAAATCAAATAGGGTCTAATTTTGGAAACTTTCCATAAATAGATTCATGGAATTTAGGAAAGATTTGAAATTCAAATTAAGTGGAGTTTGAATTCAAATCTATCTCAAATAATTGAAACCTAAAATTGGAAATAGGAATTTGGAGGGAGTAATGGGCTAGGGGCGGCGGCTAGCTAGGGTTTGGGTAGGGAATCCGGCGGCTAGACATGAGGTAGGTGGTGTTTTGGGGTGGGATGCCGAGCAAGTTGGGAAGGTAGTGGGGGTGGTGGTTGTGTGGTGGTCGGCGGGTTGAAGGGGAGGTGGAGGGGTTTGAACCGTGGGGAAGTGGTGGAGGGCAGAAGGGGCCAGCGGTGGAGGTGGAAGATGATAGGAAAAACCAAGAGTGTCCAAAGGCCACTGTTGGGTACTACGCTTGCCTCTCCTAGGCTCTTCCACAATACTCTCAAGCTCTCAAACAAGAAAACACCAATGCAGGAAATTTTCTTTTAATCATTCATTAACATCAAAAGAGAACAATAGGGTTATTTATAGCCTCATACAAAAGGATTCAAATGTAAAATACGATAATGCCCTCTTGGGCTTATATAAGACCTCCCTTAAGTAAGGGTAACATCGGAAATAAAAACTAATAAAGCAAATAACAAACAAATACATAATAATACTAAAAAATACAAAGACTCAATCGTGACCGTAGATCGATTGCCACGTCGCTGATAAACCTTCTATGCTCTGATGTTTGATCTGATGTCCCCATCAGTAGCATTCTTTCCTCAAAGCAAGGGTGACTACTTTATGGGTTCTTCATAACCATCATAAGTATAAAACATCTAAAAGCCAAATAAAATCTTTAAATCACAAACAACTTGAAGAAAAACCACCATTGGATTAAAGTTAAATACCTCGAATCCTCAGTAAAACAAAACACCTTTGATAATGTGGCATGCCACACAAGCCACATATATTTAGGTGCACAGCCCCTAGGCATGATAGGATTAGAATTTTTCTTTTTTTGCACATATGTTTGATGTTGTGGTGTGATATCTATTGGATTGTCTGCATTGTGGGCACTTGCTCATAAGTGGATAGTGTAGAAATATATATATATATATATATATATATATATATATATATATATATATATACTAACAGGTGCTGCTTAAACGCCCCAAGAAATGTTGCCAATAGGGCAGAAGCAGGGGCTTGACACGTTGACGTATATTTTCACATCGACTATGCCCGGATCGAGCTGATTCGAGCCCGATTGGGCTCGATCGCACTCGATCGACTAAATCGGGCGTCAAATAACCTAAATCGAACCCTAATTTGTTAAAATTAAATTTAATTTCATCGAATTAAAGTTAAATTGATCCAAATCAAACCTAATCGAACCTTGTCGAACCAAATTTGAGGCAATTCAACTCCGATTCAAGTTTAATTTCACAAAATTAACTTGATCGGACCCAAACCGGCCCAAATCAATTTGAGTTGAGTCCAATTCGGGTTTAATTTCAGCCCTAATTGATCAATTTGTGTTAAATTGAATTCCCAAATCTAAAAATTGAAATCTAGGGCTCATATTTCATCTCTAATCCCACTCAATCTTATGTCAAATCCTGCAGAAAATCCACTTGAGTGAAATTTTCTTCATTTCGCGCAACTACGAGGCGGGATTGGAGCATGTTGGGCGGCACACCTGCTCTGTGCATGCGTCTCCAGGCGAACAAAAGAGCGGACAAGAAAAAAAGGGGGCATTTGCCACTTGCTGTGGTCTGTCCGAACTAGAGCGCGAGAGAGAGAGGAGAGGCGAGGGATTTCGGGATCTCTCGCTTCGCGTCCGTGCTCTCCAGGTCAACCGACCCCATCCAGATCTTCCAACGTCTCCAGGGCGTCCGTCCCTTCTGACCGCCGACCTCATTGAGAGCCCGATCAGGTCCAGCCGACAACTTCTGCAGACCGCCAAGACTTCTAGACTACTGAATCCTTCTGCACTCGTGTCCGAGCCAAGCCGAACCCGGGAGTCGAGCGTCTAAGGCGATTTTCTGGTTGGTCTCGCTTCTTTCTTTGACTATCTGAAGCTTTTGAAGCCATAATCTAAGAGAGTAGTTGTTGTAGTTTGCCTCATCAAGTGGAATTAGTAGCTATGAAGCGCTTTGGACAGCAAATCTGTCTTCTGGAGGAGTTTGGACAGCAACGACAACATCCGGAGTGGCCAGGATAACAACAACGACGTTCCAGACAGCAATTCGGAGACTTTGGAGTGTCTTGGACAGCAAAGAAGATTTTCGGAGGAGCTTGGACAGCAATCTTCTTCCTCAATTTTGCCTTTTGACTAGGCGAGTGGAACATGGTTAGCACCGTCACAACCCGACAAGGTAAAATCTTAAAAACATAGGAAAAGCCCTAAGGCCCCCCTAGCCAATTGCTGTGTGATTGACGATCCAAAGCTTTAGGTCCATAGAAACCCTTGTTTTTACTTTCCAACCCAAGAAAATCCTTTACATACCGCTGTCCACTTGTTTGGATCATGGAAATCAATTGATTTCTCATGATTTGCTCTCATGTGAGAGCTAAAAGGTTGGCGGCAAGGCGACGGGTCATTGAACTTGCGTTCAATGTCTCTATTTTGCATGCAATGCATTCATGTTGGGCTCAATATCTTCACCTATGATCAAACCCTAGGTTGTGTTGGTATTCAAACTTAAATTGAATGTTTAGCTTGCATGTCCTCCCAAAAAATTTCCATGTCATATATATTCTTACTCAACGCTAGTGTCATGACAAATAGGCATATGATTTAAGAGTTTGGTAAAGCTTGTGGATTTCTTCATAGCTCTACTATATATCCAAAATGCATTTGACAACTTGTTGTAGGATCTAATGTGAATCCCAAAGGTTCATTTTGTAAATCCTAGAGCAAGTGATGTTCAAGCTCACTTTTGGGTATGTTGTATAGTTTATGAGGAAAATAACCATGATTAATTACTCTATTATGCAAATTCTCCAAAGATTGGAAATCATCTCCATGTTTTTAATGAATCAAATCATGTCAAAATTAATTTGATCTCTTAAAAGCTTTAGATGCATATTTCCTATCATATCATGAATCAAGTCATGTGCCATAGATCTTTTGCTAAGATTAGCAAATCCCTTAATTTGCAAATTTTTCTAAATATGCTCATTTAATCTTAAGTGTTAGTGAAATTGATTTAGAGTGTTTTATGGACCCCAAAGGCCCATGATTAATGCCCCATCACACTTAGAGATTACTTAAGCTTATTTTTCTCTAATTTGCAAGTTAATGCGACCAAATACAAGCTTCCAAATTTCTAAATCATATCAAAAATTGATTTAGTGAAAACTCTACAAGGCGTTAGGAAATAGCCTTCACTTCTCCTAACAAATCCAAAACACATACAAACAATAGGAAAACCCTCTTTCATATACTCATCTTTAGGATCTCTTTAGATCATAGCAAATTGACCCTTAGAACCTACCCACAAAAATTCCAATGATGATTCTATCTTATGTCTCTAGGTTCTTTAGATAACGCAATAAGTTGTCTTCCAAACTCAAAGTTGTAGGAGCAAATTCTTCCTATCCAAATCTCCTAATCATGCCAAAAGTAATTTAGGAATCCTTTCAATGCATTGGGAGCTCTCTAGTTGAGCCTCCTCTTCTTCATGCATGTTGGTTTAGAGCATCTCAAGGCTCCTAACACTTCATTGCATGAATCATTTTAACTTAGAACCAAAATCATGTTCCCTAGATCTCTTGCTAGGATCACTAAGTTTCCAAGTTTCTTCTAATCATGCCAAAATTGATTTAGAAGCCTCTTCAAAGCATTAGGAAATAATTTTTTTCCTTCTCCAAATGAATCCAAAAACATTCGTAGAAGAGTAGGAAGCTCTCTTTCTCATGCACTTTCCTATTCATGCACAGTGTTCGGAGCTTCCTCAAAGCTCTAAGCATTACATCGCATGGGTTCTATCATACTAGGGGAGCTCTCTTTCAATGCTCTTCCCCTCTCACATGTGATATTTTGGAACCATCCCAAAGCTCCAAATATTCTATCACATGAATCATTGGGTCTTAGAAGCCAATTCTAAGTCATCCATACCTTGTTTGGTGAGATAAAATTGACTAACTCTATCCCTCCTTGGGTATGTTGTCTTGGATTTCCCCAAAATCCTAAAATACATGCTAAGAGCTCTTGAACTTGGAACCAAATTCCAAGTTCTTCCATCCCTTGTTTGTTGGAGCATAAAACCAACAAACCATCTCCCCATCCGTAACCTCGAAATTCATATAGAGGTTTCCAAATCTTGAATGTTTGTCTTGTTCGTTGATACCAAAATCAACGCACAATCATCATTCAATCTTTCTTGCATGACATGTTTGGTTTCCCTAAAATCCTACATGTATCATGCCATAAATCCTTGAGTTTGGGACCAAATTCCAAGCTCTCCCATTTATCTGTTGGAACACAAAATCCACAAATAATGTCTTTGAATGTGGCCTTCAAAGCCCATATAAAAGTTCTCAAATGACCTCTAGAGGGGCCTAAAAAGACATAAGCAAAGCCTTTGTGGTACTTTGGATTTTTTCTAAAGATCTTCAGTACATACTACGAGCTCCTGAACTTGGAACCAAATCCCAAGTTCTTCTATCTCTTATTTGTTTGGAAACCAAAATCAGCACATAATCATTTATCCAATTTCATGCATGAATTACTTGGAGCATCTCAAAGCTCCAAATACTTTGGAGCATCTCAAAGCTCCAAAATACTTCATTGCATGATTAGTTAATCTATCCCTTATTTGTTGAGACCAAAATCAACAAACATCCATAAATCTTTCTTTATGCATTGGTAACTTGAAATGTTCCAAGATTTCAAATATATCAAGCTCCGAACTCTTGAACTTAGAGTCAAACTCTAAGTTCTTTCTTAATTCCCATTTGTTTGAATGCAAAATTAACAAATGGACATTCCTCCCTCATGCAGTCCCTTCCCTTATTCATTTAAATAGAAAAGCAATGAATAATCCTTCCAAAACACAAGGTTCAAATCATAGTCTCCTCTATTCACTTAACTTAAATTGAGTGGATGGTCACCCCTTTTTGAACACCAAATGTCCAAAGAGTGCCTTCAATTAGCAACTTCTAAATTGCATTCTAGTCATCTTCTCCTACAAGCGAAGATTGTAGGAGAACCTTTGAACCTTCTTTCATCCTCCTGAATCCGAATTGGGAGGGTATACACCTTTCCTTTGAACACCAAAGTGTTCAAAGAACATTCATAAATTTGCAACTTCTAAGTTGCATTTTCCCCCTCCTTTCCAACAAGTCAATATTGTAGGAAATTCTTCAACTTTCCTTAGCCCAAAAGCTATGGAAAATCCTCCACCTTCTTGCTTGTTGCTTCTCTAAACCTACATGTCATCTCCTTGTATTTGCCCAACGCAAATGAAGTGGATCATCAACTCTCCTTGGATACTGAAGTACTCAAAGAGGCCCATCTATTTGCAACTTTTAAGTTGCAAATTCCTCCTTTCATCCCTCCGACTCAAGTTGGAAGAATGAAACTTTCTTCCTTGAACATCTAAAAGTTCAAAGAAAACTCATCATGACTTGAAGCCTATGTCTACATGTCATCCTTTCTTGTTTGCCTTATTAAGGTAGGCGACTCATCTTGCATTATTGTGCAATTGCCCCATGACTTGCGACCCAAAATTACAAATCATCTCTCACTTCTATGGCTCCAAAAGCCTTAGAAGACTCCCCACCCTAGCTCAAAGGCTATGGGTTTCCTCCCATTCTCCGAAACCTAAAATTCGGAGAACGTTTATTTCTCTTTGAACATCAAATGTTCAAGGAGCATCCACGAATTTGCAATCCATATGTTGCATTTTGTCTCTTCTTCTTCACAAACCAAAATTGTAGAGAAGTTCATCCTTCTACAATTCAAAGATTGTAGAAAATATCTCCATTTCATCCTTCCAACCAATTTGGAAGAGTGAATTCCTCTCTTTGAACACCTAAAAGTTCAAAGGGAATCCATGGTGGCTTGTAGTCCAAATCTGCATATCACCTTCTCCTATTTACCCAACACAAGTTGGACAGATTATCTTCTTCCTTTGAACATCCAATACTCAAAGGAACATCAATAAATTTGCAACTCATAAGTTGCATTTTATCCTCTCTTTTCTACGAACTAAAATTATAGAGAAGTCCCTCTTTTTACAACTCAATGGTTATAGGAAATTCCCTTCTTTCTAAAACCCAAAAGTTGTATGAAATTCTCATTCACTTGATCCATATCGAGTGAATCAAACATTCACCCAAATCAATTAACTTGTTGAGCCAAGATCAACAAGTAATTTCATTCTAAGCATAGGATTCAAAGTCCTATCTCCAATTCATCTTTCCAACCCAAGTTGGAAGGGTACAACCCTCTCTTTGAACATCAAAATATTCAAAGACATTCATGAATTTGCAACCTATAAGTTGCATATTCCTCTCTTTCTCCTATAACTTCCAAGTTGTAGGAGATCTCTCTCTCCTTAGTTCCCAAAAGCTAAGGAGGATCTTCTAACACTTAGCTCAAAAACTATATGTTGGACACCTTCCCTTCCTCTTCTTTAGCCTCAATGCTAAAAGAAGTATTCATCTCCCTAGCTCCAAAGGCTAAGGAGAATCCTCCAACACTTAGCCCAAAGCTAGTGTTGGATATCTTTCCCATAGATCCAAACTCTAAGTGAAACACCTTTAGTGTGACATGCCACACAAGCCTCACACTTAGGTGCATAGCCCCTTAGGCATGCTAGGATTAGAATTTTTCTTTTTCTGCGCATGTGTTTGATGTTGTGGTGTGATTGTCTATTGGATTATCTGCGTTGTGGGCACTTACCCTTAAGTTGTTAGTGTATAAATATATATGCTTTTCTTGCAGGTGGCTATATCCAAAGGGGGGGTGCAATAAATGATAAATATAAAAATGATTGCATGATAGGTGCCGCTTAAAACTCCCTAAGTGATGTGGCCAATAGGATAGAAGTAGGTGCTTAGCACTACAAGTGCTAGGCAAATTCTGGATGTGATATATTATATGAATTGTTTTATAACTCTGTTTTACAGCTTTCAATCTTTTACATTTTTACATGTATTTGATAGAATTAGGAGTTGTATTAGACTTGTGGGGTTTGGATTAAAAGAAGAAAGTGGACTAGAAGGATGTATCTGCTGAAGGTGAAGCCCAATGTCCACTTAGAAGTCAAAAGCTTGAAGACCCCCCCAGTAGCGGAGCCAGAAATTTTATTTAGGGGGGGCCTAAATTAAAATAGTTTTGTTTGTCGTTTCATCTAGAATGTTAGAATATATTAAAATAGTTTCGTTTGCTGTCTCATTATCGGAGCCAAGAGGACCTATAATATCAAAATTAAGAATGCAAATAACATTGCTCTTTTTTACTATAAGCATGTCACTTTTGGAAACCGTTTGATAATCCAAATTATGGTTTGAACCTTCCAAATATGCTTCGGATCTTTGATTTGGACTCATTTGGGCTCGAATTGAGTCGAATTTGGTGGCGTTGGGTTCGTATTTTCGAGACGTTCAGTTCAACTGTAAGTTTGCTGAAATCGGATTTAAGATGATCTTCGATTTAATTTTTGAAATTTCTAACTTGATTTTCCCTCGAGATTCGTGTCGATCAAGATAATTTTTTAATGATATATCAATTATTATTACAATATTATTAAATTTATTATCAAATTTGAAAATCATTAATAATAAATTTGATATGCGTGAGAAGATTGATATATATTAAATTATATATTAATATTAATCATGTTGTAGTTTAACACTATTCATAAGCTCCTATTTATAATTGATTTTTTTTAGGGGGGGCATGTGGCCCCCTTGCCCCCCTCCCTCCGCCCATGCCCCCCCCCCCCACAAGTAGTCTGTAAATAAAATTTGACAGAATTGTATAATGACATGCAACTCAGCTGTCAAATCTGATTGTAATAACTGAGACATTATTTACATTTCTGTCTTAGTTAATTTACATTTTCAAACATGTTTTGATTGTTTACCGGGTGTGCAATAAAAATGCATGCTTTCTTAGTTTTCTTATTTTTGCTTGGGGGTAGTTTGGACATGTGAATGCGGTAGGCTCCTAGGATAAAACTAAAATTTCTACATGTTAAAAAATGAAAACAATCTAAAATCAATTTAGGCTCTATGAATTTCAAATAAGAAAGAAAAATTGCATGGCTCCCTTTCAAGGAGCCAAGTTTTCCAAAACTTAAAATGATCATGTATAATCAAAATGTGTCGCATATAAAAAGCCCTCAATTAAGGACTAGATAACAAAAATCTATTTTCTTTGTGAGTCAACATTATGCATATCCATCATAATTAGACATCTTGGCCTCAAAGCCAAACTGTAAGTCATACTTTCTAAACAAAAACAGCCTCCCTACTCTTCATGTGCATTGAGACAGAAAATCATGATTTTAAAAGCAATTAGGGGGGTTTAGCTGGTAGCCCTTTCCAGGCAAGGCAATAAATCCAGAAGTCAGGCTGGCTAGGCCTCATATGTGGTGTAGTTTGTAAGTCCCTTTGCATTCCATTAGGCTTAGGTTCGAGCTACTACCTCTCGGTAGTCCTCACCTTAGTTTTAGAATCCAAGGCAATGGTTGATTTCAATCACCATACAAGTCCTCACATTCTGGGCAATTCCTCCAACATATGTTGTTGGAATGTAAGCCTCAACCTCCTAATGAAAATATAAACTTAAACAAAAAATTGGATTCCTAAAATCTAAAACCCAATATAGGATAGTTTGAATATCTCTGAGTTTCTCTCAGAATGAAGTACTCCTACACTTCTTTCCTTTGGCCCTCATTCTAAGAAATCTGAGGCACTACTCCTCAGTAGTCCTCACCTTAGCTCTAGGGTCTGAGGCAGTTGTTGAGTTCAATCACTTCATAAGCCCTCACCTTCCGAGCATTTCCTCCAACACGTGTTGTTGGAATATAAGCCCCAACATTCTAAAAGAAAATAATCAACTTAAACAAAATATGATTCTAAAATGTAAAGCCCAACATAAAATAGTTTGAGTACCTCTGAGTTTTCCTCAGAATCAAATACTCCTACACTTCATTCCTTTGACTTCCACTCCAAAAAAGCATATTAAAGTTTGATCTCCTCCTTTAAAATTCCTAAAGATCAAATCTTTAAACAAAAATTTCATAAATTTTAAAATGAAAACATTTAGCCAATATTTTGATGATTTTCAAAATAAAGGAAACCACTAGTTTAATCAAGAAATTTCTGAAGTATCAAATGGTTGAGATGTAAATAACCATAGGGGCTTGCCCTATGGGGCATCTGTACTCCATAATGAATAAACCTCATTCAACCAAATATTAAATAGGGGAAAATCTCTGTTAAAAATTAAAATTGTAAATTTTGTTATTGAGATCATAGAAAAATGATATTTTTGACCTTCGGAACAATATATCATTGTTTAAACCGTGCTCGATCATAAAATATACAATCCGTTGAGGATAACAAAATTTCTCCAACACTATCAACTTATACTATTTTGTTGCTTATGATGTATATATCTTTTATTGGGATTTCATTTTCTATTTTATAGGCCCGACTCTTTGGTGCCATCTTTCTTTTGTAATTCCCTGTTTTTTGACCTCTTAAGTCTAGCAAGTATTATAGCTACAAACATAAATCAAAATAAATTAAAAAAAGTATTATAGCTACAAGAACTGCGTGGTGTTTTATCTCTTCAGAAGCAATCTAAATATATACCTTATGCCTGTCGATTTAGGGGTTAAGAAAAAACAAGATAAAACGCTAAAGCCAACTTTTTCCAATGTTTCACTAACCCGAGCCATTACAATTGCATCCCTTCCCTCAACAACATCACCCCTTAATCCACTTTGGCATCTTTTTCCAATCTGCTTTCCATTTCTCCCTTGTAGCCATCATGGCCCAAAAACACCAAACTCATGCCGTGGAAATCAACAAATTAAAGCTTGCTTGGCTTCTTGGTCCTTTACGTTACCAATAAATGGCGCACATTAGTACTCTCTACCTCACAGGATTGCATCATTACAAAATTTGCTACACTTACCCATTCTCCGAGGCTGCAACATGACAACTTAAGACAAATGACTACTGTTCAACTTAATGATGGTGCCCTGCGTGAGAAGCTTGACATTTGTCAACAACCACTCTGCTTTTGTCGTCATCCCACTAAGTCCCCCACCACTCCAATTGCATACAAGAACCATCACAATTGTGTGAGTAACCTGTGAGCAACCGGAAATCACCGTTTACTTTCAATCCCTGCTTTTATTCACAGCCAAAGAGGGGAATAGATATAAAGGAGGTAGCAAAAGAGAGAAATTTGAGTTCTTGTTTCCCAAATTTAATATTTTTCTGTTTTTTCGAATCTGCATTACGTTTTGGTTTAAGCATTTTTTAATGCTATATACAATTATTAAGTGCCTTCGCCCTTCGGTTAAGTAAGAAGATCAGAATAATCAAAACATAAGCCTATGTCTTTATATGATTCAACTTCTAATTTGTATATGCAAAACATTGGCATGCATTATCACAAAGCTATAGAAAATATAAGCACCAAATACTAAACTAGAAGCTTCACTGACATTCAATTACCTTTCACTAAGGTAGAAAATGGAGGCAGAATGGGAGGATCTCGAGTCTGCTCTGCAAGTAAGGATGATTCCAGAAGAAATTAATTATCTTACAGAGTTCAAGAACTGGAGCAAAGATAACTAGTCATTAATTCAGATGAGAAATAATTATTCTGGAAACAAGCTTCACCGAACATCTTAAATAGTTTTATGCTAACAAACTCTGATATAATGATTGGAATAAATAACAGAAATATATATAGTGTCAAGAAAGCAGAATGGTGGCAGCAGTGGAAGTCCACGTGCCATTCACAACCAAAATCCAAAAAGGTCAAATAACAATGATATAAAGACAACAATCCACCAAATAGCTTGCTCAACAAGACTGGAGATAACTAACAAGAACTATGACGATGAGCTGTAGGAAAAAGTTTAGATCAGATTTTTAACCTTGAACGATTAGCTTAATCATAACTCATATACAACAAGTTCTCTCTTTTTTAAATTAGAGATCAGCTCTCTTCAAATTATAAACCTTGTAACTTTAAGATCAACAAAATCCATAATACCATAAGCATGAACTAATCATATTTATAGCATATTCGTTGTCTATTACTAGTTGTTAGGCTACGTCTATAAAAAAGCCTAGATCAACACTGTTAACACTACTAATGAATTAGTACATTAACAATGCATGCAACAAATCGCATATGTGCAATCAAAGTTTAAAATTGTGCAATTGGGCATTGATGCGTCTGTTGGCTCAAGAAAAAATGGCACGAATGCACGAATCCCGCTTCACAGCCGTAGGATTCCATTTCCCTTAAGTCAGATTAGAATTAACTAGATTTCCTCTGAAGGTAGTCAGGGTTTAATTAGATCTAGGGTCCTTACTTCCCATGAGCGCAAGCACTCATAGTTAATTACCTCTCTTAACACGTAAGAGAGAACTCTCGATTAGGGATGAATAAATTTTAGGTATTTTTAGTCTCAATTATGGGGCAAATGGAGGTAAACCCGATCAAGATCCCATGGTTCCGTCGTCCCGGGTATACCGTAGGTCTCAGTCTACCAACACTACAATCATTGACCGTAATGTCCAGGGAATCTGATTAGCAGCCATGGGTTGCCTCCTCTCAGGGATCCCGAGTAGATTGAGGTGGTTAGGTTTGGGTTTTAATTTTAGTTGGATTTTGGGGCTTACATCCATTAGAATGCCCAGAAGTTGATTTAATTTAGGAATTTGTAACTTCGTTTAGAAGTTACACAGAAATTTGAATTTGGGTCAGGACTTACAACTTTCATAGAAAGTAGCCCGTAGATTTAATTTGGAGTGGGGCTTACTGCTCTATTTATGAGTTGCCCAGAGATGGGTCTTACAACCTAATCCTATAGACTAGGATGCCCAGGGATTTATATGTTTTGTAGAAAATCTTAGAAATTCCGCATGCTTTCAACATAGGATCAGTATTGTAATTATTGTATTTTAAAGCATTCTTTAAAGATGACATTCTCTCTTAAAGCAAGAGATGTCCGCATGGTTAGAATTGGGTAGGGACTTATGGCTTTCGTTAGAAAGTAGCCCGAAGATTTTGGTTGGGTAGGTCTTATGGCTTCCTAACAAGTTGCCTAATGATGGGTCTTATGACCTAGCCCTGTAGGCTAAGTGGCCCGAGTTGTGGGTCTTACAGCCAAGCTCTATAGACTTGGATGCCCGAGTGAGGGGCCTAGGGTTGTGTTATTGCCTAAACATTTCCCTCGGAGATTGGACTTACGGCTTCTATTAGAAGTTGCCGGATGTTTTAATTTGGAGTTAGGGTTTAGGTTGATTTTTACCTAAAACTTTCTCCTAGGGTCGGGCTTACGTCTTTCCTATGAAAGCTGCCGGGTAGTGGGTCTTACAACCAAGTTCTTATAAACAAGGCTGCCCATAAGTTTGGAATTTTGGGATTTAGGGTTCTTCACTTAGAAATTCTCAAACACGCGGGTCATACTGCTTCCCTTAGAAGTAGCCTAGGATTTTTTAGTTGTTTGCTGGTTTAACACTAGACTGTAATTTTGAAACTTGACAGCGGTTACTTTTACAATGTTTGGAGATTTGTTCTTGTACTTGTTTGAGTTGGTTTGAGTTTGTGATTTTGACACCTTGAGGTTTTGACACTTGCGTCAGTGTTTTAGTTGTTTTTGTGCTCGTAGTCTTTTCCCTACTACACTGTGACTCTACTAGTTTTCCAATACTTAGCTTTTCTTGCTTCTCAGTACTTTTATTTTACTAGTAGTTAGATTTATCACTATCCAGCATTTCAGTGATTTTTATTTATGATGTACTAATATTTGTTTGTTTTGTGTGCAGATACGTGCTGATCCAGAGTTCGTAGCAAGTAATTACAGTAGCAAGAACCTGCAGCCAGAGGTGATGCAGTTGCAGGGATTAGACCTTGCTAGGAGCTTTGTCAGGAGCTGGGACCGGAGCCCACCAGGGGCAGGGTTTAGATTAGAATTTTTGGAGACTTTCTTTCAGTTTTGTGTTTTCGTTAGCTTTCTTAGGAGTTTAAGTTTTAGTGTGAGTTGTACAGAGTCCATTAGTGTGAACATTCTTTGGATTTCATTTGATTTTGATTTTTTTTATTTATTTATTTAATTTAATTTCTCCAATTGCTCAATTACAATGCTCTCGAATTTTAAAAGCTCTTGAATTTAAAATGAATCAAATCAAATTTAATTGATTAATTAATTTTGACTCATTAATTAATTTTAATTAATTAATTTCAATCAACTAATTAATTTTGATTAATTAATATTAATTAATTAATTATTTTTTAATTAATTAATTTTAACTAATTACTTAGTTTAAATTAATTAACCTCAATTAATTAATTAATTTTATTTAACTAATTTAAATTAATTAGTTAATGTTCATTAATTAATTTCAATTAAATTGATTAATTTCAAATTGTTAATTAACCTCAATCAATTAATTATAATTAATCAATTAGATTAATTAATTGATTAATTCAATGAAATTAATTTGTTTTTTTTTTGTTTTTTTTTTTAATTGCTCCAAAAAGTTCTATAATTTCTAAGAAATTTTGGCACCCTCCCGGCGTCCCCTCCCCGGTACCGGGAGGTAAGGGAGGGCACTTGCCCTAATTTCTTCCTACCCGGACCTAAGGTTAACGGCGTAGGGTCTTCGAATCAAAACCATCCCACCAGGATCTAAGATCGACTGCGTGAGGTCTTCAAATTTAAAACCATCCGCCCGGATCTAAGATCACGGCACGGGTCTTCATTTCCAAACCATCTCGGCCGGACCTAAGGTCAACGGCACGAGGTCTTCGACACATTTTTTTTTCTTTCTTTTATATACAATATTATATTATTTATTTTTTTTAAAATATTATAATATATATTATAACATAATATGTAATATTATATTATAATATATAATATATAACATAACAAAGAAAGGGAGAGAGGCATGGTTGGGTTCGGTTGGGTTTGGCTCGGATCTGCTCGGGCATAGGTTGGGTTCGACCAGGTTTCGGTGGTCATTCCTTTACCATGTATGAATATAATATGCATAATATTTACTATAATACCCGTCTCGGAGGTACTCATAAGTTTGTACTTATCATGTACATATTTTCATTGGTCATTCCTTTACCATTTGGTTCCGAAGAACCCCTTTATCATTTTTGGGTACTCCGCATCAGCATGTACAGTCTCATATCATAAACTTTAATTATTTTTTAGTCAATCATATGCTTAATGAAAAACCATTATGATTCATATATCATTTGTTTAAACATGAAATCAACGAATTAAATCATAACCCGTAAGAAATAAAGAGCATACTAGCTGCAACATTATAAAATTTATAAACCATAAACTATATAAATTTGATCACTCTAAGGTTTTGTATTGAGTAAAAAGGAGCAAAATAATATATATAAAATTCTTACAGTATATATGAGTACCTACCTTAACAATTGCAAAGTGAACATCAACGACGCCGTTTAGCACGTGACTCCCCTTTAACGATCAACACCTAAAATTGTATATAAGACCAATATCAACTTTACATTTCTAAATTAATATTAGACATTCTTAATACGTATTAAAATCATTTAAAATTTAATTAACATTTTCGGATTTATTAAAATTTAATTTTTTTGGCAACCTAAATCTCCCTAATTCTTTTCCAAATGCCTTCCAAAACATCCCTCACCTAAATAATAATTAGGGAATATTAATTTTCAAAATTTTCTTAAATCAAAATTAGGAAAAATGAAAAATCAATTAAAACCCTAAATTTTACTATTATAAACATTCCTAGGATAATTTGGAATCATATTTGTGAAAAAACATCAAAGAATTTGACATTTGGAGAAAACCCTAATTTCTCCGACCTCAAAATTTTAGAGAAATATCTTCGTTTTTATGGTTAAAATACTTTCCTAAATCTTCCCTATCGATTTCATAAAGAAATTTGGAAGAAAACCATATTTTTGGAAAAACCCTAGATTTTTCCTTGCCAAATTTCTTGAGATTGAGAGGGATTCACTTCAAATAAAACATACCTTAGTATTTCCCTTGTCATCCTCTTCGATTTTCACTAATTTCCTTGACGGAAAATCGTCGTCGGAGCCGCCGTAGAAAAGCTCCCTTCCGTATCTTCCATCCGCCCTCTCCCTTTCGGTTTTGCTGAACAAAAGAAATGAGGGGAGGAGGGTTCGGTCTCCTCTACTTAGGGGAAAAGAATATGCTAAAGACCAAATTGCCCTCACTTAAAACATAATTGCTTTAGTATTGACTAAGGGTATTTTGGGCATCTCTAAACTTCTAAAAATTTTATCTCTCAAAATAAACAAAATTAAATATAAGTTCTATATACCAAATTGTTCAGAATTTTGTGTAGAATTTTATAAAATTAATTTCATCGAAATCCGTTAACTTTGAATTTTTACTTAAAATTTCATCGCGACGCATCAAAATACGCGCGGCGCCTATGATAGTCGAATTTCAGGTTTTACATTTAATTTCATACATGATGGTAAATTAGACAAATATAGATTGTTATGACTGAAAATATATAGACTATCTTAAGAAAATGAAGGTATATAGAATTAATGATATAGAAGATATATGAAAATGAAGATATAAGAAATATAAATGATATATACATATAAGAAGTATAAATGAATGAATGAGAATAAATAAAAAAGGGAAAAGGATATGCATGCAAATTACAGGAGTTCACCCCCGTAAGGTACTGGCTGGGGAAGCAACATTCTCGTGCTCGTTAAATGAAAATGGTTGTACCATTGGTACATTTAGACGATGCTCCTGTACTAATTGAATTGGAAAAGAAAATAATGATAACTTCTCATGATGAAATGTATATGATATGAAAATGTATATAAAAGATATAAGGAATGAATGAATGAAATAATATGAAGTATACAAAATGTTATATATGTTTTAATAGTGTATAAGAAATGAGAAAGAGATCATGCATTGTATTTTAATACATGTTTAAATATTATATATAAAAAGATTACCCACTGAATTTACTTAGTAAATTCAACCTATTCAATTAAATTTTTAGGTAAATCTCCAGCGAAAGAAAAATGGCTGAAAGAGAAGAGGAATATGCCTACAGAAGAAGGCGTACAAATGCAAGCACGTAATTTATGATTTATGCAAATGTTTAGTATTTGAGAAAAAATTTATTAGTGGCTCTTCAGTGATTGTGGAATGTTAGAATTTATTGTTATAAGCAAGAGTAGTAATTGTCTTAACCGTTTGATTATCAGTTCCCGCCTCGTTAGTTCGAGTATCCGGGCCGGGTCGTGACAGTGAAGGTTCACTGAAATTCATTTTACTTTTTAAGTGGTAGATTTTACTTGAAATATTCTTATCTTTTGTGAAATTTGAGATTTTTTTTATATTATCGAGATTTAAATCTGAAGAAATTTGCTACTGAATTTAAGGCATTTTTGGGAAGTAAGGTTTTCATTGGTTGATATTTTCTTTCCACAACCATTATCAAGATATTTGAAGATTTTACATTGTTATTTAAATTTTATCAACACAGGAGTCGAGAGAAAGGTAGGGAGGAAACGAGGGATAGTCGATGATCTTGTAGCTAAAAGAGGCGATAACAGCGGTGGCTATTGGTTATGAGTTTGGAAGCTTTGAGAGTGACAACAATTGCTTGGTTGCCACTTACCAGTAGCTGCTGGGGAGGGTGAGAGGAGTGCCCGCATGGGCGGGGGGGCATGACGGTAGAAGTGGAGTTGGGGAGCTTGGCACTGCAAGCATTGAGCTTATTAGAGCTATGCCGCAAGGCAACCGACATAACAATTCGCAAAGCTTGCAAGTGACACAAGAGCAGACAAGTTATACATCCAGTTGAGGAAGAGAGCAGCCAAGGGTTGGGGGCTAGACAATAGAGAAAGGAGAGGGAGACAACGAGGTTTGGCAAGCTAATGAGAGGTGGATTGTGTTGGGCGAAGGGCTGCGATGTGATGAGATTCAGTGAGGCGAGAGAAGAGGGACTTGAGAATAGGAAGAGAGGCTCAAATAAGAAGAAGAGAAGCAAGACAGGCTGAAGTTTTCGAGTTATACTCCAAATAAGAAAAAATATATTATTTGAATTATAGAATGAGATGGAGATGACTACCGGACAAAAAGGACTTGAACGGAATTATATATATATATATACATTTAAATAATAATTTTTAAATTTAAATTATAATAATAATATTTTTATTTTGAAATATATTCAATTAATTATATAATAATTCAAATAATAGTTTTTTTAGATAAATTTAATCTAGTTCAACTTACTTTAAATTTAAAAAATTTGTTGATTATCATTTCCCTCATAAAATTCAACGGCCGCATTCCTTGAAATCCCTTTTCGTCACCTCATACATAAGCACATTTTACATTTCGCCTTTGTGTAACAACTTCGGCAATATGATGTCATTTATGGGTAATTTGGATGCTATATGCACGTCAACATACTCTATTTTGCGAACGGACAAGGTTTGGGCTTGCGCAACACTGAATGTATTATATGACTAACACTTAACACAATTTTGAATTTGAATTCAAACACATTGAAAAACTATTGCATCATAAGATCATTTTTTTTATTTTGAATATGACATGATGTTATTTTAATTTTGAAATAACTATTTTAAATAATACTTAACAAATTTTAATTTAGAAATAACTATTTTAACTAATATTTAACTATCATACCATGTATGACATTATTTTGAAATTTGAATTCAATTTCAAAACTATGACTATTGTATTTCTATTACATCATGCATGTAAACTACTTCATATAATGGCCATTTAGATAAGTATGATAATATAACATTAACTTTAAATTTTAATTAAATTTATATGTATTTTAATTTAAATTTATTTGCATAACCTCTAGCCATTCTAACTCATAAAAGGGCATTACAAAACAAATTGCTATTATTATTACATCTCTTGCAACGTAAGGGTATTGTCTAGTTATCTTACATATACAAGAATACTTTCATTCCTTCTTTTAATGCATGAAACATATAATGGTTGCCTTGAAATAATGCTTACAGTTTCTTTCTACTAAGAAAGCTAGTTTATAAAGGGAAAGAACCTGGAGAGCAGTAACATGACATAATTTTAAGAAAAATCAACATAGATAAAGCTGTAAGCCCAATCTTGTACCTGAAAATGAAAAGCAACAAGCGATATTATGGATAACGAGTTAATAGTGTGATCTTTTGAACTGTTGATGTCATTTGCTTTTGCCCATGCCTTCATCTACAACAAAAAATTAGTACAAATAAATAAATTCAAAACATTCCAGACAAATTTTCTATTTAGCGAGCAACCGCTCTTATTTAATAGATAAATAAATGTTTAGTGGATTGAGGTTGGCAGTGACATAAGAAAATAAATATGAAGTAGAGACAAGATAAAATTTGGCACGTGGAGAAACATGAATGGTAAGACATGGATAATCTACGATAACTGACAATTTTTCTATATGCCCATATGCCTAATCACTAAAAGCATGATATGAATGAAAGTACTCAATTCATCATATTGTCAAGCACATTGGGTAATATCAAGTGACAATGATATCATGAGAACTAATAGAAAGGGATAGTCGGAGTGCAATAATCTACAATAAGATTGCTAGTAATATAGTCAGATATTAGAGTGGCATAAGTTGTGCCCAGTTTTTGTCAAACATGTCTATGCCCTATCCAAGAACTGTTGGAATTTCTTTACGGAAAGAGAAACCGGACCAGTAAATGAACTAGCCCAAATGATGTCTTTTAGTGTCCAAGCATCTGACCTAATGTCAGAGATAACACAATGGTCCTCTAGGAGCATGCAAACTCTATAGTAACATAAGGTTATTTTTGCAAGAATGAATTCTAAGATGGGGAACAAAGATGAAAGCAAGGGCGAAGATTTCTGAAGGAACTTGTAATACCAAATAACTCATAATGCGAAACCTTTCATCAATTGAAGAAACAATGGAGAAAAATAACGATCTTGAAATTCCATCTTTGTTTTCTACAGATATATCACATTCAATACCGGTCATGCAATCTACAGCTTTTAGAACTGGCACTCTGGCTTGCAGAATTGGCAAGACACCACAAAGATGACCTTTCCCTGCACCAGCAGAATGATTAGCTATGGCAAAAGTCAATGAAAAATAAGAAACAACAAGGCTAAAAAATCATCAGGTACAAAGAAACCAAAAAATATGTAACAACAAATAAAGGTTTATTAGGAAACAATAGAGTGAAAAAACTACTATCAGATTTCAACAACGAAAATAAACTAAGCAAATAACTTATAAATTATAAGAAGAAAAGAAGGTAGAATAAGAATATACTTAAACAAATTATTATCACAATTAAAACAAATTTACAAGAATAGATATATATACATCAAAATTAAAATGAACTGAGAAAATAAACCATAGGAGCAGCAGAAGGTAAAAGCGGCGAAAGTAAACATTTATTAGGAAATAATATTTTAAAGCAATATTAATACATTAATCAGCCACATAATTTAACTTCTAAGATAAATGGCAAACTTTATCAAATTGCAATAATTTACCAATTATAATCACCAACAAGCCTTACAACATTATTTCATTATTATCTGTCATTAAATATTCTATATCTGCTCTAACAAAATATTCTTCTAATCTCAAATCTTTGACATTTACAAATTAAATTAATCAATATTCCACTTCCAAGTATTCATTCTAAAACAAAATATTTTCTATTCTAGCGCCACATATACATTTATTTCACTTCACCAAAAATTTACGAACATTATATTTTGACAGTATAATCATTTTTAACACATTTTGATCAATTGTTCTGCTACCATGTCAACACCTTCTATGGGCTCTGAAATTTCGTGCCGGGCACTTTTAAGAGAATTTTGATTTCGGGGGTCAAATTTTTGAAAGAAGGATTTTGTTAAAGTCAAAAAAATTTATTTATGTTGAACCAGCTGCATCGGTTCAAAGGAGCCAAAAAGTCTATTTTGTCTCGCACAAAAACACAAGTGAAAAAGATGAAGCTAGAATTGAGAGAAGTGAACAATCCACACACACATAGAAAAAGAGAGAGAGATGCAATTTCATCTCATACAGAAAGACGAAGGGATCGGTGTTAGACCGGTCTTGTAAAACTCGAAAAATGTCGATCGTAAGCATTGCACGCATTTTAATGCACCACAACGAAAAGAGTCAAAATTTTAAGGTTGTCGGAATTCGACGAAAATAATTTTATAAAATAATACATTAAATTTCGATCAAAACGATATAAAGGACTTATAGTAAATTCTGCACGAATTTGAAATTAAAAATCACCGAAGGTTATTAATATAAAAGAATTACTTAATAGCCCTTTTGTTTATATGAAAATAAGTAATAAATGGGGGCATTTAGATCTTTGGACTCTCCCATAACCATCCAAGCCCTCCATTCGGTCCCTTTCATTCGTACAGGTTGCTTGTTCGGCCGAATAGAGGAGGCAGACAAGGGGCGATGCAAGGCTTCGTGCGGCGACGACAGTTTCCGATGGCCAACCTTGGGGGAAACCGTAGAGGGAGATTCAAGGGAGACTAAGGTATGTTTATAATCAAGAAATTCCTCCTTTTCATGTAGATTTCTTAAGGAGAAAAATTCTAGGGTTTTGGAAAAACCTAGAATTTTTAAAGATGGTTGTTAGGGAAGGTAGGAGGGATAATTCTAAACCTAGAAATGATATTTTTCCCAAAATTTTTGTGAGTTTGGAAAATTAGAGTTTTTCTAATTTTCAATTTTTATGAAAATTCTTTAATGATTATTGTTTCAAATAATCTTAGGAAGGTTTTTAATGGTAGAAATTAGGATTTTTTGCAAAAATTTTATTTTCATAATTTTAAATTAAATAAATCCGAAAATAGAAAACCCTAATTATTAAATGAATTATGGGGAAGCTTTGGCATGCAATTGAATTGGAATTTGTGAGATTTATGTTTCCAAAAATTAGGATTTTTGGGTAATAATTTTATTTTAAGTTAATTTGGGCAATGATAAATGGTTGAATTATGTAAATAATGGATTTAGACCAAAATATGAATTTTTTTAAATTTAAGGATTTATTAAATCGAAAATAAAAAGTTAATTAATTATTTAATGAAAAATATAGAAGGTATCATGATTAAGGAATTTCTATTAATGCTTTGTTGATGCACTTAAACTTATGTGTCGGTTATAAATGGACGCCTCGAGCATAAGCAGCGTCGTTAAGGTTTATTGTGCTTTTGAAGTAGGTATTCATACCTCTTTTAAGTTCATAAGTTTCTCTTCAAATGTTAAAATTTCATATGCTTTAATATTTTATTTTAATTAAAAATTTTATGTTAATTATTTAGAATTCATACTACAATATGCATGATTCCCTTTTAGATTTATTTAGATATTAACATGTAAAATTTCAGGAGAAAATTTGAGTATGAAATATTATTAGACAAGCATATATGAATTCATGAATGATTTAATTTCTATGATAAGCATTGAATGATTGAATGTGCATGATTATCCGGAATACCAAATGGTAAAGAGCTCTTCGGAGCAAAATGGTAAAGGGCTCCTCGGAGCGATTAGTAAAGAACTCTTCGGAGCAAATGAAATGAAAAGTTTGGCCAAGTTTAATTGTGTACCTGATCAGTATAAAAATATTGGTACTTTCGGGACGGGTGTATACAATTAAGACTATGTATGCTATGCTTCTATGTTATAAGAATTAAGAAAGGAAAAGTTAAGCAAAAAAATTGAAGAATGAAAAGGTTATGGTTGTATGTTATGATTAAAGGAAAACAGGCATTCAAAATGATACATGAAATATGCATATTTAAGACAAATTCTTGAAATTTTAATACTTTTCCTCAAAGTTATTTTAGTTTTGTAATATGAAGATTTCATTGCATAATGTTTCTTACTTTTTTGTCTTATGAATTTAATTGAGATATTTACTATCTACTGAGCGTTAGCTCACCCCTGCTTGTGGGAATGTTTTCAAGAGAACCTGCTAGAAATTGATGGCTGATAGACATGTTACATACCAGCATAGAGCAGTGCAAGGAAACAAGTTTTTAGGATTATATTATGTCATGTGTTAGTTTTTCTGTCATGGACTACTACAGTAGTTTTATTTTAAGTTTTGAGGGATTGTTTGATTTGATGTAATAGTGATGATTGAATTGGAAGTTTAGTGGCTCTTTCCTACTTTTGTATTTGGATGATTATAATTTGTTTATGTTATTTGTGGAACAAAAGTTATAAGTATTCTCCATACGACCGTCTGTTCCCGCCTCTTTAAATCGGGCTTACCGGGCCACGTCGTGACAGGTCTAGCAGGTCCAAACTGGACCGACTTACGGGCGAATCAGGCCAAAGTTTTTCGCCTCCTGTACGCAGGAGCCGACGGCCCAGGTTTGATGGGGACGTTTCGGAAGGATTTTTGAGGGAGTTAGGGAAATTTGAATGTAGGGACTATTTAGAGATTTCCTTTTGAATTGTATGCATTAAATAGTTGGTTTTCCTAGGGTTAGGGCATCTTGAATTTGGCTGAAATTTGAGATCTCTTAGGTTTATGTTTCCTTTGGGCTCTAGCGGCGTCTAGAGATTTGGGAGAGATTGATCCTACTCTCGAATTGAGGATCACTTGTTCTTGTTTGTTTTTCTTCCGTAGTTGATTTTTCTCAATAAAATGGGTTGTTTTTCTTTGATTTTTCCTCTACTTGTTGAGCATTCTCGTTGATTTGTCAAGATCGTTAGATTTCACTTGAGATCTTCAAGTATTTCCTATCAAATTGGTATCAGAGCACGTCGATCTAAGGGGAACCAATGGCCGAAAGGAAAGTGGAAGTTTTGGAGGGAGAACTTGAGCAACAAAGCAGATTTTGAGAAGAAGATTGCTGATTTTCAAAATCAGATCGCATCTGTCAATGAAAGGATGGAGGGAAAGTTCGTCGTGGTGGAAGACATGTTGAAGAAATTGCTTGAAGCCAAACCCAAACTGGCGACATCGGAAGCAAAGGAAACTACCGGCGGCCATGGAAGAGGTGGGAACCCTAACACATTTATGGGAAGGGAAAATCTAGAAGTGGAGATCCTGGAGGGAGAAAACGGAATACCTCCTCTAAAACCACTTTCTAGGAAGGAGATGAGCATTGGCTATTCAAGAAGGGATGCTGAATTTATAAGGAGGGGATGATTTTGATCGTCGGGGTGCTGATTTTGAAATAAGAAGAGGGAATTTTGAGGAAGGATTTCGGTATGAGCGCAGAAGGGAAGAGCATGACGATTGGGGGGCACCTCCTCTTCGAGGAATGGGAGGCTTTGGAGGATTCAGGGGAAACGAGGGTTACCCGAAGGTGAGAAAGCTGAAGATGCCCATCTTTAAGGGCGAGGACGCACATTGGTGGATCTACAAGGTGGAGCGATACTTTGCAGTCAACGGGTTAACAGAGGAGGAGAAATTGACAGCGGCAGGACTGTGCTTAGAAGGGAAGGCATTGGCATGGTATCAATGGCGGGACATGAAGCGACCCATTCGGAGCTAGAGGCAGTTCAAGGATTCTTTGGTAGAACGTTTTCAAACTGGCAGGGGAGGAGACTTCTACGAGCAGTTCTTCGCCTTGACACAGAAGGGTTCAGAAATGGAGTACCGGGAGAGATTTGAGTACCTTGCTAGCCGATTGGACCACCTTCCTGAGATAGTGCTAGAGGAAATTTTCATGAAGGGACTGACACCAGAGATCCGAGCAACAGTTAAAGTAATGAGGCCTCGTGACTTGGGAGAGGCTATGGAGCTAGCTCAATTGGGGAGGATCAGAGGCATCTGGAGAGAGAGATGGGAGACAACAGCTTAGGAGGTCCGAACAGGAGGACCACCACCTTTCTGGCACCCAAGGAGCTGACACCGGGTACTATTCGGGAGACTTTGAAGGAGAAGACTGTGGGAGTAAGACCTGGGGACAACTTCAAGAACCTCACAGAAACAAAATTACAAGAGAAAAGGACGAAGGGGCTGTGTTTTAGATGTGACGAGAGGTATATGCCGGGGCATAGATGTAAGGACCGAACTCTTTAGGTCCTTACTGTTTGTGATGAAGAGGGAATGGAGGAGGATGTCGTCTCTCCACCTTGTGGACAATGTGGGTCTTTGGGAGGGGAGTATTGTTAGACCGATCCACGGGACCAGCTTACGGGCGAAACAGGCGAAAGTTTTCTGCCTTCTGTACGTAGGAGCCGACCGCCTAGGTTTTACGGAGCCATTTTGGAAGGATTTTTGAGGGAGTTAGGAGGGAAATTTGAATGTAGGGAATGTTTAGAGATTTTCTTTTGAATTGTATGCATTAAATAGTTAGTTTTCCTAGGGTTAGGGCATCTTAAATTTGGCTGAAATTTGAGATCTCTTAGGTTTAGGTTTCTTTTGGGCTCTAACGGCATCTAGAGATTTGGGAGAGATTGATCCTCCTATCGAATTGAGGGTCACTTGTATCTTGTTTGTTTTTTCTTCCGTTAGTTGATTTTTCTCAATAAAGTGGGCTGTTTTTCTTTGATTTTTCCTCTACTTGTTGAGTATTCTTGTTGATTTTGTCAAGATCATTAGGTTTTACTTGAGATCTTCAAGTTTTTCCTATCAAATGGGCAAGAAAAAGCCAATAAGAAAAAGACGAAGAGGGAGAGAGAGAAGACAATGTCGTGTTCAAAAAAGGGAAACCAAGGGCAAGGCGAATGTGACTAGCGAAAGCAAGAGCTCACGTGTGAGAGACGAAGAAAGGGAGATTAAGCAGACTGTGCTCATGTGTGTCGCTATGCTCGAGGGTGCAATTGTGTTCATGTGTGAGAACCAAAGGCTCATAGAGGTAAAGCTTAACATAATTTTATCATTCTAAAGTCATAAACCCAAGATTTAATTTCTAATTATTGAAGGAATTCTGCGAAGTTTAAAGTAGAGGTATCGAGCAGAGCTTTGCATGAGACTGAGCCGAACAGGATTTAGGTGACATCTTGGACAATTATTTCAAAAAATTGAGTTAAGGTATTGAGAATGCATTCAATTCATTTTTCTCTAAATAAGAAATCAGAATAGACCAATTTAGAATAATTATTATTTCATATTTATAAGCCTAGAATAATATTTTGATTACAAAGAAATTGAATCAAAATTCCAAATTAAGGTAAGTTGTAGACACCAAAACTAATTGTTTTAGTTGTCATTAACTGAAATAGGAATTCTAAATGTAATGATTATTTTCTAAATTGAACATTAGAAATTTTTGGATATAGCAAAAAGCGAGACATCATTTGGATTAAAAAAAAAATTGCAGAGTGCTATCTATAGGTTAACACTTGGGGTGAAAGAGAATAGAGTGAGAGATGAAGTGGTTTCTCTACTTGCGTATAATTCAGGTGATAGGATAAGGGAAGCTGCATATAAAAACCAACCAATGAAATAAAAAAAATTATAGTTGAAGTTCTTTTCTATGATTTAATGCATTGATTGATATGATTTTTTATATACATATTTGACAATGTTCATTGCTAGTTTTCATTAACAAAATAACCAAATGATTTCTTTCACATGGATAACTATTCTCATATTATGATCAATCTTAAATGTTAATGCATCTAATTGAAACACATGTATATATACAAATTTAAATGTAAATGTAAGATAAGATGAGTCAAGGGAATATAATAAAAGAAAATGTATATGTATGTTGAAATGATAGAGTTCACTCTTTACGGAACTGACTAGGAATGCAATATACCCGCATGCATAAAATGAAAAAGGTTTGGAAAAGAAAATAAGAATGGAAATGGTTGTGCATAAATTGGTACAAATTTTAAACAATGCTACTAAGACAGTTGTTTTATAAAAAGAAAGATATGACATAATAAATTCACTACAAAATGTTCAATTCCAATGATATTATCTTTACTTTACATGAGTAGCATGCCTGTTTAAATTCTTTTTAAATGAAATGTTTAATGATTAATGACGATGACTTACATTGACCTTTTTTTTTTAAATTGTTGTATTAGAGAATTGCAATTAGCCATTAAGTTTGTTGTGTGAACTCAACCCATTATAAAATGTTAATGTTTTAGGAAATGCTCCTCAAAATTGAATGAGTGACAGAGAGGGATTTGTGTAATGAACAAAAATGTGTGAAAATTGGCATTTACTAATCATATATATATATATATATATATATATATATATATATATATATATAACTTCATTTCCTTTATTTAATATTTATGAAATAGAATTGTTTTGTATGTGATTTGACTATTAATAAAATATTGTGGCTCAGTGGCTCTCTATATTTTAAAAGAACTTTTTGTTGGATTACTTTTAATGTTAATCGGAAAGGATTAAACAACTGTCCGACCAATTGTACCCGTCTTAGTATTCGAAGCTCTCAAGCAGCGTCGTGATGGATTGGATTGCAGATAAAACATCAGCCAAAGATTTCGCCTTCATTTTACAAGGAACGAAATTAATTACCTCTCCCAGAGAGGAGAGAAAACTTTCAATTAAGGCTAGTCAATATACGTCAAATATTTAGCGTATAATAGCAACAATTTTAGGATTTAGAATTAAGCAGATTTACCATCGTTAGCTGAAAGACAATGCAGGGGGGCAAAGCAACGAACACAATCAAGATCTCATGATTTCATCATCCTAAATTATCATTAACCGTGGTCTACTTAATAGGTTGAGGTAGTCGAACTACATGACCAAATGATCTGCGTCAGACATCTATGGATTGTATTATCCAAGTGAACCATATATATCTAGGTTGGATATTAGTCTTAGGGTAAGTCAATCTAAACTAGCATAAGGCTTTTTCCCTATCAAATGCACCTTATTATTCAAAACCCAAAGGGGCTGAAGTCATTGAGAAACATCCAGGCTATATAACCATGACCGTAATATAATGGTGTCATTTTGAAATGAAATCACTCGATCAAAAAATCACGGCCACAGCCACGACCATAATCATTATTTAATGGTGTCATTTGACAGCAAAACCACTTGATTAGACGGTGCACCACATTCTTACTAGTGAGAAATCTTTTGTGAGTTATCACAGCAATACACTTGATATGATACTAGCTCTTTATAAGCTAAAGTCAAATTTGAAATTGTTGTTATCAACAAACTATTGTGGAGGATGAATGATTTTATTAATTAAAATTTTAAGGGTAGATTTATCATTTTTTTGTATTTTTTATATTTTTGTAGAAAATTGGGCCCATAATAGTTTATTTTAAAATTTGAGATCATTTTGAAAATAGAATTCGCTCGTACTAAGATTCACTGTTAAATGATCATCATCGAGGTGATATATTTGCACCTGATCGCTTTGAGCTTTTCAACTATGCCTTATTGCTTACAAAGGCTTAGGTTTGAAGATTAACTTTACAAACAACCATATAAGAGAAGTGATATCAAGAGTTTGTAATTTGAAATGAATTGTATTCAAAAATGAATTTGAAGGCTTAATGCAAACATAAAATAAAATATCTTCGTGGATTTTGCAATTGTATGCACATTTTTTGAATTTACTTAATTACAATGAGAATAGGATTTAAACTTGTTCTTTCATTGTGATCTATTTATAATTTATTGCTCGAGCATCCTTCGTGAGGTTCAAGTCTCGTCAACTCCAATTCTTATGAGGATTAGACTTGAAACATAGGACTTACAACTCTGCCCCCACAGGCAGACCAGCCCAATCGAGAGAGTCGTGCTATGATGAGTTTAATTTTTAAAAGATAGTTTGCAATATTTTTAGAATAATTGCACCATCCTTTTTATGGCAATTGCACTTTTTCAAAGTGTAAAATTAAATTCAAATTTGTTTCAATTCCCGCAGCACTCTCAAACTTTTAGATTTAGGTGTTTAGCATGTTTATCAGAGCCTATACAAACAAAATTACTTTTGATAATTTGATCCACCCCATGTCTTTTGAAAAGTTTCACAACCATGATGCACGATAGTAGGCTAATTTGGTTATTTTTAGATAAGAAAATCCCATTCGCATGTATGCACAATCGCTCGAAAAGCATAGTGGCTACTTTCTTAGTCATTATTCACAAGAGCATATTATTGTTAGGGATGTGCAAAAGTTGCTTTTATTAATGTGTATGTCACAGCATTTGTACAGCTTGTGCCATGTAGTAGGTTGAATCACTTTGTTTTATTCGAAGTCATTCACATGAACACAATTATTTGATGTGTCAGGGTCCAATATATAGCCTGTACCATGTTTATTGTCATTAAAGCATGCAATTGACCCTCATTTTGAGTTTATTATTGCTTCCATTATGTCTGGTTGCATGCATGTTACAGATCTGGTTGTGAGTGTTTCGAATTGAAATCTTTTATATGCTTTCAAAGGGAAACAATTTAACTGCATATGGCTTATATTTAACTCAGGCGGGCTTCATGAAGAATCGCTCTATAAATCCACCCTAAATCATTTTTATTCAAAATTCAGTTCACTGAGTGTGTTGTTTTAAGATTCCGAGTGTTTAGGAGAGTTTCTTAGTACAGTCAAGGAGTTCAATGCTCATGTAAAACCCGAAAAATGTTACAACTCTTTCAAATACGTTTACATTACATCCCAAATATAAAAGAAAATCTAGATCACCTGCAAGGCTATCCTAAGCAGTTATAATAAAGTCATCACAAACAGTTATATATTTGTATTTAATTTAAATTCATCAGTCACACTTGGCCATGCTCTTTTAATTTTAAGGGGGCTTAGCATTTTGCACCTGCAGAAAATTCTGTTAATTTAAATCTTTAATTTACCCCCTTTAATTTAGCCCTGCATGAACATGGCCACCTACATAAAATTCTGTAAGCATCCAGATCGTTCCTAACCTATGAGTAATCTATCATCCATTACATCAATTATCAAATTGCATGAGTAAATAAAAAACAAACACATTAACCATTACAACCAACATGCAGTGAAAACCGCAAGAAAGCACATCACACAACAGGAAAAAAGTAAACACCGGCCTAACCTAAAGCTAGAATCAGTTGCCCTAATAACAAATCTAAGTGTGTAGTAAGCTGTGTGGTTTGGGTATATCCTAGGTTTATCTTTAGTTAAAATTTTCTAACCGATTGGATTTAGTTTGTTGAAAGGTCAAGGAAATTTTATGTTCAAGTTTAAGTTTTAGTGTCTTTGAATATTTTGGAAGTTTATTTTATATAGAATTTTAATTATTAAAGTTGATTAATGATTGATTTTTTAGAGTATTTTAATTAACTATTTTTTAATCCTTATTAATGATTGATTTTTTCGCGTTAGTCATGGATGTTCTCACTAGACATTTACAAGAGGATGTACCCTGGTGTATGCTTTTTGCTGATGATATTCTTCTTGTTGACAAGACTAGAGAGGGAGTTGAAGGTAAACTTGAAGTCTGGAGATCAACCTTAGAGTCTAAAGGTTTTCGCTTGAGTAGATCTAAAACTGAATATATGGAGAGTAATTTTAGCAGTAATAGACCTAGTGAGGGGATTGTGACTTTAGCCGATCGAGTCATTAATAAGAGTACACGTTTTAGATATCTTGGATCTATTGTTCAGAGTGATGGTGAAATAGAAGGGGATGTTATTAGTAGAATTCAAGTTGGATGGTTGAAGTGGAGGAATGCATCGGGCTTGTTGTGTGATAGAAAAGTCCCCCTCAAACTTAACGGAAAATTCTATAAGATGGTGGTGAGACCTGCAATGCTTTATGGTGCAGAATGTTGGCCATTAAAAGAGAAACACAATACTAAGTTATGTGTTGCGGAGATGAGGATGCTCAGGTGGATGAGTGGATTTACTCTTAGAGACAGGATACGAAATGAGCATATATGTGAAAAGGTTGGAATAGCTCCACTAGAGGATAAGATTAAAGAGAGTCGCCTTAGATGGTTTGGTCACATAAAACGGCGGCCTTCCGATGACCCAGTTAGGAAAGTAGAGGTATTAGATTTGACTTATGTTAAGAAAGGTAGAGGTAGGCCTAAAAAGACTTGGTTAGAAAATATTAAAAATGAACTTTCTTTATTAGATTTAAACAAGAATTTGACTTTGAATCGGACACAATGGAGAAAAAGGATTCATGTTACCGACCCCACGTAGTGGGACAAAGGCTTGATGTTGTTGTTGTTGTTGTTGTTGTATTTATTTATTTAATGTATTATTGACAAAATATTAGTTATAGATTTGATTTGATGAGTTATTGAATTTTTAATGATTTATTGAATTTTCTTTCATTATTGAGTTAATATTTAACATGTTACTGAATTTCATCTGAGATTTATATATTTAGTTTGTTA
Source organism: Dendrobium chrysotoxum (assembly GCA_019925795.1). NCBI lineage: Eukaryota > Viridiplantae > Streptophyta > Magnoliopsida > Asparagales > Orchidaceae > Dendrobium > Dendrobium chrysotoxum. Next base: position 95,445,418 of record CM034305.1, on the reverse strand, counting down.
TAAAATTTTATCATTTTTTCAATTTTATCTATTTATTATTATTTTATTCATCAGTTGCTTCTATTTTATCTCTATTGTGTATTATTATGATTTATGTAAAAAAAATATTTTTATCTGAATTTTAATTTGTGTATGTCATTTTGTTTTAATTTGAATGTTGATTTTTTTTATTCTTTTATTTTGATTTGATGATAGGATTTTATTTATCATTCATTTTTTTATTTGGTTTGTGTATGTCCTATAGTTGGTTAGAGTTTTTTTTAATTCTTAAAGATGATTTAATGATTAGTTGATTATTATTTAAGTTTGATTAGAGTCAAGTAAATAGTGTATACCCTAACCCAAAGATAAGGTGTCACTAACTTTTCTATGTTTAATATTTCATCCCTAAAGGGTGTATGAATCCAAGATTTAGTCTAAGTTTTCTAAGACTTGTTATTAATTATTGTCCTTAAATGGTACTACTATTTTGTAGGATTATAATCAGTGTCACTAACCCTTTGGACATACGCATGATTGTAAACCAATGGGTTTTGGATTCTAAATAATTGAAGAAAATCTAAATAGCAGAATAAAAGCAACTAGTAAATTAAATATTGAATTATCAAATGCATGATGAAATAAAAACTATGGCTTCTACAAGGCCCTAAGGTTGGAATAGCGCAAAACACACCAAGGGTTTTGGGCTTTAAGGCTATCTAAGTTTTCAGAATACTCACATACACAGGAGCCAATGTCTGATGATATCCGGCCGTACCACCTCTACCCGGTTGGATAGAGGCGACTGACACCTTTAGTCCACTTCCTTTTGTCCACTTGACCGGTACCATTCCTCGCAGTTCATACAAATAAAGAGAATAAAACAGTGGATAAACCCTACCCACTCTATAAACCAGAATAGAATGCACAATCGCTCTATAAACCCACAATTCACTTTTCACACACACATGATTCACTTTTTACAATCATCCATACACTTCACTATTCATACACGTTTTGAATTTCAATGCACCTTTTGGGCACTCCAACTTTCAATGCATACTATTCACTTTTCAACACACATACACTTTACTTTCACTTTTAAACATTTATGCATTTCACATACACTTTACATTTCATACCTACACACAACACTACACTAACACACTTTTAGTCCACTTCCCTTTGTCCACTTGACCGGTACCATTCCTTGCATTTCATGCAAATAAAGAGAATAAAATCGAAAATTTATTTTATTTTAAGTTAATTTAGGCAATGATAAAGGGTTGAATTATGTAAATAATGAATTTAGACCAAAATATGAATTTTTAAAATTTAAGAATTTAATAAATCCGAAAATAAAAAGTTATGCATTTAAACATCTATATTCATTTTTAGATGTTTGATGAGTGAAACTAAAAATTCTCTTTTCATCTAAAGATGGAGAGAAAAGTAGTCCCCAGCGGAGTCGCCAGAAATCTGTTGGCTCAAGAAAAAATGGCACGAATGCATGAATCCTGCTTTGTAGCAAAAGGATTCTATTTCCCTTAAGTCAAATTGGAATTAACCAGATTTCTCCTGAGGGTAGTCCGGGTTTAATTAGATTTGGGGTTCTTACTTCCCATGAGCGCAAGCACTCAAAGTTAATTACCCCTCTTAACACGTAAGAGAGAACTGTCGATGGAAGAGATGTGATGTTTTTGCTAGTCAGAGACCTCTAACATTTCATGAAATGCCACAACAATTCAAAGTCTTTTACTCAATGTTGTTTGTGTTAGTATCTCTTAAAGAGAGGTCTCATTTAGAGACATTCAAGACAATCTCATTTAAAGACATTCGAGGCATATCAAAAATAGACTTTGGGCTGAAATGATATTTAACAAGTTCTCACTTATGTTAAATGGCATTTGGGAGAACGATGAGTAGGATAAAAATAAATAGGAGAATATTCTCGCCCCCTTTGTCTTATAGAAAATTTTTATGGTAGGCTCTTAGTAGCAATTCAAATGAGCCTAATTCAAATGATGATTGCAAAGGTCCTTAAAAAAAGGAAATATTTAAATTAGAGGGACCAGAGGAGAATGAGCGTTTGTAGTTTATAAACTCCCAGGCATTTGACGATTCAATTAATTAATTATATTGATTAATTTTAATTAATTAATTTTTATTAAACATTAATTAACTAAATTAGTTAATTAATATTAAAAAATTAACTTTAACATTTTAATTGAATCAGTGTTCAAGTTGAATTGCTCTTTAGGTTTCTGAGGCAATTTCAGCAGCCCCTGACGTTTCCCTCCCCCCACCGAGGGAGAAATCAGGACGGCCTCTGCCGTAATTTCATCCTGCCCGGACCTAAGGTCGACGGCGTAGGGTCTTCAAATTTACAAAACCATCCGCCCATATCTAAGATCGATGGCACGGGTCTTCAATTTCAAACCATCCCGGCCAGACCTAAGGTACAACGGCTCGGGGTCTTCAAATTTAAAACCATCCACCAAAATCTAAGATCAATGGCACAGGTCCTCGAATTTTAAACCATCTCGTCCGAACTTAAAGTCGACGGCGCGAGGACTTCGACACCTGTCTTTTAAAAAGAAACATTTCAATTTTTTTTTCATTTTTCATTTCCATTTTTTTATTATTATTATTTTTTCTCATTATATATATATATATATATATATATATATATATATATATATATATATATATATATATATATATATATATATATTAAAAAAGAGAGGGAGAGAGGAGTCCAATAGAGCATGGTTGGGTTCGGTTAAGGTAGTCGTCGAAGGATCCAAGTCGAACAATAACAAAGGAGCCGCAGAAACGACTCGCGTCGTCTCTATACCTCCTGCAAAGCAACGAAGTCGCACAGCAATGAAGGAGCCGAAGAAGCGATTCGTGCGATCCCTCCCCTCCTGCGAAGCAAAGTCCAGCAGCAACAAAGGAGTCGGAGAAGCGACACGTGCAATCTTTACACCACCTGCGAAGTGAAGCCGAACATAAACGAAGGAGCAGAAGAAGCGACTCGTGTAATCTCCGCACCTCTGACGAAGAAACGAAGCCGAATAGCAACGATGAAAAGAGAAGATGAAAGGCGAACCCTAGACACCTCCTGCGAAGCAACAAAGTCGAACAGCAACGATGGAGTCGAAGGAGCGGGATCTCTCTCTTTTTTCGATCTCTCGATTTCCTTCCTTTTATCGAGTGAATCAGTGAATGGAAGTTACGGTAGTGAAGAGCTGCGTCATTTGGCGACCAACTGCTCGCGGTGGGGCCGAGCTTGGAGGTAGGTGAGTTACTTTATGCTGATTCAAAAAAAAATTCTCTTTTTTTTTTTTAACAGTCAACAGCATCATGAGATATTCTAATGAAAATAAGCACAATTCTCAACGCATTCCTCAACCAAAATCATCCCAGCAAATGTATGGTTGAAGCTTAATGTTATTAATTGAATTCACTTTTTGATTAGCATCCTATTTGGTAAGGGCAGTAATGCATATTCAGTTAAAGTTTAAATTATGATTTGTTCAAATTTTAGAGATTTAAAATTGAAACATTTATGATTTAGATGAAATTTGAACTACTGACATTACTTACGTGTTTTCTCGGTGTACACTTATAAAATGTAACAACAAATTGATTTTTTATAAACATAAATGAAATTCGGAGTTCCCAAATACTTCACTAGAGCAAAATAGACCTAGAACCAGGGTTTTAAAAACCAAACCAGACAAGAGTTCGCAAATACTTCACTAGAGCAAAATAGACCTAGAACCAGGGTTTTAAATAACAGACCAGACCGGACAGTCCGACCAGTTCAACTGTGAACTAGTTTTAAGGCTGTTTCGGTTCATCCTGAAAACCATTTCTACATCAAACCAGGCTGAATCGGCCAAAACCACCTATTCAACCGGCAAACCGATGAACCGGTCTCGATTCCATTAAACCGAATGGTTTAATTTTTGAATTATTTAAATAATTAAAGAAATTAATTTAATACATTAAGAATAAAATATTAAATAATATTTATAATTTAACAAATTAATTTATATTTAAAATGCTTAATTTTTTATTAAAGAAATTTCAACTAAGCATTTCATATGGCTCCATCATTCCATGTGAGTTCTTACCTCATCTAAACTCAAAAAGCAATATAAACATTACCAAGAAGAAGTGCAGCGATGTGAGACTAAATAAGTTGAATTCCTTACTTCTTAAGTTTATAACATACACTATATATTTAAAAATAATTTTTTAAATAAACTTTTTATGATGTAAATAGTACTTATTTTTAAATTTTAATTATAATATTAAATAAATTATATACTTCATTATTATTTATGTACTATAAAAATTAATTAATTATTTATTCATTAATAATAAATGGTCTAATCTTAATAATTTGTAAATGTAAATTTATAATATGACTTTAATATTTAATTTATACGTATAAATTATATCAAAATATATAACATAAATTAATAATAATTTATATTAAATATATAAATTACCATGTAAGCTAAATTTTTACTAAATTTGAATTAAATTTAAAAATAGAATATGTTTAAATTTAAAATTACATAAGATATTATTAATGTGAATTCAATTTATTTTTTAATCAAAAATTTATATTATTACATGATTATTCTGTCATTTAAATTTTATTTAAATAATTTCATATTTATTACGTCATCCAACTCGACTCGATTCGTCCCTGATCGAGCCATTGAACCCTTAACCTCTCCTTTTTCCAGTTCTATATCCAATCCGATTTTCACAACCATGCCTAGAACATTGGCATAAAAGTTGATTTCCATTATATACAATAATATAATTCAAAACTTTCACCATTCATACACTAATTAAATGAAAATAATAACGATTAATATGATTTGCGCAAGCATTTAAATTTTATTGTTCTTCAAAATTAAGGAGTACCTTAATTTTGAAGAATAATAAAGGTTGGAGTAGCTCCAGTGGAAAATAAGATTAGAAAGAGTCACCTTAGATGATTTGGTCACATTAAACGGCGGCCTTCCGATGACCCGGTTAGGAGAGTAGATGTATTAGATTTGTCATATATTAAGAAAGGTAGAGGTAGACCTAAAAAGACTTGGTTAGAAAATATTAGAAATGACCTATCTTTATTAGATCTAAATGAGAATTTGACACTTAGCAAGGCACAATAGAGAAAAAAGATTCATATAGCCGACCCCACGTAGTGGGATAAAGGCTTGATGTTGTTTTTGTTGTTTTTGTTGTTCAAAATTAAGTAGTGAAATTAAAACAACTGCAATACGGATAAGATCCCAAACCTTAATATTAAGTAGCAAGGATGTTTCACACAAATCTAATAAAAAAAATCAAAGGGACAACATCATCATCAAAAACTTGAAATTTAGGATACAGAACCCAACAAAAACTTTTCAAAGACATCTTATATTCATTAGCATATAGATCAACTCATCAAATTTAATAAGAGAGCAGGTCTTCCCAAGTGATCACGTGAAATCAACCAAAAAGTAACATAGAAAGATGAAAAGCCGAACAACCAACCAGCCATTTTGTCCTTACTTTGTTTTTTATATAAAACTTTGGCAAATCTTCGAAGCACAGAAACAACTTGATCACGAGGTAAGCATGATACATTGCTGTTATTGAAGTTGATAGATAGGTCAAGATCACTTTCAGCAGTGAATATGTCCATTACAAAGGAGCCAAATGCTTCCACGACAGGAAATCCCCCAGTATTACCTTGAGGAAAAAAAAGGGGAAGATGTTAATGTGTGTGGGTGTATATATATATATATATATAAAGTAATAGTGATATTTGTTACGTAAAAAAAGATTTATGGTGACAATCTTTGAAAGTTGGCCGGTGCGAATGATATTTGTAAACTGATAGCAACCATATGACTCCATTAAAGACCTATGTGCAAAGATGACCATGTGTGTGATCGTCCATCAATCTTCTTTTAATGTTTTATTTAAATGAGATTGCTTTAGGATACTGTTGCCTCTCTATAATGTGTTTTAGGCTGTTTTTTTTAGTACCGTAGGACCCTTTTTCCTATAAAAGGATCCCTAAGGCTGCCATAGAATGATGAGATGATTATTGATTACATGTTTGCTGGTCACACCTACAGTCTCAATCTCTGTTGTCTCTCGATATTGATCCCTCACTCTCTACTCTTACTCGCCTCCCAATTTTGGATTCCTTCACATAATCGAACATGAAGTGCACTCTTCAAGGCTATAGTATCTCAACTTTCATATTTCCCATCCAACTCCTCCAAATTATACCATAAACATGAACACAAGCTTCCCATCTTGCATACTTTTTGGTATTAGAGTGAGGCTTAATATTGCAAGACTAGTTCTACATGGAAGCTCAACTCTTTCCTCTAAGTTAATTGCATTGTATTTCCCTGATGTTTTGCATTTTTGGCACTACCAGGATGCTGTCCTTCCTGAAAACAGCTGTTGGACACCACCCAAACTAGCAGCCAGCCAGGCAACCTCCTATCCACAACGGTGATGTAAAATTCTCACCCAAATATCAAAATTCACAAGAAAATCCCAACAAATATTTTTAGCTTTTGTCAAATTCTCAATAATTTAATCATGGCACACTAAATACACCGGTTTAGCATTCAAAAAAAATGGGTGTTAATTTTGTACATAAGGAATATTTCGACATTATGTGCGTAAATAGACCTAAGAAAATATATATATATATATATATAATTGTACCAAATATCATACATGCCACCAATGCTAAAGAATGTTAAAAAGTACATTGTCTATTATCTATTCTGCATTAGTATACCCATGATCCATGCATCTTGAAGTCAGATGAAAATTGTTAAATTCAATTACCACAAATATGTCCCTATCTATAGATCTATATAAGATATCTTAATAAAGAGACAACTAATTATGGAATCATGCATAATTGCTCTAATATAATCCTTCCTAAATCAACCACATAAATTTGGAAGGAGATCAGTGTGAGCCAAGTGAGCCTCCCACGGATCCCCATCCTAGCCGTGGGATCAAGTGCAAAGGGACAGCTGGGATTTAACACTCCCCCTCAAGCTGGAAAATATGGATCTGTCATTCACAGCTTGATAATCAATCCCAGAAAGGTAAAGTTATCAAGTCCATTGGCAAGAATGTCTGCAAGATGATCTTGTGATGAGACATAGTAGATACATATAAGACCACTGTCTAATTTCTCATTTATGAAATATTTGTCCACTTCAATGTGCTTGGTCATATCATGTTGAACCAAATTATGAGCTATGTTTGTTATTGATTTTTCGTCACAGTGTAGCTTCATGGATCCTTCCCACTTGATCCTTAGGTCTTCTAGAATCATCTTGATTCATAGTACCTCACATATTTCCAAGGCCATAGCTATGTATTCTACTTCTGCATTAGACCTTACCACCACCTGCTCCTCCATGTAATAAAATTTCCTCCAATAAGTGTGCAATATCTTGAGGTAGATCATCTATCTACTGGTGATCCTGCGCAATCTGCATCAATATGCTTTTGGGGTTATTCCACAGTATCTTTTTGAAGAGAATCCCTTTATAGGGTTCACCTTAAGGTAGTGCAGTATTCTGTCTACAGCTTGCATGTGAGTATGCTTTGAATTTTGGATGAACTGGCAGACCATGCTTACAGCAAAGACTATATCTGGTCTAGTCTGGGAAAGGTAGATCAATTTTCCCATAAGTCTCTGGTAAGCTCCCTTATCTACGTCTGGAACCTCTTTAAGTTCCCCAAATTTAAGATTTGGTTCTACTGGTGTTGGTGCCAGTTTACAAGCTAGTTTACCTGTTTCTTTAAGAAGATCATTGATGTATTTTTGTTGCGAAATTCATAATCCTCTACTGGAGTGGGTCACTTCAATTCCAAGGATCTTAATCTACCAAGTTCTTTAATCTCAAATTTCTTAGCAAGACATTTTCTTAGAATCGCTTTCTCCTTTTCATCATTCCTAGTCAAGATGATATCATCCACATAAACTAATAGAACTGTGACTTCTCCTAAGTTTGAGTGCTTGAATAAAATATATGGTCCCATTGACTCTGTCGATAACCATTAAGTAGCGTAATTTTTGAGAATCTTTCAAACCAAGCTTTAGGTGACTGCTTTAGTCCATATAGAGCCTTTTTTAATCTATACACTTTGTCACCTCCAGATTTTTTCTTGAGTCCTGGTGGAATCTGGATAAATATTTCTTCCTCCAAGTCCCTGTGTAGGAATGCATTTTTGACATCGAGCTATTCCAGATGCTAGTTATAATTAGCTGCTAGTGAGAGCAGGATCCTCATGATATTCATCTTGGCCAGAGGTGCAAAAGTTTCCTGGTAATCCATTATGTACGTCTAAGTGTACCCTTTTGCTATGAGTCTTGTCTTATCTCTTTCCAGTGTACCATCACCTTTGTATTTCACAGAGAACACATATTTGTAGCCGACTGATTTTTTTCATATTGGTATGTCGGTGATCTCCTAGGTATTGTTCTTTCTCCAGGGCTTGTATTTCATCTTTCATGGCACTTTTCTAATTTTTATCAAATAAGGTCTCAGAAATATTATTATGAATATGAATATCATTTAGTATGACCAAAAAATTTTTGTGTGAAGATTAAAAGTTATGGAAAGATACAAAGTTAGTTATGGGGTACAATGGAGGTTTTTTTGGTGAACTTATGTTTACCTCAATTTCAGGAGACCATTCAGATTCTTAGATTTGCTCTAGAACATAATTTGGATTTATATGCCTGGAATATACTTTTCCAAACCTCATGTTATTCATAAAAGATTTTCCCTCAATTTCCATGGCTTTGATTTTAGGTTTAGGTGGATTGGTTTGAGGTGGAGCTAGAAGGTCATGAGGGGCAAGCCCGCTTTCATCATTTTCCTCAGTTCCAGTCTCCTCCTAAAGATAAGGTTTGGTGAAATAGGATTTTTGTTCATCAAAAGTAACGTCAACAGTTACAAGGATTTTCTTGGTGGAGGGGTGATAACATTTATATCTTGTCTGGGTGGATGAGTATCCAACAAAGAAACATTTGAGTTCTCTTAAATCTAAGTTTCCTCTATTTTGACTATGAAGTGAACATAGGCAGTGCATCCAAAGATTCTAGGTGTAAGGTTATTATGGGTTCGAAATTTAGGATAAAAAGAGAATAGAATATCCGTTGGTGTTTTTAGTTCCAAGTAGGGGTGTAAACGAGTTGAATCGAGTATCTGCCTAATCGAGCTAAGTTTGTTTAGCTATTATTGAGCTCGAGCATGACTCGTTAAAAAATCCATAGGCTCGAAGCTCGACTCGATTGCTAGAGCATGTTTAGAAAGCTCGACTCGATTATTGAACTCGATTTCGTAATTTTAAATTATAAAAAAAATTAATTTTTTAAGATTTTTTATTTTTAATATAGAATTAATTTAAAATTATTAAAATATATTATATAATATTAATTTAAATTAATTATTAAATACATTGTAATTTAATCGAGCAGCTCAACGAGCTTCCAAGCCGAGCCAGGCTCGAGCTCGAACGTGTGGCCCGATAAGCTCGACTCGCGGGCTCATTAATGAATCGAGTTCAAGCCGGCTCGCGAGTTTGCTCAAGCTCACTTACACCCCTAATCTCAAGGTTTTTGAAGGTAGTCGGTTTATGAGATATGTGATAGTCAAAAGGGCTTCCCCCTAATAAAATTTGGGTACATTGTGGTGAAATAGAAGTGCAAGGGTGGAGGCTAGAAGGTGATCATTTTTTTCTTTTTGCAACCCTATTTTATTGTGGAATATAAATGCAGGAAGACTCGTGAATGATACCTTTTTTTTAAAAGTAGGAGGATATGGTTTTGTTAAAGTAATATTTAGCATTGTTGGAACGAAATTTCCTTATTTTTATCCTGAATTGATTTTGAATCATGGTGTGAAAAATGGGGAGGATAGTGCTAACATCAAATTTATTTTTAAGCAGAAAGATCCAAGAGACTCGAGAACAGTCATCAATGAATGATATAAACCATCGGGCCCCTGAGATGTTGGAAATTTTTTAGGGTCCTCGGATATTACTATGAATAAGGTAGAAGAGAGTATGACATCTTTCATTTTTGTTTGAAAAGAAAACTCGTTTATGCTTAGCTAACTCACAGGTTTCACAATGAGTTTATGATTTGAAATGTTTTATGATTTTATTATCACTCGGGCAAGGAGTTTAGTTGATGAAGTGAGTAGTGGAGTATGTCATGTGATCTGTGGCTCCTGAGTCGAAGATCCATAAACATTTCAAATGATTTCTAGAGGCACTTAATCCAATGGATATAGAAAACCTACCTGAAAGTGCAAGAGAAGAAGATGCAGGCCATTTTTTAAGGGATATTAGGAGTTGTTTTAGCTTATCAATATCTTCTTTATTGAGCTCTCTGAAGCTGGATTATGTTTCTGGAGTGATCCGACTTGTTGTAGCTTGTGATGTCATCTTTTGTTCGCTTCTTTGATTCCACTCTTTACTTGAGGACTTTCCAGGTAACTTCCAGCATGTCTCCTTTGTATTTCTTAATTTCTTGCAATAGCTGCATCAAAAGGAGTCTTTGTCTTAGATTTTGAGGAATCCTTATCTCTTTCCTTTCATGACGCCTCTTTGGTTGTCACCATTGATGAACCATCAATAACCTTTGTTTCCAACATTACCCCTCGTCGGCTTTCCTCAACGTGAATGAGAGAAATGATTTCATTTAATAGTGTTTCCTCTTTATCAAGGATCTAAACTCTAATCTGATCAAACTCCATATTTAATCCTAAAAGAAAGTCATATACTATATTTCTTAATAAAGTTTTTCAGAATAGCAGCATATTCTGAACACTTGATCTCTATGCATCTTTAGTGATCAAATTCTTGCTACAAACTTTGCAGGAGAGTGGCATATTCAGTCATAGTCTTACTTCCTTATTGTTCTTCCTACCTTGACCTTAATCTCAAAAATTTGAGTAGCATCCCGAGCTTTTAAGAATGTTTGTCTGGCGGCATCCCATATGTCCTTTGCAAGAGAAAGGAACATGAAAGTTTCACTAATTTCTAAAGTCATAGAATTCTACAACCATAACATAAATCATGGAGTCTGCTTCATCCCATGCCCAAAAATTAGGTTCTTCTTTTGATCCAACCCCAAGGAAGTGATTCATCTTTCCATTCCCTTTCAAATAGGCCTTCACAAATTAGGACCATTTCAAGTAGTTCTTCCCGTTTAAGTGATAGAAAGGTTGCATGTTTTGGAGATCTCCTCCCCTTGGTGCACCATAGAGTCCTCTATTTGTTCAAAGCTTTGGGGAGAATTAGCTTCAAACATTCTGGCGACAAGGGATACCGATAAAGGCTATATTAATCAAGCCAGCAAGGTGCAAGGCAGCAATGAAGGTTGTGTTTGTTATAGGAGTAGTAGAAACAATAAGCAGAGGCTGGCAATGAAGGCACAACAACAAAATAAAAAATTTGTTTTAGGGTTGCGGCAGGCTTCAGGGATGCACAAGAGGCTCCAAACTTCAGCAGCTTGCCTCTTCTTGCTTGGTCCGGTCCAAACATGCGTACAAGAGGCAACTCTCGATCCAGAAGCTTCACAGGAAGAGGTCCTACATTTGACTCCTTTGCCCGATCCTGTTCCATGCTCAGATCGTCCGCAGGCTTGCACACAGGAGGCCTCTGCTCCGCTCGAAATCCCCAAACACTCGATCGTTCTCAACCGTACGCAGGAAGATCTCTTGATGCTTGTCAAATTCCCTTAGGAGTGGTCACATGCACACCACTTGCTTGGCTCCGCTCCCTCTGTTCTTCTCCTTTTACTTGTTTGGCCCTCAGGCAGGCAAGTACAAGAGAATACTCTCATCTCTGCTTCTTTCGATCTGTATATCCCAGCGATTCCGGCAATGAAGGCTGGTGGAAGTACCAATATTCCTCATAATTCCGATAATGAAGGAAGGTGGTCGGAATCTGACTCTGATACCATGTTAAATTCAGAGAATTGGCGAGGGAAAGACTTAATTTTATTGCACAAATATGTCCCTATTTAAATATCTATACAAGATATCTTAATAAAGAAACAAATAATTACATAATCATGCATAATTGCCCTGATATAACCCTTCCTAAATCAGCCACATAAATATCGAAGGAGATCGGTGTGATCCATGTGAGCCTCCCACGGATTCCCATCCTAGCCGTGGATCAAGTGTCAAGGGACGACTGGGATTTAACAAAAACATGATAAAGTTCATTAACCTTCAAAATTATTTTGTACAATAGCATGCTCATGCTTGCATAAATTCAGACAGCACTGACATGTGGGAAGAAGTTGAATGCAGAGTCTTAAAACACTCCACTACATCCCCGTACAGCCTCTGGGTACTTAGTTAATCATTCATCATTGGAAATTAAAAAAAAAAAAAACGTAAACCATGCTAATTAGAATCAATATTGGATTCACACAATGAGCAGAACAATGTATTAAAGCATCACCAGGCTAAGCTGCCAATACCCGGCACAAGGAGACTCCATCTATCAGATAACTTTGAACAATATCATTAACAACAATTCATGCTCTAGCAAAATGAATAAATCATGCCAACAATTTATGTCTAACAGCAGTCAAATCTTAACTAATAATGAAAACAAGCCAAACACTGTAAGCCAATAAGCAGAGAACGCTATAAATTAATAGACAACCCACCAAAAATACTCTTCACGATCATGTTATATGCATGAACCAACTGTTTTCGTTGTTCATATTCACTTGCAGTCGGAAGCAGGCTCGCATAAACATCAAGAAGCAAGGCTTCAAGTTCTAACATAAAAGCAGGATGAAATTTTCTCTCCTTCAATTCCTTTAACTCCAATTTTGATGCCTTCTTGCAAAGATCTAGATTAAAGAAGAGGCAGATGATGAAATAAATGAACACGCCAAATGCACCACAAACGAAAAATCATAAAATTTTATTTTTAGCATGCAATGTTTACTTAATCTGAATTTCCTAATAGAAACTAAATTCAAGCAACTGATGAGTATTCACATTCAGTTAGGTAATTTATAAATTCATGAAATTCACAGGAATTTGAGCTCACTTTAAATGCCAACCATTGATTCTCCCTGTCTATTGCTAGCTCTAAAACAAAAAAAAAATGATGATTATGACATTCTGATGAAGATGGTTAGCACATAAAGATAGCACTAAATTTGACGACCAGAACCCCATTAGATGTCTATTACCACTGTACAAATTTATCTATTTTGAACGTCCTATATGGTTACAATGTCAAATTTAGAAACAAAACAATACCCTGAAAACCAAGAAAATTTTTGAGATAAATATATAAAGATGGCAGATTAGTCATCTATGTACTTATATCTATGTTTTTATGTGAGGCAAAAATTGAAGAATTTAATATGTTACAGATATAAGTAATAACAAAGCCAAAGATCATGAGAAAACATATCTCGGAGTTGTCTGTTCATTAGTTTCTGAAAAGCAATGTTGCTACATTGTATTGATATCACATTTTCAAAGTTATCGATGCTGGAAGTACAACTTAATCTGTTATTTTCCTGATTAATATTATTGTCGATACAGATAATGATGCATCAACCAGCCTAACTCAAGCTAGAGCCAACTGTGGTGGGTGTCTCTACCTTTCACCTACTCTATCTTTTCCTACGACTATATTGGGGAATTATTCTCTCTTATCAACCTTGTATGTTTGTTTCCAAAATCGAACTCCTCAGCTGTCCTTTGAAAGAGGTTGTCGCCACATATATGTAATGATAATATAGGCCCAATGAAACAGTTAGACAATTATTATCCAGGTGTCTTTGTATCTTCCTTTCCAATTGCCCGGCTCCAGTAAAGAAGAATCCTTCCTCTAGAATCTACCATCTATTCTACCTATCCCTGCACCAATATCAAAGCCCGAGTGGTGGTTGACAATGGAGGCAATGGACATCGCGACACAGACGAAAATCTCATTGTGCAGGCCCAGTGGGAACCCTCAATACGTTCGAGTGACAACTCGACACACCACCCTCCCTGAATATAGAAAATATTCTTGCTATAATGAATGGAGAAAACATCATCACTAACTACAAGAACATCTCGTTACCAAACAAGACCATCGCCTACCAAACTAGGACATTCAAAAAGCTTCTCCAAGAAAACACTCAACCCAGTGAAGGTCGCAGCATGAAGCACGATTCAAAAATGCAGCTAGGTCATATTTTGATACTTCATCAAAACATTTTCAGAGTGCAAGTTCCAAAATTACAGACAGATGGTGTCCTCAAGATGTTAATCAACACCGTCATTACCAGCAACACTTCAACGTTAAGTTGGGCACATGCATATTGAAGACTATCTCAATTGGCTCAAGTCCGTAAAAACCATCTTTGAATATATGGAGATACATGAAGAAAAACATGTTAAATTAGTGCCTCATAAACTCAAAGGCGAAGCAGCTACCTGGTGGTAGCAATCACAAACACATCGCCACTGGGAATGCAAACTCCCAATTCATTCATGACAAAGGATAAACAAATTGATTAGGGAGTGATTTCTTATCATTCATTATGATCGGATCCTATACAATCAATACCAACAAAGTCAAAAGCAAGGGCATCATATCAAGGAAAAATAAAGAGAGTTTTATCATTAGAAGGCTCAAGTTGGCCTCCATGAACCGGAGCAACATCAAGTGTCATGTTATCTCAGCGGGCTAAATGAGTAGCTTTGTAATTAACTGTCCTTTCAGCCCATTTGGCAGCTCTCTCAAGCTGTCAATTTAGCCTACAAGGATGAAACTAGCTGATCTCAACAAGCTAGTCAATTCTCCACCAGCTGAAGTCTCTCAGCCAAACTCGAAATAATAAAGTGCAGCTCCGGTTCGAGCCAACAAATTATGAACCCTCTACTCCCAGGTTCTTCAACCACATAACATGCAAACAAGACTCCCACGATAGTAGATGGGACTCAATCACATCCTGCTAAGAGGAAGCCTTCGGCTATCCAATGCTACCGTTGCAACCAAATAGGTCACAAGTATACCGAGTGTCCACAATGGAAAGCCTTATAGGAAAAAGGTGACAGCGATGAAGATAAAGAGTGCATTGGGTATGGTGAGAAGACTTTGAAGAGGTTGAATTCATTGAAGGGGACTCAGTGAAACCATAACCTGCATTATTGAGCTGACTCTTCGCAAAGTAACAAGGATCAAATCAGCCACTTCCTCTTTTCATACGTGTTAGCAATATAATCACAAATAACAGAAGCTGCCTTGGTATCCAAGGCTTTAGTTGTGAAACCCCTCAAGTAAAAAGAAGCTAAACTCTCAAACATCGAGGCGCCTTTTGGTGTAATAATTTGAATTTCATTAAGAAACTCTGTAGTTAAGCGTCCTCATCCTAGAAAAATTCTGGGATGCATGCCTCTTGGGAAGTTATATCAACAAGACAAAACCATGAGGCCCTTAGGCCAAAGTGGATGATATCTCGATAGTTAAGAGCTTGGGCTATTACAAATGGTATCAAAGCAATACACCAGCCGGAAGATGGGAACTAAGTGTCATATAAGATAAAGTGCTACATCATGAGAGCCACCTCTTGAACCCTATATGGGACAAAGTGCTACGTGGTAGGAGCCACCACTTGAACTTGAAGGGGCCACCTCTAGAATCTTATCTACCTGGTGGATGATTCTGTGATAAAGATACTGACGATGACGTCAGTTACTTAAGTGGGGGAAATTGTAAAACCCTTAAGTAAAAAGAAGCTAAACTCTTAAACATCGAAGCGCCTTTTGGAGTAATTGTTGAAATTTCATTAAGAAACTCCCCCATTAAGCGTGGTTATCCTGGAGAAATCCTGTGATGGATGACCTCCTGGAAAATTACACCAACAGAATAAAATCATGAGCCCTTAGGCCAACGTGGATAACATCTCGATAGTTAAGAATTTCGGCTGTTACACTAGTTAAGGTACTCCCACCTTCGAACCGAAAACCAATCTCACTAATACAAAATTGGTTGGATCAGTAAAGGCAATGAAACATGACTCGACAAGGTCAGTCATGTTCCATTCTCCATGTGGAAATATTATCAAGACAAAATCCTTTGTGACTTTTTGAATATGGAAGCGTATCACATTCCCCTTAGCTAACCATGACACTACAATATAGATGAATGTCACTAGAGAACAGTTACTCATTTTGGTGGAAGGACACAAAATTTGTCTTACCATCTCGACATTAAATGCAGTGAGAAGCATCAAATTTTGTGTTATTTGAATTAAAGCCACATGGTTTTACTCCGTTGTAGCCAATGCTTATTATTTCGTCGAAGATTGCAATGTTCCACATTAAGTTGAAGAGTTATCAAAGAGCTACACCCCCCACCCCCCCAAAACACACACACACAAAACCCCAACAATCAAACCCCAAATGCTCTCTATTAATTCCTTCCTCTTAGAAGTGTACAACATCAAGTTGATTTCCCCCCTCAAACTTGCGCAATCTTCATCATTATCACATGAGTCCCAAAGAACATGAAGCATTATGAAATATCACCAACAACTTTCCAACCAAGCAGAATATTCAGGTAAGCCTAAGCCTATGCGCTTTACCAGCACTACTAGTTCCCAAAAAAAGGTGGAAGTTAATGCACAGGGCGGACAATCAAGGCATCAAACAAGATTACGGTAAAGCATTGAATTTTTATCCCATAATTAGGAGACTGACTTGATAAATTTGGGGGCTCCAACCTTTTCTCCAAGCTTAACTTGAAGTGGGGTTATCAACTACTCTACATTCGACCTTGGGATGAATGAAAAATGTTAGTCAGAACTAGAGGGGCCTCTTCGAGCGGCAAGTGATTTTGTTCAAACTTTGTAAAGCTCCAAGCACTTTTATGAGTCTCATGTCTGAGTCATTTAAGCTATTTATTCGACAATGTGTTGTCGTTTACTTTGATGACACATTAATTTATAACAAGACAAATGAAGAGAATCTTATGCACCCTTGAACAAGTTTTGGCTTTCTAGAACAAAACAAGTCCTAAATTGAGGAAATGTGTCTTTTCACTCCCCACATTTATTCCTAGGCTATTGCGTTGGAAGTGAGGGCATTCGGGAGGGTGAAGACAAGATCCACAGCAACATCGAGTGGCTGACCCAAACTAATATTCATGTGGTATTAAGCTTTGTTGGCCTCTATACATATTTTGTGACCAATCGAGTGCATCAAGGAAGGCGACTAATAGATATGTCGCTTATCACGAGCATCGGGACACCTCGATCGCTATCAAAATGGCTCAAAATATTATCCGATAGTGAAATAGATCACATTGATGTGCTCAGGACACTAAATTTGTCAAAGAAGAGTCATTCGTGAGCAACTCAAATGTAAATGACGACGAGCGTGATTTGTTGGCAAGCGCGACGCTAGCAAAAACTACCTAAATAACCTCCGATTATCAAACGGACTACGCTGATGTGATCAGAGCATCAAATTTGCCTTATGGAGGACCCCTCGCAGTTTAATTGGGTGAAGGTGGTCGACATCAACGGTCTATAGACGGAAGGTTGTGCAACGTTGCCCAAGCATTGTCAAGTTGAAAAGCGGACTTTGGCGTTGTGTTTGGAACGTCGAAATCATATAGAAAAGGTTGTAATATTGCTCAAGTCATCGTACAATGCATAAAGATGAAGTTGGCATGAGTTTCGAGGTGATGGTGCATAAAACTATCAAAATGATATCCCGATCACAAAGCAGAGTTCATCGTTGTGCTTAGAATATCAAAATTACACAAGGAATAACCGCTCGCGATTAATTCGAGCGAGCTTGATCAAAATCGACAGACTACATACGAAACATAGTGCGATGTCGCCCAAACATCGTCCATTCATAAAACGGACTTCGACGTTACATCCTGAACGTCGAGAATACCCAAAAATGATTATCATATTGTATGAGTCATTGGACGAGTGAAAATACAAAATTGGCATGAATTATGAGGCGGTGACACTGGAATATATATTTATATATAATTTTAAAAATAGAAAAAAAATATCAATTTTAAATCATATCCCCCCTTATTCCGTCAGATCCCGCTCAAATCTTGTTGTTACTGTAGCCAAATCTCTTGCTCAAATCCTATTGTTATCCTGTTACTATAGCTAAATCCAATCTGCTCAAATCCTCTGCAATTCGGCGCTACAGTAATCTGCGGCATGTCAACTGGCAGCAGGAGAAACCCAAAAAAATGAATATATGATCTCACAGCTCATTCATAATCCCTCTATTCTCATCTTCATTGTACCAAACTCTCATTTTTCTCTCCATTCACTCGCAAGCTCTCGCCTTCGTCCCCCTCTCACGCACTCTACCCTCATGTTCTTGTGCCTGCCTCTCCACACTCTTTTTAAACTCCTCCCTCACTATCCTGTCTCCAATTGCAGCCGGCCTCCCCTCTATCCCTCTGTTTGCACTTAGCAACAACCGAACCTCCTAGCTCCGTCTCCTCCAACAAGACCACACCTCTCCCTCATACTACAGCAACCACCTGACCTTCCCATCCTCAGCAACAGGGCGAAGCACATCCCATTCGTCTCCCTGTTCCAGCAGCTCCATTCGACACTAGCAGCTCCACTCAACACTAGCTGCTCCACCAACACAGCCTGAGCCTTTCCTCCCATGGAGCCAACCACAACCAAACCCAGCCTTCAACCTTCCTTCTCCATCCCAAAGCCAAACACCTCACTCACAAGCCTGCAGCAATCTTTCCACACTCCTCTCCCACTACCTCTCTGGTTCACACTCCACAATAACCAATCCCCTAACTCTTTTTCATTGTTGTCGTGAAGCCTCATCCCACTACAAACAGCAAGCCACTTCCTCCTCCAAACCACAACCCAAACTCCACTCACACCAACTCACCCATTCCTTCCTCCTCTTTAAACTGCTGCTAGCAACTTCTCAAGTCCCTACCTATAGCCACTGAACTCAACCAAACTCCCAACAACCTGCTCCCATCTACTCAACCTTTTTCCTCACTATTGCAGGTCACTTTCTCCACCTTATCCCTCTACTAAACCTGCTACCAGTAGCTACACCTACAACAACAGAAATCCCACAAACCCAATCATTTCCTACACTCTCAGCCCCTAGCCTACACTCCAGCTCCTTCCCATCCTCCTATTTCCTTGCAATCCAAACCTAAATGGAATCACTAGCTTCACTCTACTTCCTACACACAACAACCACCATTTCTCCTCCTCATCTGTATCCAAATAGCCCAACTCATCTCCATTAACCCAAACCAGCCCTCACTTTTCCCTATTTTCTCTCTAATAGAGAGATTATTTCCCTCTCTCTCTTAATAGTATTATATTATTGTTATTAGCAAAAAAAAAGGGGAAAAGAAGAGCAAAAGAAAAATCAGAAAAGAGATAAAAAAAAGAGATTGTTTTGTTTTGCCTCTCGTGCCCTCTACCTCGTTTTCGCTGCCTCTCACTCGTCAAGGTATAATGCTCGCAAAACTCTAAACCTCAAATCCCGTTGTCAACATGATGTAAAACAAAGAGCAAGAATTGCCGGATTTTAATAAAGAGTTGTTTAAACGTTGTAAATTATAATTTAATGTTTCACTTAGATTAGATTTTCAATTTTCGTAGTTGTTGATTTGATTCGGCATATGGTTACAATTTAGATTAGTGGAATAATTCAAAATAACAACTATAGTAAAACTAAATGTGCGAATAACAAAAATCCCTCATCTAACAAATAGAAATTTCACCGTCAAGTTTCCCTCACTTTCACTCTTGAGGGCGGAGTTAGTGGGAGAACAATCTCAGCAATCCTAGTGATGCCACCAAGAGGATGAAAATGCCTATGGTCTTGATTCACGGAGAGTTAGCCGAAGGAGGAGGAGTAGGTGGATGTCCAGTGATTCGCCAAAGTCCGGAGCGTTGGTGTTCTTCAATACCAGACGTCAAGGTGAAAAGGATGGGGTCGACGTAATCGTCGACGGTGTCATCGATCTCCAAGTTGAGGTTGAAGAAAGGGGACCGAAGAATATCTACTCTTACTTGTAGATCAAACACGAATCCATGATCGAGTTCGGGATCCGCCATTCATGCTTGATGGAAAGTAGGGAGTGGGATTATCATCTTCCGGATGTGATGAAACTATTATAAGGGGACAATATGTGGGAGGAAGGGGGCTTTGGCGCGGGGAGGGGGGGGGGGGGGGGCCAAGACTAGTGGGAGAAGCTAGGAGTTTCGGCCTTGGCTAGGGGGGAGGGGCTCCACTTAATTTCAGGTTCGGATATTGAATGGGGAGTGGCGGGACGAAGATTAATGGTTTGAAATTAAATTTCAGAAATCCTTTATTCAAGGGATTTAAATTTTGAATTCAAATAAGATGGAGGGAAGGGTAAATAGGTGGTTAATTATTCCCCTAATTGGATTCCTTAACAAGGAAGGAAATAATTAAAATAGGG
This sequence comes from Dendrobium chrysotoxum, assembly GCA_019925795.1. Classification (NCBI taxonomy): domain Eukaryota; kingdom Viridiplantae; phylum Streptophyta; class Magnoliopsida; order Asparagales; family Orchidaceae; genus Dendrobium; species Dendrobium chrysotoxum. Next base: position 95,424,868 of record CM034305.1, on the reverse strand, counting down.
GAGAGAGGGGGCCAGCCAAGAGAGAGGGAAGGAGGAGTATCTACATTCAACGAATGTGCAAGCATTAATTGGAATTGGGAATTAAATCTGAAATTAATTTCAAATTGGGAGTAATTGGAGGAGGCTTCCTAATGTAGATCTTATTAAATCGGAAAGATTTTGAAATTCAAAATTAATTGAATTCAAATCTAATAACTTTCCAAATTAATGCAGAGATGATTTAGGAAGGTAATCAAGAGGGAGTTGAAAATTTGGAATCAATGGTTTGGGGTAGGGAGGGCTGGCGGCTGAGGAAGGTGTTGATTGGGTTGGCGGTTGGATACGGCTGGGTGAAAGCGGGTGGTCCAGCGGGAGGCGACTGGCTGGGGAGATGGGCCGTGGGCTGAGGTGGGGGGGAGAAGGCTGGCGGGTTTGGGTGGAGGGGAAATGCGGCCGGTGGTTTGGAGGGATGTTGGGGAAGAGTCGGCGGGTATAGGAGGCAAGGGAAGGTGGTGGGTGGTCGATGGTGTGGAGAAAGGAAGGGGTGGGTGGCCGAATAAATGGGGAGGAAGGAAAAGATAAACTGCGAGCCAAGACCCTTCCGATGGCTGACGGGTGTTGCTTTCACGCTCACCTAGGGTTATCCCTTCTCAAGTGCACACACAAGAAGAAGACAAAGCTGAAATTTTCATTCAAATCATCATTAACCTCATATATTAGAAAAGACCTCTATATATAGATCTAAAACAAAAGAAAACAAAAGAAAACACAAAAGACGCAAATACCCTTGAGGCTACAACATAACTCATCTCTCATGGGAGTACAATCGTAAAATAGAGCATAAAAATAAAATGTAAACAAAATATATCATAAATAAAAACTCTGAATCGTAGCCGTCGATCTACGATTCCCCCGATGATAGACACGCTGAAATCTCCTACTGATGTCCTCATCACAACACTTGCGGCGCAACGAGTAAACCTCTTATGCACGCTTTTCTTAGCACGGTGGGAGAAAGCTCGGAGCGACGCCTGCGACAAATCGGGTAAGCCCTGTGTGCATTTTTCTTAGCACGGCGGGGTAAAATTAAGTACTCGTGCATGCTTTCATGCCGGGGAAAAAATTTGCAAGCTTCCATGCAGGTACCCCTAAAGACCCATGCACGTCTTTTTTGGTGTGGTGGATTGAAGACCACGGTCGTGGTGTCATTTGGCACCAACCATGCATGCCTTTTCTTGGCGTGGTGGGCCGGCCTAGACTCTCGAAAATTTTTCCTAAACGGAGGAGACGCCGTGTAATAAACCGTTGGCTGGGCCGGTTCACCCGAACCGGCCATCCTCCTAATAAAAGGAGTCGCGACCCCAACAGGGGGTCGTTACTGTGCAGATCGCGAACAGAGCGACGGGCGAACGGAGGGCTTCGTGCGGGAGAGTGAGGTAAGCTTCGTTTTTCTAATTTTAGCAAATGATTCCCTTTAAGCATAAGAATTAATCATTCCTTTTCGTTCCTACCGTTAAAGAAGTGCTAATTTGAGAGAAATTTCAACGAAAAGAGAGGAACGATCGAGAAGAAGAGGGAAGAAGGTTTGTTAGTTTTCTTTCCAAAATTTTTCTATAAATTATATCTTATTACTTCCTCTAAAGCAAAAAATGAATTCTAAAGGAAAAGAAGGGATTGAAAGCAAAGAGAAAGAATTTTGAGAGAGGAAGAAGGAATTAAGGGTTTTTGAGAAAATTCCCAATTTGTAAGTAAATTTCGAGCATGAGTAAATTTCAATTTTATTAGATAAGTCAAGTTGACATGAAAATGTTATTGTTTGATTTTAGAAATTTGGAAGAGAGAAGATCGAAAGCTTCATGAGTTTGATTTCACAAAAATTCTTGGAAAAGAAATTAAGTGGGTATTTATAAATTTTCTTTATTTCATTTTCTTTTCCTTTTGAAAGAAGTATGTATATAATTGTTTAAAGTTTATGATTTACATTTTTGAAAATTATTGTTTAAAATAAACAAATGATTGTACAAGCATGAATATGTCAAAGAAGGTGTACATGTGTTAAGAACGTAAATATACAACAACAATAACAAGCCTTTGTCCCACTATGTGGGGTCGGCAACATGAATCCTTTTTCTCCATTGTGTCCGGTTCAAAGTCAAATTCTCGTTTAAATCTAATAGAGAAAGATCATTTCTAATATTTTCTAACCAAGTCTTTTTAGGTCTACCTCTACCTTTCTTAACATAAGTCAAATCTAATACCTCTACTTTCCTAACTGGGTCATCGGAAGGCCGCCGTTTTATGTGACCAAACCATCTAAGGCGACTCTCTCTAATCTTATCCTCCACTGGAGCTACTCCAACCTTTTCACGTATATGCTCATTTCGTATCCTGTCTCTAAGAGTAAATCCACTCATCCACCTAAGCATCCTCATCTCCGCAACACATAACTTAGTATTATGCTTCTCTTTTAATGGCCAACATTCTGCACCATAAAGCATTGCAGGTCTCACCACCATCTTATAGAATTTTCCCTTAAGTTTAAGGGGGACTTTTCTATCACACAACAAGCCCGATGCATTCCTCCACTTCAACCATCCAACTTGAATTCTACTGATAACATCCCCATCTATTTCACCATCACTCTGAACAATAGATCCAAGATATCTAAAACGTGTACTCTTATTAATGACTTGATCGCCCAAAGTCACAATCCCCTCACTAGGTCTATTACTGCTAAAATTACACTCCATATATTCAGTTTTAGATCTACTCAAGCGGAAACCTTTAGACTCTAAGGTTGATCTCCAGACTTCAAGTTTATCTTCAACTCCCTCTTTAGTCTTGTCAACAAGAAGAATATCATCAGCAAAAAGCATACACCAGGGTACATCCTCTTGTAAATGTCTAGTGAGAACATCCATGACTAACGCGAAAAGATATGGGCTTAAAGCTGATCCTTGATGTAATCCAACCGAAATAGAGAAATACTTGGTCAAACCACCTTGTGTTTGAACACAAGTAGTAGCTCCTTCATACATATCTTTAATGATTTGAATATAAGCATTATTAACTCCTTTTTTTTCAAGAACTCTCCATAGCACTTCTCTTGGAACTTTATCATATGCTTTCTCTAAATCAATAAATATCATATGTAGATCCTCCTTATTCTCCCTATATTTCTCCATCAAACCTCTCAATAAATGTATGGCTTCCATAGTAGACCTACCAGGCATGAATCCAAATTGATTTTGAGAAACATTAGTATCACGCCGCAGCCTACGCTCCATAACTCGCTCCCATAGTTTTAAAGTGTGACACATTAACTTAATTCCTCTATAATTCGCACAATCTTGTGCATCACCTTTATTCTTATAAATAGGAATCAATACACTCATTCTCCACGCATCTGGCATCTTTTTAGTCTTCAAAATATTATTAAAAAGTTTAGTTAGCCAAGAAATTCCTTCATCTCCTAAGCATTTCCACACCTCTATTGGGATATCATCAGGTCCAACAGCTTTTCCACACTTCATTTTCTTTAAAGCCTCTCTAACTTCGGTTTTACTAATACGCCGATAAAAACAGAAATCTTTATTTTCATTTAGGATGCTAAGGTCACTAAAGTCAATTGTATTCCTACAATCTTCATTAAAAAATTTATCAAAATATCTCATCCACCTTTGTTGAATATCGTCTTCTAGGAAAAGTACTTTTTGATCTTCATCCTTAATACACTTCACTTGAATTAAATCCTTACTACTCCTATCTCTTTGTTTGGCTAGCTTATACATATATCTTTCTCCCTCCTTAGTATCTAATCTATTATATAAATCATTAAAAGCTAAGATCTTTGCATCACATATTATTTTCTTAGAATCCTTACATGCCTCTTTATATCTTTCTCAATTATCAGACTTTTTACATCTAAACCAATTTTTATAACAAATATTCTTATTTTTTATCTTTTCTTGCACAATTGGATTCCACCACCAGCTATTTTTACTATTAGGGGCTTTTCCCTTTGATACTCCAAACACATCTTTAGCAATATTTTTAATATCACTAGCCACTTTTTCCCACATAACATTAGCATCCTCATGCACAAATAAAATCTTAGAATCTAAAATCTTACTCTCAAAAATATTTTTATTACTATTCTTTAAAAGCCCCATCTAATCCTAGAAAATCGTTTTACTTTATTTTTATTACTATTTTAAGAACGTAAATATATATATGAATAAACAGAAAGAATATATGAATGAACAGTACATGAAAGATTTGAAAAATAAAAGAAATGGGAAAAGAATATGCATGCAAAATTTACAAGAGTTCATGATGAGCACATCCATACTTGGAAAGTTTATCGTAGACGTGGCCGTCGATCTACGGCCACGATCGAGTCTTTATATTTCTAAGTTTATTATGTTGTTTTATTTCTTTTATTTCTGTTGACTGTTTTACCCTTACTTAAGAGAGTTGTTTTATTATGTTGTTTGTAAGCCCTAAGGGCAACGTCGTCTTTTCTTTCTTGAGTCTTTGTATGAGGCTTATATATAGCCCCTTTATTCTCTTTTGTTGGGATGAATACTTATTATGAAAAAATTTCTGCATATGTGAGTTTGAGAACTTGGAGATATCCTTTGGAGAAGGAAGTGCATCACCCACCAACTTCGATGTATCGGGTACGTGGTTTTAAGTTTTAGTTCTTCTCTCCCCTTCCCCTTCTCCTTCCCCTCTTCCCCAACCCACGGCCCATCCCCCCTCTCGCCCTCCCTCTCCCCAAACTGAGCCCCTTCCCACCGTCCCCTACCCCCACGGTTCTCCCCCACCTCTACAAACCGCCGGCCTCCACCCGCCCCCACCCCTTCCCCTCTCTTTAATTGAGTTTCTTAAAATAAGAGGGAATATATTTGGAAGGCATTAAAGATTTGAATTCAATTTAAATTCAAATTAGAATACTTTCCTAAATTACCAAAACTATTTTAGGAAAGTTTCCTAATTGATCTCTTTTTGAAATTTGAATTAATAAGGAGAGAATTAAATCTTTCCTTTTCTCTAATCCTAAATTAAGAAACCCAAATCACCTCCTCAAATCTTTCCCAATCCCCTCTACAAGCCGCCGGCCCCTATCCCTATGCCGCCCCCTCTCTCTCTCCAATTCCCCTCTTTTCTCTCACCAATCCTCCCCCTCACATTAAACCCTACCTTTTGAAAATCAAATCAAGTTTCCTTATCCACTTCCCTCCAATTTTAAAATCTGAAAATAACTTCAGATTTTATCAAAACAACCCTAACCCTAATTCCCCCCAATCCCACTCCTTGGCCGGCCACCGCCCCACCCTCTTTCCTCCTTGGATTCTCAAAGCAAACCACCTTTTCTTGGGAGACGACACCAAGGGCAGCAAAGCTTCGTCCTACACTACTTGTTATCCTTCCAACAACATGAATGGAAGTGCCCGCATGGGATTACGGATTGGTACTTGACGAAGACGATAACCTTGACATCCTCCGGTCCCCATTCTTCGACGTCGGTTTTGACTTCGACAACACCGTCGAAGAATACTTCGATCGGATCCACATTACTTTGGTGGATACGATTGACGATCAGAGGAAGAAGGGACGGTGGACCATCCTCGGCCGGCTCACGACGGTTTCCCCTCCGGATACTTCCCCACTCAGGAGACGTTTCGCTCACATCCTACGGTTCCTCGCCCATACCATCGGCCATCAAGTGACTACTTTCCGACGACGATTCTTTCCCGGTTAAGGTGACTTTCTTTCCTCGTCAAGTCACATCGTCTTGCTACTAACCTTGTAGGTGGTGATGAAGTTGCAAAAGATCTACGCCGCTTAATTTGCTAAACAAAAGCTTAGTAAACGTAGGGTTACTTTGAGAGCTCCTAATATGTTTACTTATCTCAATGTTAATTAAGGGATTGTGAATGAACATCCACTATGTTGGCTTTGATTTGAATTTCTAATCTATTTGTTTGTTCAAGCATTTTACTGTAGTTTAGCCTAAACGCAAGCACCCCTTCTTTGTTTTATTTCATCGTTCTAACTGCTAGTAGTTTAATCAAGTACTTGCTCTTAAATGAATGCGTGTAAATCCTAAATTTTATTCAAAAGCATTTTAGTCCTGCATCAGTTCACCCCCGTATGGTACAGGCTGGGGAAGCAATGTACCCGTGCACATAAAATAAGAAAAAGGTTATGGAAAAGGAAAATGAAATGGAAATGGTTGTACCTTTGGTACACTTAGACGGTGCTCCTGTATAAAAGAAATGGGAAAATGAATAATTGTTAAAGATAAATGCTATAAAGAAATAATGATAAAGCATGTATAAAGGAATGAACGAAGTCAATTGAATTAAATGAAGGAATTGTATTTTTTTTATGCCAAATGAAATGAAGAAATGAAATGATATTAATGTTAATATGTAATGTCCTTTATGCATGAGAATTGTTTAACAGCTACCCACTGAGTTTATATAGTAAACTCAAACAACGAATTTAAATGTTTCAGGTAAGTCTTCAGAGTTAGAAAATGGCAGAAAAAGAAGAGTTCGTCTATAGAAAACGATGTGCATCTGATAACAGGTAAATTTTGATCTGAAATAAAATTAAAGTATTTGAAGAATTTAGTTAGTGGCTCTTCAGATGATAAAGGAGAATTTAATATTTTTATGTTATGCTTATGAACTGATTAGATCCTACCGACCGACTTTAATTCCCGCCTCGTCAATTCGAGTATCTGGGCCGGGTCGTGACACGCTGGAAGGCCGCTGAAATTTTGTTTGAATTATTATTGGACATGAAAATTTAAGTGACCTGCACAATACAAAATGCAATGAAATTCAAACTAAACAAGCTTACAGAGAAGTGAACCTAAATGAGTATTTGAAATAAAACTGCAATTGCAACATAATGGCAGAACTCGATGTACATTAAACATAAAAGAAAAGGCAAGAAACCATAATGAAAATGACAGCTCACTAACAGGCGAAAACGAGGGATTTCTAATGAACAAATAATTTGCTTATGAAAATGAGGTACTTGTACTATACACAGTAGTCTGCCTATGAGCAAAAATAGTGAATTTGCAGTGCACAGGAATCTACCTATGAGAACAACAGATGACTTGTTATACTGACATCAGTCGGCCTACAAGCACAAGCAAGGAACTTGCAATGTGATAGTTTGCCTATAGGCGAAAAATGAGAAACTGTAATGAATATATCAACTCGCCTACATGGAAATATAAGGACCTCTATTGAACAAAGCAGCTCGCCTACGAGCAATAAATGACATAGTGAACACTACAATTCACCAGTGAGCCGGAGCAAGAAATTTGTCATGCACACAACTAGCCTACAGACGATAATAGGAGATTAGTAGCAAACAATGCAGCTCACTTTCAAGCAAAAGCATGATCTCCTACTGTTTATTAAGCAAACATCATCTACAAACTACGCTAAATGATATAACTCGCATGAGTTAAATGAACTGAATGTCCCTCTTATCTATAAAAAAGGAGCCTAATTTGCCTTCATGCCACTGAATCCTCAACACTCGTACAAGCAGACAGAAGGCATTTCTCGAACTTCAAATGAAATCTTGCGCACTTTCCAACGATAATCACTTGCGCCAAAGATATATTTAAATATTTTATAACAGAGCCCTGCATTGGGTACCCATACCCATACTCATCCACATACCCAATGGGTATGGGTGGGTATGGGTACGCCAATGGCCTTGAGAGTGGGTATGGGTGGGTACTCAATAATGGGGGAAAAACAAATTTACATTAGTAATCACCGTATGTCGTATATTACCGCAATCCTCACTACGCAATGCGTAGCACTGAACCGCACTATGACCACGGTAAATTCTGATATGCGGCTTGAAAGTTTGCAGTAAGAGCAAAGGGCAACAAGCCTCAAGGCCATCAGTTTGTGGCGGACTGCATTCAAAAAGCGTGGAAAGTGGGTGGGTATGGGTGGGTATGCCATCCCGCACGTCACTACGGGTGAGCATAGGTGGGCAAAGCTCGTCCGCGTAGACCGTGGGCACCTAATGGATACCCAACCAGGACCCACGTAGGGCTTTATTTTAAAATTCCCCCACATGCAACAAAAATATAATTCTCTAAACTTAAACGTGATGCATTGAAATGCATGCACATTAATTTTAAAAGAATTTTATACCCCTGCATGTGCTCCAACAAATATGTTAAATTTGCAAACACAAATGTCTGAGAATACTGCTTGGGTATTAAAAGCTTCCTAATATTAAACCTATTTTCAAGCTAAACACCCGCATGTGCTCCAACCATCATACAAAACTCCTAATTTTAAGGTCTGAAAATGCTGCGCGAGTCAAACATTCAAGTCTCATCCTCCTTCAAAAAAATTGGAGTCAACATGACTTGAATTAACAAGTGAATGCCTAACTACAAATTCACCATGATATTTAATATTAAAGTTCATATTAGGCCTTCAGAGACTCTTTAAATGAAATTCATCGTAAAATATAATCTCTCGGTTTAGCATTCGCATAATCATCGATTATTGAACCCGATCCTCTGTTGGCAAGCGAACAGAGTTGCCAAGATTCAAATAACTAAAACTTTAATCCCCAATGATGGTCGTGTTGAATGTGAATCTCAACTGAAGAGATTCATATAAATTTTAAAGAAATGCCCCCAAATCTCAAAGTTAATTGTTTGGGGGTCAAGTATAAATAAAATTTTCAAAATCTATTACTTTTCAAAAATCCAAAAATGCCTAATTGAAATAAAATACCTAAATACTTAAAGCAAAAGTCCATCCACCCTCCGTAACTGTTGTCGAGGTGTATAAATTTGAAAATCACTACAGCTCACAAAGAGAGAATGTCCAGTCGAAAATATCACTAAGATTCATTCTCAAACCATCTCTTGCCAGTAAGGACATGGCATGTGTCCTCTAACCGATGGTTTTGCCGCCAAATGGCATCACAGATAAACGATTATGATTGGGGCCCTTTGACCGGGAAATTTTACCACCAAATGATACCACTAAATTACAGTCACGGCCAAAACCCGTATGTTCCCCAAAGGTTCTAAATCTTTGAGTAATGAATCAATAAAGTAAAATCGATAGGGCACATAGCCCTTTATTAGCTAAGATGGACTCAAACATGTCCCCTTAAGCAAACATTCACCCCAGGTCTATAATGTACCCTTCAACGAAGCAACTCATGGTTGCCGATAAGGATACTTCGATCAAGTTAGGTCAAATACCTCCTCTCACAAAGTAGACTAAGGACCATGATGGCCCGGGACAACGAAATCATGGGATCTTAATCGGGTTCATCATCATTCCCCCCACCATCCGCTTTGAGTGCGCCGTGATAAATTTTCGATTTTTGATATCTAATTTTGCTGCTACTATACACTGGATACTACGTATTTGTTCAATAACTAGTCTTAATCAAATATTCACTCCCGTTATCTGGAGGGACAATTAACTATAGGGGCTTGTCTCCTCGCCACCAACAAAAAGAAAGGGGTCGCGGAGAGGCTAGGGTGTGAATTTTTGAAGCCCACAAGCTTTAACGGGTTTGCAATTTTTTATCATTGATGCATATGCAATTTTAGTACTCTTGTTGTACCAATCACAAGCCGTCTTAAGAGAAAATTTTAATTAGTCATGATCAAGAATTAAGTTACAATGTTTTGAAAGAAAAACTCAACTTAGCTCCTGTCTTAGCTCTCCCTATATCGAGCATTTTTTTTAAGGGGAAGTGGGCGCTTGTATGATGTAGATCGATGCGGTCCTTATTCAAGAAGGATGACCTCTAAAAATTTTTTGCAAAAAAGCTCAAAGAGGCAAGCCAAAAATGGATGACATTAGCAAGAATTATGCCATCATTCTATCACTATAGCATTGGGAGAACTATCTCATACACCAGGAGTTTACAAAGCAACCACCAAGCACTCAAATATATAAACTCCCAATTCCCAAACAAATCACTCCCGAATACATGCGCGATGGATTTTTTTTTCTTGTAAAAGTTTACTTTCCTCTTCAAATGCCAATCTAGCCACTTGAACAAGGTTGTTAAAGCTTCAAGTAGTCAAGTATCACTTCTCATCACCCTGCAGGGTGAGCTCATGGGAATTGATGGCTCAAGGATCAATCATCAATCATCAATATTAGAATGATAAGATTTTAGCATAATTTGGAGCCAATGCGGCTAGCACAGCAGCATGAATGACATCGATATTCAACAAGGTATATGCATTGGGAGAACTATCTCATACACCAAGAGTTTACAAAGCGTCCACCACACTCAAATATATAAACTTCCAAACAAATTAGTCCTGAACGTACGCGTGATGGATTTTTTTTCTTGTGAATGTTTACTTTCCTCTTCAAATGCCAATCTGGCCACTTGAACAAGATTGTTAAAGTTTCAAGTAGCCAAGTTGCACTACTCATCACCCTGCAGGCTGAGCTGGTGGGAATTGATGGCTCAAGGATCAATCATCAATATGAGAATGATAAGATTTTAGCATTTTGGAGCCAATGCCGCTAGCACAGCAGCATGAATGACATCAATATTCAACAAGATTTTTGCTTCAAGGGTATCAGCTTTGTCTTTCATGGACCTCCCTCCATGAATTTGTCATTCGAGATTTACAAGTTCATGGACTGGCTACACATACTAGTCATGGCAAGATAATAGTCGTATTGAAGACCATTTCTTCTGTCCATGAATGTAGCATGACATTACAAATTTCGTAAAACGTTACGACGTGTGTTAGTCCGCCAAAGGAGAATCTCAAAACATATGCCTCTACACTCCATTGCCCGTCCCAAACAGCATATGGGAGGATGTTAGCATGGAATTCATAATAGGCTTATGGTGACTCAACAAAAGGGGGACTCTCTTAAATCTATGATCCACAGTATAGCATGTGACAGGCCAAAATCATAGGACCAATCTCTCACAGAAGCCAAATTTGATTTTTACAATATAGTAGACCGGTTGAACAGTCGTTCGCCATTCTCCATTATGTACACGAAGTTGCCAAATGCCTCTATTAACCTCAAGAAGTTAGCACCGGGTAACACACAAAACAGCAGAAGCTTTAGGAGGGCAAATCACCCAGTTGCATCATGAAGTAAGATAAAAATTGTGGGTCATCTAATGAGAAATATAAAGAATCAACATATCCTCACCGATGCCACAAGATTTTTAAGGATGGAGATTTAGTTATGATCCATCTCACCAAGAATTGCTACCCCTCCTGGACATACAAAATATTACAAGCAAAGAAAATTGGCCCATTCTGGTTTCTGGAAACCAAAAAAAAAGTTGATAATGCTTACATCATTGATCAACCCAACCATTTGAATAATCCAAAAACTTTTAACGTCAAAAACATCTATAAGTATTATTCATTGGATGCAACCGATATCATTGAATTGAACCCTGGGTCGAATTCTTCAGAAAATCAGGGGAATTGATGCAGCAACTTGCCTAACTCAAGTTAGAGCCAACCATGGTGGGTGTCTCTACCTTCTTTTAACCTACTCTATTATTTTTGCTTCTAAGTTAGTGAATTAATCACTCTTTTTTTTTGTGCATTTCTTTTCAAAATCAGACTCCCCAGTTGTCCTTTGCAGGAGGTTGTTATCGCATACATGTAATGGAAATAGTGGCCTAATGGAACAGCTAGAAAATTATTATCATACTGCTCTGTCTTCCTTTCCAATTCCACGATTCCATTGAAGAACCTTTATTCTTTAATCCAGCATCTCTTCCGCCCGTCATTGAGCTAGATATCAATGCTGTCAACAAGAATCAAAGATCGTTTTATCCTTTTTCCTTCTCATGTGCTAGGACAATTCTTTCTCATGTGCTGGACAATCATGACGACTTACATCTTGATTGCACCTATAATATATTATAAATGTTTCAATAGCTGCAATTTTAAGATGTAGATGAACAAACCCACTGTTTTCAGTCGTTATTAAGATAAAAACCAAAAATATTAGTGAAGCGACTGTCTCCCAAGTTTCTTGGTATTCAAGTGTTAAACGAATCACTCTAGATTGTTTTTTTAAATAAAAGTTCTAGATTGCTTTTTTTTTAAATAAACCGTCAAGTGAGAATGCGAGATTTATTATTCTATCATCAAATTTACAAAACCTTTATCATCTCTGATCATCTACACTAATTTTGAGCAAAACCAAGTAAAAATTTTCAAAGCAAAAAACAGGTAGAAAAGGGAATTGGCACCTGCTTGGCCTAGCAACATGATTCCAAAGCCTGCAACAAGATGAAAGTAAGCATGTCAAGCTTCAATAGTTCATATTTCAAATGAATGAATGCACGTAAAAGTCTATCTTAGAGTCACATACTGGACTATTAATTTGTAACACAAGTAAAGGTGAACACTCACCATATGTTATGCAGGTTAAAACATTTTATCCCAGAATCAAAAGAAGATGGTCAAGAATCGCTACAATTATCCCAGAATAAAAGATGGCTAAAGTGCCATGAGGTCATCATGAACACTCACTATATGTTAACGCAGGTTAAACATTTTATCCCAGAATAAAAGAAGATGGTCAAGAATTGCTATAATTATTACATAATAACAAAATTAACAGAGCCCCCCCCCCCCCCCCCCCCCCCCTCCCTCTTCTCTCTCTCTCTCTCTCTTCCACTCCTCACCGTCTCCTAAACATTGCCTATAGGTGACCTTCCATCACTCTCCAAAGGAATCACTACTACATGGATGAAACTTAAAAAGTACCATTCAGGGTGAACAATCCATAGAAGAATGGCCTTAAACCCTCTGTGATAGAAGTAAACATTTGGTTGAGAAGGCTGCTCAACATCCAAGAACATCAAATTTATAAAAGAAATAAAAACTTGAATCTAGATGGGAATTATACTATTTTTTTCTTGCATACAGTTATCCTAGTAATTTGGACAAGGCATAATTATAAATTGCTAGCTCATGTCATTTGCCAAAACAGCACAAGTCGAACTAAAAGCAAAATCAATATTCGTGCTCAGTGCAATGGCTCCAAAAGCATTTTAAACTCTAGGGCTCAAGAAAAGATAAGGATTTTAGTGGAAAATTGTCAAGCACCAGTCAAACACTTCCATTTGAAAGTAATGAATATGAAAACAAAAGTAGAACTTTTAACCATCTTCACCAAAACTTTGTTAATTTAAATATATATGTCTAAAATAACTGCAACTCATCAACAAGCAAGGTGCTTTCACAGACAAAAAAATAAAAAATGTCCATATTGGTCCTATTGGACTGAAAGCTAGCAGCCATTTGTAGGCCATTATACTTCAGTTCAACAGAGCTGATTCTCAAATCAAAAAATACAGTTATAAAATGGATTTGTTCGATCCAAGCTATGTGGTTCAATCCAAGCTGTGTGCGGACTCAGGTTTAACCGTTCATCCACAAATGTCCGTGAAGACTTGATTTTTCCCGTATGGTACATATTGTATAGACAGTTAATGAGGGACCGAAGAAAAAAAAGGTCCTCTGCTCTAAAACAAGAAGATTGCATAATTCACAGAAAAAGGGAACACTAATATCCACAGTGACATTATTTGCAGCATGTCACAAATCTAAGCTAACTGTTTGTGATCTCCACGCCTCCCTAAGCAGACAAAAAGTATAACAAATCACTTTAGAATCTTAAGATGCATTTGACAAGACCACATAATACCATGGAAGTCAAATGTCTAACCCTCTCTTTAAAGATCAGAAGTGAAGCCACATCTTCTGCCAAAAATATGAACAAAACCCATCAAAGGTACTGAACTAAAAATATACAAAAGCAACCATGATATTTCTTCCATGACCAGTAACAGGAAATGATTGACTCGTACTCTAGTTATATGCTAAAAAGCCATTGAAGCATGATAAACAAATTAACAACTGACTCCTCATGACTTTTCTTCCTGTTTTATGTTCTTACTCTTGTTCTTGTCTTTTACCATCATTCCATCCTTTCCTCTTCTCTCCACTAAAAATGATGCTCGACAACTTTAGGGTATAAAAATGCCCCCTCTTGAGCTAAATAAAAATAATTTTCGCCAAAAAAGAATTTTAAATAAAATAATATTTCTGCTCCCCTCGAACCTACTCATATCCATGATAACATTTCACATAAAAAATAAAAATAAAACGAAAAAGAAGTAATCAGCTATCCTAGGGCATAACTTCTCCTAAGCCAAGCATTCCATAGTATTGAACAAACTCCTCAAATAACATCATAAAAGTCCACTTTTTAGATAGGACTTTGGCGATGCCCTAGGACTTCATTAAATAAAGCTGATTAAAACTTACCATTTTCTCGTCAACAATACCTATGGGCTTGTTTTCACCTTCAGTTTACTCTCCAATCTGAGAAATTATTAAGTGCGGAGTCCGGACGTAGAGTTAGGTCCGGACTCTGTGTATTTACAGAGTATTTATTGAATATTTGTTGAGTATTTACTCAGTATTTTTTCTGAGTATTTACTGCGCATTTACTGAGTATTTACTGAGTATAAAATACTTCTCAAAAAAAGCAAAAAAAAAAAAAAAGATTTGAAGCTTCTAATCATAACCACTTGCAAGGTCTATATAAAGAAACTCGCTTTATTTGTTGTCGCTCATTATCTTATTAGTTTGGTTTGGTGTTACAAGGAAATAACAAAGGGAAAAAAAATTTCACTGATAATCCATAATCATTCTGTTGACATTGACAATGTCAGCACTACTCCAATATCAAGATAAGCTTCTCCCATGCTTAAACATGACTGACCTCAACGAACATATTCAATGATTTGAATATTTACATAATTCTCATTCAGTCAATTTCATTATGAGAATCCATCCAAACATATGGGCATTAAATATAAGACGATCGCTCCATTTAAAAGGGTCTCATATAGTCGAAGTATGAAATTTATTTAGTTCGATTGGATCCATTAAAATAAATTGAACCTTCCTTAAGCTGTTTCTTAAGATTTCATAGATAACTGAACCTTTCTGATCCCTTTAAATAAACCATCATTAATCACCTTATATAGTAAAGACAAAGCTAGCCTATTTGGCACACTTTGACTCAAATGACCACAAAATTACCAAAACTTCAATCTAATGGATTTTAGATCCTTAGGGGAAGATCCTTAGACCATTGGAAGCATTGGAAATCCACTTAGCCCATGGATAGGATCATGGGGCCCATTTCACTCAATTTGACCCTTATAAGTTCAAATAGGCCAAACTATTATTAAATGTCAAATCAACCGAATTTAATGGACATGGAAGTTCTTGGGAGGGTTTCAAACATTACCCAAACTTGATCAACTCATTGACCATATTAGGTGATAAAGAAGACATACACTTCTCAAAATGATTTGACCTAACTTATTGACCAAAATGATCTAAACTCTTGAGAGTGATGATAGATGATAATGTTAGAGAAGAAAGTCTAGTTGAGCTCAACCAATTTTGACCCCTCTTACGGGGTAAATTAGAGGGGTAAATTGGTCAAAATGACACAACATGTCCCCCTTGGAACCAAAATAAGGGCACCCCCTTTCCGTAGGAGTTTAATCTAATCATTTGGCCAAATTGACCCAAATCTTTGAAAGTGAACATAGCTCGGTATGTTTGAAATATAAATCTAAAGTGGTTCAACCTAATTGACCCACTAAATAGGTCATATTAGAAAAAATAAATCAAATTAATTACATATATATAACCCAATTGGAACTAACTAGCCTAATTGCATATCATCCAAAACATCAAATCCTAAGAAGTTGTACTTGCATCTGATGGCCAAAAGAATATAGCTGACTCAACAACTAATTTTTATAGTGTTTAAAACCACTTAACCCCAATTAACCATGGTTAAAATATGGATTAAAAGGGATTATAATCAGTACAAGGGGCCAATCAAAATTCTCCATTAGTTAGCCCTTGTTACTGGATAATTCCCCCTCCCCAGCAACTCCCCAGCCATTGGATCATTGTGATCAAGCCAAATGGCAATAAGAGCAAATCCAAAGCTATGGAAACTCCATTCTTAAGCTCAACCCAATATCGATAAGAGACCATAACCAATCCCAAAGTTAATAGAGCATACTATCAACTTCCTTGAGCTCACAGCAATCAACTCCACCTAATAACCTTATTCGCCCCGGAAAAAATAGGCGCAAACCTTGCTCTTGCAAGCTTAAGATCCTTTTTTCCCTGAGGTAGATTGGATTTGAAATTTAACCAGATTTACCCTGAGAGTAGTGTCAGGGTTTATTTAGATCTGGATCCTAGTTCCTATGAGCGCAAGCCCTCATAGTTAATTACCCCTTCTAACGTGTAGAAGAGCACTCTTGATTAAGGATGAGATTATATTTAGTTTGTGCATGAAGTGCAGATGTGTGTGCAATAGTATGTGAATATTCTAAATCCTAATTGTGGGGGATGAAGGTAGACCCAATCAAGATCTCATGGTTCCGTCATCTCGAGAATACCATAGGATTCAGTCTACCAACACTAACGACCACTGATCGTAGTGTCCAAGGAATCTGATTAGCAGTCATAGGTTGCCACCTCTCAGTGATCCCAAATAGACTGTGGTGAATATATATATTAATTACTTAATTTGGATAGGGACTTATGGCTTCATTTAGAAGTTGCCCATAATTTAAGTTTGGGTTGGGTCTTACTGCCCCGTTTAGGAGTTGCCCGTGTGATTGGATTTGGGTAGGAGCTTACGGCTTTCATTTGAAAGTTGCCCTAATGAACGGTCTTACATCATCTATTAGAGGTGGCCCAAATAGCAAGTTTTACAACTTAGCCCTATAGACTAAGATGCCTAGAGGTTTTGGGTGTTCAAATAGGCCTTATGGTTTCTAGATTTATAAGTTGTCTGACGATGGGTCTTACGACCTAGCTCTGTAAGCTAAGTAGCCCGTATAGTGGGGCTTATAACCTAGCCCTATAAACTAGGATGCCCGTGTGAGGGGTTTAGGGTTATGTTATTACCTAGACATTTCCCTCAGAAGTCGGACTTACGGCTTCTATTAGAAGTTGTCGGGAAGGTGTTTAGGGTTAGGTTAGTTTTTACCTAAAGATTTCCCTTAAAATCGGTCTTACAACTTCTATTAGAAGTTGTCGGGGTGTTTCAAATGTCCATCACTTCACATAATAGATTTGTCAAGCAAAATAGTCACTAGTAGGATTCACTTTTTTTTTATATCACTAATAAGATTCACTACTTCCATTAGAAGCGACCTATAGGGTTTAGGTTGGCGAGGATATAGCTTTGTACACTTCACTATTTTGACACCAGCGAAAGCATCTTGTTTTGCCGGTTTTGTTTTAGTACTAGCCTGCAGTCTTTATTTGGACATTTACAAGCCAATAGTTGTTGTTTTGAGCTCGTAGCAGTACTTGTAGCTTTTTTGCCCTAGCAGTAGTTTTACTTGCTAGTTTTACTTTCCAGCACTAGTTCTGTTTTACCAGTACTTGCATTATTCAGTTCTAGCACTAATTTTACATTACCAGTCATATTTTAAACATTGTATTAATGTTATATTCATTTTCATGCACGTACGTCTTACTCGTAATAGATTGGAGAGCTTACAGTGTTCAAAGAGCACACAGATAGATGTTGTTCAGACTAAAAATGAGAGCCAAAGAGTGTGTTGAGAGTTTCTTTTTTTTTTGGAGAGCTACCTGAGAGTTGTTAGTTTGTACTTAGGATAATTAATTAATTAATTAGATTAAATTTTAATTGCTCAGCTCATTAGTTAAATATATTTTAAATTAATTGCTCAATTAATTTGATTTAAATTTTAAATTAGAATTTATTGCTCAGTTTAATTTTGATTTGTTTAAATTTTAAATGTTATTTTAAAATTACATGATCAATTAAATTGGTTGCTCAATTTAATCCAATTAATTAAAAGATTTTAAATTTAAATTTATTTTTTAATTTAATTAAAGTTGATTTTAACAAGTTTTACATTAATTTCAAAATTAATTATTTGATGATTTAGATTTCTCTTACTTGATTTAATTAAGTTGTAAGTTTTAAATTCAATTAATTAATTTTATTAATTAATCAGCTTAAAGTTTCAATTTTAAATGTTAGATTTTACATATTGTTCAATATTGTTCAATGATAATTCCATTTATCATTATAGTCAATTAAATTGTAATTTTGATATCATTTAAGTTATCAATTAATTAAAAGGAATTTTTAATCCACTATTAAATCAATTTAACTATTATATCTTCAGTTAATTTAATTTTGTATTTTTAAATTGCTTAGTCAATTAATTAATTATTTAAATTAATTAAAATAGTTCTATTTTAAATTAGTTTAGTTAGATAGAACTTTAATTTTATTTTAAATTTTAAGTGAGTTGATTAATTATTAAAATTTGATTCTTTAAATTAATTACTCATTTAGATTTAATTACTCATTTAAATTTAAAATGTCAGAGTTTTAAATTGATTAATGAAATAGGTTAATTGATTCTTAATTCATGTTAATTAAATTAATTAAGTTTAATCTAAATCAAATTTTTAGTTAATTAAATTTTAATTGAAAAAATGGATTTTAATTTTATTTAAAATTAATCATTTTGAAGTTTGCTCATTTTTAATTAATCAATTTTAAATAAAATTGGTGAATTAAGCATTTTTTTCAATCTTTTTCCAAAATCCACACAAGTCCAACTATTTTGAGGGAATTTCGGCATCTTCCCGGAGTCCCCTCCCCGCGAGGGGAGGTAAGGGAGGGAACTTGCCCTTTCAAATCCGCCCAACCGGATAGGATTCAATGGTCGAGGGCTTCAGGACGTTACTTGGTCCCGAAAATTATACTCAGATCCTCTGATTGCTGATTGCGACGTCTGGCCTCTTTTTTTCTACTTATTATTATTTATAATAAGAATAATAAGCATAGTAATAATTATTATTATTATTATTAAACGGACAAGATAAATTTTGGCTCAGATAAGGGAGACGAGCTCTATTTTCACGGATCTGGACAAGAAGCAGACGGGAGGCAAGAGAGCTAGGGCTCTATTCGCATGCAAGAGGCAGAGTCGGACCTTATTCATGCGCAAGAAAACTGAAGTCGCTCACAAGCTTGGTCGAAGAGGTGTGCGGTTGGAAGGCTGTCACGGCTAAAGGGGGAGAGGAAGCCTGGCGTGTGCGTATAGGGAAGACGGAAGGTACCGTTTAATCAAGGCACAGAGGCTCTGTGCGCACGTCGAAAGGGAGGAAGCCTGGCTAGGTCGCATGGGTATGCCGGAAATTGGGCCCAGGCTCTGTTAATGTGAGCCGGACGGATGGAAAGAGATCAAGAGATCTTCAAACAATTTCCAAAAAAGCTCGTAAGTTAGCGTAAGTTCAATTTTTCATTTCCTCCTTCCTTTTATGCGATTGAGGCATTAGTTATCTCAGCGACGTGGGATCATGGCGTCGTGGGTTAATAGTTTGTGAATCTATTTGGTTGTGGCTGTTTAGAGGTCAACAAACCCACCTTGGTGACCACTGATGAGCTCAGATAACCCCTGACCCAATCATAGATTTTGAGTTTTCTATGACCCACAGATCTAGCCAACCTTTTAGCTAATCCTAGAGAGGGTTTTTTTGTCTCTCACCTAGGTGAAGGTGAGGGGTCAATTTCAATGAGTCCTATGGCTCACACAGGCATAAAAATCCAACCCTAGCTAATTGTAGGAAGGTCTAGTTCATGGGGTTATCAAGGTCACGGTTGAGTGAGCTAAGGGCTTAAAGAGGAAGGCCTTAGCCTCCTATTGCTCCCTATACAAAAGATCCTCATGAGAAGCTTTATGTAACTAGAAAAAGGCTCAAAACAGGGCTGGGGCCAACTGGCCTGAGCTTAGCTGACCATAACCCATTCCGATTCTCCTCAACCCACAACAACAAGAAACATAAAATCACAATAGTTCTGAATTTTTTAAATAAGTCCAACGGCTCTGATCGAGCCAAGCTGAGCACTTTCTCAGTTTATTCCTATTTAAAAGGGATTTTAATGGAATTAATTAAGAAATTTGCAATGAATAGTCCTAAAATCCAAGTATCGTGGAATTTCTATATACGTTCATATTAGGCCTTAGAGGCCTATAATTAAGAGAATTAATTAACAAAGACACAAAGTCTACAAAACCCGATCCTCTGTTGACAGCTCGACAGAGCCGACAAGGTTCAATCCATAAATGGAATCCCCCAAAAACACCCTGAAGATGGCTGTGTTAAATGCAGATCTCAACCAGAGGGGTTAACTGCAAATATTTTAAAATGCTGCCCAAACGTCCACAAAATACAAATATTTTCAAATGACCCCATACACCCCGATGATGGCCACGTTGCTAGAAAATCTTAACCGGACGGGTTCACAAATAAGAAAATGCCACCCAAATGCCCGATCTCAACTCTCCTGAAATCCACTCCGCCATTTTTTGAGCTTTTGCAGATATATCTCAAGGTGTTTAGGATATTTTAGGAAGGTATTGAAGTGACTTAGAATTTGAAATCTAGGGTTTGGGGTTTGCATGGCCGGCGGCTAGGGTGGGTTTGGGTGGGCCGGCGGCTATGGGAGGGGCGGTGGGGCTTGGATCGGCGGTAGGGTCAGCAAGGGGAGGCCGACAGTGGGGTAATGAGGGCGGCCGACTATAGGGAAGGCGGAGCGAGGGTAGGCCGGCGGTTTGGGGTGGTTTGGGATGGGTGGCCAGCGGTGGAAAAAAAGGGAGCGGAAGATGGAGATAACACAACTATTAACCGCGAGTCCCGGACTCTACCGGCGGCTGACGGGTGATGCTTGGCCCTCCTAAGGTTCTTTTCCCTCAAAAACTCACATAGAGATCAAGAACAAAGAAAGCTTCAAATTTTATTAATAATCAATTATCATCCAAATACAAAGTCTAAGGCATCTATATATAGGCCTCCTCAAAGAAGAAAACTCAAAGATAAAAATGCCCTCCGCGCTACAACTCACTAAGCTCCCTCATAGGGGTACAAAGGTCAAACTAAAACAAATAATAATAATACTAATACAATAATATGAAATGACTCATAAATAGATGCTCATGTCGTGGCCGTCGATCTGCAATGTCTCCTGTGATAGACGCGCTGAAATCTCTCACTGATGTCCTCATCAGAAAGGAGTGATTTATACACGACGGGAGAACTCGAAGAAGGAGATGGAAAGACCTGCCCGCCTGCTTCACCTTCAGTTAAATCTCCAAATAGTGCTCATTTGTATTACTATTGGATCAAAGAAGCAGAGTTGAAGGATAAGAGGAAGAAAATGAAGAAGAAGATAATGATGAAATAGAGGCAATGATGAAACAGAGGCAGAGGTGTTGGTCAAATCGTCATGAACTTAATATCTCTTCTTCCTTCCGCGAGGAAGGCTTCAGATTCTTCAGCAGTAAGGAAATAGATACTTTCTTCTCCTCGAGGAGCTTCTCCTCCGACTCTTTCGAGTTCTACCGCCGCCCCTCGCCCAAAACGAGGAAGAGTTCTAAGAAAAAGGAGCAGAGCAATAAGAAGAAACATTTTATCATAGATGCACTATGTTTTGAGAAATCAATAATAAATAGTTTTAGGGGAAAATTCCATAATTTCTAATTTTATAAAATCTTCAACCCTCAGTTTTAACTAAAAATTAGTTATATGATGCCAAAAAATCCCAAATTTTTTAAAGCGCTTAACAAATCCTAATAGCAACAACAACAACAATAACAAGCCTTTGTCCCACTACGTGGGGTCGGCAACATGAATCCTTTTTCTCCATTGTGTCCGGTTCAAAGTCAAATTCTCGTTTAAATCTAATAGAGAAAGATCATTTCTAATATTTTCTAACCAAGTCTTTTTAGGTCTACCTCTACCTTTCTTAACATAAGTCAAATCTAATACCTCTACTTTCCTAACTGGGTCATCGGAAGGCCGCCGTTTTATGTGACCAAACCATCTAAGGCGACTCTCTCTAATCTTATCCTCCACTGGAGCTACTCCAACCTTTTCACGTATATGCTCATTTCGTATCCTGTCTCTAAGAGTAAATCCACTCATCCACCTAAGCATCCTCATCTCCGCAACACATAACTTAGTATTGTGCTTCTCTTTTAATGGCCAACATTCTGCACCATAAAGCATTGCAGGTCTCACCACCATCTTATAGAATTTTCCCTTAAGTTTAAGGGGGACTTTTCTATCACACAACAAGCCCGATGCATTCCTCCACTTCAACCATCCAACTTGAATTCTACTGATAACATCCCCATCTATTTCACCATCACTCTGAACAATAGATCCAAGATATCTAAAACGTGTACTCTTATTAATGACTTGATCGCCCAAAGTCACAATCCCCTCACTAGGTCTATTACTGCTAAAATTACACTCCATATATTCAGTTTTAGATCTACTCAAGCGAAAACTTTTAGACTATAAGGTTGATCTCCAGACTTCAAGTTTACCTTCAACTCCCTCTTTAGTCTTGTCAACAAGAAGAATATCATCAGCAAAAAGCATACACCAGGGTACATCCTCTTGTAAATGTCTAGTGAGAACATCCATGACTAACGCGAAAAGATATGGGCTTAAAGCTGATCCTTGATGTAATCCAACCGAAATAGGGAAATACTTGGTCAAACCACCTTGTGTTTGAACACAAGTAGTAGCTCCTTCATACATATCTTTAATGATTTGAATATAAGCATTATTAACTCCTTTCTTTTCAAGAACTCTCCATAGCACTTCTCTTGGAACTTTATCATATGCTTTCTCTAAATCAATAAATATCATATGTAGATCCTCCTTATTCTCCCAATATTTCTCCATCAAACCTCTCAATAAATGTATGGTTTCCATAGTAGACCTACCAGGCATGAATCCAAATTGATTTTGAGAAACATTAGTATCACGCCGCAGCCTACGCTCCATAACTCGCTCCCATAGTTTTAAAGTGTGACACATTAACTTAATTCCTCTATAATTCGCACAATCTTGTGCATCACCTTTATTCTTATAAATAGGAATCAATACACTTATTCTCCACGCATCTGGCATCTTTTTAGTCTTCAAAATATTATTAAAAAGTTTAGTTAGCCAAGAAATTCCTTCATCTCCTAAGCATTTCCACATCTCTATTGGGATATCATCAGGTCCAACAGCTTTTCCACACTTCATTTTCTTTAAAGCCTCTCTAACTTCGGTTTTACTAATACGCCGATAAAAACAGAAATCTTTATTTTCATTTAGGATGCTAAGGTCACTAAAGTCAATTGTATTCCTACAATCTTCATTAAAAAGTTTATCAAAATATCTCATCCACCTTTGTTGAATATCATCTTCTAAGAAAAGTACTTTTTGATCTTCATCCTTAATACACTTCACTTGAATTAAATCCTTACTACTCCTATCTCTTTGTTTGGCTAGCTTATACATATATCTTTCTCCCTCCTTAGTATCTAATCTATTATATAAATCATTAAAAGCTAAGATCTTTGCATCACATATTGCTTTCTTAGAATCCTTACATGCCTCTTTATATCTTTCCCAATTATCAGAATTTTTACATCTAAACCAATTTTTATAACAAATCTTCTTATTTTTTATCTTTTCTTGCACAATTGGATTCCACCACCAGCTATTTTTACTATTAGGGGCTTTTCCCTTTGATACTCCAAACACATCTTTAGCAATATTTTTAATATCACTAGCCACTTTTTCCCACATAACATTAGCATCCTCATGCACAAATAAAATCTTAGAATCTAAAATCTTACTCTCAAAAATATTTTTATTACTATTCTTTAAATGCCCCCATCTAATCCTAGAAAATCGCTTTACTTTATTTTTTATTTTCTGTCCTTTCATCTTAAAGTCTAAAACTAATAAGCGATGTTGGGTACATAAACTTTCACTCGGAATAACTTTACAATCTTTGCAATCTAAACGATCTACTTTTCTTATAAGAAAATAATCAATCTGAGTTTTACTATAACCATTCTTATAAGTGATGAGATGCTCATCTCTTTTCTTAAATAAGGTATTAGCAATTAAAAAATCATAAGCTAAAGAAAAATCTAGTATGATCTTACCACTTTCATTAGTCATTCCAAACCCATATCCACCATGAATGCTTTTAAAATCATTTACCTTTCTACCAACATGTCCATTTAAATCTCCTCCAATAAAAAATTTTTCTTCGAGAGGTATCTTTTGAATTAATTCTTCTAAATCTTCCCAAAATTTTAATTTTGAACACATATCCAAACCTACTTGAGGAGCATAAGCACTTATAATATTAATAATCTTAGCATCAACAACAATCTTTAAAGCTATAATTCTATCTCCAATTCTATTAATATTTATAACATTATCCTTCAAACTCTTATCTATAATCACGCCTACACCATTTCTAGTACGACTCTTACCTGAATACCAAACTTTAAATCCTAAACTATCAATCTCCTTAGCCTTCTCTCCAACCCATTTAGTTTCCTAAATGCACAAAATATTTATCTTCCTATGAATCATAATATCTATTAATTCCATTAATCTTCCTGTAAGGGAACCTATATTCCAAGTTCCTATCCTAATATTAGTATCATGGACTAGCTTCTTTGCCCACATCCTTCCTTGATGTGGGAACCCTTGCCTATTTAACACTGCACCCGGGCGCCGATGCAGCGGCCCTTGCACACTTTTCACTGTATTCAGGCCATACAGTGCGTCGCTTCCAGGGAACGCCCTAAACAAATCCTAATAGCCTTCTAATAAAAATTTGGGAGATGAATGAATCATGATATGCAAACTATGATTTTTCAAACTCTAAAAGTTACTATTAAAAAATCCCAATAATTAATATTTTAATTTGAAAATTCTGAGAAAACTAAGGCTTGTTTATAGTGTATTTCCAAACCTTAACTAATTTTTTGGAAAGTTTTATAAGCCATCTAATATGGTTGATTATTCAGAAATAGGCATTTTGCCTATTTTTAAACTTTTCACCTCTTTAAATAATTCCAAAAAATTTCAATAAAATTGGAAGTCTACCTCAAATCAAAATACAGTCATGAATTTTGCCGGAGGCTCTTTTGGTCATTCATATGGTATTCCTAATTTTCAAAGTAAAAATAAGAATATTTTTCAAAATTACATATTAATATGGTGGGCTCACTACCATGAGAGCCTCTCGAAAGGTGTATCTTGCTACTATATACATATCCTGATTTATTTAGAATTATTTAAGATCTTTTCCTATTTTTAATAATTGTAATATGTCATATTTTAGTTATTTAATTAAAAAAAACCTTAAATATATTTGGAGGAACTTGACCATTTTGGTCATTAAAACAGGTCATATCATAGCATCCTATCTATTTGTATAATTCATTACAATTGGGGATGCTATAAGTGTGAATATCCAGATAAATATCCTAATTTTTCTTAAAGATTAAAATATATAATGAAATATTAAATAAATCTAAAAGTCAGCATAAGAATTTCGCTAGATACATGAATAGTTATTCACAACAAAAAAATCAACCTGAAACACTGTGTATGATCCTCTCATGTTTATTTAGGCATCATAAGACCATATAATCATAACATCTACACTTTAGTTGTTTGATTTGATTAATTTGATTTCAATCTGAAAACTTCCAATGTGAGTTTAACCGACATAGCTTTAACTCTACACAATATATTTGAGCATAGTTGATGAGTTCACCACCATTGGAGAGCTAATCAATAGGGGGTTACACTTTTCTAGGATGACTCACACAGCATGTTAGATTAGTCAACCCTAGATCTCAACTAAGCCACAATAACCTTCCTTGAACTATTTTTGAAGGCCCCTCTGGTCTACCCTCTGCAGCATCATTAGCATGCATACATCATCTTGATTAAACTTTCCTATGATGACTCACACAACATGCAAGTCTAGTCAACCCCAGATCTCTCCTAGGCCCTGCCTTGAACCATTCCTAAAGACTGCTCTAGTCTACACCGTGTCGTATAATTAGCATATATCATCATCTTGATTGACATATTGAGATATTTGAGATAATTAAAATACAACCAATAATATAGTTATACATCCTAATTATGCTTCCTATGAACTTAGCCATATCACTCTGGTTAAGTGTTTTTCAGTATAATCGTACTAGTTTGATTGTGTTTTCTACTCCCCTCTATCATGCCCTATTGGTTGGGAATCTTCTTAGACTTGTCATGTCATATTTAGTGAAGCCTGCTCTTAGTATTTTTAGGCTTTTATGACAATACTACTTACCTTCTTAGTCATGCTTTTTTTACTAAGAAGTATTCTTAAATTAACCAAGCTCTCTTGGCTAAGTTCATCTTTCAATGTAATCATACTCTTTTGACTACATTATCTTGATTTAATCATACTCTTCTAGTCAAATATGCTCCCTTCTATTCATGTTCTTTTAACTAACACATCCTCGAGATATGCCATACATTATTTAATTTATTTTTCTAGTATTTTATGATAAGCTTTGATGGCTCCATTTAGCACTAGGCTATTTTTATTGTATTTTGAGAAAGTTTCGTATATACAAAAAGGTTTAAACAAAAGTTCTAGATTTAATGCAAATGTTCATCCGCTTGCAGCAACACCTTTTCTAGTATCTGGGAAACAAGCATATATATTTGACCAAAAGATAAGAATCAGGAGCAAAGTTATCACCTAAACTAATACCTTATTGTCACTTACATTTTTTATATAGTTAAAGGTGCCTGAGCATGTAATTAAAAACACAGCTTCTATTTTTATTTAAAACTATGTACGAGTCAGCCCGCTCACCTACAATAGCCTGCTCTATATTATTTTATATAGCCATCACAGCACACTGTTTTGTTTACACCTATTTTTTTATTGTGCTTGTATGATGTATTCGCTTTGTCACCGATATGCGATTGTTTGGGATATAGACGATGTTGTGATAGATGATCATCTTGGTTGTTGACAGGATCCATTAAATTTGGGTTGGGTCAACTATCTTCTCAACTAAATAATGTTAACCTTGATAGCTTGAAGATGATGGATCCATGAAGTCCTGACCATGCACTTCTTCTACTTGCCCACTGCCCTTTTGAACCCATCGTATTCCTTTGTTGAGTCTTTGATGATTCAGTGACTTTGACTATATGGACTTTTTATGTGTGTAGATGATCATCTTGCTTGGTCACAGTGATTTACCCTTTATCTTATAGATTGATATGTCTTTAAGCAAAAACTATAAAAACTTGTCAACAATTTTTAAATTATGGTCCTTTTTTATGATTAACCCAATCAAATCAAAATTAAGGCATGTTTTGTTTATTGAGAGTTGCACTTGGATGGGACCTCAAGCTTAATTAACCTTAGGGAGCCTGATCTTTTTGAGAGATAGAGTAATCCATATTTTGTTTATTCAATTTAAGTTTTTGAAGATATAACTTCTCGTAAATATTTTAACACAAGTTTAGATAAGATTTATGAGTCTATCATTTTGGACATCTTTTCTTATTTCCTCTCATGAAATCTCACATACGAGAAAAACACTATCATCATCCTTTTTTTTCCACACCAACACATTCACCATAGCATAAACGCATACATAGTTATCAAAATACATCTCGGGAAGGAAAAATTAAAATATCAATTCATAACCTTTGAAATAAAATGTATTTATGTTTTTCAAGCATGGAAAATTAAAAACTCCATTACACTAATCCTATGGAATCATATTTAATTTGAGTACAAACTTTTAATGGCTAATACCTTCCGAATGTTATTTACTCAAACAATGGACTAGTGGAGTTATAAAAACAACTCATAACCCGTAATCTAACAATTAGAAAATGTTGTTAATGCACAAAAAAAAAATCATATTTTGAAAGCTACGAACCTAAAATTAAAATGAAAAAAAGGGAGATATAGCTAACTGCTCGACAGCTTAATACAGAAAGTTTGTTTCATACAAACACAAAAAGCCCGATATTTTCAAGGTTGGTTTAGGGAGAACTGAGCCGTATATTCAAGCAGAGAGAAATAAAAAGTGAGCTCCAGTGGTAGTTGTTCCCACACCAAGTTGTTTTTCCCCTCACTTCAAGTTATCAGTATCAAAGTAATTCAAAAACAATAAAATACGATTTTCTTGAAACAGTTTACGGAACTCAAGCAAGAAGGCGTAAAGAAGACAAACCAATCAACAAAATAACTTCTGCCTAGTATCCACGGCCACAATATCCAAGGCAGTTCGGCTACAAGTAGGACTTAATTAAAATAGAATTTAATAAATCCAGTCTAGTAAAAACTTGAGGGGATTAAAACATGAAAACTGTTTGGCATGAAAAATATTAAATCTTGCGAGATCCCAACTGTTTGGCTATTAGTTCCAGGATTTAAAATTTGTTACAGGCATTTAACAAGTGCATGATTTAACTAATAACAAGCTGAAACGGGATTTCACAAAACAGCAATATTTAAAGTCCCCAAAAAAATGTCTGATTATAGGCTTCTAGCAAACAACTAAGCATGCAAGCAACAAAAGACAATTTCAATACAACATGGAAGGCATGCAGAAAAAAGGAATGGTTAATAATTATATTTGAAAAAGAAGAATGCTAGAAAGCATAAGTATACAAAAACAAAACATCAAATTCATGCAAATATAGATCGAACGAAGAACCAAACAACAAATGTATTCCTCTTCAGCACCTGTGGCAACGAAGCGCTTGCAAGCGTCAATGGCCTGTAGTAGGAAGTAGACAAAGACGACAGAGACAAATTAGAAACAAGAGACGGAATTAGGGCTTCATGTGGCAGAACATTGCGCGAAAGCTTTCTCCTTGTTTAGCAGTTAACAGAACCTGATCCTGCTCGAACGTCTACTGATATCTGAGGTGTTTAAGCCCGTAATTTCGGGCAAGGAATTCGACTCGTAGGACCGTTTTGGGTATTGACGAATGACGAACCTCAGTTTCGTCCTGGAGGCGCAACGTCGGCCATGGATTAGCTTGTAATCTTTGATTGCATTAAGCTATTCCCATTTGCCCTTTATGTTGTACTTGTAACTATCTAAACCTAGGGTCTAGAGTCTAGTTTTATGACTTTATCTCTAGTTAGTGAGATACACGTGCAAACAAATAATAAAATGAATGCCGCTGTTTGTAATAAATAAATAAATAAAGTTTAAAATATATGAACTTTTTTAAGAAATAATGTTTTAGATTTTTTAAAATATTATATTAAATAAAATAATCAAAACAAATTAGCTCCTTGCAATATATGAAATGAATTAAATATTTTGAAGATAATAAATATCTTGCTTAAAGTAATAAGATGATAGATAGGTGATAATACATAGTATGTAATTCTAATGCAAGTATTATCATTTGAATTTGTAAGTTATTATTGCTTTCAATTGACAAAGCATGAATAATATACGAAATTGAGCTGGAGCAAGCCCCAACAAACTAAACCAAAGAATATCATCCAAATCAAATCAAACTCACATCCTTCAGCTTCCTTGATCAGTTGAGCGAGTTAAGCTCGATGTGCCTTAATAATGGATAGCAATCGCTCAATATTTTTCCTTCTTAATTCCCACCCTACACATGCATGGCTAAAGTTCCTCTAACATTCTCTATCACTATCAAACCTCATGTGGTGGTAGACCATGGAGAAAAAATATAAATTGCATTGACCTAGCCAAAAAAGGCTTACACTTGTTGGAGTTCTTATGACATAAAACCTTAAAACCTTCGCTAAGGTTTTTTGTAGTGATGGATTGCTCTTGAGAAAATAAATACTTCGATGCAAAAATTGTGGTCTATCATTGTTATTTTTTCTACCCTATATTTGATATCTATGCCTACCTAGAGTTTTTTGAGCTTTTGCACATCTTTGATTTATGAATCATTAGTGGCTTAAGATTGCTTTCTATAAGATGAATACTTTGATCCCAATATTATGGTATTTCATCGACATTCTTCATTAACCCTAATTTAATCCATAAATCTTATGGGGCGTGTTTCATGTAATATTGCCAACATAATTTTGACTCATTCATTCCATTAGACAACTAGTGTTGAGAGCTTTGAAATCATATATTATATTATACATCAAAAGCTTCTTTTGGTAGTGTTTATTATTATAAAATTAGTAAACATTTGTTATCAATCGCCCCATTTAAAGTCACGACTCGAACCAATTAACATCTATATTAGAGTAGGTCATATGCCTGACAGTATACATTACCCAAGGTCTACTTGGAAAAAAATTCCTTTCTCATCAATTATTTATAATAATATAAAGCTATAATATATCATCTGAAATCTGATAAAGTAGAAATCATCAGCATTATATATGTTCACATTATAGAACTATACAATTAAAATAGACCATATACAACAATCACAATAGATCTCACTATGTCCTCTAATCAACCTGGCCATTTCATTTTTCCTTCTCTAAAATCAAAACATATAGATAAAGCTAGGGTGTGCTTTAATAAATCATTGGATTGTACAAAACCTACTACAATATGGTTTGGATCTATTTGATGTTCCATAACATAAGTTTTTTTTTTTTTTTTTTGAAATTCAACCAAGTGATGATGGGCAAAATTTTGAGTACTTCTATATTTGCATATTTTCACACACACATAGGGGTGTAAATTAGTTGAGTCAAGCTTGAGTCGTCGCTAACTCGAGCTGGACTAACCTACCTAAAAGCAGTCTTGAACTCGAGCAAGAGCTTAAGTCAGCCTCATATGCTATGCTGAAGCTTGAACTATCAGAGGAACAAGGGGATTGAGCTCGACCTATGAGCTTGTGTCAAAATTGATAAGTGTAAATAATGTTATATTTTATGTGTTTATTTATCAGTGAAACTATATTTTTTAGTTATATTTATGCAGGAAAATATAAGAAATCGACAAAAATTTTAAGTATGGTATAGCGCCGCAGCATCAAAAATAATACTGTCACAGCACCATCATTAACACTACTAGAGCACCCAAATATGGACATAGTGACGCCCAGTCTCTGTTTGACAACACAGCAGCGTCAGAGGAGAGCGTTGTAGTGTTGGAGGAGTTAGTGCCACAAAGCTCAATCTCTATCTGCACAGCACCGCAATGCCAAATTTTAACACCGCTAAGTCAAGGAAGTGCCACGTGGACGTTGTAATGCCCAACCGTCAGCAGCGTCACAACGTTATTATCATAATTATTCAGGCCACGATCTGCCAGCAAAGCAACACATTGATTTATTAAAAAAATATGTCAATGTCAGTAAGAGCCGCATCAGAGGAAACCCTTAAGTGTTGTAGCGTTAGTTCATTTTATGGGAGGGGAGGCGCAAGTGTCTCGAGCGTCGCAGCGCCACAATCTATTTTCTGTGTTTTTCTATAAATAGTTTGTTTGTCATGTTAGTAAATGAGTTCAGTCACTTGCTTAATTTCAGTCTTTATAGTATTTCTCTGATTTTTTTCTTAGGAGTGACAACTAAGAAAATTCAGAGAAGTACTAGATACATTCCATTAGAGTGTGTGGTAGGGGTGTCAATATTTGACACGATCCAAAAACTTGACTTGAACCCGACATGAAAATTTCGAGTTTGGGTCAACTCGAACCCGAAACGGGTCGGCTTTGGGTTAAAGGTTTTGACCCGTTTTAAAAAAATGGGTTGGGTCCGGGTTGACCCAGAAACCCGATATTGACCTGGACTGACCCGAAAACTGAGTCAGCTCAACTGTCTGCAATCCACATCATCCTGTATTGCGTCAGCTCCGTCGTCCACATCTCATCTTTGTCTCATCACGGCGCGTTAATCAAGGGTCTGCGACTCCGCGTCATCCCGAATTCCCACCGTCGTTCACCGCTTGCCCTTCGTCGTCTGCTGTCTGCGAGAGTCTAGATACACTCTGTCATTTGCTTGCCCTCAGAGGCTCAGACTTCGAACTTCTGCATGTCGTCAGCCCGTCACTAACTCGACGTCGCGTCTACCTCTGCCGATGAGGCTCCCGATCCGTCGTTGTCTAGTCCCGTTCCAGCAATCCATCGTCGATTCCAACATCCATCAAGTCCCGTTTCGTTCGCAGTTGTCGTCATCCTGAGCCATCGCCCTCCGATTGCATATATGTAGTTGTATGCTTACAAGATACAGAGAAGAGGCACTGTCACGACTTGGCCCGGATACTCGATTTAACGAGGCGGGAACTAAAAATTGAACGGTAGGATCTAATCATTTCAGTTCATAAACATAACAACATTAAAACATCAAATTCTCTTTCATTTATCTAAAGAGCTACTAACAAAAAATTCTTCAAATACTTAGCATTTATCTCAGATCATAAATTACCTATTATCAGATGCACATCATATTCTATAAACGCACTCTTCTCTTTCTGTCATTTCTAAATCTCTGAAGACTTACGTGAAACATTTAAATTTGTGATTTGAGTTTACTAAGTAAACTCGGTGGGTAATCAATTCAATTATAAACAATAAAATAGATTCATAATATTTCTCTTTTAATGTCAATACACATACATCATATATTATAAATATTAATCTTACACAAGTCATTTCCTTGATTTTTAAATCAATTTTAACATTTCTTTTAGTACATCTCTTTTAATAGCTTAACATTCATTTCCTTTAAATATTAATTTTCTCATTTCCATTTATACAGGAGCACTGTCTAAATGTACTCAAAGGTACAACCATTTTCATTTTTCCTTTTCCTTTTCCATAATCTTTTCCTTTTAACGTGCACAGGTACATTACTTTCCCAGCAAGTACTATACGGGGTGAACTCCTGTAAGTTTGCATGCATAACATTTTTCCTTTTCCGTTAATTCATTTATTTTAGTATTATTTTCTTAACATTTCTTTATTTGTATTCTTATATAAATCTATATATGCTTTTCATTTTCACTTTTCATTTCTGTTACATTTATTTTATTTCACATATTCATACACTTTCATATTCTTAGTGCTTCAATCATTTTTAGCCAATGCATTAAAATTCTCTTTATCTCATTCATGATTTTCTCCAAAAGAATTAAACAATTATACTAACTACAACTTTCAAATTTGTAATGAAAATAAAATGATAAAAATTTACACATATATAATTACCCACTTTAATCCTTGGTACAACTTTAACTTTGAATCTTCTTCTTCCTTACGGAATTCTTGTTGAATTGAATTCCCATAACTTTCAATCTCTTCCTTTCAAAAATCTCTAAAATCATACAATAAAATTTTTATGAAAACCTTATTTTACTAATAAAATTTAATAACAATAGTATGATAGAAATTTACTTACAATGGGGATTTCCCAAAATCCCAAAATTCTTCTTCTTTCTCCCTCACAAATCTCTTCTCCTCATTTCCAAATGTCTTCCCTATCTTCAATTAAATATTTTTAATAATTAGAGAAAGAATTTGGAACAATTTATACAAAAAAATTGAAAAACAAAACTTTTTCCTCCTAATCTTGTTGTTCCTCTCGCTCGTTGCAAATTCTTCCAAATTTATCACTCCTTTAACAGTAGAACTGAAAAGGAGTCTTTAATTCTTATCTCCAAACATGTTGGATTGCTAAAATTAGTGAAAGAAATCCTCCGAATCCTCTTTCACATGTGTTCGATCTTCCGCCCAGTCCGCCCCTTCCTGTCAGTTTCACGAAACTGACCCTTGTAGGGGTCGCGACTCCTTTATTAGGAGGCTGGCCCATTCAGTTGAACCGGCCTAGCCAACCAGTTATTATATGCACGTTACATTTTTTATTCTAAAATTAAGAGAACCAATTCTAAAATTAAAGCCACCAAGATTTTTAAAATGGACGACCCTATTCAAAACTTAGATCATTCTAAACTTCTTAAGGATTTTGTAAACCTTTTAGTAGACGGAATTCATCAAAGCATAAATAGACCTGTCATACAAGTAAAGAATTTCAATTAAAATCGACAATCATTCAGATGGTATAAAAATTCTCAATTTGGGAGAACTCCCATTGAAGACCCTAACCTATATTTAACAAATTTCTTAGAAATTTATGTAATATTTAAGTATAATGGTATTAGTGATGATGCCATTAAACTTAGATTGTTCCCATTTTATCTAAGAGATAAGGCAAAAATATGGCTAAATTATTTACCCCCAAGCTCTATTATCATATGGAATGAGTTGGCCCACAAATTTTGGAGAAAAATATTTCCTACCTTCTAAGACTGCCAAGCTTAGAAATAACATTACTTCATTTACTTAGTTAAAAGGAGAATATATTTATGAGAGTTGGGAGACATTCAAAGAGAAGCTTAAAAAGTGTCATCACCATGTCTTACCTAATTGGTTGATAATTCAAACTTTTTATAATGGATTGGTATGATCCCTTAAAGCCATAATTGATGCTGCAGTTGGAGGTTCTTTGATGTCAAAGCCTTTTGAAGATACTTATGAATTAATTGAAGAAATGGCAACAAATAAATTTTAGTAGTCTATTGATTGGGTGAATCCTAAGAG
The DNA here is from genome assembly GCA_019925795.1 of Dendrobium chrysotoxum. Taxonomy (NCBI): domain Eukaryota; kingdom Viridiplantae; phylum Streptophyta; class Magnoliopsida; order Asparagales; family Orchidaceae; genus Dendrobium; species Dendrobium chrysotoxum. Next base: position 95,390,272 of record CM034305.1, on the reverse strand, counting down.
AGTGGCTGGAGTTTATGAAAATTATTCTTTATCTATTTTGAATGCACAAGTTATAGCAATATCAAAGAAATTGAATACTTTAAGCTTAAATTATGATTTATCTTTACATTTGAGAGATAAAAGCTAAAATGATTTCAAAGGGATTAAAAATATAAATTTGATTGGAAGACAAGATAATTTTTATTCAAATACATATAATCCAGGTTGGAGGAATCACCAAAAAATTAGTTGGTTAAATAATAATGGTGAAAATCAATATAATTCTAGTCAAAATAACCGAGGCATAAATTGGAATAATCTAAATCAAGTTAATAACAATCCAAGACTATCATATTCTCCTTGATTTAATCAAAGAAATCAATATGGAACTAGAAAGACACCACTAGAAGATGTGGTCATACAATTAGGAACTCAATTACAAAACCAAGTTACTTCAATTAAAAATTTAAAAACTAAACTAAGGCAACTTGCAATTTCTGTGAGTAGTAGACCCATCAGATCTCTTCCTAGTAACACTGAAGTTAATCCTAAAGAAAAGGAAAGAGATACTAATGGGACCCAATTGAAGAATAGCAACCATCCACCTTACCCAAATGAAAAATTCTGGCAAAGTCTGGCTGAAGACTATAAACTTAGTGCTGTTTGGTAGAAAATCTAACCTTAGGTCTAATTAGTTATCCAGTTTGACCAAAGACTATAAACTTAATGCTTTTAGAGAGGCAACACTATCTTTTAAGTTAAGTTTTGTTTAATATTTAAAAAAAAAAAGCCATTAAGAGAGAAGAAGAGAGCACCGCGGTGTCATACCTTTGAATGCCGCAGCGCCCCGGTGGGCATTAATTAAACTTCCCTCCCACTAAAATCTATAAAATCAATTAGGAGGAAGTTCTCTTTTTAGTTCTTACATACTCTTAAGTGAGTATCATACTTTCTTCTCTTGGAAATCAAAAGTTTAAGCGATGGATAGAATCAAGCATACATCATCTTTTTTAAAGAACCAAAAATAAAAAAGCATACCAAAAATGAGGATTTTTTTTCACTTCTCCACATGCAAAGTTTTATCATTATTACTAAGTTGAAAGAATTCAAAGAGAAGTTGCATGAAGATAAGAAGTACATGACGAAAATAAGGAAGATACTTGGTGATAGAGTTTTCTTGTATGATTTCTTTCTTGGGTGATGTATTGTTATTTGATTATAAGGAAAAATATCATCATGAGAAAATTAAATCTGGATGGATTGATCCTTTCACTATCATTAGAATTTTTCTTAATGGTGTCATCATGATATAGGACAAGAAAACTTTGCAAAACATCAAAGTCAATGGGTATAAATAGAAACTATGCGATTAGAGGAGTGAAGAATTCTTAAGGATGTATATATATTTTTGTTATTTTACTTTATTATTTTATAGAAGAGAAGAAAGTGATGGAAGATATTAGCTTATATAATTGAAAATTTTAACTTTGAGAGTCATTGTTGAATGTTGGGTGCCATGTGCACTGGTTATCCTATAACTGTGTCATGTTAATGTAATAATATGTCATATTTTATTTTCAACATATATTTTATGCACTTTTTATCACTTATATGAAAGCATGTGTTTGTAATATTTGTTTATGTGTTTATTTATATATTAGTAAATTTTCTTCATGCTTAAATTATTATTATCTTTTTATTACTTTTATATTATAATTATTTAATTAACCCTTATAAAAAAGATAATTAAAAATTATAAAAAAAGGATAATAATAAAATCCTAGATCCTAATTTAAATAAACTATAATTATACTTCATAGATTGGAAAAAACTAATACTTAACTCATTCAACCATTTGAGCTATTATCCTAATTTGAATTTATAAGTTATATATATATGAATTTAACTTTTAAAAATTATAAAATGAATAATAAATATTAAAAATTAGATATTGGTAGAATAAAATTTAAAATAATAGCTAACATGAAGATGGAATTAGTAATCTCATCAAGTCTATATATTAAAATTATTAAGATTGTATGAGAATCCTAAAGTAGTAGCTGATATTCAAAATCATTAATTATGTACTCCACAAAAGAAAAAAAAAAGAAACATAACTACTAATAGTTCTTAAAAATAAAAAGAAATGAAAAATATCAAAATAAAAATATGAGTACATTAAAAAATTAGTATCAATGAAAACTTAAGATATGAAATATATATCTTACACAAAAACTATAAAAGATAATATGAGAAAGTGCTAATGCAAGGGATGGTGAACTAATAAAAATATAATTTTACTATAATTATATTAGATTATTAAAACTATATTATTCATTTCAACATTCAAAAGTTAATGATTAAATCTATATCCTATAATTTCAAATTAGGTAAAAAATAAGAATGATTGATTAAGTTTAACTATTAGCATTTTTCTAAACTAGAAGTATAGCTTTGATTTATTTTTACTAATTCTAGGTAGTGATGTATTATCTTATGTTTTAGTAATTTTAGATTGTCACTTTTTTATTTTGGTTAATCGCTTAATCAGAATCATAAACTTTTATTTGCTTGAGGATAAATAAGAGTTTAAGCTGGGGAGAATTTGATAAGTGTAAATAATGTTATATTTTATGTGTTTATTTGTTAGTGAAAACGTATTGTTTTAATTATATTTGTTAAGGAAAATACAAAAAATAGGCAAAATTTTCAAGTATGGTACAACGCCACGACATTAATAAACTACCGCCGTGGCGCTCTTATTGACACCGTCGGAGCTCCTAAATATTGACATGGTAGCGTTTAGTCTCTGTTTGACAGTGTCGCAGTATCAGATGAGTTAGTACTGCAAAGCCCAAATAACTATCCCAGCGCTGCAACATCGGATGAGTTGGCACCATAAAACCTAGTCTCTATCTGCATAGTGCCGCGATGCCAAATTCTAGCACTGCTAAGCAAAGGGAGTGCCACGTGGACGTTGCAGTGCTCAACCGTCATCAGCATTATGACGCTACAGTTATAACTGTTCAGTCAATGATCTGCCAGCGAAGCAATGCGTCAATTCATTAAATAACCAATCCATATAAGCAAATGCCGCAGTAGAGGAAACCCTTCATCATTACGACGTTAGTTCATTTTATGGGCGTCGCGATGCCAGAATCCATTTTTTTGTATTTTTTTATAAATAGTTCGTTTGTAATATTAGTAGAGAATTTCAATCACTTGTTTTATTAGTATAAGATTTTTTTTTTAGTTGAGGCGTTTGTTGGATAAGACATTGTTAGAACCAATAGGGCGTGATGAGTGTAATGATTATGTATATAATAATGAACTATATGTACTAATCCCATTTGGATATATTAAGTTTTACATGTTTACTTAATATTTAATGTTTTCTGAAAGTTCTTAAAATTTTATCAATTTCCTTATTAGATTTAAGAAATAAATTTGATCACAAGCTCGATGTAGCTATTGGGAGTGCCACAACATTGTACTATATGTTTCTATAATAAAATCAGTCATTTGCGGTGTTATACTTTTTACAGTAGAAACTATACTAGAGCTTTGTCCATCAGTTGCTTCTTGGTCTTAAAGATCCAAAATGCAACAACACTTCTCTCTACCATAAAATGCAGTATTCAAACACTTACATATACAATATAGGAATTATTATGCCTCAATATCTAAATGTAGAAGAAATACATTTTTTATCTGTTAGTTAATCTACTAGATATACTAAATCTATTTATCTAATAAAACCCAACAAAAGTAACCATATACATTAAACATTTCACTATAATAATCATTTATCAAAATTTATTTACACTAGCCAGAAATTCAATCAATACATTAATATATCCTTCAATGCTTCTGACTATCAAAAATAAAGAAAAAAAGTACATAAATATAAACCTGAAATCTAGAAATTAAATTAGCTTCACTCCACTAAATCCCTACCCAAATTTGAAACATTAAAATCGTAAATTGAGCTAACTGTTCAATAGCTTACTATAACCTACAACTACAATCAATGCACAATGGTAGAAATAATATGCATATAAGCATTCAATCAGAACAATATGAGCAATAACATTCGCTATAAACAGTGTGAATCTATATATGATCAATATTAGTCGATATAAATTATTAAAATCAATGTGTTCTATATGTTTCATACCTCTATTATAATAGATAAATATTGTTTCTATTCTAAAATATTTGCATCAGTATGTCTACCATGTAATATCATGTGTCAACTATATATTTATATGTTTACCAACCAGTATAAAAATATGTATAACATGTGTAAGTGTTATGTATCAGTCCTATCAATCTTATAATATACTTGCATCGATTATATCATGTATCATAATCTCACTCGCACACACACACACACACACACACACACACACACACACACACATGCATTTTATCATGTGTCATTGTGTCCTATGCATATGCTATAATTAATAATAAGTAAGGCAAGATATTTGGCCACTTGTGATTTATTTTTTGTATTAAATTATGTAGGCCCGCCCTTCACACCAAACAAGAATCATTCTCAATCATATCAATCTTGTAAACATGAATCAATCTCATATCGTATGTCATAAATTAGATGGCTTTTGTGTGAGAAGTTGTCACTTCATATCTATTGGTGTATCATATCATATCCGTAAATCTCCTTATACCTCTTATTTTATATCACTTATGATTACACCACAAATCTTATTTTAAAGAAAGTTGGTTGGCAGGGGTGCCACAAAATGTCCTAATCAGCCAACTCGGCCCAGAAAATTTAGGTTTCGATTGATCTGTCTAATAAACAAGTTAGGTTCAAGTTGTGTTTTTTTACCTATTTATTAAACAAGTCAAATTCGTGTTGACAAATCTATATATTTTTTTTTGAAATGACTCGTCTAATATTTTTTTCCTTACTCTTTTTACTTGTAGACATAATCTTTTTCTTTTTTATTAAATATGCTAAGTTTATAGTTAATAAATTATAAAATAAAAATTTGGCCAAAATATGTTAATGACTCGTGTTTGGCTTAGTGATTTTTACCCATTTATTAAATGGTTCAGGAGCTCAGGTTGACTAGATTCAGGTCGGGTCAATTTTGGGTCTGACCTGAACTCAATCCGTTGACTCATTTTGACACCCCTATCTATCGACGCACACGCTTGTATAAGGTAACATGTGTCCGACCAACATGAATTAGTTAGTCATTTTCAACCAAGATTTCTTGCTTTTAAATAAATTTCATATCATGAATATCACAATAACATATATTATACACACATCTTATGTAATTATCATAGTATGTAAATTTATCTCGTGTACTTGTCAATATATTAATATTATATGCAAAGATAAATGTTAGACCTTATGAATAGTAATTTTATGAAAGTCATTATTTCATATCCAAATTTATTATACTAGTTCATAATCATTTAGTACTTGGTATTACTCTATTTATTTCTAATAAAAATGATAAATATGTAAAACTAACTAGTGAATACTCAATATAAACTTGCCAAAATATTCATGATGATTGATATATCATTCAAAAATTATCTTGATCGGGCACAAATCTCAAGACAAAATCAGCTTGGAAGCTTCAAAAATTAAGTCTAGGACCATTTGAACTCCGATTCCAGCAAATTTATAGTCGAACTGAACATCTCAGAAATACGAACCCAACATCACCAAATTCAATTCGATCCGAGCCCAAATGGGTCCAAATCAAAGACCCAAAGCGCATTTGAAAAGTTCAATCCATAATTTGGATTACCAAACACTTTCCAAACAGGACATGCTTATAGTCGAATTGAGCGGCTCGACGAGATGAATCCAATGAGCCTAAGATCGTCAAATTCTGATATCATTAAGACCTTCAAATGTCTGACAAATGGTCAATGAACAAGGGGTTCAATATCGGCCATCCATCCAAACCACTCCACATTTACCCTTGATCCTCCTCCTATTTACGGGTAATGCCATCCTCAAAAAACTATAAATAACCCCTCGTTTCTTTTAAGGGGGGACCCAAGTCAAGAAGATGCAAGTGAAGAAGAAGAAGAGAGGAAAAGGAGGGAAGAAGCTCCTCCTCGACCACCGCTGGAGTTCCGCATGATTCCAAGTAACGCCGGAATTATGCCTGACTTCCAAGTGACGTCGGATTTTTGTCCGATTTCCAAGTGACACCGAAGTTCCGCCTGACTTCCAAGTGACGTCGGATTTCTTCCTGGTCACCTAATGTTACCGGATTTCTGATATCCATTGTAATTGAAGTTCATCTAAAGAGTTGATTATTGTAATCTGATTGTTCTGGATTTTGAGGATGAATCAGCTTCTTGTATTTCAAGCAAACACTAGTGAAATTCTTTCAACTGGGCGTGGCCCTGTGGTTTTTTCTCCTTACAAGTTTTTCCACGTAAAAATTCTGGTGTTCTTTTTATCTTCTATTTATCTGCCGAATATTCGTACGACGCTAAGATGAAAACTTTCTAAACTCTATCGCCGCGTATATTCGAGTCTGCAACAGTTTGGCGCCGTCTGTGGGAAATTACTATCCCACTATTCTAGTATTGCTTCGATGGCCAATAGGCGTAGCAATCGTATATTGGGAGCTTCTCACTCAAACTATTGCTAATCCAGAAATTAGTCTATGAATCATGGACGTCAAGTGTCTGCCTCCTTCTATCATGGGGGACAACACGTAATTGGAGAAGGAACTTCAGCACCTTCCCTAGAAGAGCGCATCCGAAAGATGGAAGAATCTCAAAACAAGATCCTTCAACTCTTACGAGAGACCCGACAGCCAGCACTAGCTCCACAGGAAGAGATCCTTCTCCCTCGAGATCCACCACGGGCCGGAGAGGTTCTACCAGAACATCTTCATGTCGAGATTCCTTTCCCTCTGCCAAGGATGCCTCCTCCGATGCATCAAGATAATGAACTTGCTGACACAACAAGTTCTACCCATCCTTCACGTCCAGGTCAACAACCTCGCATTCCTCCGGACATCCCTGAGGACTTAGCTGCACCACACATTGTTGGAATACCTCACAACGTCCTACAACATGAACTACAAAGATTGATTTAAGAAGAGTTCCCTGCGGGAGGTGCAAGACAATCTCTTCGTCAGCAGGACTTCCAGGAGTCCTCACCCCTAGCTGAAGCCATCCTCCAACAACCCATTCCGACAAGGTTCAAACTACCAAACATCGATCCTTACAACGGGACATCTGACCCGTACGAGCATATCGATCACTATAGAACCATCATGCACATTTAGCGAGTCTCCGATGCTCTTCTCTGCCAAATTTTTCCTGCCACCCTTAAAGGGCAAGCTCGAACGTGGTTCTATTCACTTCCACCAGGAACTATCCCCACCTTCGTCAAATTGGCTAAAGTGTTCATCGAACAATTTATTGTCAATCGGAGAATTACTAAGGATTCTTCTCGCCTCTCTGAAATTCGCCAGAATGAAGGAGAATGGCTTAAAGAATATTTGTAATGATTTTCCACTGAGGCTCGGCAAATTTCAGGAGTGGATCCCGAATTGCTGAGAGGAGTTTTTCTAGGAGGCCTTCATCCCGATCCCTTTTACTCGGCACTTATGCGAGATATGGTTCCCTCATATGCCGACTTGATCCATCATGTGGAGGCACAAATATCAGCAGATGAAGCCATCAATGCTCACAGGAATAAATTTGAGCAATCTTCTGAAAAGTGCAAAAACACCCCTACAATGGATAACTCATTCTCGCAGCAAAAGAAATAAGGGAAGAATAGCCTGCCCCCATTGCCATGGTACGAGCTTCGACAAGAAAAAGAGTATACGCCTCTCAATACATCTCGAACTAATGTACTGATGGCCATTCACGATCAAGAAAATATCAAGTGGCCTAATCCTTTGAAGATAAATACGAGAAATCAGGACCAATACTGTTATTTCCACCGTAGTCGTGAGCACTCCACTGAAGCCTGTAAGCCACTCAAAAATAAAATTGAGAGACTTATCCGACAAAGCTACCTTTGACAGTTCATTCAAAATTCACCTGCTCGATATGAGGCTCATTTCACTGGGGGGCAAAATCAACAACAAGAAAGACAACCATTGAATAATATTTAAATGGTTAGTGAGATTGAATAACCATGAAACTTGGGCCCTTGTGTTTGTTACTTGTCATGAATCATCGTGTATCTCTTCTATGATAAATAGGAAATGATGTGTTATCCCTATATGTATCTCTTCTGTGTTAAGTGCAATATAACTCATATTCCTATGTTGTATTAGGAAACTATTGTATTTTTTTGCAGTAATATAATGTGTTATTCATCCTATTCCAATATTATCTTTTTTTTAGTAAGGATAAAAATGACAATAAAAAATTATTGATGAATATAATCTCTTTATCCATGATTTGAGAAATATATAATCTTTATTATGTCTCAGTCACTAGATGATCAATCCCAGGGGAATTTGATCCGACCTCTTCCATATAGGTTAACTTCATCGAGCAGGGCTCTGACATACAATCTTGGATAGATCTTACATCATTGGTGGATTTATTCGACCTCTTCTATATGTGTTAACGTTATCGAGCAGGGCTCTTACATACAATCTCGGATAGGTCTTACATCATTGGTGGATTCTTTTGACCTCTTCCATATATGTTAACGTCATCGAGCAGGGCTCTGACATACAACCTCGTATAGGTCTTACATACTTGATGGATTCTTTTGACCTCTTCCATATAGGTTAACGTCATCGAGCAGAGCTCTGACATACAACCTCGGATAGGTCTCAAATCCTTGGTGGATTCTCTTGACATCTTCCATATAGGTTAACATCATCGAGCAGGGCTCTGACATACAACCTCGGATAGGTCAAACATCGTAGGAGGATATCTTATATCTTAATCATTAGAAAATCAATCATATAGGGATTTGATCTAACATCTTCTTTGAATGTCATCAAGCAAAGGCTTTGACTTATAATCTCAGATATGTCAAACATCCGAGAAGGATGTCTCTCACATTCACTCAGACTAAAAATGCCTCAAAAGCACAGGAGGCAATATCAAAGCATGTCTTACAGATGCAATAACAATTCAGCTTCCTCTAGGGGACAAATTCTCATTTCATATACAATATCAATGGAGTTACATAAATTCATATTCAGGTGTATATTTATTCTCACTAGAAGTTGAAATGAAAAAATATATTGGCATCATCCGTACAAGCTACTATTATCAAGCAACAAGCAACTTTAACGCAGTCAAATATCCTTGGTGGATTTAAGTGACTTCTCCCTTACTGCACACAAGCATCTCCTATAACTTCTCTTTCAAAGAAAGGACATAACTTGATCATCATCAGGCCTCCACTCAGTTGACAGTGTTAGTGTGTTGCCAGAATGTTGGCATATCACATTGCTTTGGCCCCTTGATTTAGTGATATCTGATGTTGGCATACTTCAGTATGCATGCATATTGCCTTAGCACAATGCCACTGGACACCCACCATCATCGGCCCTTCGTCGGATATCTGCCGGCTGTCCTTTACTTCATATCAACCATCATCGGCTTCTCACTCGATCGTTATTAGCAGTACAACCTCTAACTCTTTCCTTCAGCTCTCTGCTCGGCTGTTTACTGCCAACGGACTTCCACTCGATCATCCATCGCCGAAGGACTCCTGCTCAAAGAACATCAAAATTCTCCCCGTTTACTCCCGGATTTTATTACCACCAAATCTCCTCAAATCACCATCGCATGTAAGAAGCATTAGATTTTCTTTTGTCAAGGACAGTTAGTGGAGAAAATAAACTCTCTTCATGACTTGTTCTACACAAGGACATGTACCCTGAATTTTATTAGGGGATGACGCCTACAAATAATAGGGAAATATCTCAACTGTAAGAAAATTAGAATGAGTGAAGAGAAGGAAAAGGAACGACTGCAAAAATTTCACCTACTATGAGGAGCGCTAAATTCAAGTAGGGAAAATCACCTACAAAAAATAACGGAAAGCCTCTAAAGCAGGAAGAGAAATGGAGGAGAAGGAAAGAAAATGAAGAGAAATTTATAACTTCTGCACAAAGGAGGGGTGCTGAGTCAAGTAGGGAAAGTCACCTACTGAAAAAAAGCAGAAAGCCTCAACTGTCAAAAAGTCGGAAGGAGAAGAAGAGAAGGTGCAAGTTTTCCCCTGGCCCTGGGAGGCTATTTATAGTGTTTTTGGAGGAATAGAGAAGTTTTCAGAGTTTTATGGAATTTTTGGATTTTTCTAGAATTTTTTAGAATTTTTTTGAATATTCTGCAATTTTTTAATTTAAAAAAATAATAATAAAAATAAAAAGCTAAAATGGCTGGCGGAACGGTGCAACCACCAACGCCAAACCGCGCGGCTAGTGCAGCGGGTCGCAGTGCGGGCCGAGAAGCGGGCCAAGACAGTCCCGGGCGGGTTGCGGAGCGGGCCCAGGCGGGCCGCGAGCGGGCCAAGAGCGCGGTTCCGTGCCGCCGGTAGCGGCGGCGGTGGTGGGCCAGCCAGTTCGGTTGCATACACGAACCCATGTCCAATTTTTGGCCTGGACGGGCCAAATCAGACGTTTTTGGGGTCCCCGGACACATTTTTCGACGTTCCGGACTCAATTTTGACAATTTCGGAGCTCAACGATGCCTCTATGATCAAGTTTGAGAAAACTTATAACTTTTTTAAAGTAATTTTTTGTGATTCGGCCATTGTAAAATATCGAGACCAGTATTTTCAGAATTATGGAGCATCGATGTCCGCAAATAGGGGAAGCAACTGATATATTATTCAAAAATTATCTTGATCGGGCATGAATCTCGAGGTAAAATCAGCTTGGAAGCTTCAAAAATTAAATCTGGGACCATTTGAACTCCGATTCCAACAAACTTATAGTCGAACTGAACGTCTCAAAAATGCGAACCCAACAACACCGAATTCAATTTGATCTGAGCCCAAATGGGTCCAAATCAAAGACCCGAAGGGCACTTGGAAAGTTCAATCTATAATTTGGATTACCAAACGGTTTCCAAATAGGACATGCTTATAGCCGAATTGAGCGGCTCAACGAGACGAATCCAACGAGCCTAAGATTGTCAAATTCTGATATCGTTAAGACTTTCAAATGTATGACAAACGGTCTATGATCAAGGGGCTCAATATTGACCATCCATCCAAACCACTCCACATTTGCCCTTGATCCTCCTCCTATTTACGGGTAATGCCATCCTCAAAAAACTATAAATAGCCCCTCATTTCGCTTAAGGGGGGACCCAAGTCAAGAAGAAGCAAGTGAAGAAGAAGAGAAGAAGAAGAAGAGAGGAAAAGGAGGGAAGAAGCTCCTCCTCGACCTCCGCTGGAGTTCCGCCTGATTCCAAGTAACGCCGGAATTCTGCCTGACTTCCAAGTGATGCCGGAATTCTGTCTGATTTTCAAGTGACACTGGAGTTCCGCCTGACTTTCAAGTGACGCCGGATTTCTTCATAGCCACTTAATGTTATCGGATTTATGATATCCATTGTAACTGAAGTTCAACTAAATAGTTTATTATTGTAATCTTATCGTTCTGGATTTTAAGGACGAATCAACTTCTTGTATTTCAAGCAAACACTAGTGGAATTCTTTCAACTGGGCGTGGCCCCGTGGTTTTTTCCCCTTCCAGGGTTTTCCATGTAAAAATTCTGGTGTTCTTTTTATCTTCTATTTATGTGCCGAATATTCGTACGACGCTAAGATGAAAACTTTCTAACTCTATCGCCGCGTATATTCAAGTCCATAACAATGATGATATTTATTGCATATTAAAATTTATACAATGAAAGTTTACTAGAGTGGGAGATATTCTATTTTTATAAAATTTAGGAGAGAAAATAGATACTACTCAAAATCATTAAAAATAAAAGTCGGGTTAAGATAACCTAATATAATGAAAGCAACTTTCACTGGAGAATGGGAATGATTGCCCTTAAACAAACTTTCTCTCTCCTATTTCCACCTCTCTCTCTCTCTCTCCCTACGCTTATGGCCAAAAGAGCTAATTGGGGGAGGGGGGAATGGTGGCAATGATTTTAATAAAATAAATTTAGATTTTCTTATGTAAAAAAATGTTTTGATAGTGTCAACGCCACAACACTCAAAACCTCAACACTGCGGTGCTCACTCAAACTCTTATAAACCTAAGAACTTAGTGTTCTAGCGTCTAAATCTAGCACTATTGCGCTCACATAGTTAGATCTCAAGATATAGAGAGGTAGCATCATTGCGCTCAAGGGCATAACGCCTCAGCACTCCTCACAGAAATTTCATGCATGCAAATTCGTTTTGCTTATAGATCATTTACAAATCATTAATAGGTATTTAAGATAATCTTTGGTTACCCCAACTTTTCTCTTATAGACCTATAAATCCTTACCTACGCCCTTGGTTATGATCAAATTCTTCCAACAATTTCTTTGATACCACTATTGTTTATGCCCCAACAGAGAAGAATTGATCCTGATGTAACCTAGCTCAACGTCACTCTTTAATCTACTAGAGTTAGCTTATTATCCATCATGTAATAATAAAATGAAAGGTGCATGAAAGCCGTACGATTCATTTTTTCTCAAAAAATTCATTTAGGATAGTCCAAAGGAAGTTCAAGACATCAAAATATATTAAATAAACTGGAATAGAAACGAATTAAGAATGCCTTTCTATTGACCATTTTGAACTATCTTAATCTCTTTGGTTGAACTTTTTTCCTTTCCTAAAAAAGCAAAAACATAAATTTTGATGAGCAAGTTAGTTGCTCAATAGGCCACCTATTCTCTATCTCAATCATTCAATATTTTAAATAAGCAATATAAGGAAATAATTGAAATAAAATATTTTCTACCTATTGTTATAATACTAGTTTATGAAATTTCAATATTTTTACAATGTCCTTAATACTAACAAGGGTTCATTTAATCTTATAAAGGTTTTGACTTGCAATATTAATAAGTGAACTTAAACACAATAGTGCTCCCAACACCAAAACATCACAACACTCGACAAACCTAATTTTTCTTCTTCCAAATAAAGAGCTCGACATCGCAAATGTATATTATTTTTTTTCAATTAAATGCGTATTAAGTGGTATTTATATCTTATACATCATTTGTGCAATAAATATTGTGTAATTTACATGCTATTTTAAATTATGTGTATAAATTAATTGGGTGGACATAAGGGATTAATATTGAACATATGAATGACTAGGGAGGTATGAATGTCTTATACTATATGTGTGATGTGCTTGAAATGTAGAAGGGCATGATGGCGAGTATGTAATATGCTTTGGAGTTATAAGGGCCTAGGGGTGTAAGCGAGTCGAGTAGTGACCTTATAGAGCTGAGCTCGTTTTACCTCATAGTGAGCTCAAACTTGAGCTTGAATCGAGCTCGCTTAATGAGCTCGAACTCGACTCGCTATATAAAATCCAAGCTCGAGCTCGGCTTGATACTTGATTCAAGGCTTGTTCGTCTGAAACACTGATAATGGGAAGGGGAAGAAGAAGATGATGACGCTATGCATGGACATTGCAAAGCGGTAAGATGAAGCGGTGGGTGGTCCGTGGAAGATGTGAAGCAGGAAGAGAATAATTAATTATTCTCAGTTTGTAGCTTTTTGTCCTTTCTAACTTGAATAGCTGCAGTTTTATTTTTTGTAACAGAAAGTTGTAGGCTTGTAGCTAGCATTTATTATGCTACAACCTTTTTGATGGGCCTCCCGCCTCGTTTCTAATGGTTCAATTAGGGGTGTAAGTGAGCCAAGCCGGCTTGTGAGCGGGCTCGAGCTCTACTCGTTTATGGGCTCGAGAGCCGAGCTTATCGAGCTCACGAGTCGAGCTCGAGCTCAAACTCGAGCCCGTTTAATAAACGAGCTTAAATTCGAGCTTGAGCCGGCTCAGCTTGTGAGCTCGCGAGCCAGTTCATTGATTATTTATTTAATTAAAATAATATATAATATTTATTATAATAGATGTTAATGCATACATTCTGCTTCTTGGGATTTGGGACGGACACAGTTGCTTTAATTAAAATTATATATGTTAATGAATACGTTCAACTGCTCATTAACAGCCAATTCATAATACTTGATGCCTCATTCCAAGTGACAGTTGCTCCTAATTTCGAATTACAGGCGGACACAGGTGGGAAAATGAGAAAATCGAACACAAGCGAGAGAAATGGAATATCAGACACAGGCGGGAAAATGCAAAACTGAATCAAGCAGCTCACGAGCTGGCTCAAGCTCAATTTTAATGGGACGAGTTCACGTTTGTGCTCACCTTTTGAGATCAACTTGAGCTCGAGCTCGCTTTCCAACTAACGAGCTGAGCTAGATAGTGCTAAAACTCAACTCGACTCAACTCCTTTACCACCCTAGGTTCAATCATTTGAAATTCATTTATTTTTTAAAATATTTATATTTAATTAAATAATAAATATTAAAAAATATTCAAATAATCATTTGAGCCTGCTCGTGAGCTGAGACTAATCGAGATGGATCTAGAGCTCATTTAACAAATGAGCTCGAGTTTAAGCTCGAACTCGAGCTCCCGGCTCGATAAGCTCGGCTGACGAGCTCAGTATCGAGTCGAGTTTGAGTAGGCTAGCGAGCCGGCTTGGCTCACTTACGCCCCTATAACTCTATAAGGGCCCCCTATAAGGGCCTAATGGTGAATATGTAATATACTTGGGAGGTATAAGGGCTTGAAATTAATGTGATTGGGATGTATAAAGACTTGAGGGGAAATTGATGGCATGTGTTTTATTTAAGTTATCATTATATTGTAATATGATGCATCTTTTTTTTTAATATGAAAATTCAATGTTAATATTGGGCTTAATATAACAAGATAATCATCATTATTGAAGTATTTAATTTGTATTACTATTATGAACATGATTATGAATGTTTTATAATTATAACATGTTTTACTATTTTTAACATGGTGATAGGCGAACATGTTATTTATTATCTTTTTGATATATTGAAAACTTATGTGGGTTTTGGATGACCTATTAAACAATTGATATTCATTCCTTCTTTATATGTGTAAATTTAAGGACATGGACTGAAAAATGAGCTTGTTAAGTACATGTAGAAATGAAGGATTTTTATTCATAGGTATGTCTTTTGTCAGTTGTTATTTTTGTAATCACGATGATATTGTATGATGATGGACCATGATTCTTGTAAATATATATTTTTGATTATATAGCCATGATTTAAATGAAAAGGATGTTGAAGATTTTTATTATTATATTTTAAATAGTGTTTGTGGCTTTGTATTGCGAATGTTGTTAATATATATTAAAAGGAAAAAAAAAAGAAGAAAAAAGAATTTCCTCTAATTAGATATTGGGTATTATTTATCACGCTTCCAACATGACATGACTTGTTCGGTACAAGGGTTGTGTCATTTTTTATCATGACAAGTAGACCATCTACTGCTCCATTCATTTGCAGTCTTACTTATTGTTGAAGTTTATATATTAGAAAAATATTGTTAAATTATTACCATTCATAATTTTATATTGAATGCTGGTCTTCATGGATATCCTTTTGTCTCCACAAAGTGGTACATGAGTTGTAAACATCTATACTATTATTAGTTTAAATTGAGCCTTATAGGCAGAACCATGACATGTTTAGAAGCTTTCACAATCAACACAATGAGTCTACATGAGGTTGATAAATTTTTATCTTCATTGTCAATGCTAATTGCACATATTAGTTATGTCATATTGAGTTTCTCAAGTGTTTTTATTAGATGCCTTGTTATAGGATTAAGAATATGATTCCAATTCACTCTCATCACTTGAGAAATCATCCACTATATGAATGACATGCCCGCACTTTATGCTATAATCACTTATGAGTATATAGGTATTTTATCACATAGTTAAATGGTTAAAGATGTTAATGTAATTTCTCTTAAAAAAGATGGAGTGAAAGGAGGGGGAAACTTTTAATTGATTCTTATGGTTTGTTATTCTTATAAGGAGATGGGGTTCCACATTAATGCAATGTTAGATGTTGATGTGTGTTGTGGGGGACTAGGCAATTAGATTGTTGATAAGCTCATCAAAATTGTTAGAAACATACATAAGCAATAAAAAATGGTTAACAAGGATCAATGAATGGAAGAATTTACACCCCTATTAATTTATGAGTGAGGAGGAGAAGGGAGAGGCTCAAATTTGAGCAAATAATGAAATGCTTTGATGTTCATTTGGGCTACTTTCTAATGGCATGATGTGATGAGCATCCTATGAGCATTGAGGAAAAGAGATAAAATAAAAAAGAGACCTCGAAATGTTATTTTAGGTGGTTTGGTTAATATCTTAATGGCATACAACCATTGTTAGGAGAGTGGAGAATATTCCACTACATGAGAATGAAGTTACAAGTTTCTACCATATAAGGTTCTTACCCTTACCCTCTTAATTTTACAATCCAACAAAGTTTCAATTAGACCTAAAATTATCTCATTTGCTCTTATGGGGTAAGGTCAAATATGGAGTATTTGTAGGAGTTGGGTTAATTTAAGGTGGTTCAATGTTGAATGGTGACATGGAAGTTGTGAGCAATCAAATATGAAAAGGGCATGTAAGGTGGGACATGTGTTAGATTAGGTGTAAGGTGGTTAGCTTTGAATGGTTGGTTAACTAGAATATTATTATGATTCCTATGATTCATAGTGATATATAGCACAAAGATGTTATAATATAACAATAAATTTTCGGGCATTATTTTTACTCTTTGGTTGCTATGTGGCATCTTATGAGTTATTGGAGTGACCAATGATGTTTATTATGTTGTTAGGAAAAAAAAAGGATATGATAAAATACAAAGAATGAATTTAACATTCCAGGCGACCTCATTACTGGTTGATATTATCAAAAAATTTAGGCAATCTGATCGAAGAAGTGCAAATTATGAGATACAACAATATTGCTTCAAATATATAAGTTATCTCATACTATTTAATCGACAAATGAACAACAACAATCAATATGCCACATGGTTCAATTGATCTTTTGGTTTATCTCTTATGGATTTTATTTTGATTCGATCAGCCGGTTTACACAAGACATTCAATTGACAATTCAAATATTTGGATCCGTGCATGACTTTAATGAAGAGCATAACTCAATGTGTTTCATATATGACATGACAAATTCATCAGGAGCCTCAACCCCTCTGTTATTTTGGGACATTTAGAGATGAACGAGCATGGACATGAGAACTCTCTAAAATTATTGTTATTGCACTTAGAAAACCATCAAAGATGATGCAACAATCTCTAAAACTTTGACATTTTAGTTATAAATTTTATAAGTAGAGCCATAAGATCTCGAATGATCCCAATGATTGCACTAGGAGCATGAGCTCATTTTATTAGTTGAAAACTCACATGAAATCACCATTGTCATAGTTAGAGACAACCATGATAAACATTACTTGCATTATAACCATGATATAAAATACGTTAAATATGTGAGATATTTTTGACACTCAACTCTCAAATAATAGTTTAAAAAGATGTTTCATATAATATTTTTTTCGAGAGATCAACTTTCAAAACGATCAAAAAAATAACACGAAAAAGTACCACTTATATACGCATAACCTAGCTGCAATAAACTCATTTTAACATCATGCAAAATATATTCAAATACATGTACATCCATAGAAATAAATGACTACCTTGTTGTTCTAATATTTAAAATTTTTGTTCTCTTAGGGCACATATTCAAAGTCATGAATTACAAATTTGTCCCTCAAGATTAAAAAGAAAAGGAAAGAAAAGAGAGCCTTTCATAAGCCAACTAGGGTTAGGAGTAGCAATTAATTAATAAACGGTGATTGTAAATTAGTCCCCTTGGAGGAACTGCTTGTAATTTGAAACAATCCCGTGCCCGATCCGACGCATTAGAAACTGAGGGCGGATGGAGGTCCCGAAGGATCAAATGGCCTCCCTTCTCGAGAACGGTCTCTTCGATTCCGCGCAGATGCTGGTAATGTTAAGAAAACCCTTCCATTGATCTCCAAGAGATGGCTTAGCATGTAGTTCTCCTTACATGATAATTTTTTAACCTACCATGCACTTAAAATATCTCCTCGATGAGTATTTGCGCTGAGCAATGCCTGAGTTCGAATATTGTATCTGTTTTTCTTTTGCATTTAAATGTCTTCGGACCGAGCTTTTTCCACAAAGACCTTGTAAAAATAGGAAAAAAACATGATTTCAAGCTTGAGTGGCTTGAGGTGAAGTAATGGGACAAGAAACTCCACAAGTTTCTTGACCGGCGCTCAAGCTGAACCTCAGCTTCTATATGAGAAGAAACAGTCATAACTTAGCCTTGCTTCCTTAACTCTGAAACGTACTTTGTTTGTATCTCTGTCTTGCAGATGGCTGGTGGTTGCTTAAAGGCTAGCTAGCAAAATGGCTATTATTTTCAGTAAAAAACTTCCCATTTTTTCGGTTCTTTAGGGCCTACGTTGCTCCTTGATATGATTGGGAAAATGATTCTTTGGTTTGTATAATTAATAGATCTAACCAAGTCGTAGGGGTTTGGTTTTCTAGTTTAGGCAGGATTTAAGCAAGATTTAGCTTAAATCATGCCGAACAGATTTTTGGAGACTTTAAATATTATTGTTTTGATGAATACCATATTAGTCATGCTACTTGTTAAATCCAGAGTTTGATAAATCTCATCTATCACAAAATTTAACAGATTTAGGTGCAGTTTGGATATAAGTAGGAGTTATTAAACTTTGTAAATCCAAATTTAGTAAATTATGGAGGCATTAAATTCTGAAAATTGTTTGGCATGATATATGTTATTTTTGTGTAAATCACTGTGAATTGTTTGACTGTTATTCAAGACATATGATTTAAATGAAGAAGAAGAAGATTCAGAATGAGCAATGTGGCGTAAATTCACAAATCCTACTTACCTTAGGATAACTTAAATCTTCTATTTAGCTTAAAATGAAATTTAAGAAGATATTAGGACTTATGAGGCTAAAAAATACCTGGCAAGATTTATTCTAAATCTTAGCCAAATAGGGCAACCAAATTACTCATCAAATGGATTATTCCTCTTAAAAACCTTAAATCCTAAAACAAATAACAGATAATTTATTAGCATATAGCAAAATTTAACATTGTCTTACCAAATATTTTTCAGGTTTATATCTCCTTAAAATTTACTAAATCATGGTTTATAGACTCTACTAAATCGTATTTGAGTTAATCCTACTTGTAGTAAAATAACCCTTAATTCCAATGTTTTTCATTTCCTCTAACTCTATTGCATCCTAAATGGATGGAATCGTGTCTCTGTTAGGCCTGCATTATTATCAATGTGCTTGTCTCCTCCCTGATCTACTTTATTGATCTCTTAATATGCTAAATATCAAAGGCTTGTCTCAGACTCTCAAATAACATGAAATTGTTAAAGTGCGATGTTACTTCACTTATATGGATTAACAAATGACTATGAGACATCATGATAATATTTAGTGCAGGAAGATTCAATGAGCAATTTCTTGCAATTGGAAAGACATAATAATTTTATTTCAAAAAAGTGTGGCATTTTTAAGTGGTAATGTTTGTATCAAACCCTTCATGACTGTATTTTTATTCCATGACTGACCATCCTGCTTCTACCTCTAAGCACACTTCATCTCAACCGTCATTTTTTTTGGAATTATTCTATAAATGATCAGAGAAAAAACACAATTTAAAAGTAATGGAGGTATGGAGTCGGCTTGGGCAGTGTGGGCGATGTGAGTAGTAACTGACCGTAAACAGTATTTTGAGGGATTTCATGATCTATGTTGGTAGGCGAGCTTTAAAAAAAATACAATAGTTAATATCTTATTGGTGGATTATGGATAACATTAGATTGTTCTGGCAACTTGTTAATGCATGAGTCAGTCTTTATTATATTCTTTCACATTTTTTGACAACGTTTCTTGTAGCATCTTTTTCCTCCCATACTGTGGAAGAAAAGTATTATTAGAAAGAAAAGTAATGCATTTGTAATTTTTCCAGGGATGTTTTCTTGTTTCTTCAACCGTTACAAATGTTGAAGCTAGTCCATATTTGAAGGCTGAAAACTTGGTGAGCATCAGTTAATAATTATGTCATATTTGAATAGTTAATGTTATTGAATATCTTACAAATACGACACTTTATTATATCATTGGTTTACCATACTTTTACATGCTGCAATGGATGTCATTACAAGGGTGTTTCTTTCTAAAGGCTTATTATGAACCATTTGTTTCAGTCAAATGAATCCAACATCAAATCTACCATCTCTTATGCAGTTGATGTTTTCTCCAAACCCTACTCCTTATATGTTGCAATGTAATTTATATAGGAAAACTTACATTTTTTTCTTTTGTAGTTTAGGTATCTTTTAGAATCCCGTATCAGATATGCTTAAACTTTCCTTGCAATTAGGTTACTTATGGGTAGATAGGGTTGTTTTCTTATGGGTTGATAGGGTTGTTTAAGATGTAATATCCTTTTCAAGAATTTGAAAACTAATCTTAAAAAAATTCTCCAAGTTATAACTTGTTTTCCTTCACTATATACATGTAGGTGCATATTTGCTTAAGGAATATGAAATCATACTATATGGAGAGCCTACCCACCATTAACATTCACTCAGATGGCATGCCATATGCTAAAATCTTAAGATCAAATAAGGGAAAGCAAGTTTGACCCTTCTAGATATATCCTTTGCATATCATAACTGGAGGGGCTACCAAAATCATTGAAACTTTCCAACACAATCAAGTAAGAAGTTGAAGACTTCATGCCCCCAATGATTAGCAAGGATATTACAATATGACTATAGGGATCAACATCCACATGAATCTCAAATGCTCAAAATGCAAAACACTGTTGGGTCAATCACTCTGGTTGGTAAAAATTTCAAAGACCGTGCAAGCATAATTCTAAAGCTTGCAAAGCCTCAATAAGCCTAACTGAAAAAGTAGAAGAATGCCTAGTTCATCAGCCTTGGACCGAGTGGGATAATAGTGGTTGTGTTCATAGAGCTGATAAAACTCTTACTCACCAACAAGCCAAATGACGATTAGGTGGGGTAGGCCTCTATTAAACATGTTTGATGAGCGAGTTGGCCTTTTATAACTTTTCCAATTTGAC
Source organism: Dendrobium chrysotoxum (assembly GCA_019925795.1). Taxonomy (NCBI): domain Eukaryota; kingdom Viridiplantae; phylum Streptophyta; class Magnoliopsida; order Asparagales; family Orchidaceae; genus Dendrobium; species Dendrobium chrysotoxum. The sequence continues at coordinate 95,369,030 of CM034305.1, read as the reverse complement.
AAACTTGAAACTCTACATTACAAATATAGTTAGAAGTTGAATAGTTCATGCCTCCAATGACTAGTTATTAGAATATGACTAGAGGGATCAACATCCGCCTGAATCTCAATTGCTCAAAATGCAAAGCACTATGGGGTCCATTACTTTGGTTGACCAACAATCTTCAAAGACCGTGCAAAAATAATTTTAAAGCTTACAAAGCCTCAATAAGCCTAACTAAAAAAGTAGAAGAATACCTAGTTCATCATCCTTGAACGGAATGGGATAATAGTGGTTGTGTTCATAGAAGTGATCTCGCTTTTACTCATCAACAATCCAAAATATTATGTGGGGTAGGCCTATATTGAACATGTTTGATGAGTGAGATGGCCTTTTAAAACTTCTCCAGTTTGACAAGCTTGAAACTCTCCACTACGAATCAAGTAAGAAAATGAAGACTTCATGCCCCCAATGACTAGCAAGGTTATTAGAATATGACTAGAGGGATCAACATCCGCATGAATCTCAAATGCTTAAAATGCAAAGTACTATTGGGTCAATCTGATGTAGAACGAAGGGGGAGGGGGGGTAATTTGAAATTTAAATTTCAAATTAAGTAGAAAAGGGAGGGATGATGGGGTTAATTGTCTCCTTAATTGGGGCCTTTAATTAGGACGGAAATAATTAGGATAGAGGGGCTGGCCAAGGAGGAGGGAGGAAAGATGTCCAGATTCGATATATGTGGTCCATAACATTAAATGTGATGGGGTAATTAAATCTGAAATTAATTTCAGATTTGGAGGGATTGGAGGGGCTTCCTAAATTAAATCTATTGATTAGGAAAAGGATTTGAAATTCAAATTAATTTGAATTCAAATGAGAAAATTTTCAAGTTAACAAAAGATTAATTTAGGAAGGTAATGAAGAGGCTATTTTGAATTTGAAAATTCAAACTTGTGGATGAAGAGGGGTTAGGTATTAAGGAGGTGGGCCCAAGCAATCAAGTGGAGTGATTACTTAAATCTTAAATTAATTTCAGATTTAGGTTAATTGGGGGTTTTCCTAAATTAAAGGAGGGGAATTTAAGAAGAATTTGAAATTCAAATATTTTGAATTTGAATTTAATTCTCTTCCTAAATTAAATGAGGGGAATTTAAAAAGAATTTGAAATTCAAATATTTTGAATTTGAATTTAATTATCTTCATAAATTAGTGGGGCTAAATAAGGAAAGCATTTATGGTGGATTTGAATTCAAAAGTCTGGAGGGAATTATGTGGCCGACGGTTATGGTGGTGGAGAAGGATATGGCCAACGACTTTAGGTGGGGAGAGGCTAGGGGTTGAGGTGGTCGGCCTGCTATGGAGGTGGCGGGGTTTATGGCCGGCGGTTGGTATGGGTACAATGGAGGTGGTTTGTGACTTTGGGGGGGGGGGGTTTGTGGGAGAATCGGCCAGTGGCAAGTGGGGGTTTTGGCCGGCGGTCAAGAGATGAGGAGAAAATGATTTAAGGAAAGAAAGTTACAACCGTGAGCCCGGACACATCCTGCAACTTACGGGTATTACGTCGCCCTTCTCCAAGGAACTTCAAGCCACGAGCCCGGGCCCATCATGCGGCTGGTGGAAACTCTGATTCCCTCCCATAGGAATCTCACTAACGTTCTCTCCAAAGAACACAAGTGCAAACACAAAATTTGATTAATAATCCATCATTACATTACACAAGCAAGGGCCTCTATATATAGGCCTAAGAAATTAAAACAAGACACATATACCCCTAGGGCTTACATAGAACGACCCTCTTAAGTAAGGGCAAAAACAGAAAATTCATAATAAAAAATAAAAATTACAAATAAAATTTAAGATAACGTGGGATAATGACGGCCGTCGATCTTTAGCTCCTCCTCGGATAGGCATGGATGGTTGGATGTCCGCATCATTCTCCCGGGGTGGAAAAGAGCTCGACTCCATCGAGTTCGCATCCCGGTTTAGCAACCATGCTCTGATACCAAACTCATGTAGAACAAAGGGGGGGGGTAATTTGAAATTTAAATTTTAAATTAAGTGGAAAAGGGAGGGAAGATGGGGTTAATTGTCTCCTTAATTGAGGCCTTTAATTAGGACGAAAATAATTAGGATAGAGGGGAGAGAGGGGCCGGCCAAGGAGGAGGGAAGAAAGATGTCCAGATTCGATGTATGTGGACCATAGCATTAAATGTGATGGGGTAATTAAATTTGAAATTAATTTATGATTTGGAGGGATTGGAGGGGCTTCCTAAATTAGATCTATTGATTAGGAAAGGGATTTGAAATTCAAATTAATTTGAATTCAAATGAGAAACTTTCCAAGTTAACAAAAGATTAATTTAGGAAGGTAATGAAGATGCTATTTTGAATTTGAAAATTCAAACTTGTGGATGAAGAGGGGTTAGGCATTTAAGGAGGTGGGCCCAAGCAATTAAGTGGAGTGATTAATTAAATCTGAATAATTTCAAATTTAAGTTAATTGGGGTTTTTTTTTCTAAATTAAAGGAGGGGAATTTAAGAAGAATTTGAAATTGAAATATTTTGAATTTGAATTTAATTCTCTTCATAAATTAGTGGGGCGAAATAAGGAAAGCATTTATGGTGGAGTTGAATTCAAAAGTCTGGAGGGAATTATGTGGCTGACGGTTATGGTGGTGGAGAAGGATATGGCCGGCGGCTTTAGGTGGGGAGAGGCTAGGGGTGAGGTGGTCGGCCCGCTATGGAGGTGGCGGGGTTTATGGCCGGCGGTTGATATGGATAAAATGGAGGTGGTTTGTGACTTTGGAGGGGTTTGTGGGAGAATCGGCAAGTGGGGGGTTTTGGCTGGCGGTCAAGAGAGGAGGAGAAAAGGATATAAGGAAAGAAAGATACAACCGTGAGCCCGGACACATCCTGCAGCTGACGGGTATTACGTCGCCCTTCTCCAAGGGACTTTAAGCCACGAGCCCGGACCCATCTCGCGGCTGGTGGAAACTCCGATTCCCTCCCATAGGAATCTCACTAACATTCTCTCCAAAGAACACAAGTGCAAACACAAAATTTGATTAATAATCCATCATTACATTACACAAGCAAGGGCCTCTATATATAGGCCTAAGAAACTAAAACAAGACACATATGCCCCTAGGGCTTACATAGAATGACCCTCTTAAGTAAGGGCAAAAACGGAAAATTCATAATAAAAAATAAAAATTACAAATAAAATTTAAGATAACGTGAGATAATGACGGCCGTCGATCTTTAACTCCTCCTTGGATAGGTATGGACGGCTGGATGTCCGCATCACAATCACTTTGATTGATCAAAAAGCTTCAAAGATTGTGCATGGATAATTCTAAAGCTTGCAAAGCCTCAATAAGCCTAATTGAAAAAGGAGAAGGATGCCTAGTTCATCAACCTCGGACTGAGTGGGATGATAGCGGTTGTGTTCATAGAGCTGTTAACACTCTTCCTCGACAACAAGCCAAAAGACAATTATGTGGGATAGACCCCTATTGAACATGTTTGATGAGTGCACCAACCTGTTAAAACATCTTCAGTTTGAGAAGCTTCAATAATGCAAACCAAATAAGTATTCGAAGCGATCACGAAGTTTATTATTAGGACATATATATTAGCCTAACAGGATCTCAACTCTAAATTTGAGATGCCTACCCCAAAATGATGGACTCATTTATCAACAAATTATCACTGAAATGATTTCTTGTCAAATTACACTCCCAACCACAAAGTAAACACATTCAAGCCTCACCCCGTTGTGGGATTGATTATTGAATATCATAGCTGGAGGAGTTAGTTTATCAATATTATTAAAGCTTCTAGTTGTAAAGATAAACACTTTGAGCTTTTCCCTGATGTTGAATTTGGTTATCATAATATCATAATTGGAGAAATTCATTTCTAAAATTAATTTGGACCATAGTGATAAATACTTCTAGTCATATTTTTCTATGATTGGTATGATTATTATCAACCATAATAGAAGGGGATCCTCATTGTAAAAATAACCTCTTAAAAAATTAAGGTTTTTTATTGATGATGGGCATAATCAGAGCAAAATCATAACAAAGGGAATTCTGTTTAAACCTAGCCACATCAAAAAGTTATAAAAGCCAAAATGCTTAAGCAAAAATTGATCGCTTTGCACTCAAAACATCTATGCATCTATCATTTGCACTCAAAACATCTATGCATCTATCATTTGCACTCGTTTGTTAAGGATGGAAAATCTAAGTTTTATCAAAGCTCACAAACTGCCAATGTCATATCAAATATATTTGTATAATCACACTAAAAAATCTTACGTTATTAAGATATATCATGTGCCCCTTGACTGATTGGTTAACTTGATTGTGATGACACCGCTATATTATGATTATGACTCAAGCGTGAACGTTCCTCAATGGCTAAGTCGATGAGCTGTGAGCCACAAGACACATTCGATAAGGTATCAAATCCTATGTTAGCCAATGGCGGTCTTAAAATTTGTCGCTTTGGCTAGCTTTCATCCCAAGTCTATGAGGTCACACTGGACAACACAAACCGTGGTTGTTGAAAAGGTAACTTCATGAAGTTGGATCCGCTACTTTCATTAACTAATTAGACCACGGTTTATAACAACCTAAGACGATGGAATCATGAGATCTTAATCAGGTTGGTCATCATTTCTCTCACAATATGCTTTGAGTCGGTGTATATTCTCTCCTCCAAATTGAATTGCCGCTACTAAAGTAAGGTTTTATAAAGCCTATAGATTAGCCTAATCGAAAATGATCTTTCGTGATCGAGGTAATTGACCACAATGTTTTTCACTTATGAGAAACCTTAAATTAAATCATAAAGTTTTCATTAGAGTATAAAATTGAGTAGCATCTTATTTAATATCCAATCTAACTTTTGAAAAGTCAACTTGAAATCACTAGAATAAAAAATTTTGGTGGCAATTTTTGGACCCACATTGAATTATGTCATTTATTATTTATTTCAAAAAAGCTATACCGGTCTTGTGTGACCACGAACATCAATCTCTTATTACTAAATAGCATGACATCATGCAAAGTGCTTGTTCTAGCTGGCATTTTCCTCTATCCATATTGCTCAAATATTTATACATATTTGAAGCTTTTTCTTTTCCTTTTCCATCTGTAACACATTATTGATGAACAATGTTTATTCACCCTCCCATCCATTAAGCATGCTCTTATAGTTTGCAGCTCAAAAACTTTGTCATTGTCAATAACTTTTTTAGTTTTTTTTTTTTCCTTTTAAGTGCTTGATTTTCCTCCTCACTTCTATTTTCCATGAATATGGGCAGATATCACTTATATGCTGAGTATATTCCCCTCGCTATTTCAGTCTAGCACCCAACTACAATGAGTCAATCTCAGTGGAATGATGGCTCAGTGTTGTTTATTCAAATATAAATAGTTCAAGAGTAGGAAGATTTCCCTTCTTAATTGATAATCGTTTGTATGACTTCATTTTGAATTTTTGAAAAAAATTGAAATTGCTAGTGTTTATATCCCCTTCCAAACTGATACAATATTTTATGTTGTACTATGCGTCCTTTAGTAAATGTGTCAATGAAATATAGTGCGAAATTTGAACCACCACGTTTTGGTTTCCTTGCCTCTTAATAATCTCTGGTATGCTTAACCATAACATTTCTAGATGAGCTTTGTGTTGTCTTTCCTATAACGAAATATGTTGAGTTTTTAGAAAGTTAAATTGTTTTTGTGGTTTTTTATTTTTTTTTGGCATATGAATATTACTATGGGAATCAACATAAGCTTCTATTCAATGTACATAGAACACATTACTGTTCCTTAGCAGAAAATGTTATTATACAATAATTTATTCAAAATCCTTGTGTCGGTTAATAGTTTTCATTCCCCATCCATTGAAAACTGTGTTTTGTTGGTTAGATTGTTGTGTTCATTCCCATTAAAATTTCTTCCTAGAACACATAAAGCATCTATGAGATGAGCTGAATGATAATGTTACCACCTGAAAGTTATGGGAATTTTTATGCATAGCCAATAACAAATGGTTTTTTCGAGTATGTTAACTTGGTATAATGGGAAAAGTGCAATGTTTGTTGGGTTGTATCCTTCACCACCAGATCGTAATTAATGACCTCCGTATTGATGACACCCCAAAACATCCTAACTTCTTGCGTTTGTATGACCTAGGAAATGCATTAACATAACATATACACCTCCCAGAGTTGGCTCCATCCTAGAGCAATGTTTTTTGATGCATCAATATGCTGAAGAAAGAAATGGGATCAGGGTAAGCAGAAATTTTTTTTTTCGGGGAACACAATATTGACAACAATTATGCAACCTTTCAGTACAATTCCTGATTTTCTTATACCCTACATTGTTTTTAAAAAGGTTTGGACGTGTCTGCTCCTGCACACGGCAATGATTCCATATGATGCCCTTCTATGCAGGGGTACGCACTACAACTTTTATTATAGATTAGGTGCTAGCTCATCCGGTCAATTTAGTAGTGGTGAATACCTATTTAGCTTACTTGCGTTGTAAACTTCAAACTGTTAGAGGAGTTATGTATCAAGATTCATCATGCTGAATTTTATTCCTAATATTTTTATATTCCCTCTTAATTTTGTTTTTGATCAGTCACATTCTTTTGCATAGGTTCTTCAAGGTGATGCTTTGTTTGGACAAAAGGAATTCCGCAGGTCACTGGTAATGACTATTAGCTTATGCCAGAAGCGGTTGAGTGTAACTTTTTTTGCTGCTTTTATTGTGTTATTGATAACATTTTTTATTAAATGGTTATTTGGAGACAATTTGTCCTTGGTTGGTCACACCTAACTAGGGTCAACTAGTCAAGGAGATAATTTACCTAAACCTTTGAGGATTTGATAAAATCTATCTAATCCTATGATTTTCAAAGTTATACTAGGAAAGATTCCTCTGGAGGACTTCTACTAACCCCGTATATTCAAGCTAAGGGGCTACTCTACCCAACCTAGTAAAGATTAGGAGGAAACTAGTCAATCCTGAATTTCTTTGTAAACGCTTTTCCACCTAAAACCAATCCATTAGTTGTGGCGGCCCCTATCCTGGGAAAGCCATTAATCTTATACACTCCAGCCCTAGTCGAGTCGTTTGGTGCCTTGTTGGCTCAAGTTAATGAAGAGGGTAAGGAAAATTCTCTCTATTATCTCAACCGATGACTCATCCCAACTGAAATAAGATATCCTCCAATTGAGAAATATTGTCATGCCTTGATTTTTGTAGCCCCAAAACTAAGACATTATATGCTCTCATATCAAGTAAGTTTGATCTCTCGAATAAATCCGTCGCAATATTTTATGACCTGTCCAACGTTGTTAGGACATCAAATTTAAGAAGATCAGACTATCCAAAACATAAAAAAATATTACATCAAGTATTTATCAATTAGAGAGATGATGTTACATGAACATAAGTCAATTTCATTGAAAAAACCTCAAATACCATCTAATTGTCAAATTAGAGTCATTGTGACATATAGCCCACCTAGGAAGTCATTGCTTGAGAAACATTTAGTGGTCTTTTGAAAACAAGTATAACATACGTACAATTAAAAAAATGAGTTGCCTCCACATCAAAAAGAACAATATCATATTTTCCTAGTTGTCATTAATGACAACATGGTTTCATCAAAACTTATACCAACTTAGGTTTAAAAATGTGATATTGGTAATTGAGACGTTTTGCCTTAGCGAGGCGAGCCGTAAGCCTACAACAACAACAGAAATAACAACAACAACAACAACAAGACTTTATCCCACTATGTGGGGTCGACTACATGAATATTTTTTCTCCATTATGTCCTTCCTGGTAAGAATCAAATTCCCATTTAAATCTAATAAGGAAAGGTCATTTCTAATATTTTCAAACTAAGTCTTTTTAGGTATACCTCTACCTTTCTTAACATAAGTCAAATTTAATACATCTACTTTCCTAACCGGGTCATCGGAAGGCCGCCGTTTTATGTGACCAAATCATCTAAGGCATAAGCCTACAACAACAACAACAACAATAACAAGCCTTTGTCCTACTACGTGGGGTCGGCAACATGAATCCTTTTTCTCCATTGTGTCCGGTTCAAAGTCAAATTCTCGTTTAAATCTAATAGAGAAAGATCATTTCTAATATTTTCTAACCAAGTCTTTTTAGGTAAGCCTCAAAACGAAAAAATTAAAGTACTAAAAAAATTATACATAACTCATAAAATAACAAAATACTAAGTAAATTATGAACATAATGACTTGTTTGACGATAAATGTTACTGGAACACAATATTTAAAATAAATACTCACAAAAATCACTCCTTTCTCTATAAACCCAATTTTAGCCCATCTAAATAATGCCTCCATATGATTCAATCATATAAATTTAAAAAAAGATCTTGATATGAAGGCAATTCAATCATATAAGTTTAAAAAAAGTGAAAGCTATGGCAAATACGATTCAAATGAAAAAGAATTATTTATGGTGAAATTCATTCAAAAATGTGCCATTGCAATTAAAGACCTCTTCTAAAAAATGTGTATTCGTAAAGAAGAAAGCTATAGCAAATACAATTATACCTCGGTGTATAGGAAACTAAGAAAAAGATATCTTTATAATGACCAACTGATTACTTCTGGCTTGACCTAAACTAGAAAAAGCGATAGAGCAAGTTGAAATTGTTAAACCTTAACAAATATAAATTAAGCTGATCTAACTTCAACACAAATGCCTCTTGTAAGAATGAATGTCTTAAATTTCATAATTGCTTCTCACGAAGCTGTCGAAGCCTACACAGGCTCGAAAGTGAAGATTGATCATTACATCGTCACAAAGAACTCGTCTTGATATGAAGCGAGGCCAAAGTAAGTGAGGTTGAAGCAATATACACGAAGTCGAGAGAGTGTTTCCTTCACTTTGAGCTGCAGAAAGGGGTGAAAATTGGAACAAATGTTTCAAACTAACGAAGACCTAAATCTAAAAAGCACTCTCGACTCTTCCGAACTAAAAAATAAAATAAAATAGATCATGGTGTCGCCTCAAACTGCATCAAGGCGTTACGCCTCAATGAAGAAAATCGTAAGCCTCGGCCAAACCACTTAGGCTTAAGCCTTGAGGCGTACTCTTCAAACGCCTTTTTAAACCATGGTGAGTCCCATTGCTTTATATCTTGGGTAGTCATTAAAAACCCAAAAGAAATTTGATTTAACTATTTTATTATCCCGAGTGGATTCCATGGATTAGTCCCTTGACTTTGTAAATCTAGGTTTGGATAAAGTCCTTGCAACCCCTTTCCTAGTTTAGTCATTGAAAACTCAAAAGAAATTTAGGAATGGCTAGTTTCCTCCTGATCTTCGCTAGGTTAGGTAGAGCAACTCCTTAGTTGGAACATGCTAGGTTACTAGAAGTCCCCCAGAGGCATCTTTCCTCGTCTAGCTATTGAAAATCCAAATGAAATATGGGGTTAGATCGATTTTATAAAAATCCCCAGAGGTGTTGGTATACTTTCTCCTTGACTAGTTATCCCTAGTTAGATGCGAGTCCCCATGCTTTCAATCTAGTTTATTCATTAAAAACTCAAAAGAAATTCTCTAGTCTTTTAAGGTTAGGTGTGAGTCCTCATGCTTCATTTCCTTAGGATTAGATCTGCTTGTGATGGAGCAAGCACCCCTCCGCCCATCCTAGCATCAAAACAAAGTCTCATTTGTCTTTTAAGATTAGGTGTGAGTCCCCGTACTTCCTTCTATTAGGATTTGTTCTGCGAGTATTGGAGCAAGCCCCTCGTGATACCATCCTAACGTTCAATGAAATTCTCTAGCCTTTTAAGGTTTGGTGTGAGTTCCTATGTTTCCTTTCCTTAGGATTGGATTGGCTACTATTAGAGCAAGCCCTCGTGGCACCTTCCTAGTTCAGTCAGCTAAGAACTCCCTCAGTCTTCTAGAGATAGGTGTGAATCCCCGTGCTTCATTTTCTTAGAACTTTTACTTGCTAGTGTAGGATAAAACTTTTTAGGCCCCTTCCTAGTGTTCATCCAAAGTCCACCGACATCAAATCTCTTTCTTCTTCCTAAAGAAAATGATATGCACAGAAGCCTATGATCCCATGCGGAACAGTGGCAGGCTGTTATGGTCATTTAGGAAAGGAAAAGAAGCCCTTTGACATCCAAAAAGAAATCTCCTAGTTCTTTAAAGTTAAGTGAAACTCACTCTCTTTAGGACTAAAATTTTCTAGGATAGGGTAAGTCTTTTAGACCCCTCTCCTAGGAATCCATTCTTCACAGTTTCATCAAATTAAACTGCAAATCCATGGTCTGAACTCTATTCGAAATTCCAATGTCAATCAAAACCACATAACTCTAAATCAAAATCTAATTGATCTCTCTTGAGTTTCGTTGATTTGGTCAACGCCAATATGTACAATATAACTTTGTTCTATGTACATATTGAAGGTCCATTTTTTGATCTCATTTTCATAGTAAAACCTGTAATCGACGTCGTTGATCTTTTAATTTGAATTGAGACAAGCTCAAATTTATTAAAATTAATTTGATTCCAATTAAATAGGTGTAATCGAACAACATCAAACTAATTCAACTAGTTTTGAGTCTGATTTTAGTTTGGCGGCTTCGATTAACTCAATTTAACTCATCTCTATTTAATTTAAATTAAATCGAGATAGATTAGCACAAAATCGACTTGTTTCGAGCCAATTCAAATAAGATTTAATCACACTAAGTTCTAATTTAATTTGATTCTACTCAATCGGTCTAACCCAGTTTGAATAGATCTTAATGAAATCGAGTCCATGCTTAGTTCAAATTAACCCATTTCCAATCAAATTAAATCAAATTGAACCACTTTGAACATTAATATAGTTAACATTGGCTTATTTGTTTCAGCCTATTTCTTTCCAAATCAAATGGACGGTTATGATTCACCAATAGCCCGCTCCTTTACTTTTCCCACGTTTTCCTGCTAGAATGGCATTCCATGCCTATTGGAGTATATAAGAAATGACACCTGTCGCTGGATTAAAAGTTATTGGGGGCATGATGGGCCTTTGGCTCCTTTCCTATCTCTTAGGCATTCGAATAGGGGCTAGCTGATGCGATTTGATACAGAAAAAGTGGGAGAGGCGCGGGCAACAGAAAGAGCGGAGCGTGCGATAACTTCAGCGGGAGAGAGTGAACGAGAGAGGCTATTCAAGCGAGTGGGAGAGGCGTCCAGACAAGTGATGTGCTTGCATTTTCTTGTTCCATTCGAACCAATAGGGAGGGAAAGAGCTGGGCTATTAGTTCCTATTGGCTCCTGCGTGCAATTCAACAAGAAACGAGCGAGGGCAGCAGCTATTCGTGCGCTCCAAACGTGGGATTCAGTAAGAAACAAAAAAGGGGTGGACGATCACGCATATGATTGAGCATTTCTTTTGATTATCACGCAAGAAAATAAGCTTTAAGCGTTCGATTCGCTTTCCAAACTTATTGATAGTATTTTATCTTTTATTAGGATTGAACGATTGCACTTCTTGCTATTCCATAAGTGGTTGCCCTTTATTTCCCTTTGATATGACTACATTGTTCTATTCTTCTTCCTCCTACACTCAAAAATAGTAAAATGGAGTGATTCTTTCTCTTTGAGATCTATCAAACAACGAGCCCTATGCATTTCTTTTCCCTCAACATCAGCAAAGAGGTTCACGGAATTCTGATTTCAGAGATTAAACTAAGGTTGCTTGGATTATTTCATTTCTGCATTCTCTCTTGAAATCTAGTAAATGTCAGTAGCTGTTTATGAAGACAATAACTAGAAAATAGATTGATGTGGAAATTGGTATTCTATGATTAATAATCAGTTGATGTTTTTCTTTTCTTGAGGCCAATAAAGGAGAAACTAGTGTGCCATCTTTGTTAAATATCATTCTTCTTAGGAATCACAATGTTTATTCTATCAAACTGAAGTATTCCATATCTTAATTAAATCTTAAATGATAAATTAAGAGAATAATAAGATGAAGGTTTCTTGAAATATACAAAGCATGCTTGATAAAATGGATAGAGTTGTTGATGTTATCTGATGTAGAACTAAATGCATATGTAAATATCCAATGTTGAAATTAAACGCCTTAGGTTATAGCAACAATAATTATTCTAACTTTTAGTAAATTAAATGGAGATTAAATACAATAAGAGGGATGATGTAGCTTAGGCCAAATTACACGATAGTCATTTAGGATCATAACATTAACCAATTCAATCAAGATTAGCATAACATAGGGGATTTTCAAAGGAAATTCCTAAATTAACACTTAGACTAGTCACTAGTTAGGTCCACTCACTCACACTCTTAATAAATTGGCTTGCAAAGAAAGTTTACACAATCTTTATGATGCAACAATTGAAGGGGATTTAAAAGGAACAAGGAAGGGAAGGAGGTTACCAACAAGGAAGAAGATTCGAAGCTCCACAACCCTTCCCACATGCTTTAGGCAGCAGTACAGTAATTATGGATGTTTGGATGATGATCGAACAGTTCCCGGAAGTCGGGACAGCGAACTAGACAAGTTCTGGATGGCGGGACAGTAAGCTGTCATGTGTTGGAAGCTCTAGATAGCGAGCTAGGAGGTCCTGGACAGCAAGGCAGCAAACTATTGCGTGAAGGAAATTCTGGACAGCAACTAGGATGATTTCCGGATGCAGGACAACAGTCTTGGTGAAGGAGAAAACTTGTAATAATCGATGTACAGGTGGGAGGGAGGTTAGAGATGCTAATTCAAAGTGGAGGGATGGAGGTAGGGGCCGGCCATAGAGGAGGGAAAGGGAGGATTTAGTTGTAGAACTTGTATTTGAATCAATGAGGAAAAAATTTGAAATTAAATTCAGATTTAAGGGAGGAGATAATTAGGGAACTTGATTTTAATTTTTCTAAAATGAACGAGAGAAAGAGGGAATTAGGGGGAGAGGGTGGCCAATTGTCTCCTAAAATGAATGTGTCTACATACGATGAATGTATGCACATACGATGAATACAACGACAACAACATCATCAAGCCTTTATCCCACTACGTGGGGTCGGCTACATAAATCCTTTTTCTCCATTGGGTCCTGTTAAAAGTCAAATTCTCATTTAAATCTAATAAAGAAAGATCATTTATAATATTTTTTGACCAAGTCTTTTTAGGTCTACCTCTACCTTTTTTAGCATAAGTCAAATCTAATTGATGCAGGACATTAACGAAAATATGATTTAAATAAGGAGTTTGCATGTTTAAAGATTAAGAGCAACTTAATTAGAACTTAATATTGATTTAAACAATGATTTAAAACACAAAGAGCGGTAAGCACTATCTTAGGCCAAGCTACTTGCGTAAAGTAAAAGCCACAATACAATCAATTATTCGTAACGTTGCATACGTCATGGGTTTCAACAAGAAATCCCTAATCTAACAATAAGAGTAGTGCTATGAAAGATCGCTCACACATCTCCTAATAAATACTAGGCTTTAGTGGGAAGAATTAACACAACTTTCCATGATTCAATTAGATCTACAATTGAGAGAGATTAAGAAGATAAAAGATTAGGAGAAAAGATCACCCAAGTAAACATGGCGAACCATCGCTCCGGTGTGGTGTTTATGTGCTTGAGAGGTAGTAGGCAGCAGTTCCCAACTCCTAGTTGCCTAAGGACTTCAATTTGATGATCTCGGGATGGTGGACAGCCAACTAATTTCAGCTGGCATGTGTGGGCAGCAACTTGAACCTTCCGGGCAGCACTCGGCGATCTCTGGGTAGCAAGACAGCTTCCTTACACTGTCCAGAAATTCTGGACAGCAATGCTACAGTAGGGAGAAGTGGAATTCCAGTGGTTGTTGAGGTGTTGAAGGAGTGGTGTACAGCAGTCTGAGGTTTCTTGCTGCCTTGGCAGCCTCCGGAAGCCTCTCCAAATGGGCGGGACAACAAGGGGCAGGTGCAGAATTCCTTGGACAGCAGCCACAGTGGTGGGGACAGCAACCTGGGCTTGTGGAAGACTGTGGACAGCCGGTTTGATTGCAGGGAAGTCTGTAACAGCCCTTGGAGAACTTCTAAACAGCAGGAACTTGTTGCTGGCAGTAGATTTTGAGAGCATGACTTCCAATCGGATGGGAGAAAGAAGGAATTTTAGGAAGGAGACTTAGCACAGATGCTAGGGAAGGGGGTTGGGTAGGGGGAACTAGATTTGGAAGTATTTCCAAAGGTGAGGGGGCTGGTTATTGGAAAGAAATAATGAGGTGGGCTCTTGGGATCTTCGGCCAAAGAGAGAGAGAGAGAGAGAGAGAGAGAAAGATAGAGAGAGAGAGAGAGAGAGGTTTAATTTGTTTCCAAGAGAGGAGGTGGGTTTTTGGAAACAAATCCAATTCAAACCCCTAGTGGGGGTCGGCGGCTTCTAGAGGGAAGGAGGGCTTTAATGGGGGTAATTAATGCTTACTTAAATTATTAAATCAAGTTTGGAAAGAAATATCCCATCCTCTCTTAATTTAAAATTTAAATAGGAATTGATTTAGTAGGTTTCCTAAAATAGGATTTGTAAATTAAGTAACTATTTCAAATTCAAATTGATTTGAATTTAATCTATAAAAGAGTTACCAAATTTGTGAAACCTAATTTAGGAAAGATGTGATGGAAAGTGGGGATGGGGAAGGGGCCAAAGGAGGCCGGCGGTGGGGGGAATGGGCCGAAGGTGGTGGCGGGTTGGGGTCTAGGCGGCGGATGGTGATGGGGTTTGTTGTGCCGGCGGGTAAGGGCTTGGGGATGGGTCTTTAGCCGGCGGCAAGGGGGAATAAGAAGGAAGATAGGGGGTAGAGGAGAAAAACCACGAACCCGGCCGTCTCCAAGGTTGGTGGGTGATCCGCTTTCCTTCTCCTAGGTATTCCTCTCCATAGCTCTCAAGCTCACACAAGAACTCAATATGCAGAAATTTTATTATCATTCATTCATTAACCTCCCCAAAGGAAGAGGGTGGCTTTAAATAGCCAAATACGTGAAGGAAAAACAAAGACACTATTGCCCCTAGGGCTTACATAAGACAAAAGCCCTCAAGTGAGGGTAGAAAAGGAAAAAGAGCAATAAATCAAATACATAAAATAGATCAAAATAAATAGGCACAATCATAGCCATAGATCTCTGATGTCCTCATCACTAATACATCTACTTTTCTAACCAGGTCATCGGGAGGCTGCCGTTTTATGTGACCAAACCATCTACGGCGACTCTCTCTAATCTTATCTTTCACTGTAGCTACTCCAACCTTTTCACGTATATGCTCATTTCGTTTTTTATCTCTAAGGGTAAAGCCACTCATCAACCTGAGCATCCTCATCTCTTCAACACTTATTATGCTTCTTTTTTAATGGCCAACATTCAGCACCATAAAGCATTGCAAGTCTCACAACCATCTTATAGAATTTTCCCTTAAGTTTGAGGGGTACTTTTCTATCACATAATAAGCCTGATGCATTCCTCCACTTCAACCATCCAACTTGGATTCTGCTGATAATATCCCATCTATTTCACCATCACTCTGAACAATAGATCCAAGATACCTAAAATGTGTACTCTTATTAATGACTTGATCGATCAAAGTCACAATCCCCTCACTAGGTCTATTTTACTAAAATTACACTCCATATATTCTGTTTTAGATCTACTAAAGCGAAAATCTTTAGACTCTAATGTTGACCTCGACAATTCAAGTTTAACTTCAACTCCCTCTCTAGTCTTATCACAAGAAGAATATCATTAGCAAAAAGCATACACCAAGGTACATCCTCTTGCAAATGTCTAGTGAGAACATCCATGACTAAAGCAAAAAGATATGGGCTCAAGACTGATCCTTGATGTAATCCAACCGAAATAGGAAAATACTTGGTCAAACCACCTTGTGTTTGAACACAAGTAATAGCTTCTGCATACATATCTTTAATGATTTGAATATAAGCGTTATTAACTCCTTTCTTTTCAATAACTCTCCATAGCACTTCTCTTGGAATTTTATCATATGCTTTTCTAAATCAATAAATATCATATGTAAATCCTCCTTATTCTCTCTATATTTCTCCATCAAATTTCTTAATAAATGTATGGCTTCCATAGTAGACCTACTCGGCATGAATCCAAATTGATTTTGAGAAACATTATTATCACGCCGCAACTTACACTCCATAATTCGCTCCCATAGTTTTAAAGTATGACACATTAACTTAATTCCTCTATAATTCACAGAATCTTGTGCATCACCTTTATTCTTAAAAATAGGGATTAACACACTCATTCTCCACTCATCTGGCATTTTAGTCTTCAAAATTGTATTAAAAAGTTTAGTAAGCCAAGAAATTCCTTCATCTCCTAAGCATTTCCACACCTCTATTGGGATATCATCAGGTCCAACAACTTTTTCACCTTTCATTTTCTTTAAAGCCTCTTTAAGTTCGGATTTACTAATACGCTGATTAAAACATAAATCTTTATTTTTATTTAGGATGTTAAGGTAACTACAGTCAATTGTATTTTAACATTCTTCATTAAAAAATTTAGCAAAATATCTCATCCACATTTGTTGAATATCATCTTCTAAGAAAAGTACTTTTTGATCTTCATCCTTAATACACTTCACTTGAACTAAATCCTTACCACTCCTATCTCTTTGTTTGGCTAACTTATACATATATCTTTCTCCCTCCTTAGTATCTAATCTATTATATAAAATTTTAAGATCTAAAATCTTTCTCTCAAAAATATTTTTGTTAATATTCTTTTAAATGCCCCCATCTAATCCTAGAATATCGCTTTACTTTATTTTTTATTTTTTGCCCCTTCATCTTAAAGTCCAAAACTAATAAACGATGTTGGGTACATAAATTTTCACTCGAATAACTTTATAATCTTTGCAATCTAAACGATCTAATTTTTTTATAAGAAAATAATCAATCTGAGTTGTACTATATCCATTTCTATAAGTAATAAGATGCTCATTCCTTTTCTTAAATAAGATATTAGCAATTAAAAAATCATAAGCTAAACAAAAATCTAATATGGACTTACCACCTTCATTTGTCGTTTCAAACCTATGGCCACCATGAATACTTTTAAAATCATCTACCTCTCTACCAACACGTCCATTTAAATCTCCTCCAATAAAAAATCTTTCTTCAAGAGGTATCTTTTGTATTAATTCATCTAAGTTATTCCAAAATTTTAATTTTGAACCCATATCCAAACCCACTTGAGGAGCATAAGCACTTATAATGTTAACAATCTTAGCATCAATAATAATCTTTAAAGCTATAATTCTATCTCAAATTCTATTAATTTTTATAACATTATCCTTCAAACTCTAATCTAAAATCACACATACACCATTTCTAGTACGACTCCTACCCGAATACCAAAGTTTAAATCCTAAACTATCATTCTCCTTAGCCTTCTCTCCAACCCATTTAGTTTCCTGAATGCACAGAATATTTATCTTCCTATGAATCATAATATCTATTAATTCCATGAATTTTCCTGTAAGAGAACCTATATTCCAAGTTCCTATCCTAATTTTAGTTTCATGGACTAGCTTCTTTGCTCACATCCATCCTTGATGTGGGAACCTTTGCTTATTTAACACTGCTCCCGGGCGCCGATGCAGCGGCCCTTGCCCACTTGTCGCTGTATTCAGGCCATACAGTGCGTCGCTTTTAGGGGACGCCCTAGCATTAACACAATTTCTTAAATGATTCATGTCATTATTATTCGACAAGTTTTACGCTGGCTGTCGACTACCTAACGCAACACTCCACATTCATCCACATACGATGAATGTGTATTTAAAATCAAATCCTAACTAATTTCAGATTTGCAAGAATTGGGGGATTTCCTAAAATAGGTTTATATCAATTAGGAAGGGTTTTAAATTCAAATTCATTTGAATGTGAATTAGAGACCTTCCATCGTATGTGAATACATTCATCATATGTGGACGCATTCAATGTAAGTTAAATAAATTGTGATGAGTTAAATTGGGTTAATCGAAGCCGCCAAACGGAAATTAGACTCGAAACTAGTCGAATTAGTTCGATTTGGTTAGATTACACCCATTTAATTGGAATCAAATTTGGTTTAATAAATTTGAGCTCTCGTCTCGATTCAATTTAAAAGATCAATGAGGTTGATTGTGGGTTTTTTTATGAAAACGAGGTCAGCAATGCTTTTGAATATTTTGTCACTATATATGGAAGTTATTGGAAGGGTGATTATGGGGATTAGAAGTTCATTCTTCTTTCACTTGATTCAGGCAGTATCTTCCTTTGTTTTTCCTCTTTTTGAAATTTGTGATTGTTAAGTTTTGATTAGTTCAAACATTTGGGACGTTGTAAGAGTAAACATTTTTTGGCTATTGCTAATGACTCATCCACATCATTTCTGATAAAGTGTTGCATTAGGAGTTTTATAGACCAGCCAAATTTGATTGGGAGGGAATTAGGAAATTTTCTAACCAAGAGGGAGTTGTTTAGGAAGGTTCTTAATAAAAAGAATTAATTAGGAGATGTTTCCTAATTGAAGAGATCATATATAGGGGCTAATTTAGAGGGGATTAATTAGGAAAAATTTTCTAATTGAAGAGGACATATTTAGGGCTGATTGGGGGGATTAATTAGGAAATGTTTCCTAATTGACGAGGGCAGATTTATGGGATGATTTGAGAGCTAATTTAGGAGGGAATTAATTAAGGAAATATGAGGGAATTAGGGAAGGATTGTTTGGGTATTTGTTGTTTAATTGTTTGCTTTAATAGGAAGAGAGGATTAGGGTTAGAGGTATGCAAATTATTATGACTGTTCTTGTTCTTGGAGTTTGGTGTCTTGGGCTCTAGCGGCGTCTAGGGATTGGGAGAGATAGATCCTCCTCTCGAATTGAGGATCAATTGTATCTTGCTATTTTTCTTCCGTTAGTTTGATTTCTGCAATAAAAACTACTGTTTTGCTTGTTTTTCCATTGGATTTTTGGAGTGTTCTTGCTATTTTTATCTCTATTGTTTTGGTTTACTTGAGATCTTCAAGTATTTCCTAACAGAGTCCATGGAATGATTGTTAAAATCCAATGTCTCCCACATGGTGGTTGTAGAAGCTATCTAGCAGTTGCCCGGTAAAATTAAGGGAAATTCTCTTGAAGCTTTATTGAAGCGTGACTAGTATATTTATCTTCATAGAGCTTGGTTGCAGATTACAGCCCAGCATATTTTTTTCTGATGATTTAAGCCTATTAAGGTTTTTTTTTTGTTCCATTAGTGATTTTTCAAAGGAATGCCGTGTAACTTTACTTTTCTTGTTGCCTACAGAGCATGTATAAACAGGCTTTGCAACTCTGCAAGATTATTCCCAAGCAAACAACAGTTTCCAGAAGTTCACTGTCTGCATCCGCTAGATCCTCTTCTCCAAATAATATGAACATTTCAGCTATCAATGAAAATGAGGTAATTTTCTGTCTGATGGAATTTGCTGTTGAATCGAGATTTCACTTGATTTTGATAGTAATCTTCTTTTATGTTCTGTGAAAATTGGCAGGTGAAATTCAAGATTACCCTTTGCTATTGTGCGCTATGTGAGAACCGGGCTGCTCTTGCGGAGGTTTTCTTTTCTCAATTGATCTTGTTAATTGTTTAACTTGTTGGAATATGGATTTAACTATCTCATAATTATCATCAAGCTCTCAATTTAGGATAGATGTTCAGTAAGTTACATTAGATGCATCATTATCTCTCTTAATAGTTCATTTTGCATACTTGCGTTGAGGTTTAAATGTCCAATTGTGATATTTTGACACAAACAATTTTACTTTCCATTGAAATTGTTCTAAAACTACTTAGATGCAAATATTAAAAGGTTATTTGATAGTTGTATCATGTATAGAGGCATATATTGGTGAAAAACACTTCTAGTGATGCGGACATTCAACCGTCCATGTCTATCCGAGGAGGAGCTGAAGATCGACGGTCGTCATCGTCCCACGTTATCTTAAATTTTATTTATAATTTTATTTTTTATTATGAATTTTTCGTTTTTACTCTTATTTAAGAGGGTCGTCCTATGTAAGCCCTAGGGATATATGTGTCTTATTTTAGTTTGTTAGGCCTATTTATAGAGACCCTTGCTTGTGTAATGTAATGATGGATTATTAATAAAATTTTATGTTTGCCCTTGTGTTCTTTGGAGAGAACGTTAGTGAGATTCCTATGGGTGGGAATTGGAGTTTCCACCAGCCGCAGGATGGGTCCGGGCTCGTGGCTTGAAGTCCCTTGGAGAAGGGCAACGTAATACCCGTCAGCTGCAGGATGTGTCTGGGCTCGCGGTTGTATTTTTCTTTCCCTAAATCCTTTTCTCCTCCACCCTTGACCGCCAGCCAAAATCGCCCACTTGCCACCGACAGATTCTCCCACAAACCCCTCCAAAGCTACGAGCCTCCTCCACTTTTTTCATATCAACCACCTGCCATAAACCCCTCCACCTCCATAGCCGGCCGACTCTTCCCCACCACCTAAACCTGACGGCTTTCCCTTTCCCCCCCTTAGCCGTCGTCGGCCCACTTCCTCCATAATTCCCTTGATTTTAAAATTCAAATTGCATCTTCAATACCTTCCTAATTTAGCCTATTATTAATTTGGAAAGTTAATTAATTTGAATTCAAATTAATTTGAATTTCAAATACTTTCCTAATTAATACAACTATTTTAGGAAGCATCCCCAATTGATGCAAATCTGAAATTAATTCAGATTTGAAGTCATCAATCAATAATCAATGCAAAGATCCATATACGTTGAATGTAGACGCTCCCCTCTTCCCTCCATTGGCCGGCCCCCCTTCCCTTCCTTTTCTCTCTCTAATTAAACCCATATCTCATAATTAAATCCCATTAATACCTCCCATTAGCCGCACCCCTTATTCCCCATTAAGGGTAGTTTTAATTTCAAATTATTTCCTCCTTTTAGGAAATCTGAAATTAAATTCAGATTTTTTAATTCCCCCCCTTCTATATTCCCTCTCCAATTAATTTCCCTCAATTAATTAATTCTCTAATTGGATATCCCATTATGGGAATTAATTAATTCTAATTTCAAATTTCCCTCACCCCCCATATTCGTTCTACATCATCTAGGCTTTGCCTTTTAAAGTTTTAAGTAAAACTTGAACATGGCACGAATTAGATGAGGTTTCAAACAATTATTGACAAGTTTGGAACTTTACTGCAAATACATTTCTTTATGATCAATAGTAAAAATAGTCGGAATGTTTTGTTAAATTCAAAGAATTGGAGAGGGAAAATGCTTCAATTTCATTATACAAAAAATATCCTTATTTATAGATCTATACAAGATATCTTAATAAAGAAACAAATAAATTCAAAATCATGCATAATTGCCAAAATATAATCCTTCTTAAATCAGCCACCCGAATATGGATGGAGATCGACGTGATCCACGTGAGCCTCCCACGGATCTCCATCCTGGCTGTGGGATCAAGGGCCAAGGGACGGTTAGGATTTTAACACTCCCCCTCAAGCTGGGGAATACAGATTTGTCATTCCAAACTTGATAATTAGTCCCAGAAAAGTAGAGTTATCAAGTCCCTTGGTGTACTATAAAGTCCTCCATTTGGTTGTCAAAACTTTGAGACAAATTAGATTTAGACATTATGGTGGCAAAGGATAGCAATAAATGTTATATTAAGCAGGGTAGCAATGAAGACTGCATTGGTTATAGATAGGATAGCAACCACAGGGGAAGGACGACAATGAAGGTATGGTAGTAGAAAACTAATCTGTTTTTAGGGTTGCGTCAAGCTTCAAGGATAGCAGCAGAAAAATATGTTTCAAGTGGCTCAGCACTTGGCACGCAAATTGATGAGGACATCCGACAGTGGAGGGTTTATTAGAGATGGGGCCGGAGATCGACGGCCGCGATTGCATCCCTTTATTTCTAAGTTATTATTTGTATTTTTAATTATTATTGTATTGTTTTCGATTTTACCCTCGCTTGAGGGAGTAGGTTCTGGTGACCCCTGAGGGGCACTTTTATCTTTTGATGTTTATTATTGTACTTGGCTATTTATACCCCTTTTCTCTTCTTGAGAGGGGATGATAATTATTATGAGATTTCTTTTTTCACTTGTGTTCTTGGAGAGCTTGTGAGCTTATGTGAGAGTTGAAGTCCCTAGGTGAGGGCAACGGAATACCCACCAGCCGTAGGAAGCGTCCGGGCTCATGGTCTTCTTCCTCCACCATCTTCTTCCTCATCTCTAACCAACCTTCCCCTTCCTCCTCTAAGCTGCCGGCCTCACCCCAATTCCACCCAAAATCAACCCCACCACCATACCCGAGCACCTCCCCCACCCATCCTATCCCATAATCGTTGGCCTCTTCCTCCCTACCCTAGCCGCTAGCCTCCCCCTCTACACCCTAGCTACCGGCCACCATTTCCCCCATCCCGAGATTCCACAGTTACCCAAATTTACTACTTTCCTAATTTATCACAATATTAATTTGGAAGGTCTCTAATTCACATTCAAATGAATTTGAATTTCAAACCCTTCCTAATTGATATAAACCTATTTTAGGAAGGCCCCAAAATAGGTGGAAAGGTAAGCCCGAGTCGGAAGATACGTGGTTGGATCGTGACGAGTTGCAGCAGCTGGATCCAGATGCATTGGAGTTCTATGACAGCACCAGAGATACTTACTCGACGGAGTCGAGCTTTCTTTCACCCCGGGAGAATGATGAGGACATCCACACTTGGAAAGTGTATCGGAGACGTGGTCGTCGATCTACGACCACGATCGAGTCTTTATATTTTTAGTTCTATTATGATTATTGTTGTCTTTTATTTTCGTTTACCATTGTGCCCTTACTTTAGAGGGATATGTTTGTAAGCCCAAGAGGGCATGTTTGTCTTTTCGTTTGTATTTTGTATTTGGGCTACTTAAAGGCCCTAGTGTACTGTTTTGAGTAATGAATGATTATTATTAAAATTTATGCATATCGCATCCTTATGTGAGTTTGAGAGCTTGGAGAGATCCTTTGGAGAAGGAAGTGCATCACCCACCAACTTCGATGTGTCGGGTTCGTGGTTTTAAATCTTAGCTCCTCCCTCCCCTCCCCTTCTCCTTCCCTCTTCCCCCAACCCACGGCCCGACCCCTTCCCCCCTTCCCTTCCCCAAACCGATTCCCCACCTTCCCCTACCCCCCCACGGCCCACCCGCCCCTCCTCTACCAGCCGCCGGCTCCCACCCGGCTCCCACCCGTCCCCCACCCCTTCCTCTCTCTCTAATTAAGTTTCCTAAAATATTAGGGAATATATTTGGAAGGTATTGAAGATTTGAATTCAATTTAAATTCAAATTAGGATACTTTCCTAAATTATCAAAACTATTTTAGGAAAGTTTCCTATTTGATTTCTTTTGAAATTTTGATTGATAAGGAGAGAATTAAATCTTTCCTTTTCTCTAATTCTAAATTAAGAAACCCCAATCCCCTCCCCAAATCTCTCCCAATCCTCTCTACAAACCGCCGGCCCCTATCCCTATGCCGCCCCCTCTCTCTCTCTTCTATTAAAGCCTCTTTTCTCTTTGGGATTTGATTTCAAACAATTTCCAACTTCCCTCCTCCCTAAAAATCTGAAATTAAATTTCAGATTTTAAATAACTTCCTTCCCTCTCCAAAACCCTAACCCTAATTCCCCAACCCCATCCCTTGGCCGGCCACCTTCCCCACCCTCTTTCTCCTTGGATTCTCAAAGGAAATCACCACTCTATTGGAAGAACACATCAAGGGCAGCAAAGCTTCACCGACCATTACTTGTCACCCTTCAACAACATGAATGGACGTGCCCGTATGGGATTACGGGTTGGTACTTGACGAAGACGATAACATCGACATCCTCCGGTCCCCGTTCTTCGACGTCGGGTTTGACTTCGACGACACCGTCGAAGAATATTTCGATCGGATCCACATTACTTTGGTAGATACGATTGACGATCAGAGGAAGAAGGGACGGTGGACCATCCTAGGCCGACTCACGACTGCTTCCCCTCCGGACGCTCCTCCGTTCAGCAAGTACTTCACTCACCTCCTACGCCGCCTCACCTTTGCTATTGGCAAGCAAGTGGCGGCTATCCAACAACGACTCCTCTCCGGTTATGGTGAACCTTCTTATTTCGTCAATTACTTCACTTTCTCCTAACCTTGTAGGTGATGATGAAATCGTAAAGGATCTAAGCCGCTCCTCATGCTAAAAGCTTAGTAAACGTAGGAGTACTTGAGTGTTCCTTTATGTTTGCTTGTCTCATTGTTAATCGAGGAATTATGCATGAACAACTACTATGTTAGCATCATTTTGATTCTCTAAATATTTGTTTGTGCTAGCATTATTACATGTGGTTTAGCCTAAACGCAAGCATCCCTCTCTTGTTTTATTTTATCGTTCAAATGTTAGTAATTTAATCTACCAATTGCTCTTTAAAGTACACCGTGCAAAATCCAATTTACATTCAAGCATATTAGTCCTGCATCATCTGGTATCAGAGTATGGTTAACCTAGGCTTACGTGCTAGAATTCATCCTAGGTTGCTACCTTGCTAGTTCCATTTAGTTTCGCATACATCGCATCTTTTAAATCATTTAAAAATTCCAATGTTGTTTGCTGTCCTTTAAATTTCTGCATACATTTTGTGTGTTATAAAGCTTTTTCTTTGGTATCTAAGTGCTATCCTTAACCCCTTAACCTTGCTAGTTGTTTAGGAGACTTAACACCTTAGCATAGAGTGCTGTCCCTAAGTTTCCTGCAGCATTTAGTAACATTTTAAGGTGTATTTCCTGCACTTACACTTGCTGTCCACTCCTAGTTGTCACCCCCAAACCCTCCCTAGTACTTAGCAATGGATTCCGAACAACTTGGAAGGACTTTAGACTTGCTGGTAGGTCAAATGAATGCTATTAGCCAACAATTAAAGGAAAACCAAGCCGATCTCGCTGAATTTCGTAGAACCACCACCGATCGTCTTGACACAATAGAGCATGATAGAACTCACCCTATCCCGTACACTCCTTCTAGACCTCCCTCTATGTATGGGGATGATCCTTTTATGGATGAGGGGCACACTCGAGCTCCTCATCGAGTTCCCCACCATAGACAAGAGCACCACCACGACCCTGATCTTCCCCTGATGAAAAACATCAAGGTCGATGCACTCACTTTCGATGGTACCCTAGATCCCCAGCTCTTTCTGGATTGGATCAAAGGTATGGATAGTTTCTTTAGGTGGTATGACATCTCCGAGGCTAGAAAGGTCAGTTTCGCCAGTATGAAACTCATTGGTAGGGCTAGTCAGTTCTGGTCTAACTTAGAAAGTCTTAGGGAGTCTCGCAATGAGTACCCCATCACTGATTGGCTGTCGATGAAGCGTGAGCTTAAGCAGAAGTACCTCCCTCCCTCGTACTTCCCTAGGCTCTTAGATAGGTGGCATAGACTGACTCAGGGTAGCAAACCCGTCAAGGATTACATCGCCTCTTTCGATGATTTTCTGATTCGTTGCAAAGGGGAGACCTCCACTACCCCTGCGCAGATTCTATCCATGTTTCGCACCGGATTGCGAGAGGACCTTCGCAACGAGCTGTTCGCCCGAAATGTCACAACCTTAGAAAGTGCGTCTAGTTTAGTACTTGACTTAGAGGAGTGTCGATCCCAGCATTCTAGCTGTCATCACGACCCTAGACCCTCCTACAGACCGTCTGGTAGTTCCACCCCGCACTCCTCTACTACTCGACCTACTCCGGGTAGTAGCACTCGACCTCCCACGGGTTCCCCTGCACCTCGACCTGATTTTAGAAGTAAACCTCCCACCCCGGATGCCCCTCGGTCCAGTCCTGGGACCAAATGCTTTCGATGCCAGGGGTATGGGCATATCGCTTCCCAGTGCTCAAGTCCCTACAAAGTTTCCATTATTGAGGAGTTTACTGAGGAGGATCTTGAGCCCGAGGTTGATCAGATTCACCAGGTGGAAGAAGAGGGTGATTTCTTCGAGGAGGACGATGACACCGCCGTCCTCCATCGCCTTCAGAAGTTGGACATATCTCCCATCTGCGTGGTAAGATGTGCGCTGTCACACCCTGTTACCTCCGATGACTGGCGTAGGACTTTCATCTTTCACACCTACACCAAAATCAAAGATAAAAACTGTAAGGTCATCGTAGATAGTGGCAGTTGCATCAATGCTGTCTCCTCCAGCATGGTGTCCAAATTAGGCCTCTCTGCCGTTCCTCACCCCAGTCCGTATAAGGTAGCTTGGGTCAACTCCACTGCCTTGGAGGTGAAAGAACGAAGTCTCGTACCTATCTCCTTTGCCACTTATAAGGAGAACGTATGGTGCGATGTTCTGATTATGGATGTTGGACAAATTCTTTTGGGGCGACCTTAGATTTTTGATAATGATGTCCACATCTATGGGCGTTCAAACACCTGCGTGTTTGAACATGCGGGTAAAAAGATTAAGCTTTTTCCATCGCAGCCCCGGGTCAAGGAAGAACCTAAACCCCACCCCCTTAAGTCCAAGAAAGGACTAAACTTGGTCACCGCCAAGATTCTGGACTCTGAGGTCACTCGTGGTGCACCTCTATATGCTTTAGTGGGTCGTGAGATTCCCACTGAATCTGATGACCCCATTCCTCAGGAAGTCCAACCTATTTTAGGGCAATTTGCTGATGTTTTTCCGGATGATCTCCCTGATCAGTTACCCCCCCTCCGAGACATTCAGCATGCTATAGACTTAGTCCCTGGAGTCTCCCTCCCAAACCTGCCACACTATCGCATGAACCCCACGGAGCATGCCGAACTTAAGAAGCAGGTAGACGAATTACTGCAGCGAGGTTTCATTAAGGAAAGTCTTAGTCCCTGCGCGGTGCCCGCCCTTCTCACTCCTAAGAAGGACGGATCTTGGAGAATGTGTGTTGATAGTCGTGCTATCAACAAAATCACCGTCAAATATCGATTTCCTATTCCTAGATTAGACGATATGCTGGATATGATGACGGGTGCCACTCTCTTTTCCAAGATCGATCTTAAGAGTGGATACCACCAGATCCGGATCCGACCCGGTGATGAGTGGAAGACTGCTTTCAAGACCAAGGACGGTCTTTATGAATGGATGGTCATGCCTTTCGGGTTGAGTAACGCCCCGAGCACCTTCATGAGAATTATGACCCAAGTGTTGCGTCCTTTTATGGGTAAGTTTGTCGTTGTTTACTTTGACGACATTCTTATTTATAGTCATTCTGTGGAGCAACATCTTGACCACCTTAAGCAAGTCTGCTCTGTTTTAAGGAAGGAACAGTTATACGCTAATCCCAAGAAGTGTACTTTCCTCGTAGATCGAGTCATATTTCTAGGGTTTATCGTATCGGCTCACGGGGTTTCTGCTGACCCTGAGAAAGTAAAAGCCATAGTTGAGTGGCCCCTTCCTCAAAACATCCGGGAAGTCCGCAGCTTCCACGGATTGGCCACCTTCTATAGGAGATTCATACGAAATTTCAGTACAATCATATCTCCTATCACTGATTGCCTTAAAAAGGGTGATTTCCACTGGACCCCGGCCGCCACTAGAGCTTTCGAGGACATTAAGAAAAGAATGGTGGAGGCCCCAGTAATGAGACTTCCAGACTTCTCCAAAGTCTTCGAAGTGACCTGCGACACTTCAGGGGTCGGAATTGGAGGAGTCCTCTCCCAGGAAGGTCATCCTGTAGCGTATTTCAGTGAGAAACTGAATGATATTCGGCAGCGATATTCCACTTACGATAAGGAATTCTATGCCGTGATCCAATCCCTCCGTTATTGGCGATACTACTTGCTCCCGCAAGAGTTCGTCATCTTCTCGGATCACGAAGCTTTACGTTATATCAACTCCCAGAAGAAGTTGAATGCACGCCACGGTCGTTGGGTGGAATTCCTTCAAGAGTACACTTATACCCTCAGACATAAGGCGGGAGTTGAGAATAAAGCTGCCGATGCCCTCAGTCGTCGCATGATGACTACGACTGAGTTGAGGGCCGAAGTCGTGGGTTTTGACCAAATAAAGAAAGACTATTTGGACTGCTCCGACTTCAAGGAGACCTACTCTCTCTTGTCCACAGGCAGCACACGCCTTGTGGACGATTTCCTTCTGGAGGATGGTTATCTTTTCAAAGCTCAAAAGCTTTGCATTCCGAGCACCTCCCTAAGGGATTTTCTGGTCTGGGAACTCCACGCCGGAGGCCTCGCCGGGCACTTCGGTAGGGATAAAACTATAGAATCCGTGGAGCATCGCTTCTTTTGGCCCAGCCTGAAGAGAGATGTGGGTAGGTTGGTTAGCCGGTGTCACACTTGCCAGTTAGCTAAACAGCGAAAACAGAACACTGGTCTCTACACTCCGTTGCCTGTCCCTAGTTGTCCTTGGCAGGATGTTAGCATGGATTTCATTTTAGGCCCGCCAAAAACTCTTCGTAAAAATGATGCCATTTGTGTCGTAGTTGATAGATTTTTCAAAATGGCTCATTTTATACCATGCTCCAAAACATCCGACGCCTCCCATATTGCCAAACTTTATTTCAATGAGGTTGTCCGTCTTCATGGTCTACCCAAGACCATTGTTTCGGATAGGGATGTTAAATTCACTAGCTATTTTTGGAAGACCATTTGGATGAAATTAGGCACTAAATTGCAGTTCTCGACAACCTTTCATCCACAAACGGATGGTCAAACCGAGGTAGTTAATAGGAGCGTAGGAAATCTGTTACGGTCCCTGGTGGGCGAGCATGTTAAGGATTGGGATTCTGTTCTATCCACTGCGGAATTTGCATATAATAATTATGTAAACCGAACCACTGGTCTAAGTCCTTCTGAGATTGTGTACGGATACAAACCTAGGCAGCCTTTAGATCTCATTCCTATGTGTTCTACGTATAGAATTTCTGAGTCTGCATCGTCATTTGCATCACATTTGCATGAACTTCATAAGGAAATTGCACGACAAATTGAAAAGAGCAATATTGATTATAAATTACATGTTGATTTGAAACGAAAATTTAAAACTTTTGAGGTTGGTGATTCCGTGATGGTGCGGATTCGTCCGGAACGGTTCCCACAAGGAACGGTTAAGAAACTGCATGCCAAAAGTGCTGGCCCATTCAAAATACTTAAGAAAATTAATGATAATGCTTATGTAGTAGATCTTCCTGCTGAGTTCAACATCAATTCCTCTTTTAACATAGAAGATTTAGTGGCATATGAAGGCCCGGATTTTAATCCGCCAAACCCACTTACAGAACAGCCTTGTGTGACCCCACCTTGTGAGATCCCTAACCTACCTCCACTCCCAGATATCCCTAAATCTCCTATAGCAGATAAAGTGGACACGATCTTGAGCGATGAAATCATCTCTACAAAGGAAGGGGGACGACGAAGGTATTTGATTAGGTGGAAAGGTAAGCCCGAGTCGAAAGATACGTGGTTGGATCGTGACGAGTTGCAGCAGCTGGATCCAGATGCATTGGAGTTCTATGACAGCACCAAAGATACTTACTCGACGGAGTCGAGCTTTCTTCCACCCCGGGAGAATGATGAGGACATCCACACTTGGAAAGTGTATCGGAGACGTGGTCGTCGATCTACGGCCACGATCGAGTCTTTATATTTTTAGTTCTATTATGATTATTGTTGTCTTTTATTTTCGTTTACCATTGTGCCCTTACTTTAGAGGGATATGTTTGTAAGCCCAAGAGGGCATGTTTGTCTTTTCGTTTGTATTTTGTATTTGGGCTACTTAAAGGCCCTAGTGTACTGTTTTGAGTAATGAATGATTATTATTAAAATTTATGCATATCGCATCCTTATGTGAGTTTGAGAGCTTGGAGAGATCCTTTGGAGAAGGAAGTGCATCACCCACCAACTTCGATGTGTCGGGTTCGTGGTTTTAAATCTTAGCTCCTCCCTCCCCTCCCCTTCTCCTTCCCTCTTCCCCCAACCCACGGCCCGACCCCTTCCCCCCTTCCCTTCCCCAAACCGATTCCCCACCTTCCCCTACCCCCCACGGCCCACCCGCCCCTCCTCTACCAGCCGCCGGCTCCCACCCGTCCCCCACCCCTTCCTCTCTCTCTAATTAAGTTTCCTAAAATATTAGGGAATATATTTGGAAGGTATTGAAGATTTGAATTCAATTTAAATTCAAATTAGGATACTTTCCTAAATTATCAAAACTATTTTAGGAAAGTTTCCTATTTGATTTCTTTTGAAATTTTGATTGATAAGGAGAGAATTAAATCTTTCCTTTTCTCTAATTCTAAATTAAGAAACCTCAATCCCCTCCCCAAATCTCTCCCAATCCTCTCTACAAACCGCCGGCCCCTATCCCTATGCTGCCCCCTCTCTCTCTCTTCCATTAAAGCCTCTTTTCTCTTTGGGATTTGATTTCAAACAATTTCCAACTTCCCTCATCCCTAAAAATCTGAAATTAAATTTCAGATTTTAAATAACTTCGTTCCCTCTCCAAAACCCTAACCCTAATTCCCCAACCCCACCCCTTGGCCGGCCACCTTCCCCACCCTCTTTCTTCTTGGATTCTCAAAGGAAATCACCACTCTATTGGAAGAACACATCAAGGGCAGCAAAGCTTCACCGACCATTACTTGTCACCCTTCAACAACATGAATGGACGTGCCCGTATGGGATTACGGGTTGGTACTTGACGAAGACGATAACATCGACATCCTCCGGTCCCCGTTCTTCGACGTCGGGTTTGACTTCGACGACACCGTCGAAGAATATTTCGATCGGATCCACATTACTTTGGTAGATACGATTGACGATCAGAGGAAGAAGGGACGGTGGATCATCCTAGGCCGACTCACGACTGCTTCCCCTCCGGACGCTCCTCCGTTCAGCAAGTACTTCACTCACCTCCTACGTCGCCTCACCTTTGCTATGACAAGCAAGTGGCGGCTATCCGACAACGACTCCTCTCCGGTTAAGGTGAACCTTCTTATTTCGTCAATTACTTCACTTTCTCCTAACCTTGTAGGTGATGATGAAATCGTAAAGGATCTAAGCCGCTCCTCATGCTAAAAGCTTAGTAAACGTAGGAGTACTTGAGTGTTCCTTTATGTTTGCTTGTCTCATTGTTAATCGAGGAATTATGCATGAACAACTACTATGTTAGCATCATTTTGATTCTCTAAATATTTGTTTGTGCTAGCATTATTACATGTGGTTTAGCCTAAACGCAAGCATCCCTCTCTTGTTTTATTTTATCGTTCAAATGTTAGTAATTTAATCTACCAATTGCTCTTTAAATTACACCGTGCAAAATCCAATTTACATTCAAGCATATTAGTCCTGCATCACTTGCACTATTGCTTGTCCCAACCCTAGACCTTCCAAGAGAGAATTCTCACTCTTTCCATATGCACACGAGAGGAGGTTCTGTGCTTAACTTCTCTCGCTTCTGCTCGTTCGACTCTCGACGTTGCATGCAAGAGGAGCCTCTCGCTCTATCTCTCCTCGGTCTTAGACGCTTGAAGGAAGTAGAAGGACCAATGCTCCTTAGAATTCTGACAATGAAGGCCGATGGTGGGAATCCGTAATACTCAGAATTCCAACAATGAAGGCTAGTGATCAGAACCTGTATTTCTCATAATTTTGGCAATGAAGGCTAGTGGCTGGAACTGTATTTGTCAGAATTCTGGCAATGAAGGTCGTTGGTGGGAACCCGTATTCCTTAGAATTTTTGCAATGAAGGCAGGTGGTGAGAACCTGTATTCCTTAGAACTCCAGCAATGAAAGCTGATGGTGGGAACCTGTGGCGATATGCATGCCAACATGATTTGATGCAGATGTGGAGGACACGAGAATTTTTTGGGGCGAGACGGAAATTAGAAAATGACAAATAATGTGTATATATATATATATATATATCCGTCAACTTTACTAGAGAATGAAGAACTCATCTCCTCTTAGGTAGTACAAGCGGAGAATCTCATCCACTAAATTTGATAATAGAACATGTAATGAGATTGGATAGAGCGATTGAAGAGAAGCATACACTATTTGTGGGAACACTCAGGAAATAATATAAAAATGTATTTCTTAATGGGGTAACTCTTAGGTTGAATCAATTAACCAATCTTATCTTTACAACATTAGATTGTGTATTTCTTGCTTCACACTGTAGGGACTTATCACACCCAATATAAACTGTTCTTCACCACAAGTCAAACTTTTAGTATTTTTTAATAATTTTTAGGATGATTACTAGTCTTTAATTGAACACATTTTTAAGTGCTAAATGTTGAAGAATCATAAATGCTTGATGAGGACATCCGACCATGGAAAGTTTACCAGAGATGGGGCCGACGATCTACGACCACGATTGCACCGCTTTACTTTTGAGTCGTCAGTTGTATTAGATTTATTATTATGTTTGTATTAAGTTTATTACTACATATTTTCCATTTGTACCATCACTTGAGGGAGTAGTCCTATGTAAGCCCTAGGGGCATGTTTGTCTTTTAGTTTCCTTCATTATATATTGGCTATTTAAAGCCTCCTCGTCATCTTTTGAGGGGATGATGATGATTATTATGATATTTTCTACAATTATGTGCTTTGTGAGTTTCAGAGTTCTTGTGAGAATCTTGGTGAGTTTGAAGTCCCTAGGTGCGGGCAGAGCAACACTCGTCAGCCGCAGGAAACGTCCTGGCTCGCGGTCGATATCCTTCTCCCATCTTTCTCCTTCCTCCCCAAATCGCAAGCCACCCCTCTTTTCCCTCCAAGTCGCCGACCATCTTCCCCCCTCCCCCCCAAACTGCCGGCTGCCACCATCCTTCTCCCTTCCAAACGGCCGGCTCTGAGCCCCAACATCGCCTGCCCTAGCCCCACCTAGCCCAAGCCCAACCATTTCCCAAAGCCGCCGCCCTTCCCCTCCAAACCCTAGCCACTGGCCACCCCTTTCCTTCCTAGATTTACCACTTTCCTAAAATATTTCATTATTAATTTGGAAGGTTTTTGAATTTCAAATTCAAATAAATTTGAAATTCAAATTCTTTCCTAAATGATATAACTTATTTCAGGAAAGCCCCCTTAATTATTGCAAATCCGAAATTAAATAGGATTTGATTTTAAATCCATATTCAAGGTATGTGGACACATTCAACGTATGTGGACACATTCAATATATGTAGACACATTCAACATGTGAGGACTCCTTCCCTTTTTCCCTCTCTTCCCACTTCATCTAGGGAATTTGAAATTCAAATCTCCCTCCCTTACCTCCACCAAAATATGAACTAACAATAAAAAAACACCTTCCCCTTACCCTTGGCCAGCCCCCACCCACCTCCTACGCCTAAAATCTTGACTCCAAGTCCACTGTCCAGATTTTCTGGGTGTTCTATGTTGCTGTCCTGAAATTCCAGCAGGGCAAAATCAGTTGTGCCGCTGCTTCAACCCCTCCGATTGCTGTCAAAAGCCTCCCCGTGTTTGCTGTCCAGATTTTTTGAGCACGTGAGCTTGCTGTCCTGAAATTTCAGCAATATCCTTTTGCCGTTCTGCTGTCCAAAGATTGTTGTTTGCTGTCCAGAAGTTCCAGTACTCTTGACGAAGGTAAACTCTTCTCCTAATCATATTCCTTCTGAAGTTTTCTCTCAATTGTGGCATCATAAAGGTTGTGTAATTTATCTCCGCTTAACCAAACATCAAGAGTGTGAGTGAGTGGATCAATTAGTGACTAGTCTAAATGTTAATTTAGGAATTTCTTTTGAAAATCCCCCATGCTATGTTAAACTTGATTGGAACTGATTATTCATGATTCTAACTCTTATCGTGTAATTTGGCCTAGGCTTAAATCACCTTTTTCTTGTTTTCAAGATTTGTTTAAATCGCCAAAAGTAAAGTTAATTATTGTTGCTCTAATTTAGAAGGCGTTTAATTTCAACATTGCATAATTATCTACGCATTTAGGTCTACATCAATGTCTTTGAATTTTCTTCTTGTTGGAGAAAGTAGTAGAATGACTTCAATGTAGGCTAATAGATTGTTGATTTTAAGCTAATAATTGCTCAAATTTTTTAGTGTTTTTTGTTGGGCGAAAATCAAACGACCAATGAATCAATAATATTTTAGGTGTAGTAGATGAAGAAGAGTGATGTGAGCCTTTAGACGCAAACCCAAGCAACATGATGAGCACATGTCAAAGAAGACTATAATTCTTGTGTATTGTTCTTGGAATTGTGATTTAACAATCTTGAATCTGATGCAGGACTAAGCGAAATAAGTCATGCAAATAGAGATTTATGATAAGATACATTAAAGACAGCAAAATAAACTTCATAAAATATTAAGAACAATAAGAAAATTTGATATATTAGATCATATGATAGCAATAAACTAATAAGTAAAGGCTAAACAATAACAAAAGGTGAATCAATTTAGATTTGCTAACATGGGTTGGCACAAGTGCAACATTTAATTAAGGGGCTAGTCAATAGAGTTTCTGTTTACTCAAATTTATGTAGATTTTGGCGGATTAATCAACACATATGAGATGATGCTACTATAGATGAAATGAGAATATCAATATTTAGTTAGATGAAGAACAATGAGAGGATTTGATACTTAGCTCATGAATGGGAGGGATGGAGTTATTAATGAAATGACGGCTAGTTCCTCCTTGGCTTGCCCTTGAAACCATTGCTCTTTGTTGAATCAATGTCCTTGTTGCATTAGTAGAAGCTAGGTTTTCTTGGATAGATAGAATAATGGGAAGGGAAAAGAAAGTTTCAGCTAGATGAGGGTTTGAAAGTGGAGAGGTTCACAGTTTTGGGTTTTGGAGGGGAAAGCTAGGCCGATTGCATGGGAAGGAGGAGGGGAGAGATGATTTGGCTTATTTTAGTGGCTTGGAAAGGGAGAAGTCAGCTTGGGAAGTGAAGAGGTGGGGGCTGGCTGCTTGGGCAAGAGAAAGGGCTGATGTGACTTGCTTGGTAAGGGAATTAGTTGGCTTGGGAAAGGAAAAGTCAGCTTGGGAGGTGAAGAGGTGGGGTTGACTGCTTGGAAAAGAGAAATGATTGATGTGGTTTGCGTGGGAAGGGAAAAAGTTAAAGCAGTTGTGGATCTCCGAAGGTCATAATTAATTGAGATAAATGCTCAGTTAATGTGAATTAATTGTAGAATTGTTTAGCCCAAGGGTGAAGGGTGTTGGGGAGAAGGTGGAGGCGATTAGAGAGGAAGGGAGGGAGGTGGCTACTGGTTGAGGGCAACAGATTGCTACAGCGGTGGGAGGCTGTTTGGGCGGCTATGGAAGGAGAAGAAAGAGATAGAAAGGGAAGATGATATCAACCAAGAGCTCAGACGCTATTGGGTATTTCTTTGCCTTTCTCTAAAGGACTTCACACACAAACTCAACTTACCAAGAGAAGATGAAGCATATAACCAGAAATTTATATCAAAATATTCATCATTGGGGTTCAAGTCTTTACCAACAATTGAACAAATTTTAGTCGGGGTGTAGAGTGAAGGCTTACTTCTTGCCCTATCCAAATTTTCAAGCCTTTCCGTCGTGAGGCGATGGAATTCAGTCGCATCAGCTTGATTTTCCCTAACAACCTGAGTTAGGGAGCCAATTTGACCACCTAAAACGTCTAAGTTCCGCTGAATTTGTTCCGGGTCCATGGGGATACACTAGGTGACAGTTAGGGCTACTAGGGTGTAAAGGACAACAACTAGATTAATGGGAAAACACACCTAAGGCTTGCTATATGATGCATGTTTTAGTGGACAACAAACAAACAATGGGAAACACCCTCCTAAAATCAGTTTTGGAGAGGTAGGATTGTTGTAGTTTAAGGGGCAACACTTAAACATACAATTTCCTAAACTAAGCTTGAGGTTTGAGCCTACTTGTAGCTAAGTGACATGGCATGCAGAAAGTGTTGTAAGCATGTGTAAAATGGGCATACAAGTGATATAAATGAAATGTTACGCAATTAATCACGCCTAGGGGCTGCTATGTAAAACTTTGGGTTGAATTCTAGCACATGCAACTAGGCAACCATGCTCTGATATCAAATGGGAGCATCAACCCTAATGTTTTTCAGCAAAGGAGCATCAGAATCATGCATGGGATCATAACCACGGGGATGCTCATGGTATGACCGACCAATAGGGGCAGGGTGCTGTCCACGGGGGTGTCCACCATGTGCTGGGGGCACTAATTGATGGATACCCCCAAGTCCTCCCTTCTCCACAACAACCTAGGTATGATCAAAACTCCCCAGCTGGTTATAACCTTGTTTGTGTGTGATTTGGAGAAAGGCAAAGAAATACTCAACAGCATGTGAGCTCTTGGTTGGTATTATCTTCCCTCTCTATCTCTTTCTTCTCCTTCCCTAGCCGCCCAAACAGCCTCCCACCAC
Source organism: Dendrobium chrysotoxum (assembly GCA_019925795.1). Taxonomy (NCBI): domain Eukaryota; kingdom Viridiplantae; phylum Streptophyta; class Magnoliopsida; order Asparagales; family Orchidaceae; genus Dendrobium; species Dendrobium chrysotoxum. Next base: position 95,332,505 of record CM034305.1, on the reverse strand, counting down.
TGCAGCAACCTGCTGCCCTCAACTAGCAGCCACCTCCCTCCCTTCCTCTCTAACCGCCTCCACCTTCTTCCCAACACCCTTGACCCTTGAGCTTCCCAATTCTGTAATTAATTTATGTTAATTGAACATTTATCTCAATTAATTGTGACCTTTGGAGATCCACAGCTGCTTTAACTTTTCCCCTTCTCAAGCAAGCCATATCAGCCCTTTCTCTTCCCTAAGCAACCAGCCCCATCTCTTCACCTCCCAGCTAACTTTTTCTTTCCCAAGCCAACTAATTTCTTTCCCAAGCAAGCCACATCAACCCTTTCTCTTCCCCAAGCAGCCAACCCCCAACTCTTCACTTCCTAAGCTGACTTATCCCTTTCCAAGCCACTAAAATTTGCCAAATCATCTCTCCCTTCCTCCTCCCATGCAGCTGGCCTAGCTTTCCCCTCCAAACTGCAAAACCGTGAACCTCTCCACTTCCAAACCCTTATCTAGCTGAAACTTTTTTCCCTCCCCACTATTCTATCTCTCCAAGGAAACCTAGCTTCTACTAATGCAACAAGGACATTGATTCAACAAAGAGCAAGAGTTTCAAGGGCAAGCCAAGGAGGAACTAGCCATCATTTCATCAATGAATCCATTTCTCCTATTCATGAGTTAAGTATCAAATTCTTCATCTAACTAAATATTGGTCTTCTCATTCATCTATAGTAGCATCATCTCATATGTGTTGATTAATTCTCCAAGTTCTACTTAAATTTGAGTGAACATAAACTCTAATGATTAGTCCCTTAATTAAATGTTGACTTGTGCCAACCCATGTTAGCTAGTCTAAATTGATTCACCTTTTGTTATTGTTTAGCCTTTACTTGTTAGTTTCTTGCTATCACATGATCTAATAGTTCAAATTTTTTTATTATTCTTAATATTTTATGAATTTTATTTTGCTGTCTTTGATGTTATCTTAGCATAATTCTCTATTTGCATGACTTATTTCGCTTAGTCCTGCATCATAATCCCCTTGTGAAAGATTCAAAAAACTTTGGAGGTAGACCGGTTTATTTTCACCTCAAGGTTTGAGATGAACTTGGATTTTGGATTGGTTTGTGTGGAGTAGGATAGGATAAGATTAGGTGGCTTGATCGCTGGTTTTAGAGAGCTTGATAAGTGGAGAGAGTTTAGGAAAAGATTAAGGTGTTTGGGATTTAAAATCAAATTCAAAATTTAAAGTTGAATTCAAATATGATTCAATTTGAATGTGTTCAAATTTGAAATTCTATTTGAGGATAAGAAAAGGATTTTGAACATGTTTAGAGTTGGGTGGGTTTTTTATTTGGTAGGCATGCTTGAAAATTTATGGAGAAAGTTGGAGTAGTTATTTGATATTTTGAATTTGAGCTTGAATTGTTAGAATGTGGTGGTAAAGGTTGAGTGACTGGGCATTTGGGGCTGTTGGGTGGTTTTCAAGGCTGCGTGGTGGCTAAAAATTATTTACAAAAGGCTATGAATTTGTTTATTGTAAGGAAAACAAGGAATGAATGCAAATTGTAGAGGAAACATTGCATCAATCAACAACATAACAATATGGTAGAAAATTTAGAGCTAGATAAGGAAAATAAGTTAATATAAATAGATGTTAAAATTCTTCACTAGAGAAATGCATTTATTTTAAACATTATATTTGGGTGTGTTGTTGATGGTATTTCTCCTACCCTTCAAAAGGGGAGGTCTAGGGTTTGACTCCTTATATAAAAAGACAACATTTAGAAAAATAAATACAAGAAAAGAAAGTGAATAAGATGACTTTTACAGCTTAAGGAATGTGATGTAGCCATACCCTGTTAGATGCCTTGCCTGGAACTTTTGGAATATTGGGTGAGGATCCATCTTAGGTTAGGTGAATGTGAGGGAGAAAGTAAAATATTAGGTTGTGTTTAATCCGTTTTGTATTATTTTAAACCCTTTATTTGTTCGTGTTTTTTGAAGTTCCTTTATTTTTTATAGTTCTAAGATCACTTAAATCCTCATTCACACCAATTGATAGAATATGACCTAGAAGTATGGTTGGTTAGCAATGTTGGCAAGGGATTGCAACTACAAGGGGTTGGTAATGAGTGGCAAATAAAGAAAAAAATGGCAATGAAAGGATCAGACAGAATTTTACAAAATGAGAATTTACCTTGGATAAAGGGTAATTGGTAGTCTCACATATCTCTTAAATCACTAATGGGAGGATGAAACCGGCCAATTTCATGGGAGGTGTAAGGAAGGCTAATTCAAAAACTTTGAATTCATAAAAGGTGCATTTCATTTTGCGTGATAGGTTCAAAGTGACATAAAATATATATTTATAACGATAATTGGACTGTAAAAAAGTTAAAATTATCTTTAATGCATTTTTAGATAAAGATCCAAATGTAATAGACAATTAACAATTCAAACAATAAAATGAAGAGCAATTCTAAAATAAAAATAAAAAACAGCTCATTAAGCTACTAGAATTATACATCCTATTAATGTTGACGTCCCATCTAATGGGCTCCATCATTCTCGAAGCTTTCTCTTGTATATTTTTTAGTGTGGTCATGCCTTTTATTGTGTACGTTAATCCTAGATTTATTTATAACTACCTTTGCATGGCACTATTTTTAACTCATTACCTAAAAGTATGGTGGGGGTGGAAAGTAACGGGAAGATAGAGTATTAGGCAATAAATCATGCATCTCTACCATACTTCTTTTCATCAAATTATTTTCATTATTTCAACATTGAGGTCTACTAGTTTTGCTATATGTTATGTAAAGACTTAAAGAATTAATGATTTAATTAAGAAACATTAGGACTACTATTAATAATTAATTAACAAATTTTGGATAATTTTCAAATTTAATCGAGATGCTTAAATAAAATTGATTAAAATGAGTAAAATTTTCAAAATAGTTGACTAATTAGAAATCAAATTTATTTTTGGTATCATGATCAATAAGTATAAAATTGACACACACACATAAACATATATACACATCTATCACACATGCGCGTACATGCACACACATATATCTATGTACATACACACACATACATTGATCTGCCATTTTTAGCATGTATAATTTTTTTTTTAATTTTATTTGAATTGTATGTGTCCATTTTAATATCATTTCTATCATTTTAGTAACCTTTAGTCATCTTGTTTTTTGTGATTGTGTTATGCTTTTCTTTTCCTTTTGGTGTTATAAAGCTTTGTGGGATAGTTGGAAACCCTCCTCCAAGGGTCCCCCTCAATCCTCTTCCATCAATTTTCCTTTATCTATTCAACATTTTACTCATTCAAACCTTCCATTTCCATCTTCTACCTTTTTTAAAACCTTTTTATTACTTTGGTAACTATTTAACCTTCCTTCTAAACTTAGTTACTATTTTTTAGTAAATAATTTATATTTAGATCAAATTTTTAGAGTGATGGCAGAGAGATAGACATAACTTAGTGCATGAAATGCTCATCAAAATTTTGAGGATGTTGCAAACAATGAAAACTAGTTTGCTCGAGGATGGCATCGTGCGGCGGTACAGTAAATTGGACGAACCTCCGGCCCGATATGCTTCTTGGCTAGGTGGTAAAGAAGATATGAAAGGGTTGAATGCGAGACTGATGAATGACTCCATGAGGTGGTATTGGTGGTCTCAAGGGAGTAGTTAAGGCTTCTCCGTGGTAGAGGTGGAGGAAGGAAGAGTGGCTGCGGAATAATGGTATACAAAGATCTAGATATACGTAAATTTACTTTGTGGCTTACATCTATGGAGCAATAAGGGGTAGGAGTCCATTAGAATACAAAGAATTTCCTCATTAACCTATTTTGAAACACTAATAGGAAAGGAACGGAAGAGAGAAGAGGTATGGATGGGTGGATGGATGGCTAATCGTTGGATTCTTGGGTGATGCTTTAAGTATGGAAAGGCAATGTGCGTAGTGAGGACTTTTTTTCCTGACAACTTGGTAGAGATCTGTTGCAGTACAATGGACACATGTCCCTTCTGGAGTAGTTGGGCCAAGCAATGTGGTGTCAAAAGAGGTGTGATTCTAACATATGGGGGTACACTATAGAAGATCTATGGAGGTTTATGAAGACACCTAACACGTCCAACCTTTGATCCTTGACTACTGCTTGGCACATGCATGTTGTTAATCTGGAGTAAAAAAATAAGGGCTATAGATGGTTAATGTGCACAATGTTACCACTACTTTGCAAAGAGATTATTTTAATGAAGAGAGATTATTTATTATAATGATTCCTTCAAAACCATAATGGTTTAGATTTTTTTCTTAAAATTTTGAGGAAAAATATACTTTGTTAGTTGGCTTGATAACTTAACATATTACTTGAGATCTATTTTCATCTTTATTTAGTTTTATCTATTATGTAAGTTTTTTCTACAAATTATATTGATAATTTGCCATTATTTTTGGTTATTCTTTATCATAAATTTGTATTATTTGTATGTGCATTGCATAGACAATAGGACAACATCTTCTTATGGCATGGCAATTTTTTTATGAAATTGAAGCAAAAGAAATATGGGGAGGGAATGCCACATATAAGCCCTTAGCAATATTTAAAAAATCTTGAAATCATGCAAGCTGCTAATTTTAATGATGGTAAAAATAATAAACAATCTTGATACTGCATTGAGGTCATATCATTGAAACAAAGAATGATGGTACTCCTCATAGGAGAGCAATAGCTCATTCCCTATATATATATATATATATATATATATATATATATATATATATATATATGTGTGTGTGTGTGTGTGTGTATGTGTGTGTGTGTGTGTGTGTGTGGGTGGGTGTGGGTGTGGATATATGTACCATCATGTTTGTTTGTAATGTTATCATATTCTTTGGCTTTTTTTGTATTTCTATCCTAATCTCCCATTACTGATACATCACAATATTTTCATCTTGTTGAGTATCTTATTCATTTTGCTTTTATCCTTATATATATATATAATCTGATAAATATTTGTTTCTTGTGTACCTCATTCATGTGAAAATTATCTTTGACAGCGTAGCAAGTATGTTGAGATTTTTGTGCAAACAGTGAAAGGTTGAAGAACCACTCTAGTGAGGTGGGCATATATATGCGAAAAAGTTAGTAAAGAGAATAGTAGGTTAATGCTAACATGGTTAGAAGTTACTTAGAAAGATTCAGAGAAATTAGGATTGACATCACATATAACTTCGAACTAGACTGCATGTTGGAGAAGTGTTCAAATAACCAACACCAAATACCGTTTGAATAATGTTCATGATATTAATGACTGTTTTATAAAAATTGATCTCAATGGAGTTAGTGTACTAATTCTCTTCAACCCAATACTGTGAATTTTACTTTGTTGCTGCCATTTTATACTTGCCACTATTTGATTATCTACATCTTAAATGTATCTTAATCACTCTTCATTACAGATTGAAGGAATCCCATCAAAGGCAAGAACACTGCGAATGAATCTCACTATCGGCAAGCTTTATCGCATTTCTAGACATAATAGAGCTGCTATTTCATGCTACAAGGATTGCTTAAGGTAAACTAAATTTGCTTATTTGGCGCCTGTTTTCTTTACCCGTTCATTTCTATGCCCCATTTTCAAAGTTTTGCAATGGTGGTGTATTAGCTGATAATACAAACTTTTCTTTGTATTCACTTGCTATGGCTTATGCCTTTTTATATTTAGACTTAATTAAAGCAGCTCAGAAAATTCGCGACTATAACCTTGCAATTTAGGCATCCTTTCTATGTTTTTTTCTGGGGGTATTAAGAAAATTTATGATCGTTTTGATTTTAATTGTTTTTACATCTTTGACCTTTTTATGTTTGCCCCAAATATATGCTAGGAAATATCAAATTGGAATATAACCTATAACAATCAACATGCTAAAACATAAATATATATATATATATATATAATTAAATGAATTAATTATGCTAAAACATAAATATGAAACTGTTAAAGTTACTTCATTAGGGTTTTATTATGTTATACTCTAAAAATTGTGTAATTGTTTAATTTGGATGTAGAATGAAGAAATATATTGAATATCAATCTTTAACATGAGCAAAATTGGCTCAAGCCTTATAAAATAAATTTGAAAAATGAGCCATTTTTCGAAGAACTAGAGGACAGGTTGGAGGTTTACGGATTTAGTTAACGTGTTGTTCTGCAATGTAACAATGTTAGACAACAATATTGCGTTAATGCCATAGCCTGATAACCTAAAAGCGAAATAATTGGGTGATGAGGATATCAGCAGAAAAACCTGACATGTCTACCATAGGAGGAGCCGTAGATCAACGACCGCGATTAGGAGTCTTTATTTATAGTTTATTTTCTGCATTTTATTTATTATTGTATTTTATTTTAAGAGTCTTTCCCAGTTTACCCTTATGTTGAGTTATATGAGTGTTGTAGCCAAAGGGGCATTTTAATCTTTTGAGTCATTCATGTTTTGAGGCTCATATATTGAGGCCCTTGGCTACTGTAGGAAGATGATGATTATTATGAATTAAACTTCAGTTTTTCTAATTTGTGTGTGTTTGAGTCTTCTTGTGAGAGGAGTGAAGTCCCTGGGAGTAGGGCAATGCAACATCCAACAACCGGCGCTGTGGCAAGGTTCTTGGCTCCATCTTCTCTCCCTCCTCACCACATCTTCCTCCATTGGCCGCCGAGCCCTCCACCCCCCTTGAAAACAGTCGGCCGATCCCTTCTTCCCCCTTAAATCAGCCAACCGAGCCTTCCCCCTCTTCCAAACTGCTGGCCGAAATTTCCTACTGCCCCATACAGCCGAGCCACCTCCGCTCTCTTCCATTCCCACTTGCAACCCACCCTTCCTCTTTTCCCATGGTCGGCCAACCCGCACTCTATTGCCTCTTGGTATTCCCTCCACCTTTTTCTCTTCTCCATCGATTTCCCCAAGGGCTGCTGCCTCTTCCTATTCCCCTCCTGATGTAGACAACTTAAAACAAAAACCAAGAAAGGAGAAATATTACGAAAAGAAAACAAAAGACTCACCTTCCAACTTAAAACCACAATTGGAGAACAAATAGGCTAGAGAATAAGACTTCCACTTCAACTTAGACAGAAAACCGAAGACCAACAAACCTTAGACAAAAGAAAGTTAGCAAAGAACAAATTTAAAATAAAACAACGCTATCCTCAGAACATCCGTCAAGCGGACTCCTCACATGCATCGGGTGTAGGAAATTAAAATGAAAAATGCTTAGCTTGCAAACCAGGGGTCCACCAAGGCATAGGGCCAACGTTCTACCAAACTCCTTCAGCAAATGTCTCCAAAACAGCCCACAAATGTCACCTTAAAACAGCCACCAATCCTCCACAAAACAGCCACGATTCACCTCAAAAAACAGCCCCAAACTTACACCAACCGGAACCAGAAGAAGGATACAGGTGGAGTGGAACTTGCGTAGAGAAGAAGGGGTTAGAAGCCGAGAAGAAGGGAGGAGAAGCTCGCAAGCTTTCCTAGAGGAGAAAGAAGATGGAACAAGCTCTCAAGCTTTTCCAAGAAGAAAACCCTCAGGTTTAGTGGCTTTGCCAAACAATTTTCAACAACTTTTTTCTTCCAAAGACATGTTATATAAATAGGCAAACCATAAGAAAACCAAACAGCCATAGCACCTCCATCTAAACCAATTAGATTTAGGGAAATGAAAGACCAAAGGTCACCAAACAGCAGCCATAATTTCAGCACCTGAAACAGAGCAAAAGTCCACAGCAAACCAGCCATAAAGGGCACGGAACAGCCAGCTGGGAAGGAACCGAAGAGGCAAATCAGCAACCAAGGCAGCAGGCACAAGAAGCCCAACAGGTAAGTCCACGGAACCAGCCAGGTGGGAAGGAACCGAAGAGGCAAACCAGCAACCAAGGCAGCAGGCACAAGAAACCCAACAGAACATATGGGGAAACAGCAAAAACCACCAAAACCAAGGGGTTAAGAGGAGAAACCGAGGAGGCGGCAAGGGGGAAAACGAGAAGGCAGCAAGGGGAAAAGAAAAGCCACATTCCACCATACCTTTTAGGATTAATGAGCTAAACTTCAACTCAAAAATAGAACTCCAAAATCAGCTCCCAACCCAAACAGCCCAAGCCAAACCGTGAACAACCCAACACCAAACCAACAGCAGCAGCAGCCCAAAGAACCCCAAAACCGGCAAACCCAAGGTCAAGCAAGCCAAGCAAATCCTACGCATTGATCACGGGATGCTTTCCATCATTGGATAGCTAAAAAAAAATATAAAACAAAAATAGAAAACACAAATATAACAGTGCATATTACATCAAAACAGAAATTAAGAAAACTAGATGCATCACCTCCCCATTAGCTCCAGTTTAATTACCGCCTTTTCTCCTTCACCATTAATTCTTAATGGCCGCTGCCTTTTCCTATTCCCCCCATTAAATCCTAATGGCTAATGCCTTTTCCCATTCCCCCTATTAATTCCTACACTAAGCACTCTCTCTTCCCCTTCCTCATTAATTCCTAACAACTGCCACCTCTTCCCCTTCTTCATTAAATCCCTAATGGCTGCTGTCCCTTCCCCTTCCCCCCATTAACTCCTTACTAGCTGCTGTCCTTTCCTCTTTTCCCTATTAATTCCTGTTAATTTCTGCCCCACTTCCCTCCTCTATTAATTCACTAGTGTCGCCCCCCTTCTCACATCACCCTTCCTTTTTCTCAGTTGACAACTAGGCTGCCCTTCCTTTCTTCACCTCTTCTAGCCACAGCCGCCCTCCCCTCCTCCTTACCCACTAACAGCAGCCTTACTCCTTCCTCTCCCTCTTCCCCTTAGCCGGCCACCTCCCCACCTATATCTTCCTTCAGCCGAAAGCCCCTGTCCCAAACAGCCACCTCCTCTTCACTTTCAGCTAGCCAAGCCCGAACTAACTTCCCCAAACTGAGGACAGCCCAATCATCCATGCATGGCCGATCCTGAGCTTGATCACAGCTTCGTATTTAACGATCAAGGCTTAGTCGACATTCACCGGTCTCCCTTCTTCGACGTCGACTTTGAGAACGACCACATCGTCAAGGAATACGTGAATTGGATTAGCTCTTGCAATCGCCATTGACCATCGAAGACCTCCCGTCTAGTGGCAACTCACCTACAGTCCACCCACTACTTTTCCGGGTAACTTTTTATTGTTCAAAACCTTAAACATTCACTTCTTCTTAGTGGCATTATTAATATCGTATCGAGTTTTCTTCCACTTAAATTATTCGAAGAGTGTAAGGGAACTTCACTGTGATTGTTTTAGTTGTTAATTGTGGGATTTGTGTGACTTGCGGATAAGTACCTATTGTCTTGGTTATTATTTTACCGTTCCCCGCCAATACTTGTAATTGTTTGCTATTACTTTATCAACAATTGAGAAGTCGCTTAAATCAACCCTTGATCACCATTATTATGTAATTGCTAAGCTTGGCAATTCATTATTATTCCTAAACAATTCCTGAATCTAGCATAGGTTTCACATCACTGGGTTTCTTTTGGCCGGTTAATTTAGTTTTGGTTTAGATTAGGTATAGTTTAATTCATTTTGTAGTATAAGGTCAATATTAATTTATAATAGTGGTTTAGTTTTATTGAGTCATTAGCTTTATATGAGCTTTTCAATTGGTTGCGTGAAATGGAAAGTTAAGTGTTAGTTGGCCTTTGGGAAGCGCTAGAAAATGAGGACATTTTTTTTTCCAGTGCAATTTCAAGGACTTTTTATGTGAGGTTAGCAGATCATCTTCTTATTTGGGGTGATTCCAAGGAATAGTAGCCTAACCTGCTGAAACGTTGATTGGTTGTTCTAATGTATTAGTTTGTACTGAGAGATTTTGGTGTCATGATGTTTGCTATTTGTGGGAAACATGTATAGAAGAAGAAAAATTGTTGATGAAAAATATTCACTTCTACTAGTTGCCATAAATAGAATCAGTTTGAAGCTAATAATGACAAATAGTGATTAACAAAATTATATCCATTCATCTGTCATAAAGAATAAAGAAATCAAATAATAATAGTGAGGAAGCTTTAAGCATGCTGGGAAAAGTATTTATACACTGTATTGTTTGGATCAAGATGGACATGATTGGATGGATGATGTAGAACATATGTAAGGACGATTAGACTATGGGATTTGCACGCTTAATGTTAGAAACCACAATAATTATATCTTTATATTGACTTTAAACGGCAAGAGAAAACACAAAGAGCGGTAAGACAAGCTTAGGCTAAATTACATGAATAGAAATTAAGATCGCAAAAATCAATTTAATCTATTGTTGCATGCATGATGGTTTTCAACATTAAATTCCAATGCTAACAATAATATTAGTCACTAAGAGATATCCCTCACTCAACTCTCTACTTAATAGGCTTTTAGCGGAGAGAATGACGAGAATCTTCATGAATCATTTATAAGTCATAATTGAAAAGTGACTAGGAGATTTGAATGATGTGGAGGAGAGTTTACCCAAATGATCAGATAATACGAAGCTTCCGGTTTGAACACTAAGGCACTGGAGGGAGAGTGATCAGCAACGTCAAGGCTTGGACACCTTTAGGGGTGGTTCTTGGCTTCTTGGACGGCAGGGCAGCGAAGTATGACCATCAAACTAATTGGACAGCAATTAGGGATGAGTAGGCAGCAGTAAGTGATGGGGGAGAAGTCCCTTTGGCATTCAAAACTTCAAACAGCAGTCCAAAACTTCAACCAGGCAACGGGACAGCAGTTTGAGAGCCTTTAGGTAGCACCACAATGAAGGAAGACCTACTGGAAATGGTGGCCAGCCAGCTGTTCCTGCTAGACAGCAGATTAAACTGAATCCGGGTGGTAGGATGGTGGGGTTTTGATGCAGAAATCTCTGGCAGCAGTTGGAAAACAGAGAAACCTGAAGTTGGAAGGGTTTGGAGGAGGATTGGGGAGAGGAAAACAGCCCAGGCGTATAGGGAAGGAAGTGGGGACGTGAGGGAGGAGATTGGGATTCTTTCCAAGTGAGGGAGGAAGGATTTTGGAAAGAATTAGGGAGGTGGGGGCTTGGGGAAATTTCGGCTGAAGGAGGTGGGGGAAGTTTGAATTCTTTCCAAGGGGGGGAAGGTGGCTTTTAGGAAATAGTTTTCAATTTTCTCCTATAGGGGGGCGGCAGCATTAATATGCTAGGAGAGGATTGAGGGGGAGATTTGGGGTTTCCTAAATTAAGTTTAGGAATTAGGAAAGACTTAATTCAATCCTTAATATTTGAAATTCAAATATGAGTTAAATTAAGAACCTTCCTAAAATAGATCCTCCAAATTAAGAAAGAATTTTCAAATTCAAATTGATTTAAAATATGAAATTGGACTTTCCTAAAGTAAGAGTTTCCACTTATGGAAGGCATTCAAGTGGGGATTTGAATTGTTAGGGCTTGGGGAAGGAAGGCCAGGCCGGCGGCATCAAGGGAGGGGCTCTAGTGGGAGGCCGGCGGCTTGAAGGAGGATGAGGGGAGGGATTTAAGGAAGTATGTAAAGCCTCCTTAAATCAATAAGTTAAATTTGGAATGAAAGATTTCATCCAATTTAATTCAAAATCAATTAGGCTATGAATTAGGAAGTTTCCTAAAATAGGATTTATAATTTAGGCAACTATTTCAAATTCAAATAGATTTGAATTTGTTCATGAATTGAGTTACCTAAAATATGAAAACTAATTTAGGAAAGGTGGGAAAGTAAATGAGGGTGTGGGAGAATTCAAGAGGGCGGGGCTGGCGACAAGGTGGCTTGGCCGCGGGTGATAGTGGAGGGAGGAGGGCTGGTTGGGGGGGGGGGGTGGTGGCTTTGAGGTGGGGATCTCCTTGGCCGGCGGCTTGTAGTGAAGGGAAGAGGGGAAGGTAAGGAAGGTAGATATGAAGAACCACGAATCCGGCCGTCTCCAAGATTGGTGGGTGATCCGATTTCCCTCTCCTAGGGATTCCTCCAAAGTTCTCTCCAAGAACTCTCACAACTCTCCAAAGAGCACATGGATGTAAAATATTTTCATAATAATCATCATTACCCCACATACAAGAGAGTTAGCCTATAAATAGGCCTCATGAAAAGAAAAAGAACAATGACTAAAATACCCTTCGGGCTACAACACACTAAACTCCCCTCATAGGGGTACAATGGAAAAATAGAAAATAAATAACTCATACATAAAACATATAAAAGAAAATAAACTCCAGATCGTAGCCGTTGATCTCTGATGTCCTCATCATTCTCCCCGGGTGGGAGAAAACTCGACTCCGTCGAGTGGGTGTCTCAAGAATTCTCGTGCATCTAAGTCGATCTATTGTAGCTCCTCGTGCTCTAACCCTGTATCCTCTGACTCTGGTTTACCTCTCCACCTTATCAGATATCTTCTTCATCCATCCTCATTTATGGAAATAAAGTCATCTCTCAGAATCATGTCAACCTTCTCCGCTATGGGTATTTTGGGAGTGGAGGTAGGCTTGGGGTTCTCACGAGGTGGGGTCACACAAGGCTTAATTTGGAGTGGATTTGGGGTTTAAACTCTGGACCCTCATAGGCTACTAAATCTTCTATGTTAGCAAAGGAATGAATGTTGAAGTCTACAGGTAGATTAACCACGTAAGCATCGTCAGTGATTATATTGACTATTTTAAATGATCTCGCATTTCTAGCATGTAATTCCTTTACAGTTCCTTATGGGAACCGAGCCAGACGAATCCGCACCATCACTCAATTACCAACCTCAAAAGTTTTAAATCGTCATTCAGATTCAATATGAAGTTTATAATTATTATTGTTCTGTTCAATCAGGCGTGCAATTTCAGAGGATGAGATGCAAATGCGGCATGTTAAATGCGAAATCATGTGTCCAAAAGTCAAGACTCAACAAGATAAATGATATGGAAAAAATGTGATGCAAGAGATTGGACAAACATGATGAATGAAATGAAATGTGGACTCACATACAAATTTTAAATCAAAAGAAAATTTTGGAAGACAACAAACTACAAGGACACACAAACATACTAACTCACAAGCTCACAAAGAAAGGAATAAAGATGGATCAGTCACAAAATGAGAGGACATAAAATTTTCACATCTAAGGGAACTGGTGTAGGAGGAGCAATGAAGACATCCTTAGCTAAAAGGGCATCTACATAGGGAGTCTCAGCTAGGGTCACAGAATATCTCCTAGGGGCAGTAAGGTAATCTAGTAAGATCATCCAACTAGGAGAGAGATGGTCCTTAACAGGAAAGGGCAAGAAAATAGAGGACAAAATGGGAAAATCAGGAACGTGATAATACAAGGGGTCCTGACTCACAACCAAAATGGGATAGCCCAAAGAGTCTCCAGCAGGTATGGGACTCAAGAAATGGGGTAGGGCATCCATAACAGAAGTGGGCACAACAGTTAGAGAGGTGACATGAAAGTATGGGCTAAGGCTCTCTCTAACATTAAAATCGGTACGAGGAAGGGTAAGATAAGTCCAATCAAGATGGACACACTTAGTCAAATGTAAATCTAAAGGAGCAACTCCTATAATAGACTCTAATAAAACAAGAGGAGGCTCGTTTTTCCACTTAGGCTCAGCATCATCCAAATTCATATTACTGTCTTCCGAATTCATTTTCGTTGTGCTCAAGGTCAGATCAGTTGCTTTTGAAATCAAATTAATGTCATCCAGATAGACCTTATCCAAAGGGATATCTTTAATGAGTTTAGGATCGGGATGGGCAAAGGTGTCCAAGTTTAAAGATTCCAAATTTCCTAAATCAAGTTTTAAGTCATATGGGGAATCTGATCTAACTACTTCGGCTTCATCCTCAAAGAAGTCCTCATTATCAGTGATATCATTAGCATCCACAAAATGGATGCACTCTATCTTAGGTTCAGAGGACTTATTCTTTTTAATGCATTTCTTTACTACAATATAGTTGCAGGGTCAAGAAAAGGTGAGGCTACAGGTTTGCTGGGATGGCTAGGAGTCGGTCCAAGTGGGGAGTCATAGGGACCCGATCCAACAGAAAACTCAGAGTCGGCCATCAAGGCTAGGTGAAGACCTACAGGGTGGGGCAGCAACCCTGATGTTACTAAGGGATGGGTGGTCTCGACCACAGTAATGTCCACGGTTTGTCCCAACAAAAGAGGTAGGGTGGTGCTCTAGATGACGGTCACTAAGTGTAGGGCTCACTCTCTGATTAGTTATGTGGGTGGGAGTGGTGTGTCGGACAAGTTTAGGGGTAACCACAGTTGTAGGGAAATGGGTAACTGAAGAGTGGTGAGGACTAGGAGTCATGAGATCATAAGGGGGGGTAACAAGTGGGTAGGACTGAGTTTTATGTGTAGGGATCTCGAAAGTGCAACACCCAAAGGTTTGATGAATAGGGGATGACCTAAACTTAAGACCAGATAGTTGGTCACTGGTAGAGGGCCGGTATTTTAAATTAAGTTCTCGCATCATGTCTTTCCAATTAGGGTACTTACCGCGAGACTCTTTATGATCTTCCAACCTCATCCAAAATTGAAGAGTACGACCTTTAAGGTGAGACTTAGCAATGCTAACTTGGTGGGACGAAGGAATAAGATGGGTTTCAAAATAGTCTTCTAACTGTCTAACCCATTCCTTAAAATCGTAAGGGTTCGAGGAACCATCAAAGGTGGGTAGACGGTAAGGTGGCTCTACGTGAGGTTGTTGTAGCTTAGGCTCAGGTCTAGGTTGATAAATAGAGTGGGGTATCTTTCGATTAGCATGATTGACCAAATGGGGTACATTCCTAGAGTGGGGAGAGTCAACATGCTTCTCCTTCATGGTTTGTTATAGAACCCACTAGACTAACTAGGTCATCTAACTTCTTCTGAAGTCCTATCGGGTCCATGGGAAGCTCTAAGGGATACCTAAGGATGATAGGATGTAAAGGACATCACTTTAGACCACTAGTTAGGCTCACTTAAGCTCACTAAAGGGTGCAGGAATTGTTTGGACAGCAAGCTACAAGGTGGGGTATCATGCTACCTTCAACTCACACAAGAAATTGGTGAGTGGGTGAAGGAGAGGGGTCCTAAGGTGCAAGGACAGCACCTGATTGCAATGTTAGGCTTGCTAGAAAGTTACTAAATGAGGTAGGAAGTGAGGGGATAGCAAACTATAGCATTACCTTAAGTTCTCTAGGTGTTTAGGAAGAAAAATAGGGTGTGGACAGCACCTAAACAGTAGGTTATACTCTTCTAAATGCCCTTAATTGAGTGCAGGAATGAAGTGGACAGCAAACTACAACAATGCCCTAAGTTGTCTAAGGGTTTTGGAGACTTCTAGAGTGTGGACAGCATTTAGACATGAGACTAAACTCACCTACAAGTCACTAATAGGTGCAGAAATTTTCTGGACAGCAAACTATAGCAGTTGGTGAAGTTGTCTAGGTGTTTAGGAAGGGTTTTAAGATGTGGACAGCACCTAAAACGCTAGGTTAGGGTAACCTATAACTCTCTAAATGCTGCAGAAAATTTCTGGACAGCAAGTTATCATTACAAATTAAATTATCTAAGTGATGAGATGCATGCAAACAAACATATGGTTGGTTAGGTAAATGCCTAGGTTGTTTCTAGCATACGTTACCTATGCCTACCATGCTCTGATACCAAGATGATGTAGAACATATGCAAGGACGATTAGACTATGGGATTTGCACGCTTAATGTTAGAAACCACAATAATTGTATCTTTATATTGACTTTAAACGGCAAGAGAAAACACAAAGAGCGGTAAGACAAGCTTAGGCTAAATTACATGAATAGAAATTAAGATTGCAATAATCAATTTAATCTATTGTTGCATGCATGATGGTTTTCAATATTAAATTCCAATGCTAACAATAAGATTAGTCACTAAGAGATATCCCTCACTCAACTCTCTACTTAATAGGCTTTTAGCGGAGAGAATGACGAGAATCTTCATGAATCATTTATAAGTCATAATTGAAAAGTGACTAGGAGATTTGAATGATGTGGAGGAGAGTTTACCCAAATGATCAGATAATACGAAGCTTCCGGTTTGAACACTAAGGCACTGGAGGGAGAGTGATCAGCAACGTCAAGGCTTGGACACCTTTAGGGGTGGTTCTTGGCTTCTTGGACGGCAGGGCAGCGAAGTATGACCATCAAACTAATTGGACAGCAATTAGGGATGAGTAGGCAGCAGTAAGTGATGGGGGAGAAGTCCCTTTGGCATTCAAAACTTTAAACAGCAGTCCAAAACTTCAACCAGGCAACGGGACAGCAGTTTGAGAGCCTTTAGGTAGCACCACAATGAAGGAAGACCTACTGGAAATGGTGGCCAGCCAGCTGTTCCTGCTAGACAGCAGATTAAACTGAATCCGGGTGGTAGGATGGTGGGGTTTTGATGCAGAAATCTCTGGCAGCAGTTGGAAAACAGAGAAACCTGAAGTTGGAAGGGTTTGGAGGAGGATTGGGGAGAGGAAAACAGCCCAGGCGTATAGGGAAGGAAGTGGGGACGTGAGGGAGGAGATTGGGATTCTTTCCAAGTGAGGGAGGAAGGATTTTGGAAAGAATTAGGGAGGTGGGGGCTTGGGGAAATTTCGGCTGAAGGAGGTGGGGGAAGTTTGAATTCTTTCCAAGGGGGGGAAGGTGGCTTTTAGGAAATAGTTTTCAATTTTCTCCTATAGGGGGGCGGCAGCATTAATATGCTAGGAGAGGATTGAGGGGGAGATTTGGGGTTTCCTAAATTAAGTTTAGGAATTAGGAAAGACTTAATTCAATCCTTAATATTTGAAATTCAAATATGAGTTAAATTAAGAACCTTCCTAAAATAGATCCTCCAAATTAAGAAAGAATTTTCAAATTCAAATTGATTTAAAATATGAAATTGGACTTTCCTAAAGTAAGAGTTTCCACTTATGGAAGGCATTCAAGTGGGGATTTGAATTGTTAGGGCTTGGGGAAGGAAGGCCAGGCCGGCGGCATCAAGGGAGGGGCTCTAGTGGGAGGCCGGCGGCTTGAAGGAGGATGAGGGGAGGGATTTAAGGAAGTATGTAAAGCCTCCTTAAATCAATAAGTTAAATTTGGAATGAAAGATTTCATCCAATTTAATTCAAAATCAATTAGGCTATGAATTAGGAAGTTTCCTAAAATAGGATTTATAATTTAGGCAACTATTTCAAATTCAAATAGATTTGAATTTGTTCATGAATTGAGTTACCTAAAATATGAAAACTAATTTAGGAAAGGTGGGAAAGTAAATGAGGGTGTGGGAGAATTCAAGAGGGCGGGGCCGGCGACAAGGTGGCTTGGCCGCGGGTGATAGTGGAGGGAGGAGGGCTGGTGGGGGGGGGGGGGGGGGGGGGTGGTGGCTTTGAGGTGGGGATCTCCTTGGCCGGCGGCTTGTAGTGAAGGGAAGAGGGGAAGGTAAGGAAGGTAGATATGAAGAACCACGAATCCGGCCGTCTCCAAGATTGGTGGGTGATCCGATTTCCCTCTCCTAGGTATTCTTCCAAAGTTCTCTCCAAGAACTCTCACAACTCTCCAAAGAGCACATGGATGTAAAATATTTTCATAATAATCATCATTACCCCACATACAAGAGAGTTAGCCTATAAATAGGCCTCATGAAAAGAAAAAGAACAATGACTAAAATGCCCTTCGGGCTACAACACACTAAACTCCCCTCATAGGGGTACAATGGGAAAATAGAAAATAAATAACTCATACATAAAACATATAAAAGAAAATAAATTCCAGATCGTAGCCGTTGATCTCTGATGTCCTCATCAATGGATGCATCAAATTTTTTCTTACAACATGAGGGAAAATTTTTTCAAGCTGGGAAATGATGAAGACTCAAAAGACATAATGGACTTTTGGCTTGGAATTTTATTAATATTGTTAATTTTGTATTCATGACACTATAACATCACTTTTTTTGGACCTACTGTGACACGGGGGATTTTACAACAAACTAATCAAAGTATTTGTGTTGTTTGATTTAGGGTTGGTTGAGGTTATTATGTAATATTTACTTTTCTATCATTCTGTCAACAACATGAACAACAAAAACAACAAAAACAACAAGCCTTTATCCCACTGTGGGGTCAGTTACATAAATTTTTTTCTTCATTGTCCTATTAAGAGTCTAATTCTCATTTAAATCTAATAAAAAAAGTTATTTATAATACTTCTAACTAAGCCTTTTTAGATATACCTCTACCTTTTTTAACATAGGCCGGATTCAATACATCTACTCTCCTTACAAGGCTATTGGCAGGCCAACGTTTTATGTGACCAAACCATCTAAGATGCCTCTCTTTAATCTTATTTGCCATTGGAGTTGCTCTAACCTTTTCGCATATAAACTTGTTTCGTATTCTGTTTCTAAGTGTAAAGCCACTCATTCACCTAGGCATTCTCATCTCTGCAACACTTAACTTAGTTTAATACTTCTCTTTCAGTGGTCAACATTCTACGTCATAAACATTGTAGGTGTCACACCCCAGTTAGCCATATGGCATATGCTTTGATGTTTATTAAGGGTCATATGGCATATGTCAAAGCTAAACCGATTCCATCTTACTAATATGGAAGTGCCATATTGAGCCTGAAAGAATTGGATACATCTTGGTATAAGCATTAATGACATATGCCATATTTCCCAAATCTAGCTATACCTTTCACAGGCTTAACTTTCAAGAATACAAAGTCACCCACTTCAAACTCTACTGCCCTGTGCTTGGGGTCATAATACTTTTGCTGGCGATCCTGGGCAGCTTTTAATCTGTCTCTGATTAATCTGATTTTCTTTGTTGCTTCACTAACTAACTCTAGACTTATTAGTTGTCTTTCTCCTACCTCAACCCAAGTTAAAGGAGTTCTGTACTTTCTATCATAAAGTGCTTCATATGGTGCCATTTGTATACTTACTTGATAGCTATTGTTGTAAGCAAATTCGATTAATGGTATGTGATCCTCCCAACTATCTCTAAAATCTAAAACACATAATCTTAACAGGTCTTCCAGTACCTGAATGGTTCTTTCAGATTGACCGTCAGTTTGAGGATGAAAAGCTGTACTGAAGTACAGATTTATACCCAAGTTTTCATGAATGCCTTTCCACAGCCTAGAAGTAAATCTACCATCTCTATCAGAGATAATAACCTTTGGAATACCGTGCAATCTGACAATTTCTTTCACATACAAGCGTGCCAATTTGTCTACCGAATCAGTTTGCTTGATAGACAAAAAGTGAGCTGATTTTGTTAGTCTATCAATAATCACCCAAATGCTGTCATGACCCAGTTTAGATCGGGGAAATCCCATAACAAAATCCATGGCAATTTCTTCCCACTTTCACTCAAGGATTGGTAGTGATTGTAGTAATCCACTAGGTCGCTGATGTTCAACTTTCATCATTTGACATGTTTCACATCTAGCTACGTATTCTGCAACGTCCCTCTTCATACTCGGCCACCAGAATATTACTTTCAAGTCTTTATACAAAATGGTGGAAGGTTAAATAATCACCCTTTCACATTCCCTAATTAATAATGGGAAGCATATAATGTCCCTTAATAAACATCAAATATAATTGAAGTATAAGAAATAATAATAAACAATTAAGAAATGCTTAACAATGCTAACACAGTTAAAAACACATATTGAAATGCCATATTGAGCCTAAAAAGTGCCTAACAGTATTATTCATCTTGCCAAAACTGTTCAACACCTTTAAACAAGTCATATAATGACTATAAACTTTTGTACCTTTTCAGCTTTCCAATTCAAGGTTGGGTCCAGCCTCCCAACTTTTAGAATGGAGCTGTTCTCTCATTCAGGGTTGAGTTCAATTTCCCCAACTTCTAGAATTGAGAGTGTAGGCTTACCTCGTTGGGTCTTTCGCCTTTACTTGTGCGGGCTTATTCCCCATATATAACTTATTTCACTTTCCATATAGTCATCCTTTTTAACCCTAATGACATATGCTTTGATGACATAGCTATGCTTTTGCTGCCCTTTTTGCTGCTGCGCTTTTGCTGCCCTTTTTGTTCCTGCGCTTTTGCTGCCCTTTTTGTTCCTGCGCTTTTGCTGCCTTTTTGCTGCACTTTTGCTGCCCTTTTTGTTGCTGTGCTTTTGCTTCCCTTTTGCTGCCCTTTTGCTGCACTTTTGTTGCCCTTTTTGCTACTGCGCTTTTGCTGCCTTTTTGCTGTCCTTTTTGCTCATTCATTAGTTTATGAACATTTATCCTTTTATATTTATGAAATCGTTAACATGGATAAAGAGTACTCTCTACCTATTGAAACAAATTTATTAATTATGGAAATTGATAGGTTGGCAAGTTAGGAGAGTCTAAATAGATTTCTTTTTACTCTATTCAAGTAGTGGCTAGAATGGGTGTTTGTAAGACGGAATCGGTTTAGATTTTCCTTCTTTGTTATACTCCAGATTGACTGTTAGGGGGTAGGCTAACGGGGGTGTGACAGAAATTGGTATCAGAGCCTAATCAAGATAAAGTGGAAGCATAATTGGATTTGAAGAGGAAGTAGGATGAGATATAATGAATATGATGCATACAGAGCTATAGGTTGAATCACGATTTAATGGAATTGTGCATTCATTTTAGTACAATAGTATACTTGCTTATTTAATACTTTAATGATCATATTTATTACCATGAGTGCATGTATTATATGAATGATCTATATGCATACAGATCGTTATGTCTGAGGAGTTGCCAGAAAGAATGACTGGTCAGTCCTACAGGCCAGATACAAAAACATGAATGAATGAGGGAAATAAGTAAAGAACTTCAAGATATTGTGCATTTGATATTACAAGTGGTAGATAAAATGACATCTATGGAGAAATCTTCTACTAGCGGTGGATCCAGATCTGAAAGTGATAGTGAAGTGGATCGACATTTAAAATTATTTCAGCCTTTTAAACCACCAGCATTTAAGGGTGCAAGTGATCCAACCGTAGCTGAAGACTGGTTGTTAAAGATTGAAAAAATTTTAGATGGCATGATCTGTCCTGAAAATAGAAAAGTTTCATTGGCTACATTTCTATTAGAAGGAGAAGCAGAAAGATGGTGGCAGGCACAACATAGAGAAAAATTTGGACAGATGCCTATGACTAACATACAGTGGGATGATTTTGTGAAAGTCTTCAGAGATTGGTTTATTCCTCCTTTAGCCAGATTAGCTCTGCAAGACAAATTCTTCAATCTGCCTCAAGGTTCCAAAACAGTTATACAATACGAAGCTGAGTTCATTTCTTTATCTCGCTATGCACCTCATTATGTCAGCACCCAGGAGGAGAAGTGCCTCAGATTTTTGAGAGGACTCAAAGATCAACTACGACTAGCATTGGCACCTTTTGATATCAGTGAATTTTCGATCTTCCTCGTTTGGGTATCTCACCTCACTTGGAATTCGTTCTTTCTGTTTTCTTCTAATTTTATATACCACCTCAATTAAGTTCCTCCTCATTCAATAGTAAGCCTTTTCTTTCTTTCCTATGTTTCTTTCCTATGTCCAGCCATCTACCACAATGAACTTGGCCACAACCAACTGATTTCAGCAAACATTATTAAAGTCCATCCTTTTAACCATAGATTTCAGCAAAAATTCATTTTGGTAACTATAGATTGTTTTACCTGGACTTTATCCTCCCCAACGAGCCTTCACGAATCCTCCAGCACCCCCTCACAACAGCTTGGCGAACTCCAGAGAAACACATGTGGGAATATTGGAATGGGAAGGGAAGTGAGCTAAATCCTATTTTATATCCCAATGCTCATTCCACTCAGTCCACCAAACTCACTCTGAGCCGTGCGATTACAGCATGCCAAAAATCAACCTTTGCATGCTCAGATTAGTGGAATAGCTACAGTAGAATATATAATAAATAAATGGCATGCTACAGTGTTATCCATTAACATTACTTTTAATAATATGCTACATTAATTGAGTTAATTGTTATGAACTTAAATGATTATTACATGAATTTACATATATACATACACTTATAATAAAATAAGTTAACATTTAGAGGAAGTTAATGCTTACATTATTTTGAACATTTTGAGGGTATTACAGTAGGTCTCACCACTATCATAAAAATTTTCTTTTAAGTTTGAGGGGTACTTTTCTATTACACAACAGGCCCGATGCATTCCTCCACTTCAACCATCCAATTTGAATTCTACTAATAATGCCCCCATCTATTTAACCATCTCTTTGAACAATAGATCGAGATATTTAAAACGTGCACTCTTTTTAATGACTTGATCACCCAATATCACAATCTCACAACTAGATCTATTACTATTAAAATTATAATATATGTATTCAGTTTTAGATCTACTCAAATGAAAACCTTTTCTATCATTGTCACTGAATTGTATTAATAGGCTAACTTATTAAGGTTAAGCTTTAGCCTATATCTTTAAATTAACTTTTTTGATTGGCTTTCTTCATGTACCGGAATTGAATAATTTAGTTGATGAAAATTTTTATCACTAGAAAATAAAAGGTTATTTTTTCTTCCGTGGAGTGATTATAAAGAATCAGATTATTGTGAGCCTTATACACCAGACATCTCCTTAGAGTGATTTCTGATTTTAAACTTAACCTATGTCCTGTAGAATCTTTCTTCTCCTCATTATCCTGCATCAATTATTCACTCTCTCACCATAGATTTCAACGAGCTGTTGTGATGATGCTGATCCTGCCACGGAATCTCAAATCAATGATATTGGTTGCGTTCACACTCTATTGAGATGATCTCATAAACCCCTAGGTAGAGGTTGGCATCCTTTCTTTAACTAGCCATGAGGCTAGGCTGTGGAAAACCGTGCCTTCCCATGTCCTCATGCGGACAGGCATGCAATGGTAATAGTTAATGAAAATCCTAGATTTATTTCATATAGCTACCTTCTCATCATTCCGATACATTTTTCCAAGAAACAACTTATATTATTGGATTTTTTAACTACTCTCATATGTCTTTACATAGTGCATGGATTCATACGATTTCCAGCATTCGTATCGTATTTATAAAGATTAGATTACTCAACCAAAATTTAAAGGAACTTTCAAAGATAAAATAGAGGACCAGACCATGACTTAGAACCCCTGCCATATGGTGAGTTTCCAATATCCCTTGCCGCCATTTGTGATGCAGAACATAAATGCAAAGATGATTTCGATTAAAAGCTTGCACGCTTTGAAGTAAGAGCAAATAAGAATTTGAACTTTTAGCCGCTTAACAAAAATAGAAAACAAGAAAGGGGTACCTAAGCTTAGGCTAAGTCACACAATAATAGTTAGGATCACAAAACAATTATAAAATTCAACATAAGCAAACATAGAGGAAATCCAATAACATTCCTAGATTAACAATAAGATTAGATACATATAAGTCCATCACTCAGTTCCTACGTTTACTAGGCTCTTGGCAGAGAACAATGAGCATGATCTTCAGGAATCAAAATATAACCACAATTGATAAGTGAATTAGGAAGATAAGAGAGTTGGAGGAAGAGTTTACCCAAAGGAAAGGAGATACGAAGCTTCGGTTCAGACGTTTGGGTGCTTGAAAAATAGCGGAAAGCAACACACAACTCCTAGCTGCCTCAAGACAGCAATTTGATGATCTCTGGAAGGTAGACAGCAAGCTCCCTTGGGCTGGATTCCTTAGACAGCAAACTGAGGCTTCTGGACAGCAGGAAGGAGTGCAGGAATTTGCTGGGCAGCCACTAAACATTGTCCCGAAAACCTGGACAGCAAATGGAAACTATTGTGGACAGCAACGTCGCTGGTTTGAAGTCCTGGACAGCAAATCCTTGATCCAGAATTCTGGACAGCAGCTGCCAACTGTTCTAGGACGCTAGGGTTCGATGTAGGCTGCTAAGGGGAAGAGCAGCTATCTCTTAGTGGGCTAGGGAAATCAGTTGGGGAAGGTAAAGGGAAGATTGATTCAAGGAAAGAGGGGAGCATGGGGGCTAGGGCCGGCGGCAAATGGAGGGGGGATGGGGTTAGGGAGGTTTCAATTAGTTTTCTAATTGAAGCCAATTAAATTAGGAGGAATTGATGACTCATATCTCTTCTTAATTTAATTTTGAATTTTAAATTGAAGGGTTTAAAACTTTCCAAATATAGATTATGCCCAGTTATGAAAGGTTTCAAATATGAATTTTGAAATTAGAGTTTGAATTATTTTCCCTCCTAATCTTCTTTACCTAAGTTTGGAACGTAACAAAGACATGGGTCCCCTTGGGATCAAGGAACCGACGGCTAGGGTTTGGACCCAAGGAGGCGGCGGCTTGGAGAGGGAATTAGGGTTGGGGGGGGGGGGGGGTTTAAATCTTGCTAATCAAGCCCTTTAGAAGAGGAAAGAAATTTCAATCCATTTCAATTTGGACTTGATTTGGATTGGATTTAGGATGACTTTCCTAAAATAGGTTATCTAATTTAGGAAAGATTTCAAATTAGATTGAGTAATTTGAAATCAAAGTTTTCCTAAATAGGATTTGGTGGAAAAGGAAGGTATGGATGTGGGGAATTTGAATTTTAATGGAGGCAAAAGGGGATTGGGTAGGGGTGGTTGGCGGCTAGGATTAGGGTTAGGGTTAGGTGGAGGTGGGAATTGGGTAGATCACCAACCAATGGTTGAAGCACCTTGGTGGCCGGCGGCTTCGAGGGGTGGGGGAATGATGTTGGCCGGCGTTTGGGGATGGTTTTAGTGCGAGAGGCCGGCTGCTAAAGGGGTTGAGGAAGGTGGCCGTCTGGTGGTTTGATGAGGTAAGGGACCGGCGGCTTGGGGCTTGGCCGACGGGCAAGGGAGGAGGGAAAAGAGGAAGAGGGAAGAAGAGATAAAACCACAAACCCAGACTCCAAGGTTGGTGGGTGTTCCGTTACCCTTCACCAAGGGACTTCACCAAAGTTCTCTCTTAGAACTCTCAAGCTCTCGCACAAACACACGATGGCAGGAATTTTCATTATCATTCATTCATTAGTTTCAAAAGAAACATATGGGGATTATAAATAGCCTCCTACAATGAAAGGGGACTAAAGACGACATTGCCCTTAGGGCTTACATATGACAAAACCCTTATGTAAGGGTAAAACAGGAAATACTAATAAAACAAATACATAAAACAAATAAATAAAACAAATACATATGGAGACTCAAAAAATAGATCGGCGCGATCGTGGCCGTCGATCGTCAGCCACGTCTTTGATATACTCTCCATGATCTGATGTCCCCATCAATTTGCCGCGGTTGATCTTGTGTGTTTCAATTGTTTCTAAAATTCTCTAAACTTGTAATATATCTATTGCTATCATTAGTAAACCTGGAATTGTTTTTTCTTAATTCTATCAACCCAATAAGTTTAAAACATTAATAAGCTATAATTAAACCCAATAAAATAAATTATAGAACTTATCATATTAGGGCCATATCAATTATTGTTGCTTATTCTTTCTGTTGTCTTTCTGTATTATTTTTTCTGGAAAACATCGTGTTGTTTCATACTTATGATGGATTCCTTTTCATGGCAGGCATTGCCCTTATGTTTTGGAGGCTATTGCGGCACTGGCTGAATTAGGTGTTTCATCTAAGGAAATTGTGTCACTTTTCCCTCAGGTTTGTGATTTAAAAGTTCAGTCATAGTGTATGCGTGTGTTCTCTCTTGGATTTAAATTTTCTTTTTGCTGAAATGTTGAAATGGATAAGATGTTTCTTGTCTAGTACACGGTTCTTTGTAAGAAACTTGGGTGAGACTGTTGAGTACTGTGTTGAATTTTATTTTCTTACAGTATCTCTTAATGAAATAATTCACAGTTGGCCTTATAGTACCAACGGATGCCATCGTCTTATTTAGGGTTTAGGTATTATTATGTTTTGTTTATTGAACAATATATTATTTTTAAACCATTTATTGATGGACTTTTCATATCTGTATTTCAGTTTCTCATGAGCTTTTTTGGCATAATGTGGGTCTATGTCCTATTAAAGATGGACTGACCTCAACTAGTTAGTTCCCTATTATCTGATGGAGCTTCCTCGTGTTGAAGGGACAGGCATCATGGATATATTTGTAACTGAAATTGACCGACTGACTAATATTCTGACTTGAATGCTGGTAAACTTCAAAATAGTCCCCTGACTATTCTTCTATTGGCCAATTGTATTCTAAATTATCACTTTGCTTTAATTTAGTCCCTTGATTATACAAAATTGATTCGAAATGATTCCTTTGGAAGTAAATTAGGATCAATTTTGTATTGTTGGTGGACTAATGAGATCAATTTTATATCACAATTATAACATGAGGACAATTTTGGATTAATTTTGTATAGTCGATGGACTAAATTGAAGTAACATGATACTCTGGGACTAAACTAATCACATGATAATTTGGGTTTTATTTTGAGATTTTTTTTGATTTGGTTATAAAACAAGAAGAATTTAGGCATGTGTGATTTGAAAGATCTTTTCTTTTTTTTTTTTTTACATGAATGTGTTTGAGGAATTATTTTGTATTTTACACTTCTTATTTTTAAGATAGTCTTTTATTTGCAATTTGGTAATCTTCGGCTTTCCTTCTTTTTTCACATTGTTTATTGGGGATATCCTTCTAAGCAAAATATGTAACTAATAAATATCTGCAAGTTAAAATGATTATTTCCTTGCTAGTGCTGCCTTCTAATGGTACTAATAAAATTTTGAAACCTGTTGTTAAGAGCTATTCTAGCTATTGCAAGATATTTACTATTCTTATGAAGCACCATGATAAATTTTGAGGAGCGTAGTTTATGAAAATATGACGTAAATGAGATATAAATAATTAATATTATTTTAAAGCACGTGTAATTTGAGAAATGTATGTCCTTGTTAGATCTAGATAGTTTACGCCCAATTTATTCAGCTGTGAGCTTGGAAGCATATTTCAGACTTCATAATTAAGTTTTAGATGATTAGGAAATCCATCAAATGAGAACGATCCTCATTTGATTCCTAAACCATTTTCATTGTGCCATGCTTTATTATTATTATTTAGCTTCCCTATTTCTTCATGGGCTTCCAAGTTGTGAAAGTACTTCACTAGCTGACTGATTTTGTAGTCTACCTGTCAACAAATGAAGCCACAATGAGAGGTAGAACAGACAGGAATGGCATGGAATCCTCGGAGAGGAACCCTATTGGTCTATTTATCAACGTAAAGGCACCTTAATAGAGTTTTCTTGCTGTATATGACTCCACCTCTCTGTTTTGAGCTTGCTCTCAATGTGCACAGCAAATTGGTACACCTAATTTTGAGTGCCCTTCACCAATAACTTAAATGGTTGTTGCCTGTCTCTGTTTTGTTGTAAACAACAGAATAGAACCCCTTTTTTTTTCTTCCTGCAGGTATCAATCAATCCTGAGACAGTGGCATCGACTAACAATGGTGAGTCATTGGCAATAGCCTGTAGCAGGAGCTGCATAGGTGAACAACAACGATAAGCAACAAGTCAGTAAACAGAGGAAGCAGCTTCAGCAGGGGGAAGGGGTTCAACGACTAACAACAACAGTGAGTCATTGGCAATAGCCAGTAGCTGGAGCTGCATAGGCCAACAGCAGCGATAAGCAACAGGTCAGTAAACAGAGGAAGTAGCTTCAGCAGGGGGAAGGGGCTCTATAGGAGCCGGAACCAAGTGCTGTCGGGAGGATTTATATCCTTTAAATAAGAAATTATAGCACAGGACATAATCTAATCTACTACCAAACAAATGGCAACAGAAAATAAGATATTATTATAATAACAAACTAGATAAGTTCAAACTAAAAGATAATTCCTTAGGATTCCAATCAGTCGTCTCTTCATTTATTTCTCTCCATGGGATTCTATACCGTCGCCTTTCCCTCTGCTGCTTTCATTGAGGAGTTTTTTTGTGTTATATTTTCAATTTACTCATCATTATTTTTTGAGGAAATAGACAAAAATAATCTATTGACTCTTTATGAATAACTAAAATAGTTCCCAACTATATTAAATCATCATTTTGATCCATCAAGTCTTTATAAATGAATCAAAATAGTCCTAGGGTGGGACTATTTTGGTTCCTCTTTAAGGACTTGAGAGACTATTTTCATCTTTTATAAAGAGTTAACGGACCATCTTGATCCTTTTTATCTTATTGTTTTTATAATATGACTTTTAATCCAACGGTCTAGTTTTCGGGGCCTTGATCTTCTTTGTTTGGATCCGATTGACATATTTGATTGCATTTATGAACTCTCTGTGACATCCTCTTCGATCTAAAAGTGATTTGAGAATCACCACTGTTGGTATTTTCCATGGAGAAATTAGACCATTAAAACCTCAATGAATACGATCCCTTGATTCCTTTATGATTTAATGTCCAAATTCTGATATAAATTTCTTCTTATAGACTTCTTTGAAATGGACGTCATATTCTGAATCACAAAATCTATAAACCTGCCATTTTCATTGACTTCAGCTGTTTCCTTGAACACGAACTGTTTTTTGTTGTCTGATGCCTTAGCATTATGGAGCAATTCTTTCAGCTATACTATTGGTATGATGGAAGATTTGACAACAGAAAAATGTTGCAGGGTCGCTAAGTCAAATTGGGTGCATGTCAAAGAGGTAATGATGTTGATCGCGCCTCCAGGGCAAAGTGGAGACGAGGCCTAATGGCTTTATTTTGCATCAGCTAGAGTATTGTCTCATTGTTGAAGTCATTTGGCCAATATAGTACTAAGGTTGGCTGTTTTAGTGGAAGCTGGAGCAGAGAATGATCGCTTGATTTATGGTATGGGTTGAAGATGGAAGCTAGGGGTGTGGCCCAGCTTGTGACTAGGAGTGTCAAAATGGATTTTCGGGTCGGGTTCAGGTCCAATCCGAAATTGACCCGCGTTCAACTAATCCAACCTGAACACGACCCGATTAGGCAAACGGGTCAGGAATTTAGACCCGAACCCAACCCGCGGGATTACTGGGTTGACCCGATTTGACCCACTAACCCAGGTTCCGAGCTGGGCAACAAGCCAGCGAGGGCGGGGGCAACTGGGCTAGCTCGGTTGCGTGGTGTGCGATGCGTGCGGGCGAGGGTGAGTGCAAGTGCGTGCTGTGTGGCCAACGACCGTATGACGCATGCTGGGTGCGAGCAAAGCGTAGTTGTTAGGTGCAACGCTAGCGAGGTGCGCGTGCGTGCTGGGTGTGACGCCCCTGTTGCTGTGTGAGCCAATGTGGGTGTGGAATCGAGAAGAGAATGAGCTAGCCGTCACCCACCCGAGTTGCATTTGAGTCAACTTCGGGTTTCCGGGTTAACCCGAATCCGACTCGATTTTAGAAACGGTCAGAATCTTGAACGCGAATCCGACCCAATTGGCAAACGGGTTCACCTGAATCTGGAATTTTCTGGGTCGGGTCTGGGTCGAGTTTCAGGTCGGTCAAATATTGCCGCCTACTTGTGACCCTATTTTGGAAAAGGGTGTAACGGGCCTTGTTTTGTGAGAAGGGTATACTGGGCTATATTTGAATTGTTAATGGTTTAAAAGACTATCCATTAGCCTCTTCACAGGATTTTTGATATGAGGCTGCTATTCTATGTGAAGCCAGCCAACGTTGGGGTGGTCTAGACTACATCAGACAGGCTAGGTAGGCTCAGTTCAACTGTTGTCTAATAAGCACACAAAAATTTGCCTGATGACGAAGAAAAAAAGAAACATATTTATCTTACCAATAACATTGTATGAATGATGAATCATTAATGAAATGTTGCTCACTGCGCATTGATTTCTTTTGGATGGAAATTTGATCATTACGGTCAATTTCACCAATTCAGCTAGCATCAGAAATACCTCTTCATCATAAAAAACTTAGTCTCAAAATTTTGCTATTTGATTAATTTGGCAAATTGAGATATTGATGCCTTCCAATTTTGGTCCATTCTAAACATTGAAAGTTTTCGAAATTCAAAATTCAAAATTATTTGAATTTGAAATCTTTCCTAAAATAAGGAAAATAAGTTGACTTGTTTGAAAACCTCCCAAATCTCCTCAATCTGACATTAATTAGAGATTCTCCTCTAATTCTCTTTCCTTAATTAATGTCCTATGTTTGGAAAGGATTTCAAATCCTCAATCAAGCCCCCCTTGCATGGCCAACCCCTAGTCTCTTTCCCTCCTTAATTTTTCTCTTTCCTAAATTAGTTTGATATTAATTTGGAAAGTTTCTGAATTCCAATTCAAATAAATTTGAAATTTAAATCCTTTCTTAAATTAATTAACATATTTTAGGAAACCCCCTGATGTAGGACATGTATGAAATTACGATTTAAATATGAAGATTGCATGTTTAATGATTAAGAACAAATTAATTAGAACTTGATATTGATTCAAACAATGACTTGAAACACAAAGAGCGGTAAACACTAGCTTAGGCCAAGCTACTTGCGAAAGTAAAAGCCACAAAACAGTCAAATATTCGTAACATTGCATGCGTGATTAGTTTCAACTAGAAATCCCTAATCTAACAATAAGAGTAGTGCTATGAAAAATCTCTTACACTCTTCCTACTAAACACTAAGCTTTTAGCGGTGTTTGGCAAGATTTTGCATGAATCAAATAAAACCACAAGAAAGGATCAACGAAGAAGGTAAGAGAGGAGGGAAGAGTTCACCCTTATTGCGATCCGAGGTGAAGATCCACTGAATGTTGCTTAGAGGGGATGAGGATGCCTCCTTGTGATCCCTTGCCGATTTTCTTGAGAGAAGAGAGGGTGGTATGATGTAGAGAGTTAGTGGGATTTGATGGACAGCAGGTTGCTCTTCTTTGGACGGCAAAGATGAAGCTTCTAGTTGATGAAATCCCAAAATTTAGATGCAGGAATTTTCTGGCAGCAGGTTGCTCCTCTTTGGACAGCAAATATGGAGCTTCTAGTTGAGAAAATCCCAAAATTTAGATGCAGGAATTTTCTGGCAGCAGGTTGTGAGGGCAGGGAACCTCCAATGGGATAGGAATTAGGAGGGATTTTGGGAGAGGACTTGGCAGAATCAATGGGGGATAGGGGCGGGTAGAGGAAAACTAGGTTAGGAATTATTTCCAAGGTGAGAGTGCTGGTTTTTGGAAAGAAGTAAGGGGTTTCCTTAGAGAGACAATTTGATTTAGGTATAAGTTAATACTCAAGTTCAATTAAATTTGAATTAAACTTAAATATAGAAACTTACCTAAATTAAATTTGCCAAATAAGAAAGTATTTGAATTTCAAAAGTTAATTGAGATCAAATCAAGGGACTTTCCTAAATGCCATCGGATTATTCTAGGAAAGCTACTAATGGGATAATTTGAATTTTAAAATTCAAATTGAGGGTCATGGGAGGGGCGGGTAGAGAGAGAGAGGGGCGGTTTGGGTAGGTGGGGGCCGGCGGCAATAATGAGGGAGGGAGGGGTTTAAGGAGAGCAATCAATGTTTCTTTAACTGTTAAATTAAATTTGGAAAGAAAGATTTCATCCCAATTTAATTTAAAATTCAAATTGGATAGGATTAAGTAAGTTTCCTAAAATGAAAATTATAATTTAGGTAATAAGTCCAAACTCAAATAGATTTGAATTTTGAACTTAATGCAATTACCTAAAATATAAAAATTGAATTAGGAAGGTGTTGATGGTAGGTGGTGGTGGGGGAAGAGCCAAGAGGTAGGCCGGTGGTGGAGGTGATTCGTAGGTGGGTTGAAGTGGGGCAAAGGTGGTGGTGGTGTGGGGGGTGAAGGTGGCCGGCGGGTGGGGATTTTGGGGATGGGCCGAAAGGTGTGGGGAGGAGAAGTAGGGAGAAAGATTAAGAGCTAAAATAATCACGAACTCGGCCGTCTCCAAGGTTGGTGGGTGATCCGCTTTCCCTCTCCTAGGGATTCCTCCAAAGTTCTCTCCAAGAACTCTCACAACTCTCCAACGAACACATGTGCAGAAAATTTCTTATAATTCATTCATTAACCTCTCCAAAGGAAGAGAGCGGCTTTAAATAGCCAAAAATATGAATTAAAATAACAAAGACACTGTTGCCCCTAGGGCATACATAAGACAAAGCCCTCAAGTGAGGGTAGAAAAGGAAAAGAACAATAATAAATCAAATACATAAAATAGATCAAAATAAATAAGCACAATCGTAGCCGTCGATCTCTGATGTCCTCATCATTCTCCCCGGGTGGGAGAAAACTCGACTCCGTCGAGTGGGTGTCTTGAGAACTCCCGTGCATCTGGGTCGATTTGCTGAAACTCCTCGCACTCTAACCAGGTGTCCTCTGACTCGGGCTTGCCTCTCCACCTAATCAAATACCTTCTTTGACCATCCTCTTTTGCATAAATAATATCATCATTTAAAATCATGCCAACTTTCTCCGCTATAGGTATTTTAGAAACATTTGGGAGTGGAGGTAAGCTTGGGTTCTCACAAGGTGGGGTCACACAAGGTTCAAATTGAAGTGGATTTGGCAGGTTACACTCCAGATTCTCATAGGCAACCAGATCTTTTATGTTAAAGGAGGGATTAATGTTGAATTCTGCAGGCAGATCCACCCCGTATGCATTGTCCTTGATTCTCTTGATTATTTTGAATGGCCCCACACTTTCAGCATGTAACTTCTTAACAGTTCCTTGTGGGAATCATTCCGGACGAATCCGCACCATCGCTGAGTCACCAACCTCTAAAGTTTCAAATCTTTGTTTTAAGTCAACATGAAGCTTATAATTAATGTTGCTCATCTCAATTTCGCGTGCAATTTCCTTATATAAATCATGCAAATGCAATGCACATGTAGATGCAGACTCAGAAATTCTATACCTAGGACACATGAGTATGAGATCTATCATCGACCTAGGTGTGAACCCAAAAACAAGTTTGGCGGGACTTAAACCAGTGGGACAGGTCATCGAATTAGGGCAGGTGAACTCGACTGTGGGGAGTTTGGATAGGGAGGCTTCAGGGGCTAGATCTAAATCATACGAGATGTCTCTAATCAGAGGCAATGGATCGGGAAGATCATCAGGGAAGACCTCAACAAGTCTACTAGATATGGGCTGAATCTCCTGAGGGACAGAATTGTTAGACTCAGCGGAAGTCTCACGATCTACTAAGATGTGTAAAGGGGTGCTCTGGGCTATGGCTATGGCGACAACCAGGTTCAGTCCGTTCTTGGCTTTGACAGGGTTGGATTCATAGTCATCCGTAACCCGAGGCTGTAATGGCAAGAGCTTGATCTTTTTGCTATCATGTTCAAACACGCAGATGTTTGAACGGCCATAGATGTGAACATCGTTGTCAAATAGCCAGAGACGACCTAGAAGGATTTGGCCAACATTCATAATCAATACATCATACCAAACATTCTCCTTATAGTCAGCGAAGGAGATAGGTATGAAACTTCGCTCCTTTACCTCCAAGGCAGTGGTGTTGACCCAAGCTACCTTATAGGGGTTGGGGTGAGGAACGGCAGATAGGCCAAGCTTAAACACCATGCTGGAGGAGACAACATTGATGCAACTGCCACTATCCACGACGATTTTACAGTTCTTATCCTTGATTTTGGTGTAGGTGTGAAAGATCGTAGTCCTACGCCAGTCGTCGGTGGCAATAGGTTGTGACAGTGCACATCTCACCACACAGGTGGGAGAAGTGTCAATTTTCTGAATGTATTGGAGGACAGTAGTGTCGCCATCCTCCTCAAAGAATTCACCATCGTTTTCAACTTGATGAACCTGGTCGACTTCGGGCTCGAATTCTGACTCAATGATCTCTTCGATAATCGTGACTTTGTAGGGACTAGAGCACTGAGAGGCGATGTGCCCATACCCTTGACATCTAAAGCATTTGGTCCCGGGGTTGGACCGAGGGGTATCCGGAGTGGGAGGCTTATTTCTAATATCAGGACGGGGAGTGGGGGGGCCAGATGAGGGTCGGGTAGTGCTCCCTGGGGTTGGCTGGGCAGCGGGAGTGTGAGGGGTGGAACTACCGGACGGTCTGTAGGAGGGCCTAGAGTCATGTGAACGGCTCGGGTGCTAGGAACGGGTTTCCTCTAAGTTAAGTACTAGGCTGTAGGCATTCTCCAGAGTAGTAACATTCCGGGCAAAAAGTTCGTTGCGAAGATCCTCTCGCAACCCGGTACGAAACATAGATAAGATCTGCGCGGGGGTGGTAGAAGTCTCCCCTTTGCAGTGAATCAGGTAGTCATCGAATGAGGCGATGTACTCCTTAACTGGTTTATTGCCTTGAGTCAGCCTATTCCACCTATCCAATAGTCGGGGGAAGTATGAGGGAGGTAAGTACTTTTGCTTGAGTTCCCGCTTCATGGATGGCCAATCAGTGATGGGGTATTCGTTCTTGGCCTCCTTAAGGCTCTCTAGATTTGACCAAAACTGACTCGCCCTAAC
This sequence comes from Dendrobium chrysotoxum, assembly GCA_019925795.1. Lineage (NCBI taxonomy): Eukaryota > Viridiplantae > Streptophyta > Magnoliopsida > Asparagales > Orchidaceae > Dendrobium > Dendrobium chrysotoxum. Next base: position 95,298,021 of record CM034305.1, on the reverse strand, counting down.
CGTAAGTTTCATCTCGGCAAAACTAACTTTCCTAGCCTCAGAAATATTGTGCCACTTGAAGAAACTGTCCATACCTTTGACCCAATCTAGGAAGAGCTGGGGATCGAGGGTGCCATCAAAGGTAGGAGCATCGACTTTGATGTTTTTCATCAGTGGCACGTCAGAATCATGGTGATGGTGGTGTCCATACTGGGGAGCGCGATAAGGGGCACGAAGGGGTTCCTCATCTTGGTAAGTATCGTCCCCGTATAATGAAGGTGTTCTAGACGGAGTGTAAGGAGTCTGGTGGGTCCTACTCCGTTCTAAAGTGTCAAATCGATCCGTGGTGGTCCTACGAAGCTCAGCTAGATCGGATTGATTTTCTTTGAGTTGCTGACTAATGGTGTTCATTTGACCTACCAGTAGGTCTAACGTCATTCCAAGTTGTTTCGGGTCCATTGGGAGATACTACGGGGTAATTAGACAAGTGAAGAAGTGAAGGACAGCACTTAAACACTAATCTTGGATGCTCCTAATGCAACTAAATGGTGTAGATTTTATGTGGACAGCTAACTACAGCAGTTGGTTAAGTTTCCTAGGTGTTTAGGAAGGATTTTAGGATGTAGACAACACCTAAAACACTAGGTTAGGGTCACCTAAAGCTCTCTAAACGCTGCAGAAATTTTCTGGACAGCAAATAGACACCAAAAATTAACTTATCAAAGTAAAGGGATGCATGCAAACAAACACATGGTTGGTTAGGCAAACTCCTAGGATGTTTTTCTAGCATGTAATACCTATGCCTACCATGCTCTGATACCAGGTGTTGCAGGACATTTATGAAGTTACGATTTAAATATGATGATTGCACGTTTAATGATTAAGAACAAATTAATTAGAACTTGATATTGATTCAAACAATGACTTGAATCACAAAGAGCGGTAAACACTATTTTAGGCCAAGCTACTTGCGAAAGTAAAAGCCACAAAACAGTCAATTATTCGTAACATTGCATGCGTGATGAGTTTCAACTAGAAATCCCTAATCTAACAATAAGAGTAGTGCCATGAAAAATCTCTTACACTCTTCCTACTAAACACTAAGCTTTTAGCAGTGTTTGATAAGATTTTGCATGAATCAAATAAAACCACAAGCAAGGATCAACGAAGAAGGTAAGAGAGGAGGGAAGAGTTCACCCTTATTACGATCCGGAGGTGAAGATCCACTGAACGTTGCTTAGAGGGGATGAGGATGCCTCCTTGTGATCCCTTGCCGATTTTCTTGAGAGAAGAGAGGGTGGTATGATGTAGAGAGTTGGCGGGACTTGATGGACAGCAGGTTGCTCTTCTTTGGACGGCAAAGATGAAGCTTCTAGTTGATGAAATCTTAAAATTTAGATGCAGGAATTTTCTGGCAGCAGTTTGCTGGAGCTTCTAGTTGAGGAAATCCCTAAATTTAGATGCAGGAATTTTCTAGCAGCAGGTTGTGAGGGCAGGGAATCTCCAATGGGATAGGAATTAGGAGGGATTTTGGGAGGAGGACTTAGTAGAATCAATGGGGGATAGGGGCGGGTAGAGGAAAACTAGGTTAGGAATTATTTCCAAGGTGAGAGGGCTGGTTTTTGGAAAGAAGTAAGGGGTTTCCTTAGAGAGACAATTTGATTTTGGAATAAGTTAATACTCAAGTTCAATTAAATTTGAATTAAACTTAAATATAGAAACTTACCTAAATTAAATTTGCCAAATAAGAAAGTATTTGAATTTCAAAAATTAATTGAAATCAAATCTAGGGACTTTCCTAAATGCCATCGGATTATTCTAGGAAAGCTACTAATGGGATAATTTGAATTTTAAAATTCAAATTGAGGGTCATGGGAGGGGCGGGTAGAGAGAGAGAGGGGCGGTTTGGGTAGGTGGGGGCCGGCGACAATAATGAGGGAGGGAGGGGTTTAAGGAGAGCAATCAATGTTTCTTTAATTGTTAAATTAAATTTGGAAAGAAAGATTTCATCCCAATTTAATTTAAAATTCAAATTGGATAGGATTAAGTAAGTTTCCTAAAATGAAAATTATAATTTAGGTAATAAGTCCAAACTCAAATAGATTTGAATTTTGAACTTAATGCAATTACCTAAAATATAAAAATTGAATTAGGAAGGTGTTGATGGTAGGTGGTGGTGGGGGAAGAGCCAAGAGGTGGGCCGGTGGTGGAGGTGATCCGTAGGTGGGTTGGAGTGGGGCAAAGGTGGTGGTGGTGTGGGGGGTGAAGGTGGCCGGCGGGTGGGGATTTTGGGGATGGGCCGAAAGGTGTGGGGAGGAGAAGTAGGGAGAAAGATTAAGAGCTAAAATAACCACGAACTCGGCCGTCTCCAAGGTTGGTGGGTGATCCGCTTTCCTCTCCTAGGGATTCCTCCAAAGTTCTCTCCAAGAACTCTCACAACTCTCCAACGAACACATGTGCAGAAAATTTCTTATAATTCATTCATTAATCTCTCCAAAGGAAGAGAGCGGCTTTAAATAGCCAAAAACATGAAGGAAAATAACAAAGACACTGTTGCCCTTAGGGCATACATAAGACAAAGCCCTCAAGTGAGGGTAGAAAAGGAAAAGAACAATAATAAATCAAATACATAAAATAGATCAAAATAAATAAGCACAATCGTAGCCGTCGATCTCTGATGTCCTCATCACCCCCCTTCTTCAATCTTAGATTGATTAAATTTGAAATTGAATTGAAATTAATTCCAATTTCAACATTCACTGCACCTAGACACATTCATTGAATGTGGACAACCCCTCCTCCCTTTCTCTTGGGCGGCCGACCCCCTTTCTCCCCTCTCTCTTAATCAATTCCCCCCAATTAATCACCCCAATTTCAATAGCCATTTGACCTACATCAATTCAAATTGATTCTTGCTTTAATTTCTCTAGCCACCTAAGCATCAATTAATTCCGGATTTCTTTCCTAAACTGCTAGAATTAATTCCAAAATTTATGAATTACTATCCTTTACTTAATCTATCCCCAAATCAGGAATTAATTTCAAATTGCTAGCCCCGTTCTACATCAGTTTGGTATCAGAGCATGGTTGCGCACCCAGGATGCGTACTTGACAGAATCGAGCTCTTTTCCACCCAGTAGAATGATGCGGACATCCGACCATGAAAGCTTATCAAAGGAGACGAAGATCAACGACCATCATCGCACCATTTTATTTTAAGTTATCATTTGTATTTATTTATATATTTTTTGTTTTTACCCTCACTTGAGGGAGTAGGTGCATGTGACCCCAAGGGAGCACTTTTATCTTTTGTTCTGTATTTTGGGCTATTTATAGCCTCCTCCTTTCTTGTAATGGTCAATGAATGGATTATTAAGAAAAAAATTTCTGCACTTGTTCTTGAGAGCTATGATTGTTTTTAGAAGAGTGGAAGTCCCTAGGTGACGGCAACGCAATGCCCACCAGCCGCAGGAACCGTTCAGGCTCGTGGTTTGAAGTCCCTAGGTGAAGGGCAACTGATGCAGGACTACGATGTTTTTAAATGAAAATGATGATTTGCACGATCTATTAGAGAGAGTAATTAACGATTAAGTCACTAGCAATTGGAAAGACAAAATAAAACAAGGGAGGGGTGCTTGCGTTTAGGCTAAACCGCTTGTAAAATGCGTGAACACACAAATAGATTAGAAACTCAAAGTAAGGCTAATATAAGAGATGTTCATTCATTATCCCTCAATTAACAACAAGATAAGTAAGCATAAAAGGAGCACTCAAATAACCCTACGTTTACTAAACTTTAGCAAAATTAAGCGGCTTTTATCTTGGGCGAATCCGTCATCACCTACAAGATTAGGAGAATGAAGAAGTAATTGAAGAGGGAAGAAAGTTCACCTTAATCGGAAAGGAATCGCCGTCGGATGGTGCCCACTTGAGTGCTAATGGTATTGGTAAGGAATTGTAGAAGTTGAACGAAGTAGCCTTTGATTGATGAAGTAACCGGGGGGAAGGAGGTCGTGGCTCGACCAACGATGGTCCACCGTCCTTTCGACCTTTGATCATCAATCATATCTACCAAGGTAATGTGGATCCGGTTGAAGTATTCTTCGACGGTGTTGTCGAAGTCGAATCCTACGTCGAAGAACGGGGAACGGAGGATGTCGATGTTGTCTTATTCATCACGCACCAAACCATAGTCCCATTCGGGGACTTCCATTCATATTGATTGTGATGGAGGGAGGTTGAAGACGAATTGCCTTTGCTGTCTTTGAAGTATTTTCGTGAGAGAAGAGGTTTTTTCCCTAGAAATCCAAGTGAGAGTGGAAGGAGGAGGTGGCCGGCCAAGAGAGGAGGGGTTGGGGAATTAGGGTTAGGGTTTTGGAGAGGATTAAAGTTTCCAAAATCTGAAATTATTCTCAGATTTTGAATTTAGGAGGGAACTAAGGTAGGAAATTAGGAATTAATGGGAGGGAGAAGATTGGAGAGAGAAAGAGAGAGAGAGAGGGGGCGGGCTAGGGGTAGGGGCTGGCGGCATTAATAGGGGAGAGAGGAGGTTTGGGAATAATTAGGGGTTGCCTAATTTAGGATAGATAAATTAGGAAGGCTTTAGATTAATCCTATTTGATTTTTAAATTCAAATAGAATTGCATTAGGTAACTTTCCAAAAATAAAATTAGTAAATTTGGAAAGTACCAAATTTGAATTCAAATTGAATTCAAATTTATTTGACTTTCCCAAAATACATCAAGGTAAATTAGGAAACCCAAGTAGAGAGGGAGGGGTGAGGGGCCGGCGGTTTGGGGCTTGGGTGGCCGGCGATGGTGGGGAGGAGGGGCTTGGCCGTGGGGGTGGTGGGGGCTGCTGTAAGGGTGGTGGTGGTGAGGTGGGGAAGGGGAAAATGAAGGGAAGCAAGATAAAGACCAAGAGCTCACCAAGGGGCTGTTGGGTAATCCAATGGAGCCTCTCCTAGGCCTCCTTCTTCCTCTCAAGCTCACAAACCATTAACTCACAGAAATCTGAAATATTTTGTTAATCAAACATTCATTAACTCAAAACAATACAATAGGGGCCTTTAAATAGCCTCAAACAAAAGACCAAAAGAAAAGACCATCATGCCCTCTTGGGCTTACAAGCAAACCAACTAAAGTAAGGGTACAACGGTAAACAAAATAAAAGAAAACAATAACATAATAAAACTCAAAAATACAAAGACTCGATCGTAGCCGTAGATTGATGACCACGTCTCCGGTAGACTTTCCAAGTGTGGATGTCCTCATCAGCAACGCATCACCTACCAACCGCAAGAAGTGTTCGGGTTCGTGGTTTTATCTCTTCCAAATTCCCTTTCCCTCCTCCTATCCGCCGACCACAACCTTCGCCCCCCCCCCCCCCCCCCAAAAAAAAAAGCCGCCAGCCTCTCCCCTTCCCCCTTCTTTGCCTCAAAAAAAAAATTGTTCAAATTGAGGTATTGAATACCTTTCCAATTTTGGTCCATTCTAAACTTGGAAAGTTTTCGAAATTTAAAATTCAAAATTATTTGAATTTTAATTTTTTCCTAAAATAAGTTGACTTGTTTGGAAACCTCCCCAATCTCCTCAATCTGATATTAATTAGAGATTCTTCTCTAATCCTCTTTCCTTAATTAATGTCCTATGTTTGGAAAGAATTTCACATCCTCAATCAAGCCCCCCCCCCCCCCCCCCCCCCTCCTGCATGGCTGGCCCCTAGTCCCTTTCCCTCCTTAATTTTCCTCTTTCCTAAATTAGTTTGATATTAATTTGGAAAGTTTTTGAATTCAAATTCAAATAAATTTGAAATTTAAATCCTTTCTTAAATTGTTTAATATATTTTAGGAAACCCCACCATTTCTTCAATCTTGGATTGATTAAATCTGAAATTGAATTGGAATTAATTTCAATTTCAACATTCATTGCACCTAGACACATTCATTGAATGTGGACAATCCCTCCTCCCTTTCTCTTGGCCGGCCCCCTTTCTCCCCTCTCTCTTAATTAATTCCCCCCAATTAATCACCCCAATTACAGCAACCATTTAACCCACATCAATCCAAATTAATTCTTGCTTTAATTTCTCTAGCCGCCTACGCATCAATTAACTCCGGATTTCTTTCCTAAACTGCTGGAATTAATTCCAACATTTATGAATTACTGTCCTTTCCTCAATCTATCCCCAAATCAGGAATTAATTTCAAATTGCTAGTCCTGTTCTACATCGTATAGCCACCTAAGCCACTGTTGGCATCACTTTATTCTGTCCTATTGGACAATAACTCTAAGCACCAAGTTACGGACTAGCTGTTGATCAACCATGTTGCTAGTTTAATGTTCATTTTAGCTTTGTTGGTTGCTACTAGCCACTGAGGTTATTTACACTACCATATTGTTGAGCTCACATAAAACAATTACCTCATCCCACCCGTCCAAAGAAAATTATCAATTCAAGCAGGAGATAAGAGAACTTGGGTTATTGGTTGTCAACGTTAGAGTTTTCTGACTTCATTGAGCCTTACGGACTTGACCATTTGCAAGTAGGTTATTTTAAAATCCGAGATGAAGTGTTCTTAGAGTTTTATTTGTATAAGCATATTGAATGATGGTAACAAAAAAATAAATATTTTGTAATTATGAAAATTAATTATTTAATATATGAATATTCTGATTGTCATATCCTAGGAGTTAAGGCATGCTGTATCTCTTATCAACCAAGCCAAATATATTTGCTGTGATAGTCTTAACAGGGATAACCTGAAAGTACAAGTAGCTTACTTTTAAACTGTACTAGCATGTTGTGATTACTTTGCCCAGTCGTGCTGAAATTTGTGTTAGTTGATTCAAATTCCACGCTAATTCAAGTGACTTTTTACACTAACAGTTATTTTGAGTTTCTATTGTGTTTTCTGTGGAATATACTTTCTGGCATTGGAGACATTTTTTAACTTTGCTATATTGATTAATTGATTTCTTTGTTTATTATTTTTAGACTCCAAATAGAGGGAGGACACCTTTTGAGCACTCGGATAACACGCGCTGGTTGCATGTAAGTAATGTCTTATGTTTTATCTTATGGCTTTAATTGTACCTCTCTCCTGTGGTAAATTCAGAATAAGAATTTATGATGAAGAAGTAAACATACACATGCATTTCAGCACATTCTAAAAAAGGAAATACTAAGTTTTTGTTGCCTTTATTACTCTTCCAAAATTTTCTTACAATATTTATAAAACTGCTCAAGGTCTAATGCATGGAATTTTTTGGGAATATATAGATGTAACCTAACATAATCATTCTTCAAGAATACACTAAAAATATTCTCCCAAATGGCAATATTAATGTTTCTTATGTCAACTGTCAACATGGTCCTCTATGAGCAAACTAAATGTGAATTGGGGAATTTTCTGCTATTAATTTTCTTTTGTTTAGGTTGAAATATAAGTACTTGGGAAATTATTAGGAATTATCATAGTGTCTTATTCCGTTTGTTATCAGTTCACTTATAGTTCATATAAAATATTTTTCAGATTCTTGCTTGCACCAGTCTGGGAGAGTATACTGTTATGTTGGTGGTTCTGATCTGTCTTTCTTGGTTCCGTGGTGCAACTGCTGCCATATCCTGCAATAGGCATCATTTGCAGTTTTGATTCTTTGAATGCAAAACAAGTGCTACCATGATGGTGTCAATTCCCACATCAATGTGCTGCTCTTAATACGTGTCATTGAACATGGCATGCATGGTCCAAGCAACCAAAGGAACTCCAGTTTCTATTATGTACCTAATAATTTCTTAGGCACATCATATTTTTCGTGGGATCAAAAAATTCGTGTTTAGGCTTTGCTGAGAGAGTTTTTGGTGTTTCAGGTCGAATTTCAAAAAACAGATTGGATTATAGATTAGACACTACTCGGAGATGTCTTCGTCATTTTGCAAGGACTTTATGATATTGTTCCATATTTCCCATAAGTGTAAGCTCTTATGGTTAATTAACCCCCGCAATGTCAAGAGAGAACTTTTGATTAAGGTTAGTTGTTAGAAACTAAATGCTCTTCGTATAGTGCTAACAAATTCGATTTAGGGTTGAGAAGTTTACCACTTTAAATTTAAAGCAGATGGTGGGGGAATGATACTGAACCCGATAACGATCTCATAGTTTTGTCATCTTGGGTTGTCATAGATTATGGTCTACTTAGTTAACGTTGGTGGTCGATCCAATCTGACAAAATGATCTTTATCGACAATTATAAGTTTTGTCATCTAAGGGGATCTTATAGACATAGGGTAAATGCTTGTCTAAGATTATAAATTTAAGTCGTCTTAGCTAATGGATGGTTTTGTGACATATCAAATGCACTCTATGATTCACAACTCAAGAGTTTTTAAACTGTCAGGAAACTTATGGTCACTGGCCATAATTTAATTGTGTTATTTTGCGATAGAATAATTTGGGCGAAGGCCTTCAGCTATAGTCATTTACTTGTGATGTTGTTTGGTGATAAAATTATTGGTTATAGGACATGTGCCTTACTGGCATAAGATCGTTTGATAGTTAACATAACAATACACTCAACAAGACATTGATTCTTTGTGAACTGAGATTATCCTTGAATATATCACCATTGACAAACAGTTGTTGAGGGATGAATTTTACTTGTGATTTCACATTTTGTAATTTTTTGAGATTTAAATTTTATATCTGGATTTGGCCTCAAAGTGATCTGTACTGAGATTTGGAGGCATTTTAAGAGATGTAGTTCCCTTTGGTTGATTTCTTTTATCAACACAACCATCGTTGGGGTTTTGAATGCATTCGTTTTGTTGCTTGAATATTATGCACTTTACCTGCGTGCTAGTAAAAGGATTGGGTTTGTAAATTAGCTTTATGAGTTTTCATATAGGTGGAATGGCTGTAGGAGTTTATATTTTAAAGTGAGTTTCCTTTATAAGAGGTATTAAATGTCTAATGTGAACGCAAAACAAATATTTTATGACGGATAGATCACCCCTCACGTACCGTTGTAGGTAGACGACGGGCGGCAGGTTTTGTTTTGGGTTATTCTTTTTATTGTTTTTGTTAGATGGATGTAGGATGAATTGTAAAGAAAGTTTTATGGACACTTTTTGTATTTTGTACATCTATGTTTTAAAGCTGATATCATTGAATGATAGATGAATGAAAAAAAAGAGAAAAATTTTATTTGGAACTCTATAGTGGCTCTTTCTTTATATTCGGAGACATGTTGATTATGTTATGAATGGTTGTTTTTAGTTTTCTTCTGTACGACCTCCGTTCCCGCCTCGCCTATGCGAGCTCACCGGACCGGGTCGTGACACCGCAAACTTAATTTTGGATGGTTACACACTTCGCAGAGTGAGATAAGTTTGGATTCACTTCATTTTTAGTCATGATGCGTTCTTAGACGTTAGGTTCAAGTATTTAGCATGTCTGTTGAAGCATATGCGAAGAAAACTAATTTTGGTGATTTGATATGTCGTGCATATTTTTTTATGCATTTTTTACATTTTTATGTAATTTTTTTACATTTCTTTCGTGCATTCACCATTGCACTTGCACGATTTTCAATGCAGTTACACTCTTTTTGATGCATTGGTATAACACATTTACACATTTTATGATGTGCTTGCATGCTTTTTGATGCGCTTACATGTGTACTTGCTTGTATTTGGGTGCATTTTGCACAACATACATGCTTTTTAATGTGCTTGTATGCATGGTGCACTTGCACACTTGTTAGTGCACTTACATAATATATTTGCATGTTTTTCTATACTTGTAGGCTTTTTGATGCTGCTACATGTTGCACTTACATGCTTTCAATGCATTTCTATGGCGTACTTACATGCTTTCAATGCATTTCTATGGCGTACTTACATGCTTTTCAATGTACTTGTGCACTTTTTAAATTATGTCATGCTTATCAAGGTGGTTACATGTTTTCATGTTAGCTATGCATTTTTTGAGATAATGGCATGCTTATTTGGGCAGTTGAATGCTTCTCAAACCAATGTCATGCTTCTTGAGAGTGTGACATGCTTTTTGAGGCAGTTGCACATTTTTCAGGGCAATTGCATACTTATTGAGACAACTGCCCACTTCTTGATGTAGCTGCACTTGAATTTGAAAGTTGTGCTGCAATGCTTTGATTTTGATCGTTTGCTTGAACATTTATTATGTAAATGCGCACGAAGTTTCATTTTTGAATTTAAAGAATGGGTTTGCCTTCCGTCTTCTATTCACTTGTGTGTACGTGTTGTAGATTTAGTGTGTTGTGTAATGATATTTTGTCTGAATGTGTTTATATTTTAGTGCGGTGGTATCCACGAGCAATCATCCCTCCCTCTTATAAATAAGGGAAGTGTTGTAGTTCATTTTTTTACCATTCAGCTTTAGATCAAGATAAATTTTTAGAGTTCAAGTGAAAAGTGGAGGTTTTATTCACGCTCGTAGACGATCTATTGTGTTTGCTGCAAGTCCTTGTGTTTAGCTCAATGTTCAATATTTTGTAATTTGATCATTATTTTGTGATTTTGCAATTTCTCATTTCGCTCATTTCTTTTTTTAATTGTATTTATATCTCAAAAATTATTTTTAATTTGTTAAGCTAGAGTTCCCTTTGATTGTAAATTTCAACAGCCTCCCAATGTCTCCCAATGTCTCTAAGAAGTGTGCATGGTCGGCGTCGTGAGATACCGCAACTACGTGGTGTTCCTACCCTTCACGCTTAAAAAAGTGCCATAGATCTTTATCATTTGCACAAGCACTTATTTTTTCATTTTCCCTACTGTGTGGAACAATGCGCACAAGTACTATTCTTGAGGGTTTGCATTATATTTTATGGACACGGGCTGACGACGAGGCGGTGAAATTTGCGAGTCCAAAAAAACTCAAATTAGCTTTCTTTTTTTTAAATTTTTTTTCTTCTTCCTCTTGTTAGATCTCTTTTTCTTAACTTTCCTCTTTTTTTGTGAAGTGAATTGTAGGGTGACAGAGGAAAAGTAGAGAGTGAAAATATGAGAGAAAGTGTTCAAGAGAGGGAGAGGGAGTGACACGGAAAGACAAAATGAGAGAGGGTTCTCTCTACTTAGAGAGAGAAAATGAGAGAGAGAGAGAGGGGGAAGAGAAAGAGAGAGATAAGAAGGGAAGGAGAGCTTGAGTGAGAAAGAAGATGGGTGGAGTAAGAGGAGTGGACTATTAAAGATGTTCAGGTTCAATTTGATTGAGAGGTTTGATGTTGTGCGGCATCGGAGGGCTAAAAAGAGCTGCAAGAGGCTTAGGTGTTGGGGTTGGTTTGTAGTCTGCTGTTGATTTTCAACGATGATGTGAAGGGAAAGGGGAGTTGAGAAAGTGGTCTGGCACTAGGATGAGACAAGAAGCAAAACGATATTAGGAGCCAAAGAGATGACGAGAACATGAGTTGGCGGTTTGGTTGGGTATAGGATTGATTGATAGATAGGCAGGTCAAGTGCATTTGATGGTAGCGTGAACAGTGGAGGAACTGTTAGTGGTGATTGGTACTCGTGTACGTGTAGAAGATGAGGGGATAGCTATGGGAGTTGGTGCGGGCATTTGGGTTGATTGTGGTCATGTGTAGGAGAGAGATATGGGTGATGGGAAGTTTCACATGCAAAACAGATGTGGGAGCGAGGCGATGAATTGTGTGTATGAAGGGGAAGGGTTGGGTTACGGTTGGGTTGTTATTTTGGAATAAAAAAGGAGAAGATAATGGATTTTTTCCAATCACTTTTTTTGGAGGATGAGGAAGGGACAAGCGATAGGACTATTAACCTTTGAATGGCAATAGGAAATATGTACGTAATTGAGATTTTTGGGATTTGAAGTTTGTTTGTTTTTTAAATAAAATAAATAATAAAATAAAATAAAATAATGATAAAATTAAAAAAAGTGTGTTCATATTCCTGTGTAATTTCTTTTTTCTCGCAGATCAAAATGCGTGTCATCATCTCATGTGCAGGTAAATTTTGTGTTTCACCTCTGTGCATTGACCTATGCAATATGGGTGTCATTTTTGTGAATTTTCAATAAAGTTGTGAAATCTTGACCCAATATAGAACTAGAAGAAGTTTAAGGTTCAATATTTTGAGCGGGTTAGGCATAATAAATATTAAAACTATTTAAATGATATCTAAATGATATAATAATAATTGAATAATATAAATTTATGACTAAAAATAAATCAATTCATATACAAATAATTATTCCATAATTTTAAATTTAAACTTAATTCACATTTAATATAAAATTAGTTCACATATGATGCAATCAAAAAATTGCAAAATAACTAAAAGAAAAGAGACTTCCTTTCTTACAACATAGATAAACAAAGACAACTTCAAATAAAAAACATAAATTTAAAACTCAAATTATTCAATTATTTAAGGTTCAATGTTCCGAGCGGGTTAGGCATAATAAATATTAAAACTATTTAAATGATATCTAAATGATATAATAATAATTGAATAATATAAATTTATGACTAAAAAATAAATCAATTCATATACAAATAATTATTCCATAATTTTAAATTTAAACTTAATTCACATTTAATATAAAATTAGTTCACATATGATGCAATCAAAAAATTGCAAAATAACTAAAAGAAAAAAAAGACTTCCTTTCTTACAACATAGATAAACAAAGACTACTTCAAATAAAAAATACAATACTACTTTCAACTTGTAAACAACACAACCATCTTACTATTAATAAAGCTTAGAGAAGAAGGATACAAATGGAATGGCAACCATAGATAGAAGAAAGAGATTAGAAGTTCGAGACGAAGTTTTAGGAGATAGAGGGGTAGAAGACCATAGCTCGCAAGCTATATAAACCCGCAGGTTTTTACATTCCAAATATTTTCACCAAAACTCCATTTTTAACAGCAGCCAACATCCCATATATATAGGGAAAAGGAGCTCAAAAGACACCCAAAGTAGTCACCCCATTCAGCCAACCAGAACAGAGGAAAAATCCAAGAGAAAAGGCACGGCAGAACCACAAACCGAGCAGCCAGGCCCCCTCAAAAGACCAGCCAGAATCGGAACAGCCAGGAGCCGAACAGACACCAAGAAAGGCACGACCAACCAAAATAACCCACAGCTGAGAACTCCAAACACCAAACAACGAAGGAATAATGGGCCAAGCCCAATAAGAGACAAAACAGCTCAAAGATAAATACCCAAACAACCAAGAAAGCTAGTAAACTAAAGGAACAATTATTTGGAATTAAAAATAAACATAGGAACACCATTAGGCAAGTTTTGCCTACATCAACATGTAAGTTTATAGATTTAATACAATAATTGCTAAATTATGTTATATATTTAGACATAATTTACACCTATAAGTTATTTAAAAATAATATTAAAAAATTGCTTCATAAATGCATGTTAGATCATTTATAATTAAAAATAGATAAAAATTTTCATTTTTAATATTATAGAATTAAAGAAATGAAAAATTAAATAGATAAAAAATGTAATATTATTCACATTATGAAAATTAATTTAAAAATATGTTTAAAATGTGTAGTGTATGTGCTATGAATTTGAGAACTTCATCTTAATTATTTAGTCCCACATCTCTTAGGTAATTTGTATTAGTATTGTTTATATAGATTTTTTGGTTACATGAGTAGAGAAGTTGATGTAGAACAATACATGAATGGGCTGAAATGCTTAAGGAATTTGCACGCTTAGTATTTAGAGAACAAAGTAATTATCGAATTCAAGTGATCTTGGACGACGAAATAAAACACAATGAGCGGTAAAATAAGTTTAGGCTAAATTACATTCATAGAGATTAAGATCGCAATGGTCAATTTAATCTAACGTGCGTGCATGATGGTTGTCAACCATAAATCCCTAAACTAACAAAGAGATGAGCATTATGAAGAACCCCTCACACAACTCTTCCAAATATTAGGCTTCAGCGGAGAGAATTGACTTTATCTTCATGACTATAATAATAACCACAATCATGGATGTAACTATGAAGATAGAGAGTCGGGTGTCGAATTTACCTAAAGACAAGAGAGATACGTACTCCGGCAAGGTCGTGTGAATGCTGAGGAAGAGGTGGACAGCTGTTGGAGTCTTCTGGACGAAAGACAAGGTGCTGGGAAGCCTGCAGAAACCAGCGGACAGCAGTCCAGCTTCATTGGACAGCAGTTTGGCCCTTGAAATAATTCTGAACAGCAACCAATCAGCTTCCAGAAAATCAGGACAGCAGTTGTCTTCACAGACCAACAGTCCAAGGGGTTTTGGATGGCAACAGGAGGGTTTGTTGCAGCAAACTGTTGAATTCCCTTTGCTGGATCTTCAGGACAGCAAGTTAGAATGTCCATAAATTTGAGGCAGTGGGTTTGGGAGCAAAGTTTCGGGCAAGGAGGAAGGAAAGGGGTTCAGCCAAGTGGTTGGGGTGATGTGGAGATCCAATTAGGCCTTGGATCTGGTGGCGGGAGAGGGAAAATAAAATCTGAGATTATAATTTCAGATTTTGTAATATTAAGGGCTAGGGAAATAAATGAATTAGATCCTTAATTTAGGATCTAATTAAGTGAGATTGGAGAGAGAGGGGGTGGCCGGCCCTTTAGAGGGGATTTGGGGGGATTTAATTAATTAGGAGTGTGGGCCCCCCAAGCAATTAAATCAATTTAAAGGAGAAATATGAAATTGATTTCAGATTTAAATAACTTGGAAAGTTTCCTAACTTAAGTTTAGACAAAAGGAAACTATTTGAATTCAAAATTAATTGAATTTCCAATAGGAAACTTTCCTAATTGACTAGGGCTTAAATTAGGAAAGTGAATAATGACAAATAGAATTTGAAATTCAAGTTTGGGAAGCCATGAGAGGGCCGGCGGTGGGGACTTGTGGTGTGGGGCGGTTGGGGCTTTAAAGGCCGGCGGCTGGAGGGGTGGTGGCCGGCGGGTGGGGCGGCCAAGCTAGGGGAAGGTGGAGGCTACGGCTAGGGTGGTTTGGGGGTTGTGGGATGGGGAAGGCGGCGGCTGTGGGGATTTGTGGATGGAGGGTTTAGGCCGGCGGCAAGGAGGGGAAGGAGGGGAAGAAGAGATAAGGGAAGAGTGGACCACGAACCGGGGACGCTTCCACCGATTGATGGGTATTGCGTTTGGCCTCTCTTAGGCTCTCTCATCTCATGAACTCACAAAGAGATCAAGGCACAACCAAGAGAACACTATGCAGCAATTTTCTTTTCATTATCATCATCCCCTCACAAAGGAGGAGGGGAGGGCTTTAAATAGCCCAAAACAAATAGACAATCAAAGTACTAAAATGCCCCTTGGGCTTACATATGTCTAAACCCTTAAGTAAGGGCAAAATTGGAAACGACAATCAACATTAACATAAATCTAATACATCAAATAAAAATATAAAAATAAAACTAGAGTGGATGTCCTCATCAGAAGTCACATAGGATGGTGGGACCATATGAAAAAGCGTTGTTGGTGGTTATTTAACAAATGATTATTATAAAAATTGAATGCTCATTTTTAAATTCAAATATATTAAATTAATTTATAATTATATAAATGAGATAGCAAATAAACTGGCCTATTTTTGAAAACTAGCATCGATTTGTCGGTTAATAGGTTGAACTACCGGTTTGATCAGGTCGGTTCATTGCGAAACAAGTTCTGATAAATTATCAGACCGGCCAGCAAATTGGTTCCCAGTTCAATTGGTTGAACCGGCTAGACTTGTCTAGTTTTTAAAACATTTATTTTCATTCTAAATATTTTAACATAGTCCTTTTTTGCAAACGATGACATTTGAGTAATTTTTGTGCGACATCGCTTTCATTGTCCTTAGTTTTTTCATAATGTGGCTATTTGCTGATACGAGAGATCCTTTCTAGGTATTTTTGGCTTTATGAACGCGTCAGCATAATTTGTTTTGTGAAGCGAGCAATATTTAGCAGTTTTGTGTGGCATCACGTTCATCATTTGCTAGTTTCACCATGTTCGATCAAATTGTGTGTGACAGGTTCTCCCTTAGTAATTTTAATGCCCCGGACACATCGACGCCATCTGCCTAATAAGTCAGGCTTTGAATGATGATTTCAATTCATGCAATTTTGCATCTGATATTAATACTTATTTCGATTGACTTGATTTTGTAGTGCTGTGACGCAAATGCATTGGTTAAAATCCTTATATGATCCATCCTAGCCTGCTCCAATTTCAAGAAACTTAGAAGTCTTATTTCAACGGAATTATTGCAATCTAATTTAAGGAAACATTGTTGCATGTCTTTGTTTTTTATGCAATCTGTTCATCTCTGACATCTTTACAACAGTTAGCTACAGTGCTGATATCTTTTTTCCTTGCAGCGGTATGTTGAGGCACAATGCTGCATTGCTTCTAATGATTACAAAGGTATGTTATATTTTGGACACTTATATTTACTTCAATTCTGTGCAGATTATCCTATTAGAATTTTTTGTAATGTAGAAGCAAATGAACAATTTAAGTTGACTTTAATGTAAACACTTCAATGATTATTGGAGACATGTTGCATCATTTATAATAAGTTCAGTAAGTTTATCTTGTGAACTTGCCGTGATGAAGTTCAAAATTTGCTTAAAGATCCCCTAGCTTGATTGGTTATTGAATAAAAGTAGCATACCCAGAGCATCAAAATATCACTGGCCTGGGGTCATGGGAGGGGTTGATGTAAGCGACTTACTACTTATATTTGGAGGGAGACCATTTTTGTGTACTAGCTTGTGACCTCTGAATTACAATGGAAGGAATGAAATTACTGCTCCATGCTCGCCCCTTTGCTTCTATTTTAAGTTTATTTCATGTTTTTGATTAATTTTTATATGATTTTTTTTAATGTTTGCTACTAATCCTATTTACTCTTGAGCAATCCATTACGTAAAAAATCTATTAAGTGTTTGCTGGCCAAAACACTTTTAATTAAAATAATCCTTAAATGTCTTCTTGCATCCATAGATCAAGTTTACACACTAAGTTTAGCAGTACGGTCATACTGTAGTTAATTAGTGACATATTTTTGAGATTTGTCATTTTGTATCCATTTCATTGATTGTGGACTAAATCAATGTAGATGAATCGTCCACTGGCTATGCACAACCCTTGATAAGAAATTATTGCCCAAGGTTAAGTTGATGGAATTTAAATTGTGAGTTGTTGACTTTTAAGATAGGTTACAAGGAAGTGAAACTAGAATTCTTTAGTTGAGATAGATCTAATGTGTGATAAGATGGCTAATTACATTAAAGGGATTGTCATAGAAGTTTTAGGAGAGTGTAGAAAATCTGTTATACATTGATTAGGTGAATTTATGGAGTGAAAAAGAATAAAAAAGGTATTAATGAAAAAAATATGCTTTTGAAAGGGTGACAAAAATTGAATACCGTTGAGTCTTATAACAAGTATATGAAAGCTAGAAGGCTTGCATAGAGTGTAGTGAGCAAATTAAAAAACTATAGTTTTTGACAATGTATATTATAGGCTTGGTACAAAGTTAAGGAGAAACAACAACAACAACAACATTAAGCCTTTATCCCACTACGTGGGGTCGGCTACATGAATCCTTTTTCTCCATTGTGTCCTATTAAAAGTCAAATTCTCTTTTAAATCTAATAAAGAAAGATCATTTCTAATATTTTCTAACCAAGTCTTTTTAGGTCTACCTCTACCTTTCTTAACATAAGTCAAATCTAAGACCTCTACTTTCCTAACTGGGTCAACGGGAGGCGGCCATTTTATGTGACCAAACCATCTAAGGCGACTCATCTGGCATCTTTTTAGTCTTCAAAACAGTATTAAAAAGTTTAGTAAGCCAAGAAATTCCTTCATATCCTAAGCATTTCCACACCTCTATTGAAATATCATCAGGTCCAACAGCTTTTCCACCCTTTATTTTCTTTAAGGCCTCTCTAACTTCGATTTTACTAATACGCCGATAAAAACAGAAATCTTTATTTTCATTTAGGGCGCTAAGGTCACTACAGTAAATTTTATTTTTACATTCTTCATTAAAAAGTTTAACAAAATATCTCATCCACTTTTATTGAATATCATCTTCTAAGAAAAGTATTTTTTGATCTTCATCCTTAATACACTTCACTTGAACTAAATCCTTACTACTATCTCTTTGTTTGGCTAACTTATACATATATATTCTCCCTCCTTAGTATCTAATCTATTATATAAATCACTAAAAGCTAAACTCTTTGTATCGAATATTACTTTCTTAGAATCCTTACGTGCCTCTTTATATAATTTTCAATTATCAGAATTTTTACAATTAAACCAATTTTTATAACAAATCTTCTTATTTTTAATCTTTTCTTACACATTTGGATTCCACCACCAACTATTTTTACTATTAGGAGCTTTTCCCTTTGAAACTCCAAGCACATCTTTTGCAATATTCTTAATATCACTAGTCACTTTTTCCCACATAACATTAGTATCCTCATGCACAGACACAGACAAAATCTTAAGATCTAAAATCTTACTCTGAAAAATATTTTTGTTAATATTCTTTAAATGCCCCCATCTAATCTTAGAAAATCGTTTTACTTTATTTTTTATTTTCTTCCTTATTATCTTCAAGTTTAAAACTAATAAACGATGTTAGGTACATAAATTTTCACTCGGAATAACTTTACAATCTTTGCAATCTAAACGATCTAATTTCCTTATAAGAAAATAATCAATCTGAGTTGTACTATATTCATTTTTATAAGTAATGAGATGCTCATTCCTTTTCTTAAATAAGATATTAGCAATTAAAAAATTATAAGCTAAACAAAAATCTAATATGGACTTACCACCTTTATTTGTTGTTCCAAACCCATGGCCACCATGAATGCTTTTAAAATCATCTACCTCTCTACCAACATGTCCATTTAAATCTCCTCAAATAAAAACTCTTTCTTCAAGAGATATCTTTTGTATTAATTCTTCTAAGTCATTCCAAAATTTTAATTTTGAATCCATATCCAAACCCACTTGAGGAGCATAAGCACTTATAATGTTAATAATCTTAGCATCAACAACAATCTTTAAAGCTATAATTCTATCTCTAATTCTATTAATATTTATAACATTATCCTTCAAACTCTTATCTAAAATCCCGCCTACACCATTTCTAGTACGACTCTTATCCGAATACCAAAGTTTAAATCCTAAACTATCAATCTCCTTAGCCTTCTCTCCAACCCATTTAGTTTCCTGAATGCACAGAATATTTATCTTCCTATGAATCATAATATCTATTAATTCTATTAATTTTCCTGTAAGGGAACCTATATTTCAAGTTCCTATCCTAATTTTAGTTTCATGGACTAGCTTCTTTGCCCACATCCATCCTTGATGTGGGAACCCTTGCCTATTTAACACTGCACCCGGGCGGCGGTGCAGCGGCCCTTGTACACTTGTCACTGTATTCAGGCCATACAGTGCGTCGCTTCCAGGGGACGCCCTAGCATTAACACAATTTCTTAAAGGATTCATGTCATTATTCGACAAGTTTTAAGCTGGCTGTCGACTACCTGACGCAACCCTCCACTTTTCTCATCCAGGACTTCGGACCTGGCAACGGCAGTGTTCATCAATGAATGCAATAAATATTATAAGCTCAAGTAAGAATCGAACTCGGGCTATAAACATTTGAGTGAAGAAGATCAAATGGACGATGTTAGCAATCAGTAGTAGATGCAAGAAAGGGTACACAATTATGTTTACCCATTTTACATGCATGATAGTTAAAATTGGAGAGTGAAGAGATGAAATAATCCCGAAGTTTATTAGGAGGATGAATAAATTTACAATGCCAATGATATGGTAGTGTTGGAAGAGGGAGTGAAAGGAGCATTCTTGGTCAAGTTGTAGATGTCGGATTGAATACCTCAATAATCGTCTTCCTCATGCTGAGATCTTTAAAGACACAATTAGAGTGATAAAAGATTATTAAACATTTATGAGTTTGGGTAAAGTGGTGAATAGACAATAGATTGACAACAAATCTCGGGATGTAACAAAACCTTTGGAAGATAGATTTAGAAGGATGTATAATACTTTTTTCAAAAATGAGAGAGGGAAAACCATCAACAATAATGATTGCTAGTGGAGAGGATATGTGAAGGCATGAAAAAGTGTGGTAATCACCCATCATATGAGAAGCGACTCCTAAATTTAAAATTCAAGACATACCAACAGAGACAACTGTGGCAGATCGAAATAAAGAGACAACACAAGAGGTAGAGATTGATTTTTGTGATTGTTGAAGAAGGTCATAGTCTTCCTCAGAAATAGTAACCAATTTTTAGAGACACCATGAGGGGTATGTAGATTAATATTAGATGTGTAAATATGATGAGCAGTGGAGGGGTAATCAATTTTTTTCAAACAACATTCATGAGGATGATTAGTGTAGCTGCAATAAGTGTAACCGGAAAAAGTATTTTGGCCATGACCCCAACCACAATCCTGCCACCATATCCACGACTTTCCCTGCCACCCCTTGAGATAACAACCAAAGTTGATTGAGCAAGAATCAGAGTGTGAGTGATGGAAATCTTAGTGATGCGATGAACCTGGGATAGAGCAGTTAAAATATTAGGCACTGTGGAGTTGCACACAAGCATATCTCTAGCTGACGGGCTCAGGCTGGCGCAGTGAAGAGACATGCACAAGGGCAAAGCACATGAGTATAATGCATGCGTGCATAAAGTTGTGCAATGCATGTGTGCAAAGGGAGATGCAAGTGGCAATGAGTCACGTGGGCATAGAAGCACACACGAACAATTTTGTTTGGGTTGGGGCGGCATTGAGGATAGGCATTTTGTTTTGATACCATGTTGTTGATGTGATACAATTAGGAATTATTGGGAAATAATAATAAGATTGTATAAGCTAGTCGATGTAGAAGATTAATGTATCACAAATTGTAAATTCTAGGAATTCTCAGTTGCAATTTGTTTAGGCATGCAGTTAATAACTAGGATAGCAAGATAATTAAAACATTAACAAAAATTGAAGTAAAACTAAATATGCCGAAATAAAAATCTAATGGTTAATATATAGAACGTTCACCTTGAGTTTCCCTCACTCAATCTCTTTAAGGCTTAGCGGAAGAAGAAGTTTAGCACTATTGACGATGCCACCAAAAGAAAGAGGGAGCTTACGATACCGTCCAGGGAGAAGCTAGCCGGGGAAGGAGGAGTCGGTGGATGGTGTAGGACTTGCCACTAGACGGAGGGGTAGTAGTCGTCGATGGCGGTCGTCAAAGAATATAAGATCCTATCAACGTACTCCTCTACGGTGGTGTCAACTTCTAGGTTAATGTCGAAGAAGAGTGACTTCAATACGTCTACTCGACCTTGATCATCAAACTCAAATCCGTGGTCTCTTTCTGAATCGGCCATACATGGGGAACACCAAAGCTTGGATAGGGAATGAGTGGCCGGCCAAGGAGAGGAGGGGTTTGGGATTCTAAAGTTCAGATTTTTGTGGAGGGAACTAGAAGGAATATTGACTTCAGAAAATCTGAACTTTTATTTTCAGATTTGGGGCTTTAATCTGGGGAGGGAAAATAAAAGTAAAAATCTGAATTTTTAATTTCAGATTCTTGAAGGAAGGAGGGAAGGTTTGAAATTTGAACCTCCTTAAATTGGGGGAGAGGGAGGGGCGGCACACGTGGATGTAGAGGGTTTAATTTGGGGAGCTTAATTGGTGGGAATTAATTAAGAAAGGGGAGAGAGAGAGAGGGGGCCGACCAAGGTTGAGAGAAAGGGAGGAGAGATGTCCACATTCAATGAATGTGAGATTTGGAATTAATCCCAATTTAATTTCTGATTGAAGTCAATTAGGAGGCCTTCCAAAAATTAGAGTTTGGTTTTTGGAAAGATTTTGAAATTCAAATCTTTTGAATTTTGAATTTGTAAACTTTCCAAAATTAACGTTGGGCTAAAATAGGGAAGTTTGAGGGGTAAATTGAAAGTGGGACCAAGGGGGGAAATTGGAAGGGGAAGGTCGGCGGCAAAGCTAGGCCGGCTAGGGTGAGGTTGGCGGGAAGGCCCGGGCCGGTGGGCAGGGTGGCCGGCGGCTGTTGGGGTGGGGGTGGGGTGAGGCCGTCGTGTATAGGGAGGGAAGGGGCTCGGCTTTGAAAAAAAAATGGGAGGGGTGAAGGGGTGGTTGATGAGGACATCACACAGAGATTCTGACATGTGTACTGGCGACGGAATCGTAGATCAACGACTACAATTCAGAGTCTTTACTTTTGATGTATTTTATGTTTTATTGCATTTCAGTTTTCCGAGTGTACCCCTATGGAGAGTGTTTTCTTATTGTCGCTCTGAGGGCCTTTAAGTATTTTTTCTTTTCTTTATAATTGAGACCTATATATGGCGATCTTATGCTTTGTGATAGGTTAATGAACATTTGAATGAAATTTTCTACTTGTCTTCTTCTTCTTCTTCTTCTTCTTGTGTGTGCTCAAGAGAGAAGGGAGAGCCCTAGGTGAGGGTGAACGCAACACCCACCAGTCATTGAAAGAGTCCGTGGCTCATGGGTTACCTTTTGATTTCCTTTTACTTCCTCTCCACCCGTCGGCCTCCTCCCTCTTCCCACCCGTCGATCCATCCTCAACACCACTTACTCACCCCAAATTCCCCTTCCCAAATTTCCCCCACCCGCTGGCTCACCAATCCCCTTTCCCCATACCCGACGCCCCTCCTCTCCCCAATACCACTGGCCCACCTTTTGCCACCTCCCTTAGGATGACTTCAGTCATCATAATTGCTTCCTAAATTAACTCAAGCAAGAAAGGAAATATTGGTATTTATTTGAAATTCAAATTTGAATTTCAAATGCTTTCCATATTTGCAAATTCTAAATAAGAAAAATGTTTAATCATGAGTCTAATTTAAAATTAAATTAGATTGGATTGATTATTCTCCTTCCTAATTTACAACGCCTTGTTTGGAAAACCTCCCCAATCTCCTCCCTCCCCTCATGCCGCCGGCCCCCATTATTGGGCTTCCTTTGATTTCTTCCTATTAAAGCCCTAAACCTTTTGAATTTGAATTCAATTTTCAAATTCAATTCCCTCTCAAACTACTCAAATCTGAAATTAATTTCAGATTTATTGGCACTCACTTCTCTCAACCCTAAACCTAGATCTCACATAACCCTAACCTCTTTCCCCTCTCCACCATTAGCCGCCACCTCTTCCCCACATCCTTGCCCCACTTGAAACCCTAACCCTTCATGAGTTTTAAGAACAAAGAAGAGAAGACAAACTCTCCCCTCCTCCTCCCATTGATGCATGGCTGACCTGAGGTCGACCACGGATTCTCCTACAACAATCAAGGAGAAATTGATATTTTACTATCTCCTTTCTTCGATCCCGGCTTTGGCTTTGACTACACCGTCGAGGAGTACGTCGACCGCATCCTCGACACCTTGGCAGAAATCATTGACGAACAGCAACCATTCGGTTCATGGCAAATCATTGGCCGTCCACCGCCTTCTCCAACTCCGACTACTTCTTCGACGAATAAGATCCTATGCGTCACTTGTCTTGTGGTGGCATCGCTAGGGTTGCTTCTCCCCTTTCTCCGCTAAGCTCCAACCGCAAAGCAAGAGTGAAGGAACTCAAGGTGAACCTCCCATTGTTACGCCGTCGATTATTGTTTCATTGCCATTAGTTTACTTTCTTATTTTTGTTGTTGCTTGCAAGTGCCCTCTTAATCTCCTTTTTAATCAATTGCTGTTACTTAATCTCCTAACAACAATTTCTAAGATTCCAACTTGGTGAAACATAAATTTTAATTAGCAAAGCTAAAGTTCACATTATTGTTAGTTTCCAAAGCAATCCTTGTTCACTTGTATGTTTCACATCAGTGGTGGCTTGGAAAAGATATGGAGAAATAAAGAAGAAGAAAACCACGAGCTAGGACTCCTCCGGCTGTTGGTGGGTATTGCTATATCCTCTCCAAGAGATCCCACTCAAGAACTCTCAAAATTCACAATGGAACAAAGGCTGAAAATTTTCATTAATCAATCATAAAAAAATACAATAGAGAGGGCCCTTATATAGTCCTCAACATGACAAAAGAAAAGGACTAAAGTGCTCTCAGGGCTACAACATCAAGCTAACTATCTAAAGGGGTAAAATAGGAAAAACTGAAATATAAAATAAAAAAATACATAAAATGCATAAAAAATAAAGGCTCCTGATCGTAGCCGTCGATCTCCGATGCCTCCTCTAATAAATGCGCCAAAATCTCCTGCTAATGTCCTCATCAGTTATGAAGAAATGATTTTGGTGTCTTATTGAATGAAGATGTGTACCTATAAATAGGCATACAAGAATGATACAAAAGAAAATAAATAAGGAGGAGAATACATATTATTATGGTGGTATAAATGTATATCACCTAAAAATTTTTTCTAAATATGACTTTTCCAAATATTACTTTCCTTATATATGCCCTAATATATACACGCACACCCAACATAAATTATTAATTAGAAATGCGTAGAACCAAATTTATTGATTTTTATTGAGTACTTAATTATAATTTTATGATGGCTTAACCTAATACGCTGTGCTTTTCTAGGCGGCCTTGAACATTTCTCTGACCTATTGCAACGTTTTCCAAACAACGTGCACATATTGCTGGAAATTGCTAAGGTGAGTCATTTCCTTTAGAGTTAAATTGTTGTACTGGTACTCTGTCGAAAAATAAGCATCGAAGTCTCTCTCTTGCCTTTCATTTTTCACATTCAAGTTATTATTTCATGTACATTTTTTACCATGTTTAAAGAGGATATGTATCTTTATTTTCCATATATGAGTACCATTTGTATGTATGCTCTAACTTTGATATAAAGGTGTTAATGACATTAAAGTTCCATCTCGGAATGTCATAATTCATCCTTTTGGGAATTCTTTACTAAATAGTTTTGTATTCTCAAATGCATCTACATGAAGATTGAAGCTATCATTGGAAGAACCGAAGAAGCTATAATGAATTTTGAAAAGGTAAACCAATATTGAATTTTAGCATGCGACCATGTAAAGTGGTCCAAGCTCTTTTTATTCATTTATGAAAAAAAGGCTTTGTTTAGATTTCCAGGTTCGGTCTATTGATCCATTTGTCATGACGTACATGGATGAGTATGCAATGCTTCTGAACTCAAAATCTGACCACTCTAAGTTAAACAAACTTGTGTATGATTTGCTAAATATCGATCCAGCAAGAGCTGAAGCTTTTGTTGCATCATCTTTATTGTGGGAAAGGAAAGATGAACGAAGAGCCCTGGCTTATGCTGAGAAGGTTTAACTCCAATGCTTCTCATCATTTATTCTAAATGCTTGTTCTGATCTAGTTTTTCTACTTAAGCAAATTGTTTTTTGAACAGAGCATCCGAATTGATGATAGACATATTTTGGGCCACATAACAAAGGTAATTAGCATGCTTTTCTGCAGGATAATTGTTGAATTGAGGAGTGAGTTTTTCCAATTTCTATACAATTCATTGTTATTTTTAAACTTGCAATGTGTGTCCAGGGAAGACTTTTTCTGTCGTTAAACCGACCTGATACAGCTGTGACAGCCTTCAGGGCAGCTCAAGAGTTGAGACCTGATCTTCGCTCGTATCAAGGTCTTTGAATACATTTTCTGCATTTTACACCATTGACTTGTATCTTTTTCCTGATGTATGAAATTTTGCAGGCTTAGTTCGCTCTTATTTGGCCCTTTCCAAAATAAAGGAAGCACTATATACAGCTCGAGAGGCAATGAAGATAATGCCTCAATCAGCAAAAGCCCTCAAACTGGTTGGCGATGTTCATGCAAGTAATTCTAGTGGGAGGGATAAGGTATGAATGTGATGCAGGACATTAATGAAAAGTAATAAGAATTTGCACGCTTAATTATTTAGAGGATAATCAGTTATAGCTTTATGATGATTTAGAACGATAAAATAAAACACAATGAGCGGAGAGATAAGTTTAGGCTAAGTCACATGCGTAGGAGTTAAGACCATAAACTAGCCACTTAATATGATATTGCATACATGATTGGTTCCAACAAGAAATCCTTTTCTTAACAACAAGGCTAGTCACTATGTTAGAGTCCGCTCAATCAACTCTCTAATTTCTAAGGTTTTAGCGGGGAGTAATTAATAAGCTTCCTATGAATCAATTAAGCCACATAGTAGGATAACTAAGATGATAAGAGATTAGGGAAAGAGTTCACCATTATCAGACATCAGTCAGTAGTTGACAACTTCAAATCAGCAACCTCCTTAGTCTTCAAAGTTAGGACAGCAATCTGGCCTTCCTGGGACAGCAGTTCTGTATGGTAGAAGGGCAGGATTCTCAGGAAAAGAGGCCCAAACTCCTGGACAGCAACTAGAGATGTGTGACAGCAGCACATGAAGTTCTAAACAGCAGTTTGACACTTGAGATGCATCAGATAGCAGCTTGAACAACATCCAGAAGAATCCGCTAGCAGTTTACTCAGTTGGAGGAGTCTGGGACAGCAAAATACGCCTCTCGGGAATGCAGGGCAGCAAGGGAGACCTGCTGTATTTTTTGGACAGCAGTAGATAATCTGGGACAGCACTTAGAAGTCTAGGAGAGGAGGAAAACTGAGAGGTGGGAGGCTTGGAGGGGACGGTTAGGGATGAGGGGATTAAGGGATTGATTGGGGAGTTGTAATGGGAGGCAATTAATGGGTGTTAATTAATTTGGGGAGAGAGGGAGGGGCCGGCCTTGCCAAGGGGAGATTGATTGAGGTTTCGAAATTCTTTCCAAACATAGGGCTTAATTAAGGAAATGGAATTAAAGGGGGGATCTCCAATTAAATTCAGAATTGGATAGATGTTGAAAGTGTCCAAATTAGATCACCCTTATTTTAGCAAATGATTCATATTCAAATAAATTTGAATTTGAAATCTTTCCAAATGCGAGAGGATCTAAATTAGGTAAGCTTTCAACTCTTTCCTAGAGGGGATCGGGAAGGAGAAGAATGAGGGGAAGGGGAGTATGGCCGGCGGGTGTGGTGTGGGGACTTGTGGCCGGCGGGTGTGGTGTGAGGGCTTGTGGCCGGCGGTCAAGGGAGGGGCTCTAGTGGAGGTGACCAACGGCTAGAAGTAGGGGAGGTTGGATGTGGCCGGCGGATATGGAGTGGGGAACCTAGGCCGACGGCTAGGAAGGGAGTAGAAAGGATCAAAAGAAAGATAAAGAAAAAGAACCACGAACCCGGACGCTTCCAAAGTTGGTGGGGTGATCCGTTTCCCTCTCCTAGGGTCTTCTCTCCAAAGCTCTCATACTCTTACAAGAACACACAAGTGCAGAAATTCTTTATCATAATCATCATTAACTTCTCCAAGAGGAGGGAAAAGGCTTAAATAGCCAAATACATGAGAGGAAATAAAAAGACACTACTGTCCCTAGGGCATACATAAGACAAAGCCCTCAAGTGAGGGTAGAAAGGGAAAAAGAACAATAACAAATCAAATATATAAAATAAATAAAAAATAAATAGGTACGATTGTAGCCGTGGATCGTCGGCCCCGTCTTTGATAGACTTTCCATGATCCGATGCCCCCATCAGAATGCCTTTGATTTCATTTTAGGTCCATATAATGTTATGTTCTGAAGCTCATCTTTCAGCTAGACAAGTGACATTGGTTTAGTCTCAGTTGATCGTAGTGATGTCTCTGTTGTGAATTGGCTGTTGCTTATTTATCAAATGCGTTTCTTCCGAAATTATGAATTATATTGTAAAGTTTTCAGTAAATAAATGGTTCATACTATGATTTCTATTATTTTCTTTTTTAATTTGGAAAGTGTCTTGTTTAAATTTTCTAAAATAAATTGCAAGGTACCTGTTAAATATTTCTTACTTAACATAGTAATCTATCACACATCATCTTGAAGAAAATATCTTTGATTTTTGGCATTAAAGAAGATTGGTTAACTAATGTTTGATTTAGCTAGTCTTTTTTTTTGGGCGGCTAACTTTCTTCTACAGTGTCAACTAGGGGTGCCAATTCGGGTCATCGGGTCAAACCCGAATTTGACCCGCCCATTTTTTACTCGACCCGATTTAGGTTTCGGGTCATTTTTCTTGACCCGAACCTGACTCGAAAGTAAAAAGATACATTGAAATATGAGATTCGAAAAATTAATTTGCAATTAAAATACATGAAATATTGCAAGGTAAGTAGGTAATGTATACTAAAAACTTGAAACTATTGCGTAAATTGCTTTACAAATTGAAAATTACAATGTTACATTAATACATTTCTTACAAAATAACATAATAAATAATGCTTTAATACATTATATGATTGTAATTTACAAATAAACTCAAATTACATCTTGTAGACTCGAACACATTACACACCTACACTCCAACTTGAAGATATCGTTAAAGTATTATACCTCTTACACTTCAATTTGAATTAACTGTAAAAGAAAGATGGTTAAAACTTAAACACTTAAAAATTAAAAATCATAAACAAATAAAAATCATAAAATGCTAAACAATGAGAATATGAGATAGTATAACTACAAAGCTTTAACAAATAGCTCAGGTAAACCCTTCAACTCATTTAGCAATTATGAAGTGAGTGAATAATGTATATATTTGATTTTTCTAATTTTCTATTACCATCCAAGGCGCCATTTTGCATTTAACTGAATGTAGTATCTTAGAAATGCCACCTGGTTGCAATAATGAATAGTATTTACCCCAACGCCCAATGGGTGACAGCTCTCACTTTCGGTTGACAAGGTTTTTCATCATTGCTTGAGCTTTCATAGCTATACACTTTACCTTAATTCATTATTCATCAAGCAAATGAATTGATTAAGCATTAGAAGTTCAAATTCACTGATTCAGCAAGAAAAATCTTCAGTCCAATGAATACAACCATACAGATACAACAGGCAAAACTGCAAAACAGACACCAACAACAGGTTAATTCAGAACATCTTAAAATATATAAACATATAATGAATACCAACATATAATCTTCAGTCCAACTCCAGCCTCCAGCAGGCAAAACAGCAAAAGAGACAGTGAGACACCAACAGCAGGTTAATTCAGAAAGCATAAAACATATAATGATATAAACATATAATGAATGCCAACATATATGCTTCGGTCCAGCTCAAGCCTCCAGCAGGCAAAACCGCAAAAGAGACACCAACAACATAAAACATAAATATTAAAGGCTGAAAGCAAGTGTTCTGAAATCTGAAACTGCAGGCCACTAACAAGACAAAACGTGAGTTCAAAGAAAATACATATAAATATTAAAGGCTTAAAGCAGGTAGTTCTTAGAAGTTAGAACTTCTTTCCCAACAGAATAAACTAGGGTACTCTTTGATGTAGGCGGGGGGGGGGTCAAAACATCTTAAGTCCTTTTGTTCTTTGGGTTGCTTGCTGTCTCTCGGTTTGGGCCTTGGCTGCTTTGGTTTGGAGCTGAGTTTTTGGGAACTACTTGGTTTTAGCTTATTAATGTTTGCTTTTTGCTTTCCTGGATTCAGCCCCCTCCTCCTTGGCTCTTCGGATCCTTGCCCTGGCTGCTTTCCCGTGACTGCTCTACCCGGTTCATGTGTTTGGCTCTTCAGATCCTTCCCTGGCTGCTTTCCCGTGGCTACTCTACCCGGTTCCTGTGCTGTCTTTTTGGGAGCTGTTTTGTGGCATTTTGGCCTTCCATTTTCCCTATTTTGAGTGGTTGTTTAGGGCTGTTTGGCTGCCCTCTTTTCTCTTATAAATATGTAATGTTTTAGGAGTAAAAAGAGATAGTTATGTGGCTAATTTTTGGAGCCTAAAAACCTGAGGGTTTTGTTGGAAAAGCTTGCGAGTTTGTTCCTCTTCTTCTCCTTCTAGGAAAGCTTGCGAGCTTGTCCTCTTCTTCGTCTTGTCTTCTAACCTCTTTCTTCTCTCCACAAGTTTACACCCCATGTGTATCTTTCTTCTCAAGTGAATGAATGCAATTTTAGATGTTTAATTTTATGTCAAAGGTTGTAAATGTCATTTTATATTATAAAAGTCGTATTTTGTCATATTTTTGAGTATTTTGTCTTTTTTCCAAATCCTAGGAAATCTTTGTTTTTGCTTGCAAAAATTAAGGGTTTTTCCTAATTTTTGCTTGCATCAATTTGGTATCAGAGCCTAGGTTTGTGTCTTCCTAGGTTATTTGTGCCTTTTTTAGAATTGATGTAGGCAAGGGGGGGTCAAAACATCTTAGGTCCTTTTGTTCTTTGACTAAAAAAGACAAATAACCTAGGAAGACACAAACCTAGACTCTGATACCAAATTAATGCAAGCAAAAATTAGGAAAAGCCCCTAATTTTTGCGAGCAAAAACAAAGATTTCCTAGGATTTAGAAAAAAAATAAAATACTCAAAAATACGACGAAATACGACTTTTATAATATAAAATGATTCTAACAACCTTTGACATAAAATTAAACACCTAAACTTGCATTCATTCACTTGAGAAGAAAGATACACATAGGGTGTAAACTTGTGGAGAGAAGAAAGAAGTTAGAAGACAAGACGAAGGAGAGGACAAGCTCGCAAACCTTTCCAACAAAACCCTCAGGTTTTTAGGTTCAAAAACTTAGCCACATAACTCTCTCCTTTTACTCCTAAAACATTACATATTTATAAGAGAAAAGAGGGCAGCCAAACAGCCCTAAACAACCACTCAAAATAGGGAAAATGGAAGGCCAAAATGCCACAAAACAGCTCCCAAAAAGACAGCACAGGAACCAGGTAGAGCAGCCACGGGAAAGCAGCCAGGGAAGGATCCGAAGAGCCAAGCACATGAACCGGGTAGAGCAGTCACGGGAAAGCAGCCAGGGGAAGGATCCGAAGAGCCAAGGAGGAGGGGGCTGAATCCGGGAAAGCAAACATTAATGAGCTAAAACCAAGTAGTTCCCAAAAACTCAGCTCCAAACCAAGGCAGCCAAGGCCCAAACTGAGAGCAGCCAAGGCCCAAACTGAGAGACAGCAAGCAGCCCAAAGAACAAAAGGACCTAAGATGTTTTGACCCCCCCTTGCCTACATCACTCTTTTAACTGAACCATTGTCGTCTTCACTGTCAATTGTTCCATATTTAAGTTCATGATGTCCTCAGTTATACTCTCAAGTTTTAGATCATTCACTGCTACAAAGAAAATACGTATTACTATAAAATTATGAGAGAAAACCTGTTCATAAGTAATCTCAAATAAATTGAACTATTACCATTATCTCCATATAACCAATCTTTACTGCAAACCAAGGCTTCAACAATATCATGTTTTAAAGCACCTCTATATTGATTTAGTACTCTACCACTGTTACTGAATGCACTTTCTAAAGCTACTGTGGAAATGGGAGTGCATAAAACATCGCGTGCCATAGCGGCACTTCAGGATACTTGTATTGGTTACCTTTCCAAAAATATAATATGTTTAACTTAACCTTCCTATCAATTTTTTGTTCTTCAAGATACATTTCAAGTTGTGACTTCTTAGGCAATGTAATTTCCTCTTCAAATGAGTCGTAATCCTAATTATGAATTTGTGCATACATTGTTGAAGTTGGTGAATAGATAATGTTAATGTAGTTATAGGTTAAATGAATGGAAATAAATCATACCTGAAGAAACTGTGATTTTATAATTATTGGAGGAAAAGTCGCTGAGCTTTCAACGAGAAGTATTTGAGGCTACTGACGACTACCCATCAGACGTATGTCGTTCAACTTTTTCATAGTTTGCAAGTAAAGCAAATAGTTTTTGATGTAATCAACCCCATATAGTTTTTGAGCTCAAGAGTTTTTGATGTAATCAACCCCATTATTGGAGGAAAAGTCGCTGAGCAAATAGTTTTTGATATAACTTTCTATAACACCACTCAACAAATGTAAACTTGTACCTAGGATCCAAGATAACTACTGTTGCCAATATATCACTGAAATCAAATCAGTACTTCTCAAATTTGACAAACATTCTTGTTGCAATATTTTTGATGTAATCAACCCCATAAGAAGTTTCATGCTTAAGTGCCGCATAAGCTGTAGAAGCACAAGGGAAGAAGAGATTTGAAGTGGTATATTTTGTGCCAGAAAAAGCACTAGTAATCTCATAAAAAGGAGCTAGGAACTTGCAAATGCTCTCCAACCTCTCCCATTCAGTGTTATTGGGGAAGTTTTAAAATTAGAGTCTAATAGTACCAAATGCTGGAAAGCATGTCTATAGTAAATAGCAGAATCAAGCATGATGAATGTCGAGTTCCACCTTGTAGGAACATCTTGTCTTAATCCTTTTTTAGAGTCAAGATAGTTTTGCTTGACACATTCAAAAAAATTTTGCTGTTAACCCTTGTATAAAGAAACAAGAAAAAGGCAGAGAATGAAAATAGAAAAATCCTACGTACATACCTCCTACCTGTTGGATCCGCGAATCCCGCCGATATCTCACTGAAGCGGCGTCGTTGCAGTCGTACCTCGCGTACGAAGCCCCCTCGATCGCATCCCAACTCATGCCTTTAAAATGAGAAGGAAATCCTTCCTCCGAGGGCATTCGCGATTCCAACCCAGCTCCCGTCGCTAGTCCGATCTCCTCATCTCCCGATCTCCAAGCCGCAGCCACCAAACCCCCTACTCTTCCCCCATTCGATCCAGCTGACGCCTCTTACCCTTATTCTGATCTCCACTCGACTTCCTCAAAGCCACAAGCCCACACCTTCTCTTCCTCAACTAAGCTGCACTTCTCCATCAAGATCACATCCCTGTCCGATGCCCCTGCCCTAGCTCTCGTCGGTCTAGAGAGAGAGAGAGAGAGAGAGAGAGAGAGAAAGAGAGAGAGCGAGATCCCTACCTCTACCCGACGCCTTCGACGACGTTCCCTTCATGTAGGATCGGAAGTTACGGCATTTTGATCGTAAACAACAACTGGAGCTCGCGGCTGTGAAGGTAACTTTCTACCTTTCGCGTGCTCTCTCGGCCAAATCCCGTAAATTTGTCGAACAGAGGGTTTAGGTATTTAGTTATAATAATTTTAAATTGATTAAAAATAATATTAGTTATGATTAACTTGATTTAATTCTAATTAATTATCTTAATTTTAATTAATTACTATTAATTATATTTAATTATAACTAATTAATTAATTATATGTTAATTATTTTAATTATAGTTAATTAATCACAATCATAATCATTTATAATTGATTAAGTTTAATTATAAATAATTATTTTTGTCTTTAATTAATTAATAATTATTAGCAATTAAATATAATTAATCAAATTAATTATAGATTAAATATTTTTTTAATTATAATTAATTAAGGTAATAATTAGTTAAAATTAAATTTTAATCATAATTAATCTTCTTTTAATTAATTTAAAAGAGAAAAGAAATGCAAAAGGAAGAGAAAATGAGACTCCTCTTTCCTCGATCTACGAGCTAACTCCGCCGTCGACGCTTGCAAAGGTATAACCCCCCTAAACTTTGAGAAAACCCGCTCTCGATGCTTGCAACGCGATGAACAACCACCCATGCACGCTTTTCTCTAGCGTGGTGGGAAGAAATTTGCCGCGGTGCTAGCGGCGAGGCGGACAATCTCCTAAAGTCCTATTTTCGGTGTTTGCGGCGCGCCGAGGGACCTCCTATGCACGCTTTTCTCTAGCGTGGTGGGAGGGAACTCGGTGCGACGCTTACAGCAAGGTAGGCGGGTCTTGTGCGTGCTTTTCTTAGCACGGCGGGGCAAAGATATAAGTACCCGTACGCGGCTCTGTACCTACGGGGAAAGCAAACTGTGCTATTTTAAAACATGTACATTTGAAGACCCATGCACGCCTTTCTCTAGCGTGGTAGGGTTGAAGACTTTACACGGCCGCGGTGTCCTCGAAAGAGGGCACCTACCATGCACGCTTTTCTCTAGCGTGGTGGGAAAGGCCCAGTTTTCCGTAGTTTCCCCTAAACGGGGGAGACGCCGGAATGCTGCCAAAATTTCGGGTGATCATACGACTATACTCGGACCTATTTGAACTCAAAAGAACAAGAACTCGGGCTCGAATGAGAATAAACAGTGGACTTGTGGACTTGTATCTAAATGATTAATCAAGACATGAACTCAAATGAATTATATCCAAGCTTGAACAAAATGCATTAAGAACTCGGAATTCAAATGAGCTTGGACAAAAATAAAGCGACTTAAGTGATCATGACTTGAACAATTTGAATATGAGATTGAACTTGCAAGAACACAAACTTGGACTGAACAAGACTACAGTGGACACGAGCTTAACTTAAAAATTTAAACTCAAGCAAAGATTTGAGTTGGACCACAGGAGACTTGTACTCAATTTGAACATCCAATGAACAAAACTTGGACAGATTTGGACAACTCGAACTCGAGCTTGGACTTATATTCAAAAGAGTTTTGACTCAACTTGAACCTAAATGAGAATTACAAGAAAGCATGCTATAACTTGGAATTAAGTGGACTAAGTGCAAAGGAACGAAATATTGGACCTAATCGAACTACATGCAAACAAGAATTAAATGAAAATGCAATCAAATAGTAAATGATCGTCGTCCAAGCATTAACTGACATTCATTGTTACTCAATCAAGATCGAATGGAGGATGTATGTTCAACAAGGTACACAAGTCACCAAGTTATAGATTGGACCTTTAAAGGATAAATCATTAATGAACGAGCCTATTCCTCCAAACAAGGATCATCATTGGGGTGAAGAGTGATGAAACTAAAGTGACTCAAGCTCTTCAATCAAGTTGATATCCATGCAATGATTAAACGAGGAGGATGATAATGTGTCTACCGGCAATAATGATAAAAGACTCTTTATACATACAACCAATTGCTCGTAGATCAAAGTAGAAATACTCGCAAGCAAGGAAGGTCAACAAATATGTGGATTCACTGGTCTTCTACAACGTATGATTGGTGCGTCACAAACACAGACATATGTGGGTGATGAAGGCAACACCTTATACTCAACGTCAGTATGCGACTAGATACATTAAATCCTACAAACGGTAGAGGAGTTCAACATGAGATAAGCTACCAACCAAGACGTATTTGAAGAGTTAGAGACCAATACAGCTCGCATATGATCGATGTTATCTAGTTGTAATCAACGACGATTAATGAATTATAAGGGTGGTGAGTTCCTTGCAAATACAGATACGTGTTCAGCATCAAGATATAAGAAAATGCAAAAGACCACCATTCAAAAGTCAACAAATATGTCAAGCCCATTTCAAGTAAAGGAGGACAATACACATCAAGTACAAACATCCGCGGGTTATTGTAGGAAGATCCGCTACATATACTAGATGATGCCTACAAGCTGTCATAGCAGAAGGCAATGAACACTACGACACTCCTACGGTCAATCATTGTTTAATGTTAAGCAGATACATTTGTCAATCACGAATGAATGTGGATAATACACAGCAAATGAAAGTGTCCATGGGCCGCAGCAGGAGACCCGTAGTACACCCGATCTATTGTCCACAAGAAAAATATAAAGTGACTATATCAAGTGCAAGTGTCTATGGGTTACTGTGGGAAACTCATCATGCAGATAACAAGCCATCTACAAGTATCCATAAATACAAAGCAGGAGATTCGTTAGTGCACTACAATCCCCCTGCAGTAAGCAACTAGTGCACGACAGTCTGCCTGTACAAAGCAGCGAACAGCTCAATCCCCGAGCTACTGCAAGATGCCACCGGATCCGCAACATTCATGCAAGCGGACAGAATGCATTTATAAATATTCCAAAAGTATCCCCCGCACGTGCACCTTAATTTGTATACACATATGAACACAAAAAGGGGGATATGCAATCAAAACCCGCATGGCCCCCGACGAGCGTGTTATTGGTACACACGTGACGTCTAGGGATGCTGCACGGGTTAACAAATATGAACCTGATCCTCCTAAGCAGATGAATAGGAGTTGACAAGGTTCAACAAATAATATAAAATGCCCCCAAACACCCGCATTGGCCCCGGCGACCGTGTTATTGGTACACACGTGACGTCTAGGGATGCTGCGCGGGTGAATAAGTGAATTTCAATTCGAGCCCGATCCTCCTATACGGGTAGATAGGAGTCGACACGGTTCGAACTATTAAATAAATATGCGGTCGCAAGATCGACTGGAATATTTATTTTATAGTTCATATTAGGCCTTCAAGGCCAATAATCAAGAGAATTCACTTACAAAGGCGCAAAGCCTACGAAACCTGATCCTCTGTCGGCAGCTCGACAGAGTGGACAAAGTTCAACCCATAAATGTGAATGACCCCAAACACCCCGATGATGGCCGTGTTGAATGAAAATATCAACCAGAGGGGTCCATTTCAAATGTTTCAAAATACCGCCCAAACTCCCACAAAATCCAAAACTCCATACTCCAAACAATCCAAAAATCCCAAATTCCAAAATGTTTAAAATTGAAATCCAACCCATCCAAACATTTAAAGAAAAATCTATCCACCCTCCGCAACAATTTGCCGGGGTGGACAAGTTCAAATTTACTTCAGCTCGCAAAGAGCTAATGCCTGGTCGAGAATATCACTAGGATCCATTCTCAAACAATCTCCTGCCAGCAAGGACGTGGTACGAGTCCTCTAACCGGTAGTTTCGCCGCCAAATGGCACTGCAGGATAAACGGTTATGACTCGGGGCCCTCTGAACCAGGTGGTCGTCGCCAAATGACACCATTATATTATGGTTATGGCCAGAGCCCGTATGCTCCCCAATGGCATCAAATCCTTGAGATATGAATCAATAGGATATGATCGATAGGGCACAAAGCCCTCTGTTAGCTAAGGTGGATTCAAATTTGTCCCCTTAGGTAAATATTCAACCCAGGTCTATAAGGTACCCTTGGACGAAGCAACCCATGGCTGCCGACAATGATCCTTCTGTCAGGTTGGGTCGACTACCTCCTCTGACTAAGTAGACCAGGGACCACGATGGCCCGGGATGACGGAACCATAGGATCTTGGTCGGGTCCATCATCCATTCCCCCACCATCCGCTTTAAGTACAAGATGGTGAAAATTTCTATTTTAAATATCAAATCCCTCAATTTTCCAATACCCTAGACCCATTACTGCTACTATATGCCAGATAAAGCGCATTTTCTACGTATCTGATCGACGACTAGCCTTAATCGAAAGTTCTCTCTCGTTACCGGGAGGGGTAATTAACCATATGGGCTTGCGCCTATAGGAAACCAGAACTCAGATCAGAAAGTCCTCACAAAAAGAGGGCGAAATCTCTGGGTAGTGTCTTATCTACAATCTCATCTACCTTCCAAAATTTACCTCGGAACTTAATCCGTTAAAACTCCCCCCGAAGAAAGCAAAAGCGGGCGGAGGCCGGGGCCGAATTTTTGGAGCCCACATTTGCTTTCTTGCTTGTGAACCTTTCACATATTTGATACTTTCTCTTACATTAGCAATAGACACATCAACCTCGTTCATTCCCTCTTGCACAATAATATTCATAATATGAGCACAAAATCTTATATGAAAAAATTCACCCTTACATAACAATCCACCACGCAAGTTTAATTGGTTTCTTAAGAATTGAACAGAAACATTGTTAGATGAAGCATTGTCTAGAGTAATACTAAAAATTCTATTTTGAATTTTCCATTCAGTAAAAAAAGAATGAAGTTTCTCACACAAAGCAATTCCATCATGTGGTGGTGGCATGAAACCAAAATTAATTATCTTTTTCTGCAACAACCAGTTGTTATCAATGAAATGGGCAGTCAAGCAAATGAAGCCATCAATATTAATTGATGTCCATAAGTCAGATGTCAACGAAACTTCTTGCAGTCATTTTTGGCAGTGTTTCTAGAAACTATTTGTAGATCACGACAGAGATAATGCAACAATGCATGAAGACCCACCCATTCAACACACTAAAATGGAAGATCATGCATAATTATGCAGGCAGTGAATAACTCACGAAACTCGTGTATGTCAAACTTAGATTCAGACATGTAGATGGACGAGCTGGCATTTGACTGCAAAATAAGCTGTCCAATGTCACGAGTATCTATTTTTTTACAATTTTGTAAATGACGTCTTAAATTGTCAGTGCCAAACTTGCTGTCACACTGATATATTGCCCCACATTTCCTACATTTACATCTCTGCTTGCCATCACTAGGAAGGGGTAACATCTCATAATAACCACAAACTGTTGAACTCATCCTTCTTCTTTTCTTCATAGTAGACGAGCCATCTAAATCTTTTCCATCAATATTACACAAATCATCATCATCATTTTCTATGTCAATTGGACTAGGAGCATTGGCTACTTGAACATTCTCATCAAAAGGAGTACTTTCAACAACTGTGTTAGAATCCTCCATCTAACAAAGAGAAGGGCCAGTTCAAAATTTATTAAAGTTATTGTAAATTCATCAAGAAGATGAATTAGTCAATTAGATAGAAAATAGAAGTACACAATATCACAATAACTCCTACAAATGCACACCCTAATCAATGCAATAGACTGAACAGAGGAACACGAAATCCCATAAGAGCAAAAACCAACTCAGAGATCATCAACTTAGAAGTTAAAATTGCCACATATAGCACACAACTATTCCAGAAATGAGAAAACAAAAGTGAACATTGCCAATTTTCCATAACATGTAGGTATAGCACACAGCGACTCCAGCAAGCAGAACAAATGGAGAAGCACTAATAACCCCATAAAACAGAAGATAACATTTCCATAACATATAGCACACAATGCCTCCAGCAAGAAGAAAAAACTAACATAACGAGTAACGACGGACGAAGGACGACGTAGATAAAGCAAAGAGATTTCGCCTTCAGATCAGAATCAGATGTAAATCATGTAATCATATGTGAATAAAAATCAATAAAGAATAAAGGA
Organism: Dendrobium chrysotoxum; assembly: GCA_019925795.1. Classification (NCBI taxonomy): domain Eukaryota; kingdom Viridiplantae; phylum Streptophyta; class Magnoliopsida; order Asparagales; family Orchidaceae; genus Dendrobium; species Dendrobium chrysotoxum. Next base: position 95,259,008 of record CM034305.1, on the reverse strand, counting down.
TATATAGTGATAAATATCTCCTCTAGGTTTTGTTAATCACGCACACTGCACACTGCATCTAGGTTTCCATTTGAGAAGCTCAAATATGAAAAAAATTTGTGGAAACTCATAATAAAGAGTTAAAGACTAAAAATCTTGCAAAGTAATCATCCTAATATCCTATCATCACATTATCTCCAAATGCAAAGCAGCAAAAGGTTTACCGGGTCTCGATATATGCCGGAAGCTTGCGGGGAAATACCTAACTAACAGGGGAGAGATGGAGAGTTGAATTGTTCACCTGCGATCGGAGAAATCGAGCCTACAAGTCTATAACCAACACTCAATCATGAAGAATGCAGACGGAAGTCACAGAACTAGGGCATGGAGCGAAACAGAGAAGAGGAAAGGGCTAAACTCGAAGAGTCGAAGTCGAAAGCTGGGCCTGCCCCTGTATTCCGTAATATTAATGGAAAATCGGGTTAAAACGGGTCAAAATCATGTTTTCGGTTTGACTCGAACACGACCCGACACTCAAATCGGGTCAAATATTTGAACTCGAACCCGACCCGTTTTCTAACCGGGTCGACCCGAACGGGTCGGGTTTTCATGTCGTGTCCAATATTGACACCCCTAGTGTCAAGTGGATGCATTTATCTTTTCTATTCGAAAGTTTTTTTTATTCAAGGAATTTTATGATCATTGGATGACACTTCAGAAACATAATTGTTGTGCTGTATTAACTTATATTTTCTTTTTTAAAGGTAGTACGGATATTCATTTAAAATCATGATTTCGTCTCTAAAATTAACAGAGATATTCAGTTGAATCTCAAAATATGCATCGGCTTCCTCAAGTTTTTTAACTTGGTGGATGTATGAAGTGGCAGCTTTGGGCTATCTGCCACACAACTTTTTGGTCTCTTTCTTCAACTAGTTTTTTTTTTTCCCTGCATTCAGCTAGCATCAACCTTCTCCTTCAACACCTTTCTCTCATGTCACTCCCCTCTCAATCTTTCACTTTATGAACTGAAATGTTCTATTTTTCTTGGTTTTTTATTATATACTAATGTAAATGGCATGGGGGTCGGGGTATCATATATAATTATTTTATTTAGGGTATCTTTCCTAGAATGGTATTTTGGTTCTCTATTTGATTGTAGGGTTAGGAATAGAGACACCGCATCTCTGACATTGGTGCTTGACTCATTGAGGTATTGGATGGATGGATGAAGGCCTTAAGAGTTTGAGATCTTTATTGTTTGATTTTTGGAATCATGTTTGGATGTCTTTTAGATTGGTGTTGGGTGTGATTTAAGCTTGTTTATCAATTCTTGGCTGATGTGTCAAGATTGATGCTTGATTATATATGGATTTTATTAACTGCCTTCACACATTTGAAGAATTCCGATGGTGGTGACTGGAAATACTCTTTTTTTGTCCTACGCCCATTTTGCAGAAATTGTGAAAAACACAATCTCAATATCATGATTTGCACCGCCTAGATTGGTTGATTTTTATGATTTTATAGGGATATATCAGTTAATTTATTTTTTGCCTTGCAAAATAGTAATGGCTGAATAGAGCATATATGAGTAGTGGTGGCCTACCAGGGCACCTACTTGCATATATTTTTTATTGGGTGGTTTTTTTTTTTGTATATTTTTTGTATTTTTTTTAATTTGTAGATACCACAAGGCCAATTTCTTAATGATGGTTTTGTAAATTAACAGTTTCTATTGGCAGCTATTAACAAACGACAATTTGAATGGTTATGTTTTGGCTATTATTGATAGGAGGGCCACTCCAGTAGCATTAGGGAGTGCTTATTAGCGTTGACCTTGACAATTATCACAAGGGAATCTGATCCAGCGAAACCACAACGATGAGCAACGGATGTGATGTCACTTAAATGTTGTTTGAAATGCATCAACAAAAAATCGAAGTAGCCCAAACGACACCTCATTGTGAAATGGATTACACCCGTGTGTTTGGGACAAAAAATAATTAAGATAAACACTCATTGCCTTGGTCGCCACATGAGAGTAATTCAAAAATTTGCTTGTGGGTGATGTGATGATACGATTTTGATGTGCGCGAGCAATAAGATTTTTGCAAAAAAAATTAATTTATTATTATTAATCAATAAAAATCTCTCTACCTTACTTTCCTTATACTTGTGTTTCTCCTTTACGCGCCAAACCCACGTCGTGCGCACTCACAACCATGATGTGCGAGCCCTCTTCATGCACTACCTCGGCCTTGAAACCAAAGCTAAGAGGAAGTCACGAATGCAAGTGTTCACCCTCAAGAACAGATGGCGCTAGTGCACGAACCCCTCTTTCGCAAGCTTACAGGCCCGATTTTTCCTGAGGTTGATTTAATTTTTAATTTAACCAAATTTCCCATAATGATCGGCATTATGATTTATTTAGTTTTCAGGTTTCACTTCTTATGAGCGCAAGCCCTCATAGTTAATTACCCCTTCTAACTCTGCAAGAAGTGTAAAAGTGTGTAAGTGTTTTAGTTTTAGGTGGGGGGGGGGGGAATGAAGGTACACTTGATCAAGATCCTATAATTCTGTCGTCCTGGGTATACCGTGGGTTTCAGTCTAGCAACACTAATAACCATTGACTGTAGTGTTCAGGGAATCTGATTAGCAGTTGTGAGTTGCCTTCTCTCAGGGATTCCAAATAAACTGAAGTGGAGAGATGTGGATTTTAATTTGGTTTGATTTGGGTTGGAACTTACAACTCTGCTTAAGAGTTGACCGTAGTTTAAATTTAGGTTAGGTCTTATAACCCCATTTAGGAGTTGCTTGTAGGAAGTCAACTTACAGCTCATAGCGCAAGTCATTTAGGCAAGTCATATGATCACTATAGACTTTTGCACACTTACAGCTCTCTAATTCAAGGTTGGGTCAGTATTCCCAGTTTTAGAATTGAGGCTACTCTCTAATTCAAGGTTGGGTTCGAATTTTTAACTTTTAGAATTGAGAAAGTATAGGCTTATCTCGTCAGGTCTTTCTGATGTAGAACGTACATGCGTGGGTGAATTGCTTAAGGGATTTGCACGCTTAATAGTTAGAGAACAATATTAAATAAAACTTATGTTGATTTAAACGCTAAGATAAAATAATAAGGTGATAAACAAGCTTAGGCTAAATCACATGCATAGGAGTTAGGACCATAAAACAATCAACCAATCGAACATTACATACATGGAAAGTTTCAACAATTAATCCCTAGACTAACTATGAGATGAGTACTATGAAGGACCCCTCACACAACTCTTCTAATTACTAGGTTTTAGCGGAGAGAGAGTTGGCATGAACTTCATGAATCAAGCTATAACCACACTAGAGCAATAAGCTAGGAAGATATGCGAGAGTCGGGGAAGACTTTACCCAACGAAAAGGAGGCACGAAGCTCCCGGTGTAATCGTAGGATGTTTGGGAAAGAGTGGATAGCAACCTAGCTTGTGCTGGAATCCTTGGACAGCAATCGGAGATCTTGTCAATCGACTGGACAGTAAGAGAGACGGCTGGAATTTTCTGGACAGCATCTGATCTATACTCGGACAGGAAACGGAAGCTGTTGTGGACAGCAAATGAGAGCCATTTCGGACAGCCACATGCTGGTCTTGATGTTCTGGATAGCACGACTCCTGGTTGGAGTGTTCTGGATAGCAGGCAATGGTCTTAGGAACTTTGGACAGTGCCCAGAATTTTGTCATGAATTCTGGACAGCAACTCGGCGGGGAAAAACTCAAGGTGTCGGAGTTCTGGATGCAGGAAACTAATGGAAATGTTGTAGGGAATTACTGAACAACATTGGTGGGGTTCTTGGGGTTAATTCATTTACTTAGGTGGCAAGTTAACAATTTCAAATTAATTGGAAGGAGGGGGTGGGCGGGTAAGAGAGAGAGAGAGGTTTGAAGTCTTTCCATTGAGAGGGGCTTGCAATTTAGGAAGAAATAAAGGAGGTGGGGCCATGGGGACAATTTCGGCTGAAGGAGGTGGGTGGGAATTAAGATTGTTTCCAAGTGGAAAGATGGGCTTTTAGGAAACAGTTCCTAATTCAAACCATAAGGGGGCGGCTATAGAGAGAGAGAGGAGTTTAATGTGGCATTCAATGCCTACTTAAATTATTAAATTAAGTTTAGAAAGAAAGATCTCATCACCTCTTAATTTAAAATTTAAATAGGAATTGATTTAGTAGTTTCTTAAAATAGGATTTATAAATTAGGCAACTATTTCAAATTCAAATTAATTTGAATTTGATCATTGATAGAGCTACCATAATTATGAAATCTAATTTAGGAAAGGGTTGATGGCGAGTGGAAATGGAGGAGGAGCTAAGAGACGGGCCGGCTGTGGAGGTGACCGTGGGTGGGTGTGCGGTTGGCGGCTAAAGGTTTGAAGGTGGGGTAGCTGACGGCATGGGGGATTTGGGTGAGGGCGGGTCGACGGGTTAAAGAGGGGAATTGGGGAGGAGGTCGGCTAGTAGAGTGGGGATTGGGTTGGTCGGGGTGGACACAAGGCAAGAGGGGAAGAAGATACTAATAGATACTAACCGCGAGTCCCGGAATCCACGGCGGCTGATGGGTGATGCGTGGCCCTCTCCTAGGGTTTCTCCTCTCAAGAACTCACAAAGAGATCGAGAACAAGAAAGCTGAAATTTGTATTCATCATCCTCAATACAAAGCCTACGGCCTCTATAAATAGGCCTCCACAAATAAGAAAACTCAAAAGACTAACATGCCCTCCGGGCTACAACTCACTAAACTCCCCTCATAGGGGTACAATGGGAAAAATAGAAATATAAAATAACTAGTACATAAAACACATAAAAATATCAACTCCAGATCGTAGCCGTTGATCTTCAATGTCCTCATCACTTTCACCTTTACTTATGCGGGTCTATCCCACATATATGACTTATCTCATCTTTCTAATACATTTCACATTTCATAAGAATCATAAAAATATGTCATTGCCATCTTTTACTTTGTAAACAACCCAAAGATAGGGATATTATGCATAAATTTTGTAAACGACAAACTTAAATAAATCCAATAAAATTTTAAATGTTTTACCTCTACCAACCTTCTCCTCATTCAACCTAACTCCTTTCCTTACCTCTCTGTCCTCGTCCTCCCTTCTTTTCCCTACTAGATTCAACAACTGATATCAGTAAAATAACAACACCCAAATACTGATTTCAAAAAACCTGAATTCCAGCAAACCTCCATTCAAGACACTCATATTTCATCATGTTTCTTACAGATTTTAGCAAAATTACAGCCCTTACCTTCACTGCTTTCTTAGCTTACTGTTTTCTGAGTTTTCCTCTCTTTTTCTCACTGATTAGCAACTCCTGCAGCAACTCTTACTCAACTTCAGCCCACTGTAGTAACCCCCCTTCAATATGCACTTTAGCAGTCCCTTACGTTAACTTAGAAATTGCCTATTTCCTGAATCCTTCCAACAACATGCAGCAGCTCCAGCACGAAACACCTCCGTCTCCCAGTTGCTCTCCCGCTGCCTTGCTGCCAAACTTCAGAAAATAGAGAGCAATGACGGTTTGGAGGAAGGAATAGGCTAGTGCTCCCTTTACATACTATTATATTCATTTTATTCCTCCACTACACATCCACTAACCCCTTTCCTGCACATCCAGTCTTAGGATGAAAGCAGCCACTGCATGAGGTTTTAAGTGGCAATAGCTGTAGCAGCTATTAAATGAAATGTTGAATAGCTGTAGTAGCTTAAATAAATAGGTATACATATATTTTGGATGGATATCAAATGGATAAATGATAACTAGAATTTAATGAAAACAGGGAATGATTTTGGGAAAAATTCATGCTTACATTTGACAAAATTTTGGATATTATACTCTCTCTTTTTAATTCTCACTCTCTCCCTCTCATTCTATCCCTCTCTCTCTTTCTCTCTCTATTTTCCTCTTTTTCTCTTCTTCTGCCCTTTCTTTATTATTCACTCTCTTTCTTTTTGCCTCTCTAAGTCTAGCTCTCTCTCTCTTTCTCTTTCTCTCTCTAAAAAGAGAGGGATAAAAGAAGAAAAGAGAAGAAAAAAGGAGGATGTTGTGCACTTGACTCGTTGCTCGTTGTCTCATCATCATTGTTTCATGCACAAGGTACCCATATGCTTCTTTCTTCGTACGTTGGGAAAAAAAATCTATTTTCCATGTGTACTTCTCGTTCAGGTGACCTATATGCATCTTTCTTGGCACATTGGGGGAAACCCGTATGTGTCTTTCTTGACGTGCTAAGAAAAAAGATATGAGCCACAACAAAATAGTAGCCATAAATGCTTTTCTTGGTGCAGTGGCACAATCCTGTACTACAAATCTTTTATGAAGATTTAAAGTCCCATGCACGTCTTTGTTGGCATAGTGGGAGTAGATGACATGACCGTAGTGTTTGCACCACCCATGTATGCCTTTATTGGCATGATGGGTGCCCAAACTAGATGGCGGATATTTTCCTCAATTCTTGTGTGTTGTTGGATGTATATTCTTTGAGCAGTTTAAAAGTCTTGAAAATTGCTTTTGGTGGTGAGCTTCCTTGTGTTGGCGTAAATATTAGATCATCTATTGGATGATTTGTCATTATTCCTTGTATCTACTTGTTTATTGATTGGCGTGTGTTTATGATTATCAAGTGCTATATATGTTGAATTCTTTTGGTGCTGAGAATCTTTAATTATTTTTTAATTTTATATTTATCATGATTTTCCTTGCGAGATTTAAAATTTGGGAATTTACAATATTATTTGTAATGAAAAAACACATTGGTTATTTTTGCATTGAAGGTGACCTGATTTTTGCTGAAGTTGATAGCTGGTAGCTAGCATATTATGACTTTATTTCTATTTTTATTGTGCATTTCATTCTAGGTTTTTATTAACAAACCCTGATCATCCTACATCAAATTAGAGAAAGAACAATGGCTATGAGTAGAAAAGTTCGCAAAGGAAATGATGCAGGACTAGGATGCTTTTAAGTGAAAATTGGGATTTGCACGATTTATTAAAAGAGCAATCAACGATTAAACCACTAGCAATTAGAACGACAAAATAAAACAAGGGAGGGATGCTTGCGCTTAGGCTAAACCACGTGTAAAATGCTTGAACAAACAAATAGACTAGAAACTCAAAGTAAAGCTAATATAGGAGATGTTCATTCATAATCCCTCAATTAACAACAAGATAAGTAAACATAAAAGGAGCACTCAAAATAACCCTACGTTTACTAAGCTTTTAGCAAATTAAGCGGCTTTGATCTTGTACGAATCCGTCATCACCTACAAGTTTAGGAGAATGAAGAGGTAATTGATGAGGGAAGAAAGTTCACCTTAATCGGAAAGGAATCGTCGCCAGATGGTGTCCACTTGAAGGCTAATGGTCTTGGTGAGGAATCGTAGAAGTTGGGTGAAGTAGCTTTTGAGTGTTGAAGTAGCCGGAGGGGACGAGGTCGTGACTCGGCCAACGATAGTCCACCGTCCTTTCATCCTTTGATCGTCAATCGTATCCACCAAGGTGATGTGGATCCGCTCGAAGTATTCTTCGACGGTGTTGTCGAAGTCGAATCCTACGTCGAAGAACGGGGAACGGAGGATGTCGATGTTGTCTTGTTCATCAAGCACCAAACCATAGTCCCATTCGGGGACTTCCATTCATATCGATTGTGAAGGAGAAGAGTTGAAGTTAATGTGCCTTTGCTGTCCTTGAAGTTTTCCTTCAATAGATTGAAGATTTCCTTGGAGAATCAAGGGGAAAGGGGTTGGGAAAAGGGGCCGACCAAGGTAGATATGATGGAGGGAGATTGGTTCAGATTTTGGAGTGGTAGGGTTAGAGCTAGGGTTAGGGTTTTGTGTCCAAAATCTGAAATTATTTTCAGATTTTGAATTAGGAGGGAGGTAGGTAAGGAAACTAGGTTTATTTCTAAAAGGTAGGAATTAATGTTAGAGAGGGAGGGATTGGAGAGAGAGAGGGGAATTGGAGAGAGAGGGGGGGCAGAATAGGGAGAGGGGGCCGGCGGCTATGAAGGGAATAGGGAGGAGATTTGGGGTTTGATTTGGGTTTCTAAAATTAGAATTAGGAAATATGAAAGATTTAATTCAATCCCTTTTATTTGAAAATTCAAATAGGAGTCAATTAGGAAACTTTCCTAAAATAGATTTGATAAATTAGGAAAGTTTTTGAAATTCAAATCAATTGGATTTGATCTCAAATTCTACCCCCCTTTTTTCTCAAACTAAATTAGGAAAGGAAACAAGACGAAACCAACGAAAAGGAAAGGAAGAGGAGGGAGGGGCCGGCGGGTAGGCTAGCTGTGGGGAAGGTGGGAAGCCGTGGGGTGGAGGGGAAGATAGGGAGGAGGAAAGATAACGAAATAGCCACGAACCTGACTTATCAAGGTTGGTGGGTGATGCGCGAATCTCCCTCTCCTAGGGAGAGAGCTCTCTCCTTGGCTCTCAACTTTCTCAAAGGAAAAGCATGCAGGAGTTTTCTTGAAAAATCATTCATTACCTTCAAACGATACAATAGTGGCCTATAAATAGCCTCAACAAGAGAAATAATAGAAAAGACTAAAATGTCCACATTGGGCTTACAAACACTCCGCCTTTAAGTAAGGGTAAAACAGTAACTAAAATAAAAGAAACAAATAACATAATAAACTCAGAAATACAAAGACTCGATCGTGGCCGTAGATCGACGGCCACGTCTACGATAAACTTTCCAAGTGTGGATGTCCTCATCAGGAAAACACACAATGAAGTCAATGCAAGGAGTAAGTCAAATAAATTTGATTTCAATGATGTTAGAAGGAAAAGTTGGAGGAAGCAAAGTGTCCCAACACAATGTTTGTTACCTAAGTCAAAACTCCAAGCACGGGGAGAAGGCGCCAATGTCTCTTGTGATTTTGATCGAGAAAAACTCTGGCAGATGTGTGGGCTCTCAATCAAAGGAGGGGGAGAAAAACTCTTGTTCACGGGAGGGGGAGGAAGGTCGGCGGCTGTTAGAGGGAGACAAGCATCTGTGGTTTATTCTCCGGTAATTTCCTCCTTAAATCACATGTAGAGGCGGTCAGGCATGCTAACTTTACAAGGTTACGGCAGTGGGAATCAACTGAATCACGCACTTCGCGTGAAGACGAGCGAGAGTGGTTTGGGGCTGGTTCAGTTTGGTTAGGGCTGTTGGTTCAGTTTCATACAAATGATGGGTATTGATTCATTCAGTTAATTTATATGCATCGCTTCCATTTGTATTTTATTTTCTTCACAGAGATAGTTAACATGATACTTGTTGCGTTATTATACTTGGTCTGGGTGGTTTAAAGGAATTAGGAATGTAATTCAATTGACATAGATTACTCCATTATCTTTCAGACCTGAAAGTAATTAAGTACACTTAAGGGAACTAGATTTTGGCGGGTGTGAATTTGTGGAGTGTACGGTCTTTTTTGAAGTTATTTTTATAGCTTGTCATTTAATAGTTAGAGGTTTGATTAATTGGTATAAAAGTTTTATATTTAGTGCAGCTGTAGTATTTCTGTAGAAATCGGATGATTGTATTTTGTTTATCAAGATATGCCATTTTTCCAATAAAAAGCAATGGTGAAAATGGAAACTAAAAAGCAGCTTCTTCTCTCACCTCTGTCTCTGTATTTCTTTCTCCTCTTCCCACACCATCTCTTTCTCTCTGGCTCTCGTGTCTTCGGTTCGTTCGATTTCACCTTCTTATGTCTCAATATAATTCAAAATTGTAGCCCTCTTTCTGTGAATTCGTTTGCTTTCTTACCCCTCACAAACTCTTTTATCATTTGCGCCTTTGTAATGAGAATGAACTGCAGTGTCGGTTCTTTTTGAGCTAGCGTTGCTGGTTCAGTTTGAACCTGGTTTAACAATATGTAGCTGGTTTGGCAATCGAAGATCCACTACATGCTACCTATTTTTAAAGGAAAGGTGCACTTTAACTTAGAATGTTAAAGCTGCATAAAGTACGGGCTGCAATACGTGCACTCTACTTTGTTTTGTTTTGCCTCTACACATCATTTACGAACAAGTTTTTTAAGAATTCGCTTCAATTTTTAGTTTACCCTTCAAAGTCTTCCTTAAGTGAGTAGTTTTCTGTGGCTTCTTCTTGAAGGTTTCTTTCTTCCTAAAGGCTTTTATGTTAGTTTTGAAATCTGTCCTTAAAAAAATTCGGTTCTCATTTTTTGACTTTGAACATATCATTGGCAATCTATAACACAGGCGAGGAAATTTTATGAATCTTCCCTGCGCCTAGAACCTGGATACCTAGATGCTGCTTTAGCATTGGCTGAGCTGCATGTTGTTGAGGGCAGAACCAAAGATGCAGTTTGTCTGCTTGAAAGATATATTAAAGATTGTGCAGATGATTCTCTACACACCAAGCTGGCTCAGGTTTTTGCTGCTACAAATATGCTATCTGAAGCTCTCTCACATTATCAAGCAGCATTAAGGTATGCACCGATCACCATATATTACTGATTAAATATCCGGAAGAAATTTCCATGACTAGATTAATAAACTTTGAAGCAAGCAGTCTGTCATTTCAGTCTGATGAGTGCCCATTTCAATGTCCATCTTACACCAATGTCTCCTCCGTTTACATTCACCAAACATTAGCACACTCAAGCCATGTAGCCACATGGAATTTTAATGTATTGCGAGATAGCAATTTTTTTTATGCAGAAGTTTCATAAGCTGAAGTGGCACATGAATATGTATCAATTCCTGTATTGCATACATTATTTACTATATTGAGAATTTCCTTACAAGTTTAAAATATGCATTTTCTTCATTAGTGTCTCCTGTTTACCTCAGGATAAACCCACAAAACAATGCTGCTAAAAAGGGGTTAGAACGCCTGGAGAAACAAATGAAGGTGAATCAAGCAGCTTTTTGCAGTTCTTCAAAGTATTTCCAGTTGATAAATCAATGAAATTTTCATTTTTCATCACTTATTTTCGCAGGGTATAGATCCAGATGCACCTGAGGAAGATGAAGAAAATGAAGTCGAGGATGCTGAAGCTGATCCAGAAGACGCTGATCTTTTGTAAGCAACAAAAACTCTTTAATTGTTTGAGCTCTAAGATGGTGAAACAGGCCATTTGTACTATCAGAAATCGAGCAAAGCAGCGTATGAGAAGCAAGCGCTTGATCTGCTTTGCAAACCGTAGTAAGGCTTTATTTAGAAATCTCTCTGGCGTTATTACCTAAATTATTGTATTTTGATAGTCTCTGATTGATTTAAGTTTCATCACAACTGCTAAAACCTGCTCTTGCCAATGTAAGCAGCTTTGAATGAACAAATATATGTCAGCTCCATTTTTCCCCTCTATACCTCTTTATTCTTAGAATTTGATCTCTTTATATGTAATAAATATATGTTAAGATATTCTATAATTTCATGTTTTTCATAGTAAATATTCAGCTTATTCTCCATCAAAAAATTTAAATAATCCATTGGCCTCTGCCATTAAAATTGATATTAGAATCTTTGATTTAGATGATTTTTATCTAAGTCTAAATTTCAAGCATGTTAGTGCACAAAATATTAGGCCAAGTTATTTGTTATTATAATTATTTTCTTTTTTCTTGCAAGAGCGAAATTTGAATATCTGTTCCAAAATTTAACATTTAAAATTATGAGCAGTATTTAGTTGATGATTAGATCATGACACTAAAAAGTATATATAAATATTTTATCAAAATAATAAATATTATTAATTGAGAAAAAACTCATCTTCAAAAAAGATAAAATAAAATAAAACATTGAAACTAATAATTAATTTTCATAAGACACCAGCTAGAAATGTTAAAAATTAAATCTATATAAAAAAGATAAGCTAAAAAATTTTGTAATTTTGAAATGAATTAATGACATTATTTGTTTGTTACTGACTTAAAATTCTAATTTTTATTAATTAATAAAAAATTAAATAAAACAACTTTCTCCTCCGAGTACGGAACTCATCATAATACCAGCAATCCATCTTTAATATTAAAACTACTGAGACTTTTTTTCAGTCGGACTCTATACAGAATTTTTAGTCAAAATAGAAAAGAGAGACCACCCTATCATATTCCCTGCAAAATAATGCCTTCTCTTCAATCTACATGTGGAAAGGTTTTCTAGGCGTAGGTGCCCTGTTCTCAAAAGAATGCAATCTTTGCTTCAGGTGAAAGACTTCTACCTGCAGCAAAGAACAAGTGCAGTAGCTTTAAACAAACAATGAAATAGAAACAGATAACGAAACTGCTTTGGAGAACTCAGGTTTTTAAGAATTTGTGTATTAAAAAGTTGCTTTAGAAGGCATTGAGAAAGTCGCCCCAAACGAAGCTTAGATGCTACGGGTTAGATAATCTCATTCAGCTCCATTAATGATTAAATAAAAACTTTGGTAAATCAAATTGTTTACATGATTTGACAAATTGATGACTTTCTATCTCTCAGATCTTAAATTCTAAAACAAACAATCAAACATGCATAAATTTTTTGCAAGAATCGAAAACAGTTGTCAGACTTTAATCCTATAGAGACTTTACTGACGCTGAATCTACCAAATCCTATTTGTAGCCAAACAGCCCCTCAGAGTAGATATGTACCTGTTATATGACTAATGGTAAAATTAAAACTAAATTTAGCATAAAGTTTAGCTCTCCGATTGATATTTTGGCAGGTAATGAAAAATTATATTTATTTCTTTCTCTTAATTTCTTTTCCGGAGTCCGCACCTACTCGAAAGATATCCCCAATGCTTCTTGTTTAGCCAAGAAGAAGAACAATTGGTGCTCTCGTTCTTCCACAATGAAGAGTTCATATTTGGCTTAAGTTGTGTGCTCCATGCTGTCCGATCGAGAACTGCAGTTTTTCTGAAATCCAGAAATCTTACAGCTGATGTCCATCAAGAACCATAAGCAGCCAGAAGTCCGACCTAGCACTCTCTATCTACCCATATGAGTTTTCCTTCTCTTAAAATTATGAAAATCGAACTCCCTCGCTTTAATGGTTCGCTTTAATAGTTCAGATGTGGAAACAAAGATCTTTAAACGCATGAGTATTTTGATTTTCATAGTACTCCAGATTGTCATCAAGTCCGTATGGCCTCTTTTCATCTCTACTACGCGTATGAAATGCCAAAACCTTTCTTAGTCTGAATTCATGCCATCTTTATAGCAATGTTTTGCGATTTCCTCTTACAAATACCTCCATAGTAGTAACCTTTTCAAAATATGAATATCAAACAGCTTTCAAAAATCTTGCTTTTAAAGTTCCAAATTTATCTAAATCAAATCTAGTTAGTTATTTGATTTGTGGTCTTAAGCAAGAATTGTGAGGGGAACTTTTAGTAGGAAAACCAATAGCTATGTTGAATGCGACGGAATTGGCTTGTCACCATGAACCTACATTTCAAGATTTACTTTCCATGCCTTCATATCAATGGCATAAATCACCACTAGCTCTGCCCATCATTAAACCTACTCCTACAGCCCAAACAGCCTTCAGTTACTCACCAGCTACCCCTTCCCCATCCATGGCCCCCCACCCCCCCCAAGGCCCCTACAGTTCCTGTTCGCAAGCTTTCCAAGGACTAAATTCAACATTGTCAAGACAAAGGCATTTGTTTTAATTGTGACGCTAAATTTGGCGTTGTCCAAGCAAATTTTATTTGCTATTAGTCACAAAAGATGAGTCGGGTCCTCCTGAAAATCTGACCCCTTCTGCTATCGACTTTGATAGTTAAGATTTATCTTCGGAGATAAGCCTCAATGCTTAGTCGACTAATTCCATCCGCGCGTGCTTTCTATTTGACATTATGTTAACCAATATAATGTTCACATCCTAATCGACAGTGGCAGCACTCATAATTTCGTTCAAGATACTCTCACCCAACGCCTCGTTCTACAACAACGACAAGTTATTAAACAATTTAAGGCAATTTATTAATATGTAATTCTTAATGCTCTTAAGTCACCATTACCATGTTAGGATATCAAATCCTCTTAGAATTATTTGTTATATCTATTCATGGTGCTTATATTGTTCTTGGTACGCAACGGTTACAATCATTAGGCTCTATTTTACACAATTATCATAATCTTACCATGCAATTTTCAAATCCTGACTGCGGCATTGCTCTCACAAGCGAACCTTAATTGCTTTCCAATCCCATATCTTTCAATCAATTCCCTGCTTTAATTTCCCATCGTTCCTCTGTTCACGTTTTCACACTTCAAACTCAATCCTTAAACACTGATATAGATATCTCAGTAAAATATTTGATGATCAACTTACCATTATCATTGCCAACATATCCAACTCGATCTCAAAATATTTGACGATCAACTTACCATTATGATTGCCAACCTACCCGACTCAATCTCAAAATTGCTCTGGCATTTCAAACATCTTTTTGCTCCTCAAGGCTTACCACTGAAAAGACTAATTGATCATTATATTAATCCTCCATCACAGTCCAAACTCGTTAACATCTGTCAAATCTCTACCCTCATTTTCAAAATGAAGCCATTGAACAATTGGTAGTTGAAAGGCTAGATACTGGTTTGATTTGTCATAGCCATAGCCCAATTTCTACTCCTGATCTGCTTGTGAAATAACATCATGATACTTGGCAATTTTGCATCGATGACAGATAAATGCCTTAACTATCAAAGATAAATTTTCTATTCCAACTGTTGATGAACTTCCATATGAATTAGATGGAGCCTCATTACTCTCTAAACTTGGTCTTCATTTTAGATCTCATAAAGTTAAGAGCACCTAAAAGATATTCATATGACTGCTTTACGCATCATAATGGCCATTTTGAAGACTTACTCAAACCTTTTGACCTCACTAACACACCATCAACCTTCAAGTATTAATGAAACAAATTTTTCGCTCTTATCTTTGTAGGATTGTTATAATATTTTGTGATGATAATTTATAGTATGACTTAGCCCTCCATTATGATCGCATGTGCATCATTTTTCAATGATTAATGGCTAATCAACTTTTTCTGAAATTAGACAAATGCCAATTCTGTCAATCATCAAATAGAATACCTTGATCATATTATTACAGCTGGCAGAGTTCAAGCCAATCCCAAAAAGCTCGAAGCAGTGACTAAACGGCTAACTCCTTTATCATTACACCATCTAAGAGCCATTAATAGGATATTACTATCATTTTATATCTAATTATGCTTCTATTTGCTGCTCCTTTAACAAACTTACATAAGAAAGATGCGTTTAGGTGGGACACTTAAGCTCATCCTTCTTTCACTAACCTAAAACTTGCTATGACTTCTACTCCAAACTTAACTTTACCTGAGTTTAAAAAACCATCCATTATTGAGATGGACGCTTCCAATGTTGGTATCAGTGTTATTCTTTTGCAAAAAAAATCATCCAATCTCTTTCTTTAACAAGAAATTAGGCTTTCATTTATCTTAAGTCCTCAACTTATCAACTTACCTAAAAGAGTTATATGCTATTACTGAAGTTGTTTGTAAATGGAGTCAATATCTTTTAGGCACATAATTAATTATTTGCATGGATCATTAAAACCTTCGGGAACATACAACTCAAATTTTACAAACTCCAAATCAATAACACTACATTCGCAAATTCTTATGTTTCACCTTTCACATTGAATATAAACCCGGTAATACAAATATAGTTGCTGGTTATTTATCCCACCTGCTCGACGTCAATGAGACCTCCACTTTTTCTCTTTCTTCTTTTTTTCAATTAATTACTAATTTCTTTTTCTTTTCTTAAAGATTTGAAATAGGAAACGCTTGCAGCACCGAATGTAATCCATATAATTTTGCAATTAGCTATGAGTGTCTTCCTGCTTCAAACAAGGACAACCTCCTCTATTATAAAGGCCACATTTATATTAGTAAACATTTTGCTCTATAAATTATTTACTAACGGAATTTCATTCAACTCCTCTGGCAGGTAATGGGAGTACACTTAAAACCATCAAAAGACTTGCTGTAATTTTTTATTGGCCTAGACTACATAAATAAGCTGTTGATTTCATCTACAAATGGCTCATTTGTCAAAGAAATTAAAATTTCTATCATGACACCAGTTGGCCTTCTCTCGCCTCTCTGGTCCCATCTCAAACTTGGGAGAATTTGTCCATGAATTTCATCACTGGACACCTAAATTCAAGAGTTTATACTACTATTTTGGTGGTCATTTTAAACCATTTCACACCAATTATTCAACATCCAGAGTTGTCGATTTATTTGCCACTAGGGTCATTCATTAACATGATTTCCCTAAACCCATTGTGTCATATCACGACCGCTTCTTCCCAAGCAATTTTTTGCGATGACTTCTTGCTCTCAATGGTATCACAGTTCATTATAGCATCGCTCACCATCCGCAAATGGATGGCCAGATTCAAATTCTCAATGCTGTTTGGAGCAATATCTGTGCACCTTCTACTGCTCCAAGGTTATGATGTACTTTTTTGTGTTGGGTAGAACTCTACTGCAACACCACATTCCATGAAGCCATACAGATGACTCCTTACCAGACTCTTTATGGCCGACTGCCACTATCTATTACTTCTTTTTCAGGGCACATCAGATATTGGCTTTGTCGATGATATTTTGATTGACCAGAACACATTATTACAGCCGTTTTGCCAAAATATGCAACAGGCTCAGCACAGAATGAAAGTACTGTTGAACATCATAGCCGTGATGTTCGCCTACATTAATAACTAGATCATGATTAAATTACAACCTCTCCACCAATCCTTCTTGGTCAGCTGCACACATTCCAGGTTAGCAAAGCTCTATTTTGGGCCATTTCAAGTTCACTCCACTATTAATCATTTAATCCTATTGCATACTGCCGTAAACTGCCTCCCTGAAGCAAAATTCATCATGTCTTTCATATCTCCTTTCTTAAACCTTACAAGGGTGATGCATTGGTTCCACTCATCTCACTTCCAGATTTCCGCTACAATAACCAGCCCTTAAGTTTATCAAATGCCATTCTCGCATTGCGCTCTATCCCACTCCATGGCAGTATACATTGACAGGTTCTTCTACAATGGACATTGGCAACCCCAGGAAATGCTTAATGGGAAAACTTTTCAGCTCTATGCTTCATTTACATCTCTCAACCATGAGGACAACATTATTTTTCATGACGATGGGAGTTTTAGGCAACAATTTATCCAATTAGATCTCACTAGAATACAGAATAAGTGGCAAGATTTGGTGAGAACTAATAAAGAACCTTTCAAAGACAGCAATACACATCTGAGTATATCACCAAAGAAGGAAAACTCTTAATGCAAGTCACCATCCACACAAGGATGCCACCAAAGGTCCCAGCTGCAATTTTTAGACTAGCAAAATGTTCCAGCTGCAGGAATTAGCCTATAATATTATTTAGTTAATTACTTTTTATGTAATTAGCTTCTTTATATTCAACTTTACCCCCTTAGACCCAAACCAGTCCATCTATTAGCCCCAAACTAGTTCAACTCTTGGACCGAGCTTTAAATACGTCAATGCTGTAATATTTTGGCAGATAATGAAAAATTCTATTTTCTTCTTTCTCCTATCTCTTTCCCGGAAGTTCACAACTACTCGAAAGGCATCTCCCAATGCTTCTTGTTCAGCCAAGAAGCACAACATAGCGTTAGTTCTAAGTTTATAAAATCTTTCAAAGCTCTCTTAAGTTTAATAAAATCATGAAAGAATGTTGATACCTGAAGCTGAAAGGCTCTTGCTCTTTCTCCAGCAAGTACTCCCCTAGTAGAGTGCAGCTCCTGAATCAGACCAATAACATTTGAGCATCCGAAAACAAATAAAACCTAAAATTTATAAAATTTGAAAATTTGAAATTTGAAATTATGAACCTTTTGGGTATCATCTAAAACTGCTTTAAGAAAAGCTACATCATGCTCAAGCCTCACATTATCAGAGTGAACCATGTTGGAGACACTATTTGCCTCTTCCTGAACCAGTTCCAAATTTGTCAATTTCTCTTTCAACAAATCAACTTCCTTCAGAGTGTCATTGAGCTTTTTCTCTGTTTCCTGCTTTCCCTTCAGAACCAACGACAGGTTTTTCTCAGTAGCTTCTTGATTCGCCAATGAAGTGGAAAGTTGCCCTTCGAGCAGCGCATTTTTCCTCACCAAGTTCACAACCTTTGTTTCGTACAATTGATAGATATTTGCCGGGTTTGAGAGAGGAACTGCTTCAACATCAACAGGTTCTACCTGTGCAATGTGATCGCTGCATGATGGGTGGCAAGAATCTCCAGGTTTCTGACGTGGAAGGGAATTATCACTGTTGAATATTACTGAATTCTCTTCTGAGGATGCTAGAATCCCTGCTATATCCACCTTAACTGTAGTTTCTTGTGGCTTGTGCATAACTTCCACCGCCTAAAGAGATCATTTGTTTTAGTTATTGACAAGAATCTTCATTATCATCATCAATATACACAGGCATGTCAAAATGCTAAATGCTTCTCAAAAATAACAAAAAGCTTCATCAGCATCACTGGATTAGTATCATCACAAATATATAAAGTTAAATTTAGAATCATCCTTGGATTTTTGGTAGGTGTTGTATGCAATGTTTACTCTAGTTTACATAAGAATATAGAAAATTTGTGAAGACCAGACTGGACATAGAACCGGAAGAACAAGATGTTCAAAGTTCAATGGTTCGATCGGGCTTGAACCGAGAGTTATACTGATGTAATAAATATTAAAACTTTTTAAATAATATATAAATAAAATAATAATGATGTAATAATATAAATCTGTGATTAAAAAATAAACAAAATATTATCTGTAATTTTAAATTTAAATACCTTCAATTTTAAATTTGATTCATATTTAATACAAATTTAGTTCACATAAAAACTTATAAATTTAATATAAATTATTATTCTCTATATTATATATTTAGATATAATTTATACCTATAAATTTTATACCAAATTAACATTATAATATTAGATATAAAATTAATTTTTATGATATAAAATTAAATAAATTAACAAATTAAATAGATAAAAAATTAGATATTATTAACTAAAAATATAAAAATTATTCACATTCTAAATTAATTAAAAAATCTATTTAAAAAATGTATATGTTGTGAACTTGATAACTTCAACTTAGTTATTTAATCTGATATCACTCGAGAACTCTCGTTTAATATTGTTTATATAGTTTTTTAGGTTAGCATATGTTAGAAACTCACATGGAGTGGTGTGGCCATGTGAGAAAGCATAGTTGATGTTTCTCTGATAAATTTTTATTATAGAAATTTCATTCTTATTAAAAAATTAAATATATATAATTTAAAATAGATTGTTAAGTTTAATAATTTATTTAATATTTATATAAATTTATTAAATTAATTTAAATTATTTAAATGGTTCAATTGAACAAAACGATTTTTGGAAATTGGTACCGGTTCGCCGGTTACCCGTTTAAACCCGAGGTTCACCCCAATTTTGACCGGTCCAATGCAAAAACAATTTTGGGGTTTGAACGGACCGGTTACCCGACCGGCTCTAAGTTCAATTGGTTGAACCACCTGGTCCGATCTAATTTTTAAAACATTGGATTTTAACATTAATTATTGGTCATATTACTCTTATTCTACTTGTTTTCTTTTACTCATTTCTTTTACATGTATGTGTTGCCCGTCTTATTGACTAATGTTTTGTTGAACTCAAAATTTTACGGTTTTACCACCACATAATTGATAGAAAAATTGGAGAATCTCAATGCTCTATTCTTGCTCCTTTTCCTACTAGTTATGTGTTGACAGGTGTTGATATTTTAGGTTAGTAAAGTATAAATCTTATTAATTAGATGAGCATAAGGAAATAACAATTTATTCAAAAAAGTAGCATGAGAAAGATATATTTTGATTGATACAGTAAGACTCGCGATTTATAATCAAAAAGAATTCCATTGTATTAATGTAAATACTATCTAATTAGTTTATAGTTTTGCCCTTCTAATCATTAGCAGGAGCTACAACAAATTCTCATTTAAATCTGATAAAAAAAGTCCTTTTTAATATTTTTGACCAAATCTTTTTAGGTTTATCTCTGTCTTTCTTAACATAGGTCAAATCTAGTACATCTACTCTCCTAATCGGGTCATCGGAAAGCCGACATATTATGTGACCAAACATCTAAGACGACACTCTAATCCTATTTTCCAAGCTCGATCATATCAAAACCATTCTGAAATGGGATTCTTGAAGAATGAATTGCAACAGTGTTAGCACAGACCAAGGGCAACTTAGATTATTGATGTAGATCTTTGGGGATCCTTATGTTATGGGATTTACCCATTATCAGCCTTTGGTTGTGGTTCTCTCTTTTTTAAGATTTCCAATTCCCTCAGCTTCAACTCCTTGGCTGACTTTTCGGGCATTTGTTCGGCACCTCCCTGTAGCTATGGGATTTCTATGACTTGTAGTTTGGCTCCCTACAACTATTGGATTTCTGCTCCCTGCAATGGGATTTTCCATCCCTGCTCCGACCCCTAAAGTTCTCATATGCTTAAACAATTTTCATTCCCTTTTTTCACTACATGGGTCTCTCGAGTTCAAGATAAAATTGTTGTTGACCTCAAAAGCCTCCCAAGTTGAAAGGACTGGGATAATGTTAGATCTACCTCGGTTGTTGAATTAGAAGAGGGTCCATGTCGATGTCCATGTGATATAATCGTGAAGGAAGGCCCCGAGATGCATTAGGAGTCATTTGTCTATAATCTATCACTCAAAGGATCAACAAATTTATCCAATCAAGGCCAATCAACTCCATGTCTACCCATTCAAAACCAGTCAACCAAAATGAATGATTGTCCAAATTAAAGATTTGATTAAGTATATGTGTTTGCATAAGTTTGTACAGCTCATCTTAAATCTATAATACAAAACCCGAAACCACACAATGTCCTACAATCCTTTTTTAATTATGCCTTGGGCTCAAGAATGTAAAAAATTAGCGCCAGTACTTATGTTAGAAGTGGCATGGCACATGCTTCCATGCTGATGCTATGACTTCTCAACCCTGCTACAGATCTATAAAAGAAACCAGTTAATCACAAATACTAACTCTGTTTTACACCCACATTTCCCAGTAGTTTGCAGCCAAGCTAGTAAGTTTATCTCTCTAGATTCTCTAGATTCTAATGGATGGTGAACATATGGCAAAAAAAGATAGATCACTAAGTTATATAGGCTGCACAAACTGCTTCAATTATCATGTAAATCATCTACCGTAAAC
Source organism: Dendrobium chrysotoxum (assembly GCA_019925795.1). Classification (NCBI taxonomy): domain Eukaryota; kingdom Viridiplantae; phylum Streptophyta; class Magnoliopsida; order Asparagales; family Orchidaceae; genus Dendrobium; species Dendrobium chrysotoxum. The sequence continues at coordinate 95,237,667 of CM034305.1, read as the reverse complement.
TAGAGACTAAATGCAACCAACAGGGCATTCTCTACATTTAGTTGAAAGTCAAATAAATTAAGTTGCTCATTCCTGAGTGAATCTTAATTATTTGCAGATGTGCTACAGGCGAAACCTTAGCGACATGTTAAAAAGGCAAGGAAAATGGAAGATTATCACAGATTTTATTTAGTTCAGAAAATTTCTCAAGAAAATACTTGAATTGATGTGAAAAGTTATGTTTCACGGTCTACTTCTGGATTGCTGAACTCTTCAAACATAAGTTTATTGGAAACAAGGTATACAACCTTAGCATTAATTGTACCAAGTAAATTAGCAACTAAGAAAGACAAAATAAGATATAAGTATATTAGAGGAACATATCCATTGAGATTAAGGTAGATTAAAATAGAAAAAGGAAAGGTAGTTCGAACTTAACTAAGACAAAAAAAAATGCACTAATTGGATGGTTAGATAAATTAAGAGTTAGAACATTATGAAAGAAAAGGTGAAAACCATTGACACAAGGCAACATAGGTAGAAATTATTCAAAATAATTTGTGCTAAATAGGATTAATATCTCAGACAACACTCGATAAAAGCACATAAAAAATGAGGATTTATAAAGCAAACCCTAAACAATTGTTATGGGGTTAGCAATGATGATGACCAACAGATGATTCTATCGACTGGTGTTAACAAAAGAAAGAAAGCAATGATTATGTCACTAGCAAGGAGTTAACTGCAGCGTTGAGATGAAAACATATTTCACATTTCAGTCGCTGATTGAAACATGCAATTAGCAATTTGTGAAAAAAACAAAACAAGCTAGTTCTTTATGTAGCATCGCATAAAAGATAATCAATTGGGTAAAAGTCATCTAAAATCAACAGTTTTTAAGCAGAATAACTGCAAAGTGCAAACCTATCATAATCCTGATCAAGCACTTAATAGAAAAATAATTCAAAATCATTATTCAGTGAAGTTTACTAGAGTAGAGTAAAAACAACATAAATCACAACTGACTGACAGGGGAAAGGCTTAGCACGCATCCAATATAAACGTGACAACAAAATGTAAATACTGAAGAAAACTGCAATTACAAACGCATTTGAAGCACATCGCTTTGCAGCACAATGAGATGCTTCTACTAAAATAACTATCCAAAGAATAGGGCCCTGAAGAAAAGTCCAGGTTCCCCGTTTTGACCTAGGAATCACCGTTTGAACTACAAAAACAACCACTCCACTATAAGGATGAGGGTGACTAGATCAACCCATCAGCAAGCTCCGCAAGGATGGGAGCTTTGCACAAGTATGCCTGTTTAATCCTTGAAAGTTAGAGCATGCCTCCTCACATCGCAAAACCATGCAAACAGTCCATAAAATTAGGTCATACTATAAAGTAATTTCAGGGTTGTATAGTGATGATAATTCAAGTAAAAAACCTGTGGAGAAGGGAAAAAAAACTCGAATTACTGCACCCCATATAATTGAAGTAATTATCTGCTCACCTGTGAGCTTGGATTATGCCGTTCCGAGGCACAATTGCCCACCTTATATTTGTCCTCTTCAGAAGTTTTATGCATCTTGTGTTTAGCATTGTACTCTTCTTCATTATGAAATTGCCTGCGAAGTGAAATAGTGCCAGAGCTAGCATTTGGATCAATAGATGAATCAGACAGCGATTTCCTACCAGAAGCATGATGCTCCACCGCAGAAGCAACACCAAATCTCCCAACCGAACGTGGTTGAGGATTGCTGCTGACATGAGCAGCAAGATCTTTGGGGTTTCCTAGGCTATCCTCATAGGGTAAAACATCGGCACCTGGTACACATCTCCAGCTCATTGAATGCTCATTTTTTACCATTACCAATATTTCAGTCTGCAGAAAAAATACATAGTAAAAAAACATTTGAAATTATGCGGACTATAGTTGATGCATTTCCTTCTCAAACCTGATTTGATAGCTCTTTTCTGTTTCCTCCAAAAGCAACTAGAAAGAGCTTGTCATTGTGATGCACAGAGACCAAACTAAATCCCTAGAAAGAAGATAAATTGTCGTTACCATTCTTGCAGCTAGACAGAAGTCAGTAAAGTGCTTGTCTAGTAATTCCAAATGTAATTGCTTGGCATGCGGTGCCGCATTGATAGTCAAGAAAAGCATAAAATATTGACAATTAAAAATGAACTAGTGCTCCGTCCACCATAACTCGTTTAAACAATTAGACATAATTCTTAAACTCATAATAACACCATTAACGTTCTATTTGGGAAGGCAGTAAGAAGCAGCTCTGCACATACCCCACCCTCCCATCCAAAGCACTAATACTGGCATAACAAGTTTTAGGGAGATGCAGGAATTAGTTGAATCCTAATAAATATATATCATGTAGATCAGCCCTTACCAGCATTTCCAAAAGCACCAAGTGCTTCCAATACTATATGATTGCCTAATGCTCAAGACTCTAGGCGCCAACTTAGGTGCTTGTCTGAGCAAAGTGGGTGCTAAAAAAGAAAAATTGCATTGCTTATAACTATATCTTAGTAATGAGAAATACTTTTGAATAGTATAGATGATGATCACGCCATTAAATTAGTTAGGAAAATAATGAATTTTCAAATTCCATTACATCTAAAGTTTACAAGTCTTATCAAATAGATTAGTTTAAGCAAGTACAATAAAACAACATAATTTCTAGCCTCGGAGTAATCTAATCTTCTCTAGATATAATGTAAACTTCTCTAGGGATAAATCTAATATGTTGTATGAGCAACCTTGAGATAATCTAATCTTCTCTATTATGTATTTCATCTTCATCATCCATGCTCTCTTCTGTACTAAGAGATTTGTAGTCCTTCAATTTTTTAGCTCATCATCTTCATCTTCAAGAATTACTAATGTAAACTGAAGTTCTTACACCAACATTTTGTTGAAAAAGGTAATCTAAAACTTGCTGAAATAAGGGAAAACATCCAAGAAACCTATATTTTTGTTACCTTTATATATAGATGCTGTTTACATTTAAATATAAAAAAGGGGTTTTAACTTCATTTCCTTCTTTTTTTTCTGCATATTCCATCAAGAGCATCTACTTATTTCTCAAACTCTTGATACATTTTTCATAATATTCCATCCCAAGCTATCATCATCAAAATTAACTCATCTTCAACATTAGAAGTATTAACACTCATCGCAAGTTATCATCATCAAAATTAACTCATCTTCACAATTTGGAGTACTAGCACCCATCTTGCAAATCAAGGCAAGGCAATCCTTAGTAAGCCTCACCTTTCTTAGAATAAGCGCCAACCAGAGCACCAGAATTCCATTAATAGCACCAGCCATTAATGTGCTGAAACCTTCACCCTAGCATTACAATAAAACAAGCACGAAAGTTAAATTAGCACACCTTTTTGCCAAATTTCAAAATTGAAAAAACAATTGGTAATGACCACATCAACAAAATGTGGGCTATAAAAATTTGTGCCCTAAACTCAAGCTGAGAAAGTTTTGGATGTTCTTGGGGTGTAAACGAGTCGAATCGGTCATGCTTAACTCGAGCTCGGCTAGTCTGCCAAGTCGCGAGCTCGACTCGAGCTAAAATGGCATGCTCGAGCTCGGCTCGTGAAAAAGGATGCAGGCTCATGAGCCAACTTGCGATTCGCCCTTCCGAATCCATGATTCCTCCATCCGCGTCCGCGCTCCATTCAACCTTCCACGCGTGATTCCTCATTCAGCGCCCGCACTCAAGTCAACCTTCCGCGCGATTCCTCCTTCCGCATCTGGGCGTGATTCCTCCTTCCGCGCCCACCTTCTTCACTCAATCCGCTCGACGAGTCAACGAGTCGAGCAAAGCCTGAATCAAACTCGAGCATGATTACCCAACGAGCTCATAAATATGCTCGAGCTCGAAACTCGATAAACTTAGCTCGTGAGCTCGTTATTGAGACGAGCTCGAGTCAGCTTGACTCGCTTAAACCCCGAACGACAACACACTAAAATTTTCTATTTTTTATTTTGATTATTCTATTATTCCTTTCTTCTCTCATTTCTTTTCTATTTTCTTACTTTATTTCATTTTCCTTTTGTATCAATTTCTTTGTTTCTAGAGAGAGAAAAGGGAGAGAGCATGGGAAGAGAGGTAGTAAAAAAGAGAAACATGAGAGAGAGAGAGAGTGTGTGTGTGTGTGTGTGTGAGGGAAAGAGTGAGAGAGGGTAGAAATGGAGGGAAAGAGATAGAGAGAGGTTGAAAGAGATGGAAAGGAGAGATAGAAAGAGAAAGGAGAGAGAGCAAGTGAGATGGGAAAGGAGACAAGAGAATGTGAGGGGAAAAGAAAGAGATCGAGAGGGAGTGGGAGAGACAGAGAAAGAGCGAGGGAGAGAAATAGAGAGAAAGAAATAAATAGGGAGAGAGCAATAACTAGGCTCAAGCGGCGGCACTAATAGTGGTAGGTGATGGCATAGCGAGTTCACATGACGGGGTTGAGTCGGTGGTAGTCAAAGGGCGATGGATTAGGTTTCCTGGATGTACGAGAGTAAGAAGGAAAGATGGAGAGCTCAAAAGAGTTGTGTTCATGAAGAGGGAGAGGAGAGGCTAGCATGTGGTAGACAATAGGAGGCACAAGGCTAACTAGGGAGGCCGGCTAGGTGCACGCGACCGAGGTCATCAGTGGCAATTTAAGGAAGAAGAGGAGAGGGAGACGACGGGTATAAGAGTAAGAGAGTGGAGCTCAGTGGGTTTGGTTTAGGGCAATACATATGAGAGTGATCGGGACAAGGGGTATTTGAGCAGGATGGAAGGAAGAGAGGCACAAGGCATTGAACTCAATATGGGCGCGCAGGGATGGCATGTGGGGCAAATATGGGCTAAGTAAAAAATATTTGTTTAAGGTAGGAAAGAAATGGGGCAGATTCGTGCATAAGATGGGAAGAGAGGCACGAGATGTTGGGCTCAACATGGGCATGCGGGACAGGCATGGGATTGCATGTGATAGAGAAGAAGGAGGAGGAGGAGGAGGAGGAGGCACAAGGCTGACTAGGACAATGAGCTAGGTGCATGCAACCAGGGTTATCAACAACAATCGAAGGAAGAAGAGGAGAGTGAGACAGTAGGTATGAGAGTAAGAGAAGGGAGCTTGGTGGGTTTGGTCAGGGGTAATATAAATGAGAGTGATCTAGTTAGGGTATTTGCGAGTAGGATGGAAAGAAGAGAGGCATGGGGTATTGAGCTCAATGTGGGCGTGCAAGGATGGCATGTGAAGCGGATATTGGCTAAGGTAAAAAAAAATTTGTTTAAGGTAGGAACTAAATAAGGTTAATTTGTGTGTGGAATGGGAAGAGGGAGGCACTAGATGCTGGGTTCGACATGGGCATGCGGGACAAGTATGGACTAACAAAAAAGACTTTAACTTAAATTAGGTTAACACAAAGATTCAACTTGCTCAACACAATAACAACAACATCAAGCCTTTGTCCCACTACGTGGGGTCGGCTACATGAATCCCTTTTCTTCATCGTGTCCTGTTAAAAGTTAAATTCTCGTTTAAATCTAATAAAGAAAGATCATTTCTAATATTTTCTAACCAAGTCTTTTTAGGTCTACCTCTACCTTTCCTAACATAAGTCAAATCTAATACCTCTACTTTCCTAACCGGGTCATCGGAAGGCCACCGTTTTATGTGACCAAACCATCTAAGGCGACTCTATCTAATCTTATATTCCATTGGAGCTACTCCAACCTTTTCACGTATATGCTCATTTCGTATCCTATCTCTAAGGGTAAAGCCACTCATCCACCTGAGCATCCTCATCTCTGCAACACTTAACTTAGTAATATGCTTCTCTTTTAATGGCCAACATTCGGCACCATAAAGCATTGCAGGTCTCACCACCATCTTATAGAATTTTCCCTTAAGTTTGAGGGGGACTTTTCTATCACACAATAAGCCCGATGCATTCCTCCACTTCAACCATCCAACTTGAATTTTGCTGATAATATCCCCATCTATTTCCCCATCACTCTAAACAATAAATCCAATATATCTAAAGCGTGTACTCTAATTAATGACTTGATCGCTCAAAGTCACAATCCCCTCACTAGGTCTATTACTACTAAAATTACACTCCATATATTTCGTTTTAGATCTACTCAAGCGAAAACCTTTAGACTCTAAGGTTGACCTCCATAATTCAAGTTTACCTTCAACTCTCTCTCTAATCTTATCAATAAGAAGAATATCATCAGCAAAAAGCATACACCAAGGTACATCCTCTTGCAAATGTCTAGTGAGAACATCCATGACTAAAGCAAAAAGAAATGGGCTTAAGGCTGATCCTTGATGTAATCCAACCGAAATAGGAAAATACTTGATCAAACCACCTTATGTTTGAACACAATTAATAGCTCCTGCATACATATCTTTAATGATTTGAATATAAGCATTATTAACTCCTTTCTTTTCAAGAACTCTCCATAGCACTTCTCTTGGAACTTTATCATATGCTTTCTCTAAATCAATAAATATCATATGTAGATCCTCCTTATTCTCTCTATATTTCTCCATCAAACCTCTCAATAAATGTATGGCTTCCATAGTAGACCTACCTGGCATGAATCCAAATTGATTTTGAGAAACATTAGTATAGCGCCGCAACCTACGCTCCATAACTCGCTCCCATAGTTTTAGAGTATGACACATTAACTTAATTCCTCTATAATTAGCACAATCTTGTGCATCACCTTTATTCTTAAAAATAAAAATTAACTGTAATATCCAGAATTTTTAGGTATGAAAATTTAATTTAAATTAATTTAAATAACTATATTTTCAATGTTTAAGATTAAATGGATGTTAAATTAGTAGTAATTAGTTAAATAATAACATTACTCCTAAGTATTTTGGGTTGTATTAAATGAAATCAAGCAAAGCATAATAGGCATCCTTTGGCTTCACGTTAACAGGATAAGATTTAGTTTCAGTTATTTGCTGGCGTGGGAAACAGAAGAGTAAAGTGTCTGCTCTTGGGAATTTCCATTGAAGTGGCTAGTGAAGGAGTTCGGTGCAGAGAATTCCCTAAGGCAGATATCCGGAATTGCTATTCATCTCGGAAGCATACAGGCGGATAATTTCTTTCTCCCGGGACTGTAGCAGAAGCCGCAAAAGCTGAAGAAAATTCGCCATTTCCCTGTAGCAGGAGGCGGAGAACTAGTCAAACGGCAGACAATACAGTGAGAGACCAATTGCAAAATTTGGCACAGGAGTTTTGGAAAACAGGGAATTCGTATAAAGCAATTTGATAGAGTCCTTTAAGAAGGTAATTAATGTAGTAAATTACAGAAAGTTTCTTTTAGGTTTCTTACTTATAGATTGTGATTAATATTAAGTTGTCTTAATTATAGAAGCATTATTTGGTCAAGGAAATAATATTGAAGGAAGAAGAATAAGAGGGAATAAGAAAGAAAAGCCAGAGAAGAGATAACAAGTAAGTTATTTGGTGTGTTTAGTGTGGTTTCCAATTAGTAGTAAAAGTTCTTATAACGTATGATATTCTTAGATAAATTGGGTCATATGCAAAGAGAAAGTTTTGAAGTGACATACAATCGTAGACGATTAAGAAGGGAGGGGGTGGAAGACACACTTCGTCAAGAAAGTAAGAAATGCAAGATTTATGTTTAAAGAAGCTTATGTGTTTTGACTCATTTAAATTACTTTAGAAAGTTTTCTCCAAGCTTTTGAAAATGAACTACAGCTTATTCCTTTGCAATGATAGAGTTCAAGATAATATTTGTAAGATCATTTAAAACTTTCCTATTAAGAAGGTTTTGGAAGAAGGTAAATGTTTCTGGAAAAGTTATGTATTTTAATCTTACACAATATATATCATGAATGATGATGAAGTCAATTATGATCTGTGATTATGAAAGAATGTTGAATATTAAATTAAGGTAAAGTTTGGCTATGAATGAAATATGTCTTATCAATGTAGTGGGACAAAAGGGTTCCCATACAAGAACTACATGGTAAGTGGGGCAAAAGGGACCCCAGGAATTATGATACCTGCATGGCAGGTGGGGCAAAAGGGACCCCAAAGAGGCATAAGGGTCCTCTATGAATTTCAATGGCGATAATGTCAGGTTTACCTGGGCTCCATTAAATAAAGTTAATAATGGATAGCCAAATCTTTCACCAGAAATTTATATTCAACAGTAATCCTATAGCAAAGAAGTAATGTTAAGTATGCCTTTTAATGTTTTCTGTTATGACTTCAATGTTGTAATTATTCATGTTATGCTATTTTAATTGTTAATAAATTCTGTATACCTTACTGAGTCTCACAACTCACCAGTAATTTCTTACTGGCTGTTTTTACAGGAAAAGGGAAAGGAAAAGTGGAGGAGATTTGATAAGCAAGTATTTTCATAATATGTTAATGTTCATTTGTTTTTATTTGGAAGTCTACTCTTGAGGTTAGTAAAAAAATTTTAAATATTGTGTTCAGTTGAATTGTTGGGATTTCCTTAGTGGCTCTGTACTAAGTTTTGAGGTTAATTGGGAATTATTAGATGCTTCATGTGCTGTATCAAACTTATGTTATGTGATCATTTTATATCGATCGAATGAATGCGATGTTTTGGTATATGAAAATGTTAAGTTATTAATTGTGATACTCTACAGTACTGTTCTACTAAGGTATACTGTGGGGTGTTACATTAACAAACCCATTCTCCACTTATCTGGCATCTTTAATCTTCAAAACAATATTAAAAAGTTTAGTAAGCTAAGAAATTTCTTCATCTCCTAAGCATTTACACACCTCTATTGGAAAATTATCAAGTCCAACAGCTTTTCCACCCTTCATTTTCTTTAAAGCCTCTCTGACTTCGATTTTACTAATACGTCGACAAAAACAGAAATCTTTATTTTCATTTAGGGTGCTAAGGTCACTAAAGTCAATCGTATTTTCACATTCTTCATTAAAAAGATTAGCAAAATATCTCATCCACCTTTGTTGAATATCATCTTCTAAGAAAAGTACTTTTTAATCCTCATCCTTAATACACTTCACTTGAACAAAATCCTTACTACTCCTATCTCTTTGTTTGATTAACTTATACATATATCTTTATCCCTCAACACAACAAGAACAATAAAAACCTTGCTAGTCCCAATCCTTGAGAATACATCTAGCATCTTTTCTAAGCCATCTTGCTACAAGCATCCTGGAGAATTCACAATTGATAGGTTTCATAATAGCTAAGTATGACAGGATAGATCTACTATATTTAAAAATAGTATTTCTTTATGAGCAGTAACTTCTTATGATATATCACTTTACTCTGACCAACAGAGTTTTCAATATTAATATCTGAAATTGTTATAAGCTGAATTTGTACCTAAAACTATTTAATTGGACTTAAATTAGGGTATATTTATTTATGATGATCTGCAAACAAAGCCTACTTGATAAAAAACCCAACTGGTTGCCGACTAAGAATAATATAAAAGCAATAGAATAACCTATATTGAGGTTTAGAAACCATCTCTTCTCTCTTCATCTAGGTACATTGTCAATTGCTTATAATCCTCATGGTACATGATGAGGAAGGTCTTACCTGAACTTGACATATTGAGTTCATGTCATAAAGCTCCAACGGATTGACAAACATTCATAGGGAAAAATCGCCTTTTTTTTCTAATTATTTCCCTCAACTCAACTTCTACAAAATACCAGAAAAAAGGATTGGATGGATTTCAGTGCAGCAAACAAAGATGTTACCTATGGCAAATGGAAGAACTAAAAGCAAATTGACACCAATGTCATTTATAGCACTGACAGCTAGGGTCAATGGTTTGGACCACATGTTGTATAACAAACCATGCCAAAAACCACAACATTAGCCAGGGATGATGGAAGCCAAGATGGGCATGAGTAGGTGAGTTGTACTCGCAATCAAACATTGGGGTCAGGTCTCTCGAGGGCATCAATAAAAAATAAGAGGATTGATTGAACTATCTCAAATTATTGATGGGTATGCAAATCACCAGCGACCAACATTATGGCTATGAAATGTAACCCCATCAAGCCCTCCCTTTATATGGAAATTGGATGAAACATGATCATAGATAAGTAAATTTGTTTTTTGGTCCTTTTCCATTAAACCTGGGTACATCTTCAATTCTCAAAAACTCCCTAACTTGTCACCAAACAGAAATTTTGTCTCCCATATCTTCAAATTTATTGAAAAAATTTGCAAGATTTGGTTTTTGGGAATCATACATACATGAGTTTAAACTGAAGTCACTATCCTTGACAAATATCATAAAAACTGAATAAATCACTTATAATTGCAATGACGGCATCAAATGACTTGAAGCGAAAGTACCCACTAAATTTGAGAATAAAATGCAACAAAATAAAAAACACAAAAGCGAAAGAGAACACGCAACTAGAAAGACACAAGGTTTCTGCGATTGACTTCAATCAAGCCTTCGTCCACAATATAGAAGAGATGATTTGATCCACTAACACCAAAATCCACAATAGGTATACACAACAAAGGATCACTCACCACGTATTCCAAGACTCGAGTACAGGCCCCAAACCTAATCAAGATTACCTCATATGAAGCCATCTTCTCGAATAGACCCATGGAGTCTCCAATCTTGCTATAAAATCTTAGCCGTCACAACATTGCATAACAACTGCACTCCTAGTAGCAGTGACAAGCATGGCCGTGATTTTTTTTTTTAGAAAATATTAGTGATGGGTACATCAGATCTTGGAAAGTCTATCAGATGCGTGGCCGTCAATCTACGGCCACAATCGCGTCGATCTACTTTTGAGTCTTTATTGTATTTGTGTTATTTGTTTTACTTATTGTATTTGCTTTAGTAGTTTTCCCTTTTTACCCCTTACTTAAGGGTGGTCATGTGTAAGCCCAAAGGGCATCGTCGTCTTTTATTTTAGTCCATTGTATGAGGCTATATATAGCCATTATGTTCTCTTTTCATGTTAATGATTGAATGATAAAAAAATTTCTGCATTGTGAGTTCTTGTGAAGGCTTGAGAGGAGAGATCCCTTTGAGAGGGAAGTGAAGCACCCACCAATCTTGAAAGAGTCCGGATTCATGATTAGTAGTTTGTAATTCTTTCTTCCTTCATCCTCCCTTCTCTCCTATACAGAAATTCCCCCACCCCAAAGCCATCGGCCAGCACCACTAAGCTCCACCACCGGCCACCTCCACAAAGCTCCACCACCGGCCACCCATACCCCACCCTTCCCGCCGACTAACACCCCACAGCCACCCCATCCGATCCCGCCAGCCCCTCCACCACCCCCCACGGCCAAGCTCACAATATAGAAGAGATGATTTTATCCACTAACACCAAAATCCACAAGAGGTATACACAACAAAGGATCACTCACCACATATTCCGAGACTCGAGTACAGGTCCTAAACCTAATCAAAATTACCTCATATGAAGCCATCTTCTCGAATAGACCCATGGAATCTCCAATCTTGCTATAAAATCTTAGCCGTCACAACATTGCATAACAACTGCACTCCTAGAAGCAGTGACAAGCATGGCCGTGATTTTTTTTTTAGAAAATATAAGTGATGGGGACATCAGATCTTGGAAAGTCTATCAGAGGCGTAACTGTCGATCTACGACCACGATCGCGCCGATCAACTTTTGAGTCTTTATTATATTTGTTTTATTTGTTTTGCTTATTGTATTTGCTTTAGAAGTTTTCCCTTTTTACCCCTTACTTAAGGGTGGTTATGTGTAAACCCAAAGGGCATCGTCATCTTTTATTTTGAGTCCATTGTATGAGGCTATATATAGCCCTTATGTTCTCTTTTCATGTTAATGATTGAATGATAAAAAAATTTATGCATTGTGAGTTCTTGTGAAGGCTTGAGAGGAGAGATCCCTTGGAGAGGGAAGTAAAGCACCCACCAATCTTGAAAGAGTCCGGATTCGTGGTTAGTTCGTAATTCTTTCTTCCTTCTTCCTCCCTTCTCTCCTATACCGAAATTCCCCCACCCCAAAGCCGCCGGCCACCACCACTAAGCTCCACCACAAGCCACCTCCACAAAGCTCCACCACCGACCACCCATAACCCCACCCTTCCCGCCAACTAACACCCCACTGTCACCCCATCCAATCCTGCCAGCCCCTCCACCACCCCCCACAGCCAAGCTCACAAAATAGAAGAGATGATTTGATCCACTAACACCAAAATCCACAAGAGGTATACACAACAAAGGATCACTCACCACGTATACCGAGACTCGAGTACAGGCCCCAAACCTAATCAAGATTACCTCATATGAAGCCATCTTCTCAAATAGACCCATGGATTCTCCAATCTTGCTATAAAATCTTAGCCGTCACAACATTGCATAACAACTGCACTCCTAGTAGCAGTGACAAGCATGGCCGTGATTTTTTTTTTAGAAAATATTAGTGATGGGGACAACAGATCTTGGAAAGTCTATTAGAGACGTGGCCGTCGATCTACGGCCACGATCGCGCCGATCTACTTTTGAGTCTTTATTGTATTTGTGTTATTTGTTTTGCTTATTGTATTTACTTTAGTAGTTTTCCCTTTTTACCCCTTACTTAAGGGTGGTCATGTGTAAGCCCAAAGGGCATCATCGTCTTTTATTTTGAGTCCATTGTATGAGGCTATATATAGCCCTTATATTCTCTTTTCATGTTAATGATTGAATAATAAAAAAATTTCTGCATTATGAGTTCTTGTGAAGGCTTGAGAGGAGAGATCCCTTGGAGAGGGAAGTGAAGCACCCACCAATCTTGGAAGAGTCCAGATTCGTGGTTAGTTCATAATTCTTTCTTCCTTCTTCCTCCCTTCTCTCCTATACCAAAATTCCCCCACCCAAAAGCCGTCGGCCACCACCACTAAGCTCCACCACTGGCCACCCATACCCCACCCTTCCGCCGACTAACACCCCACCGCCACCCCATCTGATCCCGCCAGCCCCTCCACCACCCCCCACGGCCAAGCTCCCAAGCCGCCGGCCCCTCCATTGATTTCTCTCCCTCTTCATGTACTATTAAGCCTTTCCTAATTTAGTTTTCATATTTTAGGTAACTTACTTAAATAACAAATTCAAATCTATTTGAGTTTGAACTTATTACCTAAATTATAAATCCTATTTTAGGAAACTTTCCAAATCATAGCCTATTTAAATTTTAAATTAAATTGGGATGAAATCTTTCCTTCCAAATTTAATTTAATAATTTAAGAAAGCATTGAATGCCTCATTAAATCCCTCCTCCCTCTCCCTAAGTTGTCGACCCCTTCATGGTCCCCACCTCTTTTATTTCTTTCCAAACTCAACTCCCCTCCATAGGAATTAAATCTCAAGCCCTCTCTACCTTACCCGCCCCCTCTCTCTTCCCCTTAGGCTATTTAAATTCTTTCCAAAGCAAAGGACTTTGATTAGGAAAGTAATTTCAGCCTTCCCTCCCAAAATTCCCCTCTCAAACTTAAACCTAATTCCCAAAATCTAAACACAATCTCCCCAAGTCTTCCCCTTTTGGCCGGCCACCTTCCCTTGCCTTCTCCTACTTGAATTCTTGGGAGAAACCCCTTTCTCTCAAGGGAAATCAGCAAGGGTAGCAAAGAAGCATCTACTACAACACTTCAACCCTTCAAGATCGATGCATGGCCGATCCCGATCTTGATTTCGGCATTGTCTACGACAAGCAAGTTTCATACACATCCTCCACTCAACCTTCTTCGACGTCGATCCGGAGATTGATCACACTGTCGAGGGATACGTGGAGCGCATCTTAGACACCCTCGTCGAAGCCATCGAAGAACAGCTTGGCAACGTTCAGTGGCACATTGTCTCTAGTTCTCAACAAGGGTGAACTTCTTCCCCTTTTCATTTATCTTCTAATCCCACTAATCTTCTAGGTGGTGATCCAATCGTAAGGAATCGTGCCAGCTAACTGTCTATGCTTAGTAAACGTAGGATTGAGTGTACTTTCTATGTTGGTATCTCAATGTTAGATTAGGGATTTTTGTTGAATAACTACTTAATTCGCATGTTGTTGAGATTCTACGTTGTTTTGATAAATCAAGCGCTTAGCATGTGATTTGGCCTAAGCGTAGTGACCCCTCTTACGTTTTCTATTTTCGTTTAATAGCTAATAATCTTAATTGTTCTTTGTTCCTTTCAAAATCGTGCAAGTTCTTTTCGCATTCATTTTAAAAGCATTGTAGTCCTACATCAATTAGAAATAATTTTTCTTTATTAGATTTAAACGAAAATTTGACTTTTAACAGGACAATGGAGTAAAAGGATTCATGTAGCCGACCCCACGTAGTGGGATAAAGGCTTGATGATGTTGTTGTTGTTGTTGTTTTTTTTTTGTTATTATTATGAGGATGAGAAAAACATCCCCTTTCACGGGCCCAAACACCATATCCATGTCATGTGGCAACAAGAGGAGTGCATGTGTAACATTAGCTCAAACAGGCAATCTTGTCCTATCACCATTGACCAAAATACTAGTAAGCTTTTTTTGTCTGCTTTTCTCTTCCTAAATGAAATTCTACCATATCAATTTTCATCAAACCTCTAAAGAGTTTTAAGGAATGGACATGCAGTATATTAGCTGTAGTAGTAGCAGCTTAAATTATAGGCTATGAAAAGATTGCAGTAAGCATTGCCATGTAATGGACATTAAAATCAAGCGTAAAATGATACTAATGAAAACAATCCCTGATGCTATGATATACTGGCATCCTTCCAAAATTGTTTTAAGACATGAAATATGGCACCCAAAGGGGCCAGGTTATACAAGAGTTCAATTCGAACTGGATACAAGAACCATGCATAATGCAAACTTAAACAGATTTGATCTACTTAATAATCATGGTTAACTTTTACTTGAAATCAAAAGAAAACAACATGACAAAAAACACAACAGCATAACTGAATATATTAAGACCAAAATATGGTCAAGTTAATAATCACTAAAGATCAACAAAGTAACAAATAAACAAGTTTTATCACATTAGAATTCTTAAAGGGATATTTTGGAAGGACTTACTTTACTAGTAGCTATAGAGTCATTAGATGATGTAACAGAAACAGACCACTCAACTTTTGAAACATCAAAGACCAAGGTTTCGGCATATCCTGAAAAACAAATCAACGTCAGACATACACAAATTCAAATTTAATCAAGTCATGTAATCATCGCTATCAAATGAAAGAAGAGTTAAACAAAAATTATCACTTCTAAATGCCCAGCATGCCATCTTCTTTTTCTCATTTCCCATCAAATAAACATAAATCACATATTCAAATGCCCAGCAATAAAGTAAATCTAATTTTTCATTTGTCAAATAAAACACTCAATGTCATTAAAGAAGCTAGGCACCTCAGGATAACAATGCTTCCTGATGCCCAAGGTGCTAGGTGTTAGCCGAAGGCACTCACCTGAGCGAAGTGGATCCTACACGCATGCTTGAGCGAAGTGATATCTAGGCATTCACCTAAGCAAAGTGTGATGCTAAAAACTTTCAACTATTTTAATTATGAGAAATACTTTAAAAGAATATAATATAAATAAAATGTTACAGGCAAAAATATATATTTTCAATTTTTGAATCATTCCAATACCACAACGGTAAACCTCACCAAAAAGAATGTCTGAAAAGAAGTTCCAACAAGACCCAAAAGTTATTTTGCAACTTCAAACAGGCAAATAAAAACATAAGTTGGTATCTTCTTCACCAGTCATACTCTCTTCCCCGATTTATTGTCATTATTTTAATATAGCTAGCCTCTCCTAATATATAGTTGCGTGTGCTTTAAAAAAAAATTGCATCAACGAGACATTGAGCAATACACAGAGGCATTCCCCTAGGTGCTGCCTTAGTAATGGAGCCCACCTAGGATGTGGTTATGACACTGATCTGGCCTTGAATGGGCACCTAGTCGGGTGCCTAGCTCGCTTTTGTAGCATTTCCACTCAAACAAACAATTTCAGGTATTTAGAACTATAAATTTGTCAAATTTATCAAGAAGAACTAGTACTGGAATCCGTATATTAGATATACAATTAATAATATATTGAACTTTGACGGATGTGCAAACACTGACATTGCATCATAAACAATATGAAAAGAAAATGGTGCTATATTTTAGCAACAACAAGCTCAGTCTTGAAATGTGCTCGATAGTAAAGTTTGTATAATGCAGCACTCTAGGCACAAAACAGTTATGAGATACCAAAAGAAAGATGTATATCAGAAGGATTCCAAGGATAGTGCAAGAACTTGTGTATCATTGTAAAACACAAAAAATATAAACAATAGTGATAAGGACATCAGCAGGAGATTTCGACGCGTCTATCATCGGAGGAATCGTAGATCGACGGCTACAATTCAGAGTCTTTATTTATGATGCATTTATTTATTTTATTTTTTTTATGTTCTGGTTTACCATTGTAAACCTTAGTGGGATTACTTTATGTTGTAGCTCCGAGGGCATTTGAGTCTTTGTGTTTTTCTTTTATTTGAGGCCTATATATGATGGCCATCCCTATTGTATGAGTTGATGATTTGATGAATGAAAATTTCAGCTTGTTCTTTGTTTTCTTTGTTAGCTCTTGAGAGAAGAGAGAACCCTAGGAGAGGGAGCCAAGCAATACCCGACAGCTGCCGAAAGAGTCCGGGCTCTCGGTTCCTCCTTCCCCTTTCTTCCCTCCCACCCGTTTACTCCTCTCCCTAGCCGTCGGCCTCCTCCCAGTTCACCAAAACAGTCGGCCTCCTTCCCCTCTCCAACTTAAGCCGCCGGCCTCCACCCCACACCACAGCCCCAAGCCCCACCGCCAACCCTCCTCCCACCAAAACCCCACGACCCGGCCCTTCCCCTAGCCGCCAGCCTACCTAACCCAAGTCCTAGCTGCCCACCCCCCCCCCAACCTCCTCCACAATTCCCTTGATTTCAAAATTCAAATTGCCTCTTCAAAACCTTCCTAATTTATCCTACTATTAATTTGGAAAGTTTATTAATTTGAATTCAAATTAATTTGAATTTCAAAAGCCCTTTCCTAATTAATAAAACTATTTTAGGAAGCCCCCTAATTGATACAAATCTGAAATTAATTCAGATTTCATTCCTCAATCCACAATCAATGCAATGATCCACATACGTTGAATGTGGATGCTTTCCCCTTCCCTCCTTTGGCCGGCCCCCCTTCTCTCCCCTCCTCTAATTTATTTCATTCCCTAATTACAACTCTAAATTAGGGGATATTAATTACCACTTCCCTCCTTTTATTCCTCTTTGTTTGAAATTCAAATTTCAAATTCCCCCATTCAAATCCAACCTAAAATCTGAAATTATCTTCCTCTCCAAACCAACCATTAAATCTGAAATCAATTTTCTTCCCTCTCCTAGCCTTGGCCGAAATTTCCAAGCCCCTTTTTCCCTCATTACCTCCCTCATCCCTTGCTTCACATACCACCCAAGAAAGAAGATACGCTACTACTTGGCCTATTTCCCCCATGAATGGCCGATCCTGAACAAGACCACGGATACGTGCATGATCTTCAAGGACGAGTAGATATCCTCCGGTCTCCCTTCTTCAACCTCAACTTGGAAATCGACGACACCGTCGACAACTACGTCGACCGAATCCCTTTCACCTTGACGTCGGCCATCGAAGAACACCAAATCTCCGGAACAGTGGCGAGTCATCGGACATCCACCAACTTCTTCCCCTTCAGCTAACTTTTCGTTGGGCAATACCGCAAGTGTTTTCTGTCTTTTGGTGGCATCTCTAAGTTTGCTAACAGTATTCTTCCGTTAAACCACATCAAGAGTGAAAGTGAGAAGAACTCAAGGTGAAACTTTCTATTAGTTAAACGATGGATTTCTGTTGTTTATGCCTCCAGCCTTACTATGAGTTTGTTGTTAATTTAAATTGTCCTGTTAATCTAGTTGTAACTGCATATCATTACACGATCTACAATTGAGTTTAAAATTAGCAAAGCTTAACAACTTATTATTAATTCCTAAGCAATTCCTGTTTCCACAGATGTTTCACATCAAATAGCTTATCATGGAACAGGTTTTGCAAGTAACTAATAAAAACATTAGCATTCATGCTAATGCTTTAAAACATGCCTGCAGCTAATACACAAGAATGGATTGTGTTTTGTACTAAATTGCTTACTTCTCATCTTTTACACTAGAATAAGTCGAAGCAAAAGAAAAAGATAATTAGAAATAAACTATTGATCAGAGACTCGGTAATTATTTTAATTAATATACAACCTTCTAACTGGTGCAGCTAGCCTGAAAACATGGAATAATTAACGGTAAATGGAAAGTTTACATACTCATGTCAATTATCACTATGAAAACATCAAAAGAGAACACGATAAAGCCTCCAACAACATTCAGCGTGAACAAAGAAAAATAAAATCAATCTACAGAGCAATTCAATACATACGTTTTTTCTTGCTTCCGCCACCTACAATATACCATCTGTTTCCACAAAGGATGCCACTGCAGCCAGCCCTAGGTGATGGATGATGACCTTTGATCTTTATTTTTGACCATACCATCTAAGAAGTAAAATAGATTTTAATAATTGGATCTACCAAAAACAAAATTATTAACAAGAAAAAAAAAAGTTTTCTTTAAGCAGGACGGGTCCTGATGCCACATACGGTTTCAAAGTCAAGAGAGTAGAGATCATTCAAAATCCTGGACTTTGATTGCCCTCCAAACACAAAAAGAAATCTATCATCATAAAGAGCAGCTACATGGTTTGATCTTGGAGATGGCCCAGCTCCTCTGGAAAGGTATTTAGTACAAGATCAAAACGTATATAATTGACATAAAAAAGACTTTCAAATGCACTAAAATTCATCTAAACTATAGCAAATACAAGTATAGACAAGTTTGACTTTAATCATATGGTGTATGCTGACTGTAATAGGCAAAAAACCTGCAATAATTGCGATTTCAAATTTTTGCCAAATACAATATGTTCCAGTAGGCAATTTTCAGTTCATTTAATAGATGTTGCTGACATAATAAGTCTTCATGGTATATGTATAGCAAAGAAAGATGGCTTACGTGTAATGCAACGGAAGCCATGTTGAAGATTTCAGGTCAAACATGTGGAGGTCGTTAAGTTTTCTCCCTTTAGTATCTTGGCCCCCAAAAAGAATCAGGATTGAACCTGCTCTGATGACAGTATGACCACTACGAGCAGCCTGAATTCCATCAGAAATTTACATCAAATGTATATAACGATTGTGGATCCAATGAAGTACTTTACTAATGCTGTATACGTTAAAAGAAGAAAATAGATGCTGAGTTAAAATATCAACACTAGTTTCCGGTTTCTAGATAACCAAGGAAAAAAAAAAAAAAAAAAGCTATTACAAGGCAACTGAGGGGTGAAAGAAGAAATAAACAAAACAAGAAAATAAGGATTCAATTCACATATAATAGAACATACAAAAGCCTGATGGTCTTAATAGAATATAATCATGGCTTTACAAAAATTCATTAGATTTTTCTTCCATCCAAACTCATAAAAAAGGTATTTAAAAATGGAGAAAAATGAACATAAATTAAAATCCAAATTCCAAAGTGCTTACCGGAACATCACCCTTCACTTCCACATGCGACCAGCATTCAGCATCTACATCAAAGGACCAGACTGAAGTAGAGCAAAATGTTACACAACCTTTTTTATTCACAATCAAATCAATAACTATTTTGAGAACAGTAATTTTAGCAGCGTCCTAAATTAACTGACCTACTACTCCATCACTGTGAGGGTCAGTTGTGCCTCCAACCAGAAGTACCAACTTTCCCCAAGAGACCTACATTGCATGTGTGCAGAGTAATTTTTAGTGTTATTTCGTAGCAATAACATAAAATGTTTCAATAAAATTCCTAAAAAGAGGAAATTATGAAGATATCTAAGACAATCAAAATTTCAACTGAAAATTTGGCGTGCACGATATACTAAGCAGATACTCAGCAATTTAAAAAAAAATCAATGCATAATATGTGCTTGATATGAAAGCCAAATTATCGATATAAGGAATAAAACCATATAAAGGCCTCAAAAATTATCCATTGGCCACCAGAGGTCCTTTGCGAGCTTCCTTAGGTTAGAATTATAATGCTTTTCTTTTCCGCCTCTTAATGCAAACTTTTAGTTTAATAAGGTTTATCCAATCAACAACCTAAACAGTTCTGTTCTTGGTAAAAAGCGAGACAATGAGGCATACTAACCATCTTTTACAGAATTAATAGCTCAATATGTAAAGTAAAAAATTATGAAGGCAAAAAAAAGTCACCCAGATCATGATACTTCTTAAAGGAACGAGTAACATGAATAGCCTCTTACAAGTAAAATTTCTATTTGCTGAATGTCTCTTCATGTTCAGCAAAGTTGGTGGCATATTATTTCAAAATTTTCCAATTAGATGAAGGGTTGGTTATCAGTGTAGAGCTCGGACTTATTATCATAGAAAGAACTATAAAGCAATTGCATAGAAACCTTATTTCACATACTAGTGACTGCATCTATGCATTTTATGCAATACCTTTTAAAAAACATTTTGATATTTTACTAGTGTCACTGTATGGTTCAAGGAAAATGTGCTCAGTAATGCAGGTTAAGACACGCTGTACATTCTGTTGAACGTAACTTATATTACAATGTCTGGTATGTTAACTATCATATCATTTGGTTTACTAGAAAACCCATTTCTAATTCTGTTCAACCTGAATCTAATGTATATGTTAAGATCTAAACATGATGTATATTAAATCAACAAAAACAGTAAAATCAGAAGAGAATCAGGAATATTTTGGGTGCCATGAAACAAATAAAGTCTTACAAAGGACAATAAACCACATATAAATTATCAGCATGCCCCCATGTCTCTCAGATTAATATGCAATATACGATTCATTAAGAGCCAAACTGAACCTTATAAAGCATCCACATCTCTACCAAAGAAGGAAACGGCTTATAAACATTAAGAAAAAAAAAGTGCACCGACTTTAAAATTGGAAGATATTGGGATATTATAAAGTGGTCACAAGTAACTGAACATATACCAAACAATGATTTTTACATGCAGGGATTTTCAACCCAGCTGGTGAACGGTAGATCTTGGCAGCAGCAGCCCAACAAAGTTTGTCCAGACTAAGTATCTGAAATGCATTAGCAGAGTCATTACAAATTTTAAAAACTGTTCGTCAAAAATATGACATCTGAGTATGCGATTAGCTAACATGCATATAACTGTGAAGCAAAATCATAATTCTAACACTCGCGACAGAAGAAGGCAAGTTCCCAAAGTCACAATTATTAAGCAATACCAAGAACTCATGAATTCAGAACTAGGAAAAAAACATTTGTTTCTTGGGAGGAAAAAAAAAAGAAGACTTAAGTAAGATTATGGAATCTTGATTCGAAATCATACTTAATAAAAATTAGAAGCATGACCAAACAGCACCACCAACACAGGTAAGCAATTCAAGAGACAATAGTATCAAGCAAATGCCACCCTTAGAGTAAATTTTCCAGAACCAGATGAAAAACTTTAAAAATCCAAAAATTGCTTGGAAAATTCAAAAGAGCAACAAAAATCATGCCAATCACAATATGCAACAAATCTTGATGTAAATGAGATCTGTGGCTATAGCAGCCTCAACTTGAATAGGTAAGTTCCTCAAACCACCAATTAGTAAATATTTAGAATTCAGTGGGAAAGTCAGAACAATTAAAAAGTAAAATTAAATTCACATAAATGCCAAAAAGTCAGACAAGCTACAGGATTTCATACCATTGTATCATCCAGCATCCCATTGCCAGAATCCCCACCAACCACAACCATTTTACTCCCAACAACAGCCGCTGCATGCTACATTGAAAACCCAAGTCAACAAAGTTGAAAATAACATTTAGGATAACATTACCGCATTCCAATAAGATGAAACAGATAAATAAATAGAAAGGAACGTGTACAAAAGCTCCCATAGTTTGCCCTCTTCATGAAATGGCAGTATTTTGGCAGGCTTGCATTCAAAACCAGCAAATTGCCTTCTTGTTGCAAAGAACAGTATGGTCCAGAAAGGATTAGCAACAATCTAATACTTGTCTCAGCATATACTTTATTTCTAATCTAACTTATCCTTCTTCTTCATTGCCCTGCCACCGAAGGATCTCTCGCCTTTGCACCAACTTTACCTGCTCATCTGCCAGCTATTCCCTAATGAGGTTTCAAACTGGTCTACGAGGTCTGCTAAGCAAGCCATTTGTCTTTGTTAGGGAAAGCAATCACCTGAGCCGCTCATCTCATGCAAGGTCTTGTCCCCTTACCCTGCAGATTTTTTTTTTAATTTCTTTTCTTGCATGCAAGCACTAAATGCTACATAAAGCAAAACCCTATTTGGCTAGCCCGCAGTGACCTTTAATGCCACAATGTCCTCCAACAACACCTCTAGGCTCCAGAAACAAGAGAGGCCTTCAGTGAGTCCCATTTGGGGAAAACACTGCTAAAACCCAATAGAAACACAAGCTATGTAAACCTTTAGGGGTGTCAAAACTTGACCCGACCCGGAAAAGTCCGGGTTTGGGTTAACCCATTTATCCAACGGGTCGGGTTTGGGTTTAGAAACTTGACCCGTTTTAAAAATTGAGTCGGTTCAGATTGACACGAGAACCCGACCACAACCCGAATTTAATTAAACCCTTTGTGTTTGAGTATTTCAATGTTTGGATAACAATGTAAATGTAATTTTGTAATGTATATTAGTATTTAGTAAATGTAATTTTTGTTTTGCATAAATTTTTATAAATATAAATATGTAATTTGTAATTTAACAATTAGTGTTATTATTTTGTAAATGTAATTTTGTGTTCATTTATAGTTTCTCAAATAATCAAATAATTATATGTAATTCAGTATTTTGTATTTTAATAGAATTACTTAAATAAATGTGAAACAACAAAAATGCCAAAAATTGAAAGAAAAAAAAATGGGTTGGCGGGTCATTTTGTGTTGACCCGAACCCGACCCGAAGACCCATTTTGACACCCCTAAACCTTGGCATGAACATCTAAGTTGGTTGAACCTAAGCAAAATGTGTGAAGTTCAGCAAATCTATATCCAAGCGTTTGTTGCAATCAAGCATATTTGCCTGGGCTATAATCAAGTTGGACAGTTATGAGACTTGTAAAAATAAGGATTTGAACATAACCTACTACCAATGCCACAGTTCTATAAATCACGGCAGAAAAATTTGGGTTGAAGGAACCAAGCACAAAGAGTTAAGTCTGCCATTTCTTACTGAGTTTGTTGACTCTGCAGAGAATCTGAAACTTAATAGTTGTTCATAGAAAGTCAAATGGATCCACCCCAATGATTTGCCACGAAAATATCCTTACTAAGAACAATTGTCAACTACAGCCACTGTTTAGAAGAGGCAACAACTACAGATAACCGAATATAAAAATTCAAAAATGCTGCCAATGTTTCATCTGGAGGACCAATTTCAGGCAGTTTTGCAGATAATCCTTACAACTAAATGAATGCCTAAATAAAACAAGAACAATAAGATCACACATTACTTGAAATCGAGGAGCTGGTTTGTCCCCTGTTGTCGGCAACAACATCCAGTTATCAGAACATCCAACGCCACACTTACTGATGCCCAATCCAGCCATAGAGCAGTCGCAGTAATGGTCCTCCGACCGGCCACTAGCCGACGCCCCAACCAAAGAGTCTTCCTATCCATCACCCACAAAAAAAAAAAAAAACCTAAGAAAGCCTTTAAAAAATCCACAATTACAAAGTTGGAACTTTAAAAAAGTCGCAAAAAATAGAATTTTTCTGCTCACATTGATCTGCAATGAGCTTTTGGTGGGGCGGACGGGGCTCTGGGCCCCCTGGGAAGGATCGCCCACTTTTGGCCTGCACGATGCATTTTAAAGTTGAAAAGAAGGCATCATTTCGGAATAGTCTGTAGAGAGAAAGAAACCCTAAAAGGATACATCTTTTTACTGCTGCAAAAAGCTAAAGAGCACACGGTCGGCCTCAAGTGGCGACAACAAAGAAAGTGGTAAAATAGAAATAAAAGCGGGTTGGATGGGGGTCGGGGAAGGTAAGAGCCGACCTCCCAAGCTTCGTTCGACGGCGAGAGAAGCCGAACATCTTCGGCATTGTGGCTCGAGAAGTATCGACGCCGTGAAGTGAGAGGCCGCCGGTGCCAACCGTCACCCAGCGACGAAATGTGACGCCGCTGAAACCCTAAGAGAAAGAGAGGAGAGTTGCGGGTTAACGCACAGAAAGCTAGTGCTCCTATTTTGGAGGGTAGCCCGAAGTGAGAGATTTCTGAAGCTAATCATTAACTCGTGTAAAACAAGGGAGAAGACACTGCCACCTTTCTCTCTTATCTTCTTTTTTAGCTTCTCAGTAGCAAGCCCCTCCTGTACATCAGCTGCCTACCAGTACCAGCCTACCAGGCTGCCCATACTATGGAGATTGAACAAGCGTGTGGCCTTCGCTGCACCCTGCTCCAAATGAACCGTTGGAGCTGAGAACCGAACGTTTCAGAAATCAATAAAATTATATTAGCACGATCTTAGTTTAATTATTTATATTATTATTAACTTAAAACTGAGCCAATTTGACTTTTTTGGTTCATCTTTTTTTTTTCATCTTTTTTTTTTTCGTTTTTGTCGACACATAAAAGAAATCTGATAATGATCAGAACAGATAAAGGTTCAAAAGGTAAAAGAAGAATTTACAAACAGAAAATCCAAATCAATCTTTTCAATAAATCGGCACAACTCTCTTAAGATCGGCTCTCAAATCTCCTTTGAAATTCCACTGTAAACTTTCTTTTGTAAAGTATCTTTGAACAATACTCTCCTTTTTAACACTTAGATTTAATTATTATGATACTTTGCCTTAGCTCTCTTTGTACATTATTCATGCCTAATAATTTTTCAATTTTGAGAGGGGAGAAGATCTAGAACTTTGGCTCAATAAAAAATGGGAATGAATGGTTAGACGACTTCCAAGAATATTGGAATTATGGTATCTTTCATTAGCTTTATTAAGCTAAGATTGCTATATATATAAAACATGATTGATCAAGTAAGGTCAAAGATATCTTAATATGAATTTCAAAGTTAATTAGTAGTTGAAAAGAAGCTAGTTGTTAGTTGTAATTTGATACGAGTGGAGCTGAGGGCAGATTTAGTCAATAGTAGTAATCATGCTTTGCGATGTAAAATGGAGCAACATCATGTAGTAGTTCTACAACTCAGATAGTATGACATCAGGTTAAATTAACACTAAAAAAGTATCATAATAATCTAAAATAAGCATTTTTAAGATAATAATCTAAACCCATATATATACTCGCATTTACACACATAAACTTGAAATAATATATCTAACATAAAGCTACTCTTAATAAACATATGAAGAGAAAGTAACAAAAACTTGTATTATATATTTACCATATGTCTTTATATACTTGGTGAAGGTGAACTTCATTAGTCGTGCACAAATTATCACTATGACTCATTTGATCTATCAACGACTTTTCTAATAAATTGGTTAACATTCGATGGGGTTGAATTATATATAAATATATAATCATGGGCGGATCCCCCTTGTACTCAGGCTGGGCAAATGCCCACCCTAAAAAAAAATATTAAATATTTAGAGGAGATATTTTGGGTATTTTGCTCTCCCCCCCCCCCCCCCCCCCGCCCCCTCAAAAAATGTTTTTACCCTAATTTTATCAATCCTAAGTGTCTTTGCCCATCTCCCATTAAAAAAAAAATTTTTGCCCACCTTGAAAAAAGAAGTTGGATCTGTCCCTATAATATAATATAGTGAGTAAACCATAATATAATAGGAGAAGAAGAAATAAGCATATTGAATATTAAAAATTATACATAATAATGCATAAATATAGCAGTTAGCTCAAGACAATTCTACGTCATATTCTTGTTTTGGAATCCTTTTAGCATTACTATTCCTAGATTGACTTCAACAAAATTCATAAGGGATGTCAATAAATGATCCGACCCATCAATTTAATCAGAAAATTTTGAATTCGGGTTGACTCATTTATTTCGGTCTGAATTTATGACCCGTTCATTAAACGGGTCATGTTTGGGTTGACCCATGAACCTACTTTTGACCCGAAAATATCTCATTTAATATTTCGTCTATAAATTATATTTATTTGTGAGCATGATATTCGTATTTTTTAACAAATAACCTAAACTCTATAGTTTATAAGTTATAAACAATTTTTTAACTAGAACGGATTAACTGATTAGGTTTAAATTCATCCTTATAATCTATTAATTAAACGGGTCAGGTTCAAGTTGATTGGATATAAATTTGATAAATTTTAGATTGAATCCGAACTCATCATGTTAACCCATTTTGTCACCTCTTAAATTAATCCAAGTAATTGACAAAATATGGCTTTCCCATGTATACCATTATGCTTGGAATAACAATAGAACCTAATCGCTAGCGTGATGAGCTATTATTTTATTTACCGGCATGTGCCCCAAAAAAAAATAAAGTTATGTGCATGTGATATATGAAATTAGAATATTAATATTTTCCCATTCCATTAATAGCCCGAAGACTATTAAATAAATTACACAAAATTACCATTTTGCACTTTTCCATTATACGAAGGGAATCCGAAATGTTGAAGGAAATTAAAATAATTAGCAAAATTTTGTCTCTGATGACGTGGAAGGTGTAAAATTACAATCTTGTCCTCAACTTATTTTTCTTAATGAGGAAGAATGCAAAGTTAATGATAATTTCATCGTTTCAACAAAGTCCTCTTCGAGTCTATCAATGAAAATAATTTATATTATTATAGATATGAAGAAATATATATTAAGTAATGGTTGGATGGATAGAGTGAAAATATAATTTTATTTGTTGCTATTATTTGATGATAAGATTTAAATAATATTAAACAACAAATTAAAAACCTAATTTTGTTTTAAATTCATTTTTTATGATTGTTGCGTGATAGGAAATCTTTGAAAGTAGAGTAAGAAAGTTTTTGTGTTTTAGGTTTATACGAAAATTTTGCAAATAAATAGATTAATAAAAATAGCACATGTGATATCATAGTTTTTACGTGAAAAATTCATAAAAAGAAAAATCATAGGACTTGCTCCAACTAAAATGATTATACTATATAAATGTTTGTTACGAAGAGTTAGCCTATCCTTTAAGTTGGAGACATCAATATTACAAGAATGCAGAGAATTGATGGAAAATATGGCAATGTCTATTTGAATGCTTGCGGCTGAGTGATAGCAGCCTGACAATATTGGTCAGGTATGACAGTTTGATGATGTTGATCAAGCAACTAAAGGTCTAATGGCATTGGTCTCACAGCAAAAATCTGATATCAACGACCAGACTTACTACATCCTTAATGATTATTCAATATGTTTTTGGCATCTAAATTCATTAATTACTTTAAATTGAATGATCGTAGGCTATTTAGATTTAGCATATTATAATGTTGATTTCTAAAAATAGCGCATAAAAATTAGAGGTTATTTGATACCTTAAATAGCACCATGAAATTTAAGTGTTTAATTTAGATTCATTTGAATTTAGATCACAATTCTTTTGATGTCATTGGATTATCTCATAAAATAATCATTTGAGTTATATATTTACTGAAAATAAAATTTAGATAATCTCAAAAGTTAATTTTAAAATTTTAAAATTTAAATATTAGAACATTTTGACTCAAGATCAGAGTTAGACTTATCAAGATGGATCAAATGAAATAAAAGATATATATTTATAAAAAATTATTGAATTAAACAGATAAATAAGGAAAAAGATTGAATCACTATATATTGATCAAAATTTTTATCATGATGAGCTTTAAAATAATTTGATGAATGCAATATAAATTATTTATAAATTATATTTATTTTAAATAAATTTGGGCATTGTAAAATTAATTTTAATTATTTATTGAATTTCATGTAAATAAAAGAATCCTGATTAAAATAAAATAAAGCTTAAGAGCTAGTAAACGGCGGTCCACGCAAGTATAAGCCGCACTTGCATCCCGTGCCCGAGGTGTGGATCCACGTGCCAACTCCTGTCCACCGTCACCTCGCTCATCCCCGGCACGTGTCAACATCGACATCTATTTCTCCCTTCAATATAGCCGCCGGCCAACCATCCTTCTCCTAGCACTGGTAAACATAGAGGGAGAAAGAGAAAGAGATGCGCCGCGAAGAACCTCCGTCGCCGCCGCCACCATGGGAAGTAGTTATTCTGGTCTCTCAATACTTAGACCCTTCAACGCTCGCCACGTCCTCCTGCGTCTCTAAGGCATGGCGCACCGCCATGTCGTCTCCAAACCTCTGGCTTCCCTTCTGTCTCTCTGTCTACCCTTCCTCCTCCCACCTCCTTTCCCTCTCCCCTCCCCCTTCCCCCCGCATCCTCTTCTCCCTCCTCAATCTAGCCTCCCGCCGCCTCCCCCCTCCCCCTCCTCCCTCCCCTCTCCTCTCTCTCAGTCACCTTCTCTTCACTCTCGACGTCTTCATTCCCAATCTCACCACTCCCCTGCTCTCTACCGCAATAAAAGGTGAAGACTTGGAGAAAGAATCTCATAACGTCTTCCACTTCGACGTCGACGTGTCGGCGGCCGCTTCGACGGCGGCAGTGGTGGAGAAGCAGGAGGACGTGAGAGTGGTCTGGATGGTGATGATGAAAGAATGGGGAGGAGCTTTCATGATGATGGAAGTGAAAGGGAAGGGGAGGGAGGTGGGAGATACAGGGCTATGGTTTGAGGAAGAGGTTGATGGGCCAAAGTGCTGCGCTGCGGCGGCGGAGAGAGGCGGGATGGTGGCTGAAGTGGGGCTGGTGTTTTCCGGCCAGGAGAGGGGGGTCATAAAGGTTAGTTTGGGGTTAATGAGGAGAGATGGTTGTCGATATGTCGGTCTGCGTGATGCTCTGCTTTACTTGCAGAGTTATCTTCTTCCTTAGTACCCTAATTTGGAGAAAAGCCCTACGTTTTTATTGGAAAAAAATTTTGATTTCATTGATTATTTATGTATTATTTTAATTTTAAAATAAATTTGAAAACTGTTAATGTCTTTTAATTTTTGTATGAAAAGTATTCAATTAATTCGTTCGATTAATTATATTACCTGTCCAACATTCACATAATTACAACTGCTTCATTATTAACCCTTTAATTATTTAGATTTAGGTTTCAAATTTTTAATAAAAAAAATTTCCTACCTCTGTAATTTATCAGGGATGTTGCTCTGAAAATCGTAGAAATTTCAAACACAGAACTGGTATTGAATTTCAAATGCATCAAAATTTTACACTGTATTTATTTTATTTCAAATCAAATACGAATTCTCATAATCGTCCGTTTTACTTCAAACTAAATAGCCCCTAAATCCACTCTTTTGGAATTACTTTGTTTTGTTGACATTATTCACACAACGGGTCATTAGTAAAGGTTGACTTATGATATTTTTAAATAATAATTTCTAAATACTCAGATTTATTATACAAACAATGGTGAACCAACAACCATCTGGGATTTGTTTCACTGTTGTGGTCTCATGGAATCCTATGTGTTCAATGGAAATGGAATAGCAGACCAGAAGTTTAGAACTCTGCACGTTCTGCATATTAAGTGTTAAAAAGAGGTTTCTGAATGCACCCGCACTCACAAAATAATAGAAATACACTGCTTAGAGTTAACTGTTCTTGTTTAGTAGCATTGTTGCGATAAGATCCATGGCCTAAATGAAGACAAAAGAAACTCACATAGCACAGTAAAATAAAGATAGAATGGAGCAAGTTTTAGAATACACTGAGCATAAGAAGCCATGTTCAGAGCACAAGAAGATAAGAGCTAACTAATTTGTCAGTTTACCTCAAAGAAAAAAGTCAAAATAATAAGGGCAAGAAAGCTAAAACTCTTAAATTCCAAACCAGAAATACATTGCCTGCATTTGATAGCGAGAGGCTCTGAACTATCAGCAGCTTATGTTCCAAAGTTTCACCAGTCTGAGCCATCTGGAAAAGGATCCAAAGCATTTTGTTTTTCATTAACATAAAACTCAACAATAGCTTTCATTCTTGGAAGTTTATCTGGATGGTAATTCACATGTATGATAACTGGCTTTAACTTCCTGAGTTGAGCATCCTTTCTCACAGTTTTGAAGAGAACTTTGCTATTCATAAAGAGATAGATATCCATGGTTCGCTTGGCTGCATGGAGGCCTTCATATCCAGGGTGTGAAGGATAAAAGAGTTCCTCATTAAACACTGCTTGGTCCCATGATTTAGGCTCATGAGACAACCGGTATGCCACGCGGTCCAACAACTCGATGGCTGGAATTGTAGGTCTTATAAAAAAGAAACCTGAATTGTATACCCAAATACGCATTGTATGAGCATACCTTGCCCAGCCCATTGATTTTTCGTCGAATACATCATTAAATCCATAAGCTGTCATATTATTGTGGCCATCGCTCATTGATTCTACATCAGAATCCCTATAAAGATGATCAAATGGATTCTGCAAATAAACTATATCGATATCTGAGAGAAGAACACTATAACCAAGCTGCAAAAATTCCCTTAGAATATGGAACTTTAGTCCAGAAACGGCATGGTTGCTGCCTTGCTTACCAATGGAATCAACATTTTCATCTGGAGGTCTACGGTAAACAGGAACATCCTTCGATTTGCAGAAATTCTCTGTTTCATCATCCAATGCAACGACAATATAATTGGGTATACCCACTCTTTTGATACTTGCAAACCAAACTTCTAGCATTTCTCGTACTTTTGAGTTAGCCAATGCAACTATAAGCTCTTTCCTGACAGCAACCTTCTCAAGTATCATTGCTAAACCTGGATTCACAGATTCGTCGGGTAGAACAG
This sequence comes from Dendrobium chrysotoxum, assembly GCA_019925795.1. Classification (NCBI taxonomy): domain Eukaryota; kingdom Viridiplantae; phylum Streptophyta; class Magnoliopsida; order Asparagales; family Orchidaceae; genus Dendrobium; species Dendrobium chrysotoxum. The sequence continues at coordinate 95,206,636 of CM034305.1, read as the reverse complement.
ATGGGTTGGTCCTTAAACCTTTGACTGTGCCAAAAGGTCCAGCCTTATGTAGCGTTCCTAAAGTTAGAAACTGCTTCTGGGCCTGATCTTTTCCTTGCTCAGCCAACTGGATCTTTGATGACAGTTCCCTAACTTGCTTCTTCAATTCCGCATTCTTCTCTGTAAGTGAAGCTAACTCTGACTTTAACATGTTTAGCCTCTCAGGTGATTCGCATGGAGATGAATTGACCTGGGTCAAAAAATAATTGTTTAGAAAACAAATAATGTAACATAAAAAATAGTAAGAAGAAAATAAAAACAGATGTCATTCCATATAGCAAAAACAAAATTAGATAAAAAAAATGTTTGAAAAGATGGAAAACAAAGGCTAGCAGAAGCGTAATAAAAATGTGCAAGTTTAAAGTATGAGACAAAAACTAGAGAAAAAGTCCAAAACAGTTACATGACTATTAGCCAGTGTCAAATTTAGTCTCAAAATTTCGCATTGTCTTAATCTACTCCCCAGACTATAAAAAATGACCCAATTTGGTCCTCTGTTAGAAAATCTATTAAGTTTAACAGAAGAAGCCGCATATCTTCTAATATTCACTATTTGATTGGAGTATTTTTGTGTGTATATATTCAAGGGTGACAATTGATGTCTTTTATGCTGCAAGCGTTTATTTCTTTTCACATGGTCGTCTTCTGTGCGAGATCCATGCATACACTCACTAGTTTTTGTTGATTCTAATGTGAGAGGGGACGTGGAGACACACTGATGGACAAGCAGGCTACATCAATATTCTATTGTGATATTAGGCGTGCAACCAAAGACTTGTCCTAGAAGTTCCGCGGGAATCGCGAAATAGCAAAACAACACATTCCTATCCATAATGGCGTGGAATCTCTGACCTTTGCTAATATAGAAAGCACGGAACTTTGCGATGGCTATATGAAATTGAAATCCTCAAGTATGCATTTTAGGTTCCTTTTTTTTGTCATTGAAGGCTATGTGCATCTCAACCAATTTTTTTTGTGCAATATAGTTGAGCTCATTGAGGGCGATTGAAGAGAAGAAATATCATCTCCATCAATATTAATGTCTATGGAGGGTAAGTTTGTTCATTATTTTTTTTCGCCAGATTAATTAGATGAGTTTTATTTATGATTGTATAGTTCAATATTTGTATGCATTTTATTACTCAAATATGAAATGATAAACTATATGCAATAGGTCTCGAGTGGCTTGATGACTCAGATTTCTTATAACTTTTTAGTGGTTTGTCTTAATTTACCACTTTTGATTTGCCAAATGTTGATGGAAGTAGGGGCGTAAGTAATCATAGGAGGTTCGAATTCGACTCGTCAACGAGCTCGCGAGTCAAGCTTATTGATTTTTGTGCTCGATCTCAAACTAGAGTTCGCATATTAAACGATCTCAAATTTGAGTTTGATGAGACTCCATTTGTCGGCTCGCAATCTTGCTAGATTAAGCAGATATTTAGGAGCAAAAAAACTTGCTATTTATTAATTTATAATATTTTGGAGTAGACACTCAACTTCTTTTAGCAAGTTATATACATTTAAAAAAATGCAACAAGCTATATTATTCACAAAAAAAGAGTAATTTTTTTTCTAAATGCAGCTAAAAAATTGCAAAAAATTAATTGCAGTTAATGAATTAATGCAGATGCCAGCTGCTGCTGAGCTTTCAAAAACTTAAAAAAATCATTATTAATATTCTCAAAAAAAAGCCTGCTCCTGCTGTCTCTTCTCCCAAAAAAGCTGGTTTTCTTCTTCAACGACGCTTCTTCTCCAATGGGCCGCTGAGCTCATCAATCCTTCTCCCGGGCTCCCAAGTTTGAGCCTTGTGTAACTCTGGCAGTGACCAAGCATCCTGACTTCCTTCTCCGATGAGCTTGGCTCATGAGAGTTGAGCTTGAGCCTGGTATAACTCTGGCAAGCCGAGCTTGAGCTTGCCCAAACTCGAGTCCTGCTGAACTCATTTACACCCTTAATGAGAAGGATGTGAAGACAAATGAAAAGAGTAATTTTGATGATGAGAACAACGATGAGGACTACAAGTATAACTTGTCAAATGATAGTAAGTAGTTTGTAGGTAATGATTATGAGATGTGTGAGGATGATGAGTTGTTTTAAAATAATGTGGATGATTCTAATGAATTTATACGTGGTACAAAGAAAGGAAGAGAGAAAGTTGGAGTACACAATGAAAAATTGAATAAAATGTTAGAGAGAAATTATTGTGAAATTGATTATATGGATTCCAAGATGAAGCTATTGTTCACAGCAGAGACAAGAATAATCAGATAAGATGACCACCTTTTCAATCCAAAGTTTAAGTGTGAGGATTAGAAAATAGTAAGGAAGAATTTAAAGAAGTTGTGCATAACTGGTCCATTGTAAGAGGAAAAATAATAAAGTTCTCAAAAAATGACAAAAGATGACGAGAGTTATATGCAAGAGGCATAATTGTCCATTTTTGTTGTACATTTCAAAGCATGAGGCAAGTCATTCATGATAAGTTTGGTTGTTGTAGGAACATACATATTCATGGAGTTATCATAACAAGACCCTGACAGGCACAATTATAGCCAAGAAATTTGTGAGCATAACTAGAATTGATTTGTAGTGCAAGACTAACTTTTTTAGAAGAGAAGTTATTCATGAGTTGAAGTGGCATTTTTCGAAGGCACAAACAATGAATGTTGTCAATGAGGTTCGAAAGTTGATGCACATGAAAGATGAAGATCAATTCAAGAATATTTGAGATTACTGCTTAGAAATCAAAAGAACGAAGTTGGGCAAAATAATACATGTACTAACTACAATAGATGCAGACTTAACAGGTCGGAAGACATTTATGAGGATGTATATTTGCTTTGAAGCTTGTAAAAAGAGTTTCCTCAGATGTCACAAGCTAATTGTTGAAGTTGACAGATTATTTCTACAGGGTCCTCAGGGTGGTCAGCTACTAACTACAGTTAGTTTCAATATAACATTTTTCCAATAGCAAGAGTTGTTAAAAGTGAATCAAGAAGTACTTGTGAGTGCTTCTTAGAATTGCTAGCTAAAGATTTACATATCATTAAGAATCAATTCAAATTTATATTCATCCAAGTCCTCAAATAAGTCGAAGAGGTTGGTTCTTGCATTTGAGAATATTTGTCAAATGTTATAAATAGATTATATATGTGACATATGCACTAAAATTTCAAATTTGTTGGATACAAAAGAGTTGTACTGAAGAATGCTTGTGAACAGATGCTAGAAGTACTACAGTTAATCAATTTGCATGCTACATGGACGAGTGGGAGAAATTGGATATAAGGGCTTACAAATGGTTGAATGAGAAGCAACCATGAGAGTGATCATGATCACATTTTACTTGTATCTCAAAATAAAATATGTTAATAACATGTGTGAATATTTCAACTCAATCATTCTTAAAGAAAAAGAAGAACCCATCATCTCCATGTTTGAGAGCATCAGAATTTTAATAATAAGGATGCAAGAAAAGGAGACCTCAATGAGGTGAAATGAAAAGTTATGTCCAAGGATTCAAGAATCACTCGCAAAAAACTTATATGACGCCGAGAATTGCATTGGGGTGAAGGCTGATGATGACAACTACCAAATTACTACAATGCAAGGGGCACAATACATTATTAACTTGGATTCCAATGTCATGTAGTTACAAAAAGGAATTAAATAGCTTGCCTTGTCTATATGTGCGTGTTGCAATCAACATGGGAGAACTTAATTATAAAAATTATGTCCACGACTACTACTTAGTGGACAATTATAAAAAAACTTATGAGTTCAACATTATGTCTATTAGTGGTCCTGATGATGACCTATAAGTAATAGAGCATATCTATTACCACCAAAGTACAATAAACTGAAGAGAGTTCGCCCGCCAAAGTTTAGAAGAAGGGCTTCATATAAGCAAGTAAATAACTCACAAAGAAGAAGCTTAAGCAAGTCAACTGTAGCCCTTGATTTTGGAAAATGTAAATCACAATAGCCCCATGGTAAGAAAAAGGAAAAATAATAAAAACTCTTCCTGCTCGAACAATTTAAGCAAGCTAAAGAAGACCTACAATATAATGTAATATCATGGGACGATTTATATATTTAAAAATTAAATTCAAGTATCAATAATGAATTAGTAAGTGAAGAGATAGTCCATTCATGATTGATTTTTAAAAAATGCATTAACTTTATATTTCTTTGATTTAGTTGACAAAACTTGATCGATACCGTAGCTCGCAAGCAACACGAATATCAAATGTGTTCACACAAAAAAATCATCAAACAAGGGGCTATTAGTAAGCTGACAAACAAAATTTTATAAACAACAGTGCACTTCAATTTTCGTACTATTAATGTTAAGAAGTCCATACATCTAAAAGAGAGAAGGTCGGCAAGATGAAGCTTGGAGGATACTTAAACAATGCAATTTTTTGCATGCCTTCCGTTTAAACATTTTGGAGGACATTTGATACGCCTTGGTATCAAGAAAAGCCAACAAACCAAGAGAATTTCACCAAAATAACAGATTTTTATTGATAAGAAAAGAAATACGAATAAGCAAGATACAATGGTCCTCTTTCGAGAGGAGGACCTTCTCTCCAAAATTCTAGACGCCGCTAGAATCTCTCACAAAAATAGTTGATACAAACATTCACAAAACTCGTCAATAGCATTCTCTAAACCCTAGATAACTCCCCCTTAAATAGCCTTAGCCACCATAACACAAATAGAACCTTCCTAAATAATTTAACATAATTTAGAAAACATTTCTAAACAACTAAACATAATTCATGAAACCTTCCAAACAATTAAATACTTCCTAATAGCATACACATAATTTAGGAAACCTTCCTAAGAAATTAAATATGATTTAGGAAACATTCCTAAATAATTAAACATAATTTAGGAAACATTTCTAAATAATTAAATACTTCCTAAATAGTATAAACATAATTTAGGAAATCTTCCTAAACAATTAAACACGATTTAGGAAACCTTCCTAAACAATATTACATAATTAGGAAATCTTCTTAAACAGTTCCCCCTTAATTAGAACCTTCCTAAACAACTCCCCATAATTAGAAACCTTCTAAATATATTCCCTTGAGTCCCCCTGGTGTATCAATACTACTCTCCCAAAGAGCCACCTTGTCCTTAAGGTGTAAGGAAGAGAACTATCTCCTGATCATCTGTTTTAACAATAAAATCTACTTTCTGTCGAGAACCACTTAGCACATGATCCACTTAGTACAGTATCCAATATTAATCCTTCATTATCTGCTCGTGCTTCACTCTAGAAAATATATCATCTTTCAACAGTTTAACATCTTTGCCAGTGCCTTCACTTTTATCCACTTACTCCAGTCATCCCAGTCATCAACTATTTTTTTTTCACTCAAAGCCATAAAGGTTAAAAAGAAATGGCACAAAAAATCAGGTGACAACAAGGATCCACATGGATGCAGTGAGAAGCATAAACGTTGTTGAATCAGTAGTTGTAGATCTATAGATCTGATAAACAATTAGCGGCAGCATAAATTCCATACCCTTTGTAAAATGACTTTTAGAGTACATCTTATAGTTCTCTGCAAACTTGACATGTCACCCAATGAATCCTCATCCAATAGCTCTATATTTTTCTCCGTCATGTAGGATTGTCCATCCAAAGTAATGGGATTTTGTTCCAAGCAAGAATGTAAAGAACACTAAGTATAATTGAAGTTGCATGATGATTATGTAACGTCCCATGATCTAAGTGAAAGAATATATTTTTGATTCTTTATTTTTTTTTTCAATCATTTATCAACCAGATCAATACAGACATCCAAGGTTTTTCGTCCGTCGACGCAGTTGAAAGATTTTCTCGTCTCGCTGTAAGGAATCCATACCCTATTTCTGATTTCAAAGATTTTGTGTTTTTGGTATTTTTCTGATCAAATTTGTGTTTCCGTTATCGAAAAACGTGAATAACTTTGTATTGGCAAAACTTTCACCATGTAACTTTTTGTATGTTATAGAGATCATGATTATGAGCATTTTAAGTATTTATTTGAGATTTTTCACCGGGCGATTTTAAAAATATAATATTTTTATCTACCCAAAAATTTATTTTGACCTCTAAAAATAGTGGTGCAGTACAATAAAAGTCTTAAAACATCATTTTACACAATCCCTGGTAATTTGGTAATTTTCTGAAAATGTGAATTTTTGCCTAATAGGATTCTTTGTTGTCTATTGTTATGACATTTTGGCATCTTCTTAATTAAGCTAAATTTTGCATTATTTGCTACAATGCATTGAAAATGGATGTGTATATGTGCTTGAGTAATAGCTAGTCGCTATTACTACTATAGTATTGTGAGAATAATGTGCATGTGTGAAATAAACAAGTAAAAATTGATTGACCCGTTGGTTAGAGACTGATTGACCTGTACAGGATGGTGGGCCGACGGGCTTTACTTTAAATACTGTGGTTTGGTATTATCCTATACTAATTCACGAGATACACTGATTGGGAGTTATAAGGAGATTATTACTATGTCGACGGGCAAAGAGTGACGACTCTTTTTACTGAGCCAACGGTTTACTAACTTTGATATTAACACTGAAAAATACCGTGATAGCCAGGACTTCTTACTTGTTTAGTGTGACTACTGAAATGCATATTTTTAAGGCATTATTCTTATTATTGTATGATTTTATTAGTACTGCACGGATTTATTGGTATTGCATTATTCTATTGATCCTGCCACTGGATTGTTATTGTTACCAAATTAGATATTTATATTATTGATATTGCTGAGTAACTGTACTAATACTAAATATGTGATATACTGAGCACGTGATATAGAATATCCATAAAATAAAACATAATATTTAAAAAATATCGGCGAAATCGATTTGCAAAACGGACACATGACGATCCCGAAATCCTCACTTGTACCGACAGGTACAAATTCCTTAAGGATTTTCACCGGTGCTCAAAAATTACGAAAAAATTCATGTAAGTAAAATATTACAATCAAAATACTATGGCGAAGGCAGATTATGATTTAGAGTTATAATGGCTCCAGAAAAAAAATTGGCTAAGTCAAAATACGGGGTATTATAGATTATTTTGCCCAATGTAGTTCTGAATCCCCTTTTCAGCCCAATCTCCATAATCATGGGTAAGGCCATCTATAGATCAAGTTGGATGGCATATTGAGATGCCATAGCAGCCTTTAAAGAATTATTTCCTCTCATCAGTGCCTGCTTCATAATGGTAGACTGAAGCCCACTTAATGATAGGTAAGGCTTGCCATAGAGGAAAATGTGGACCATAAAAACAAACATCATTGAGCTGATATAGAACCCTATAATCGTGTAGTAAGAAAGCATGCGAAAGAAGTCAAATCGGTGGCCAAGTGATAGATATCTCTGCTAAGTATTTGTTCTCCATTGCTAAAGGCAACCCTTGCTTCCAACAGGGAGATTTAGTTGAGTCCAACATCACAACCCTTCCCAACCTGAATATACTCATGGTGGGTGATATTTCCTTGCCTTAATGTCAAGTTGAATCCTACAAAAATGTTCTCACTTAGGTTGATTCCATGAGAAGCCTTGCTTATGTCACCTATAATGATGTGAAAAATTCTATCAAATACATCTGCATGCCTGCATTGGAAGCAAACCTTCAGTGAAGTAACCAGAACCCTTTGTCCAATTGTCACAAAACTTGTTTCTTGGTTTGACATGAACCATCCCAAAGATAAAATACTTCCTGTAAAAATGTGCACACGTACACCAAGAATGGTTGGTGGGCGTAGTCCATGGTCTTCATTGAATTACTCTAAAAGATTCACCATTTTCAAAGCCTCTTCCAAATAGTTATTCTGGTTCATATCAATTGCCTGAAAAGCCTCCCCTCTGGTATAACCAACAGCATGGTTTTGATTTTCTGGCTCACCTTCACCAATCTTTGCTGCTCCAAGTAATTTGATGTAGTAGATTACCTGATCAGCACAGTCAACTTGGCTTTGCAAGTTTATTTCTTCGCCCTCTTCATTCACATCTTTCCCTTTGTCAATCTGTTTATCCTCGGAAGAAGCTTGTGTATCACTTATTGAACTCTCACTCTTCTTCTCCTCAATTATTCGCATCTTCAACTTTTTTCACCCTAGGATTGTCATCACCCCAACAACTTCTTCCTCCATTGTAGCGGTTGTCGTGATCCCTCCATATCTCCCCCGTATATCGAGGGTGGGACTCTCACCTTTCTTCATACACTTCACATGACCCGATCCCCATGGCTCGGCCCGCCCTTCTCCTTCTTCGATCGCCCATCTCCTTGCCCAAAAAGCGCACTTCACCACCTCCACAATAAAACTCCATTTCTGTTGTCCCCCCATCTGAAAACCCTATTTCCCCCCTTCTTGGAGCCCTAGGAGGTGACTCTTGATGAAAGGAGCTCTTTTCGTCGAACTCTTTTGGTCTGATCTCTTTCCCTTTAGATCCGGTCAAGGGAATCCCAATTCTTGATTATGGTTAGCAATTGGAACCGCCGGTGGGGTTTTGGATCACATCTCCATGAGCTTTCTCATCATCTCCTCCAGAATTTCCTTTTCCTTTGGTTTAGCCCTAGGAATCACCGGTGAAGCTTTCAACTGCATCTCGATCATTTTCTTCATCATATCTTCCAAATTCTCAAACCTTCATTCTATCATTGAAATACGTTCATTCATCAATCCCACATCCGCTCGTAGTTTCCCTACTTCCCCTTACAACTTTTCTTCCAACGCCTCAACTCTTCTTTCGGCCATCGGTACTCGGATCAAGGATTTAACAGCAAAAATCAACAACTTTGACTCGAATCTAGCCTCCAAACAACAAAATTCAGCAAACGGAGAGGAAAAACTTAGCAAAATCAGCAAGGAAAGCTTAATATTTCAATCCAGGACACCACCCTGATACCAATTTGAAACATCTTGGTATCAAGAACAACCAACAAACAAAGAGAATTTCAGCAAACCAACAAGTTTTTATTGATAAGAAAAAAATATGAATAAGCAAGATACAATGGTCCTCTTTCTAGAGGAGGACCTTCTCTCCCAAATTCTAAACGCCACTAGAATCCCTCACAAAATTAGTGGACAACAAACGCTCACAAAACTCATCAATAGCATCCCCTAAACTCTAGAAAACTCCCCCTTAAATAGCCCTTGTCACCATAACACAAATAGAACATTCCTAAACAATTAAACATAATTTAGGAAACATTCCTAAACAATTAAACATAATTCAGGAAACCTTCCTAAACAATTAAATACTTCCTAAATAGTATAAACATAATTTAGAAAACCTTCTTAAACAATTAAATATGATTTAGGAAACATTCCTAAACAATTAAACATAATTTAGAAAATATTTCTAAACAATTAAATATTTTCTAAATAGTATAAACATACTTTAGAAAACATTCCTAAACAATTAAATATGATTTAGGAAACCTTCCTAAACAATATAAACATAATTAGGAAATCCTCCTAAATAATTTCCCCTTAATTAGGAACCTTCCTAAATAACTCCCCTTGATTAGGAACCTTCTAAATATCTTTCCCTGGGCCCACAAGTGGGCCCCCCTAGTGTATCAACATCATTAGCTGACTTTTTCTTTCGTAGCAAGGTTTTTTGAGTTTTGTAGTTAATGACACCATTTTTGTAAAAAAGATTTTGAAGCTTTGTAATCAATGACAATAATTTTTTTTAACAAAGAGTTTGGAATTTTGTATGATCTATCATTGATTAATTATTTGTTCTTATTATTTAGTTAGTTATCTTTCATTATGACTTTTATACTTATTTTATTTTAATAAAAGACAAAATAATAATAATCTCACATACAATCTAATACCTACAATACACTTACATATAAACTTTGAGGTTAAGTTTAATTATTGTTTTCAGCCTTAGGATCAAATTGGATCAATTTTAAATAGTCGGGGAACTAAATTAGGCAGAGTAAAACTCTGGGATTAATTTGGGCATTTGCTAATAAGATAAGAACCAAAATAGCCCCCTGACTCTTTACAAATGACAAAAATGATCCTCAACAATTTAAAAGTCTCATTTTAGTCTATTAACTTTTAAATAAGAATATAAATGATCCCACAGAAGAACTAATTTGATCTCTATTTAAAAGAATCAAAACGCCAAATTAGCATTTTTATATAGTTGTGGATAATTTGATCCTTCAGACAAAGTTAGGGGACCAATTTGGTCCTTTTTCTCATTTCTTAATAGTTAGAGGACTATTTTGAACTTTTTCTTAAAAAAAACTCAAATCAAAATATTTAACCAAAAGAAATGGAGCCCACAATTCGTTTTAATTGAGACCAAGGCTCAGATTACTCGCTCCTTAAACCTTTCCAGAGATACATGATAAGTCGGAAGACAAAAATAGCAGAACATATGTTAGTATGCCAAAAGCTCATAAAAAGATAGTAAGAAATTATCTCAAGTTGTTGCAGCACCATATCATTACATTAGTGTGATATATCATCATATCCACCTTACATCCAGCAACATTTTTTAGATACTTGGAACTTCTTATCACAACATTAATGTGTTCTCAGCATGAAATGAGCTTTTCGAGATCCATTGACCTTAGGATAATATGATTACAGGTCGATTGGCATGAACCTGGTCAGATCTCCATACTTGATAAAATTAAGTGTGTTTGTTATCAGGGGAGCGCTTGTAATATCCGTCATCCGAAATTCAGGTAATTTTTTATTAATGGTCGTTAATTTTTAGTAAATTAGTAATTATGGGTCTTAAAACATTGAATGGGATAGAGAGTAACCAAGGTTTGGAGTTTAAAAGGTGAAAATCCAAGTTTTGAAAAAATTGCTCTGCAAGTGCTGCGGCGCTAGGGTTGGCGGCACCCCGGCTTTGAGCTCTTGAGCTTTTGGACAAAAAAATAGGTTTGAGTGTGCGCCTCGGTGCCCCGACTTTGAGCTCTTGGGCATATTATGGGAGCATCTAGAAGATTCCTTGGGAGCATTGCTACGCTAGGAAGTTGGGCGCTGTGGCACTTACTAGATCAAAAATAGTGAAAATTTAATATTAAAATATTTAAAACCATTAGCCATTTCATTTCTAGGGGTAACAATATTTGACCTGACCCGAAAAATTTCAGGTTCGGGTCAACCAATTTTCCATACGGGTCGGGTTCGGGTCAACCAGTTTTCCATTCGGGTTCAAGTTTCTGGCCCGTTTCTTAAAATCGGGGCGGATTTGGGTTGACTCGGAGACTCGAAAATGGCCTAAATTGACCCGTGCTGACCCGTGATCGCACCGCACTGGCGTACCCTCCAATGCTCGCGTCCGCACCTGGACACCCAGACCTGCTCCCCCTTGGCAGGCTGCAGTACGCCTGCATCACTCCCAGACCCGCTTGACACCACCCCCTTCACGCTCGTGTCCACGCCTTGCCGTCGCGCCCGCACTAGCTTACGTCAGTAGTTTGTTACGCCGGCACAGGAGGGGCCGGCTGCTTTACCTAAACCGGTCCCTAGTGGACCGGTTTGGGTTTACCACCGCTGGCCCAAGCAAGGAGAGAGAGGGGGGCCGGCCACTCCCTTGGGCCCCACACCTTAATTAATGCTTGTTTGGAGGGAAAATTTTGAATTAGGGGCTGTTAAGGGAATTTGTAATTCTCCTTTGTCTTTAATTAAGGGTTAATGTTAGAATTAGGGTTTCATCTTGAATTTGAAGGAGAATTTGAGATCTTCTTGGAGGCGTGGGCTCTAGTCTTCGTGGCTAGAGATTTTGGAGAGTTATTCTTCCTCTCGGATTGAAAAATATTGTATCGTTTGCTATTTTCATTCATCTACTAGTGGAATACTAGTCTTTTCTTGGTTTTTCCTTCAGAATTCTCTGTTTTTCCTATGGTTGGCTGCTGTTAACTTCTGTTTTCAGCAATTTGGGTATTGTTTTCCCACCAATTTCGATAAGGTTTGCTTGCGAACTCAAGTATTTCCTATCAAATTGGTATCAGAGCGTTGTCTTGGGACCATCGGCAGCTAAAATCCAGAAATTTCAGCAAGGAACTTTCATCAGCAAGAAGATCTTCTCGTAGATCTTGGAAGGATTATGGCCGAAAGGAAAGTGGAAGTCTTAGAGGAAGAAATAGGTCAACTGAAGACAGATTTTGAGGAAAAAACCGCTGATTTTCAGAATCAATTTACTTCCATCCATGAAAAGATGGATGGAAGGTTCGCCACCTTGGAAGACATGATGAAGAAGATGCTTGAAAGTAAACAAAATCCGGCGACATCGAAAGCAAGGGAGACCACCGACGACAATGGGAGATGCGGAGATCCGAACCCATTTAGGGGGAAGGAGAATCAGGAAGTGGAGATCCTTAAGGGGAATGATGGAATGCCTCCTCTAGAACTACTTTCTAGGGAGGAGATGAGTATGGGCTATGAAAGGAGGGGTACTGATTTTATGGGGAGAAGGGACGACTTTTACTGCCGGGGTGTTGAATATGAGAGGAGGAGAGGGGAATACGAGGAAGGGCTTGGGTATGATCGCCGAAGGGAAGACCGAGATCACTAGAGAGCACCTCTTCTTCGAGGACTGGGAGGTTATGGAGGAGTTAGGGGAAACTGGGGTGACCCGAGGGTGAGGAAATTGAGATGCCCATCTTTGAGGGAGAGGATGCATATGGCTGGATCTACAAGGTGGAGCGGTACTTTGCAGTCAATGAGTTGACTGAGGAGGAGAAACTAACAGCGGCAGGACTGTGCTTGGAAGGGATGGCACTGGCGTGGTACCAGTGACGAGACATGAGGCGGCCCATTCGAAGCTGGAGGGAGTTCAAGGACTGTCTACTAGAACGTTTCCGAACCAATAGGGGAGGAGACTTCTACGAGCAGTTCTTTGCCCTGACGCAGGAGGGGACAGTGGCAGAGTTCCATGATCGGTTTGAGTACCTAGCTAGCAGACTGGATCGTCTTTCGGAGACCGTGCTTGAGGGGAACTTCATGAAAGGGCTCAAACCGGAGATCAGAGCGGCTGTTAGAGTGATGAGACCGCGCGACTTGAGGGAGGCCATGGAGTTGGCGCAGCCGGTCGACGACCAAAGCATCTGGAGAGGGGGGCTCGAGGCAGTAGCTCCGGGGGATCCTACAGGATGACAACTACTTTTCTAGCTCCGAAAGGAGCTGCACCGGGAGGTTCGCGCGAAGCACCAAAGGAGAAGCCTGAAGGAGGGGGGCCTGGGGGAAATTTTAAGAAGCTCACTGAGAGGGAGATACAGGACAAAGAGGGCTAAGAGGCTGTGTTTCAGGTGTGATGAGAAGTACATGCCGGAGCATAGGTGTAAAGACCGAACCCTTCAGGTTCTCACCGTTTGCGATGACGAGGAAACTGAAGAGGGAGGCGAGAGTGGGATAGTGGAGGACGAGGAAGAGAAGTTACATCTGGACGTCGCAGAAGTCTCTCTAAACTCTGTGGTGGGATTCACCCCGAATAACACCATGAAGGTGAGAGGAGAAAGAGGGGATCGGGAGGTAGTGGTGCTGATCGATAGTGGGGCCACCCACAATTTCATCTCTAACCAAATCGTGAATTTGTTGGGGGTGAAATTAGTGGACACGGGGGGATATGGAGTGATGATGGGCACTGGGAAGGTGGAGATGGGGAGAGTAGTTTGCAAGGGAGTCGTGTTGACCATTCAAGGGATACAGGTGAGGGAGAATTTTATTCCCTTGGAATTGGGAAGTACCGATGTCATCCTGGGGATGAAATGGCTGCAGACCTTAGGGGAGACCAAGGTCAACTGGGGTGCTCTGAGGATGGAACTGATGGTAGAGGGATAGAGGATGGTGATCCAGGGTGATGCAGGGCTGTCTAGGGGCTGGAGTATCTCTCAAATCCATGATCAGATCCATACAGGAGGTGGGAGGGGGGTATTTGGTGGAGCTGCAATGCTTGAAGAGGGTCAGTGTGGGAGAAGAGGGAGGCATTCCACTGGTGGTGCAGCCACTCATACAACAGTTCAGGGAGGTGTTCCAGCCACCTCAGGGCTTACCACCACCCAGAGAGCAGGAGCATGCAATCCTTCTGAAGGATGGGGCATCACCGATAAGTGTTCGACCTTACCGCTACCCCCAGATTCAGAAAGATGAAATTGAGAAGCTGATTAGGGAGATGTTAGAGGCAGGGATCATCAGACCAAGTATGAGCCCTTTCTTTAGTCCAGTCTTACTAGTCAAAAAGAAGGATGGGAGCTGGAGATTCTGCGTGGATTACTGGGCTTTGAACAAGGAGACAGTACCGAATAAATTCCCCATTCCGATGATCGACGAGCTATTAGATGAGCTGCACGGCGCAGTAGTGTTTTCTAAGATGGATCTGAAGTCAAGCTACCACCAAATCAGAATGAAGGAGGAGGATATTCAGAAAACGGCCTTCAGAACGCACGTGGGGCACTACGAGTTCTTGGTGATGCCATTGGGGCTCACTAACGCCCCTGCTACTTTCCAGTCTTTAATGAATATGGTGTTCCAGCAGTATCTCAGGAAGTTTGTGCTGGTATTTTTTTATGACATTCTGGTATACAACAAAACAGAGGAGCATCTGAAGCACTTGAAGGAGGTTCTTAAAATACTACAGGCACATCAGCTGAGGGCCAACCTGAAGAAGTGCAGCTTCGCCCAGTCTAGTGTGGATTTGGGACATGTAGTGTCCCAGGAAGGAGTGGCAGCCGATGACACTAGAATTGAGGCAATGCAGAAAAGCCTATGCCTAGGAACATAAGGGAGTTGAGGGGTTTCCTAGGATTGACTGGGTACTACAAGAGATTTGTGAAGGGGTATAGTACCATCGCATGGCCCTTGACAGAGCAGCTGAAGAAGGATAATTTCTCGTGGGGAGAGGCAGTAACCCAGGCTTTTGCGAGATTGAAGAAAGCCATGATTATAGTGCCAGTTCTGGCTCTGCCGAATTTCAACCATGTCTTTGTAGTAGAGACTGATGCATCAGGATATGGGCTGGGGGTGGTGCTGATGCAAAATCACAGACCAATAGCATACTTCAGTCAAGTGCTGTCAGTCAGGGCTAAATTGAAGTCAGTATATGAGAGAGAGCTAATGACCATTGTCTTGGTTATTCAGAAGTGGCGGCCTTATCTCTTGGGAAGACATTTCATCGTACGGACTAATCAAAGGGGTTTGAAGTATCTGTTAGAACAAAGGATGGTGACCGAGGAGCATCAGAGGTGGTTATCCAAACTATTAGGCTATGATTTTGAGATCCAATACAAGCCGGGTTTGAAAAATAAGGCGGCTGATGCTTTGTCCCGATGTGTTGGGGAGCTCCAGGAATTAGCTGTGTCTGTTCCATTAATGGTAGATTGGGGGGTCATCAAGGAAGAAAGTGTGCTGAATGAAGAGTTGAGAAAGATCAGGGAAGATTTGAGGAAAGATAAGAGTAGCCATCCGGGTTACTGCATTGAGGGGGGAGAATGTTGTATTAAGGGAGGTTTGTGATGCCACGAACTTCCATACATATTCCCCACTTGTTACAGGAGTTCCATGGCAGCGCGATTGGAGGCCATTCAGGAGTTCAGAAGACATATAGGAGGCTGGCATTTGAGCTCTACTGGAAGGGGATGCATAAAGATGTTGAGGAGATGGTGGCGAAGTGTGAAGTGTGCAAGAGAAACAAATACATGGCCATGGCTCCATGAGGACTACTACAACCATTGACACTTCCAAACATAATATCGGAGGAAGTGTCCATGGATTTCATCGATGGCTTACCAAGATCAGAAGGATTCACTGTCATCATGGTGGTGGTTGACAGGCTTAGCAAGTTTGCACATTTCATCCTCTTACGACATCCTTACACCGCAGTGTCAGTAGCAGCAACATTTATCGGGGAGGTTATTAGACTACATGGGATTTCTAAATCGATTATGTTTGATCGAGACAAAGTGTTCCTCAGCCAATTTTGGAAGGAGCTGTTCAGGATGCAGGGCACTGTCTTAAAGAGAAGCACCGCCTACCATCCACAAACAGACGGACAAACGGAGGTGATAAACCGAAGTTTGGAGACCTATTTGAGGTGTTTTGCTTCTGAAACACCGCGGATGTGGGCAAAGTGGCTGCCATGGGCCGAGTATTGGTACAATACATCATACCATTCTACCTCTCATATGACTCCATTCAGAGTGCCATATGGAAGGGACCCCCCACACCTAGTGCACTATGGGAGAGGAAGTACACCAGTTTCTTCAGTGGAGCAGTACCTGGAGGAAAGGGACAAGGTGCTAGAAGAGCTAAAAAAACATCTGCTGAGGGCACAACAAATCAAGAAGAAGCAGGCTGACTCACATAAGAGGAACATGCAGTTTGAAGTGGGAGAGAAGGTGTTCCTAAAACTATGCCCTTACAGGCAGAGGACAGTTGCTAGGAGGAACAAGAAACTGGCACTGAGATACTTCGGTCCCTATGAGGTTTTGGACAGGATTGGAGCTGTGGCGTACCGACTAAAGTTACCCACCTCCGCTACCATACACCCCGTGTTCTATATGTCACGGTTGAGGAGAGCTTTAGGGGAGCATGCAGTGAGTGCAGAGTTACCAGCCACACTGACAGAGGGATTGGAGATGGTCATGGAACCCCTGGAGCTGGAAGGGGTAAGGATTGATAAAAAGGGAAACAAAGAGGTGTTGATTAGATGGAAGGATCTTCCCGACTACGATGCTACTTGGAAACCTTATGAGAGTGTGAAGCACCAGTTCCCTCACTTTCACCTTGAGGACAAGGTGAGTTTTTGGGAGGGGAGTAATGTTACGCCGGCCCAGGAGGGGCCGGCTGCTTTACCTGAACCGGTCCCTAGTGGATCGGTTTGGGTTTACCACTGCCGTCCCAAGCAAGGAGAGAGAGAGGGGGGGCGGCCACTCCCTTGGGCCCCACACCTTGATTAATGCTTGTTTGGAGGGAAAATTTTGAATTAGGGGCTGTTTAGGGAATTTGTAATTCTCCTTTGTCTTTAATTAAGGGTTAATATTAGAATTAGGGTTTCATCTTGAATTTGAAGGAGAATTTGAGATCTTCTTGGAGGCGTGGGCTCTAGTCTTCGTGGCTAGAGATTTTGGAGAGTTATTCTTCCTCTCGGATTGAAGAATATTGTATCGTTTGCTGTTTTCATTTGTCTACTAGTGGAATACAAGTCTTTTCTTAGTTTTTCCTTTAGAATTCTTTATTTTTCCTGTGGTTGGCTGCTGTTGACTGCTGTTTTCAGCAGTTTGTGTATTGTTTTCCCACCAATTTCGATTAGGTTTGCTTGTGAACTCAAGTATTACCTTAGGGTTACTTGCGAACTCAAATATTTCCTATCACAGTTATGCGCCCAAGCTCCCTATTCTGGGTTTCTGGGTCATGTCGGGTTGACCTGAAATCGAATTGGGTCGGGCTTGGGTAAAGGATGTTGACCCGAAACTATAACAAGGTCGGGTCAAACAATGACGGGTCAATTTTGGGTTGGACCCAAACCCGACCCGAAAACCCATTTTGATACCCCTATTCATTTCACCCCAGCAGCTTGTCGGAGAAGAGAGGAGGAAAAGGAAGAGAAAAAAGATGGGGAAAGAGGGAGAGAATTTGGAGGCCAAATTTAGGGGGTC
Source organism: Dendrobium chrysotoxum (assembly GCA_019925795.1). Lineage (NCBI taxonomy): Eukaryota > Viridiplantae > Streptophyta > Magnoliopsida > Asparagales > Orchidaceae > Dendrobium > Dendrobium chrysotoxum. Next base: position 95,188,920 of record CM034305.1, on the reverse strand, counting down.
CGTTCGTCGGGCCAGTTCAAGATATTATAGAGCTCAAGGTAGACTCCTAAACCCATATCTTTGATTTCAATTTCAGTAAGTCTATCAAAAGATACGAACAAAAATGTGTTTTTCTTGAGTTTTACGAGATTTTCACCATGTGATTTTTAATAGGTTATTGCACTCCCTCTTATGAACATTTTGACTAAATGAAATCAAGTTCTCAACGTTCGATTTTTCTCGTACGAATTTCTAAGTATATTATCGAATTGTGGCTTTTCTGGCAAAGACAGTAGTTATTTAAAAATCTTAAATGTTCATGTGAATGCTTTTCTGAAGTTAGAAATTGAAAAATAAAAGTTCGGTGAGTATCCTATTTTACAAGCAATATGACATTTTACTGGCAAATCCTGCATCATCTGAACATTGCATTGCGATTGCATTCTGCATTACATGGCATCAAAGATATTTTGTGCTGATGTGAGGAAAAAGTGCACTCTATGTTATATTATAAGGATTCTAAAAGTATTCTTTTGAACCCATCTGCCTGATATATATGTGGGATGGATTCTGGCCCCCCTTACTGAAAGTATGTGTGGGAGGTTATGTAACATTGTAAGCATTCTTCTGGCCCCATCTGCATGATGCAAATTTGATAGAGATTCTAGCCCCACTTGCTATATGCGGGTGTGAGAGGTTAAGGGAGTTATAAGTGGAAGTAGATATATAAACAGGTATCATGATATGTGCATTATAATCGTTATAATTCATGTTAGTGTTTGAATGTTTTAAATTTAAGAAATGTTTTGAATAAAGCATTAGCAAATTCTGAATCTCTAAATGGGTTCTGATGGCGAATGAAAGTGAACTTCTGAGAGTGAGTATTTTGTACTGTATCTGAGAACCTTCTGTGATAGTGGCAGTATAACAGGTGATAACTCTGTAAGTCCAATATGCGTTGAAATTCGGGTAATTCATGTTTTGTTTATTGAAATTCTTAAATATTTATGCTCTCTTTCTTAATTAAATGTTACTTACATATTTGATGCTTGCAAGGGGTAAGGGAAGGAGTCTACTAAGCTAGTTAAGCTTACTATGTTGTCTTTTTATGTTTCAGGAAAGGGTAAAGATCTTGCCGAGTAGATCAAGTATAGAGGCAGGGTTTTAGATCAGGATTCCTAAGGTATAGTTTTGTAATCCAGTGTTAATTATTTAAGATATAGACCTCTGTAATATGGATTATTGTAAGAATATTTTTAATGAAATGAAAGTTTGTTTTCTTTCTTCTATATGTGAAAAATTAGTTGCTCTAGTCGAATATTTTTGGTTTATAAGTTATTTAAATTATAGGTTTAAATAAGTTCAACCTTCCATTAGATCCTAAGGCGTTACAGTGCTTGGCTATGCAGCATGAATTAGAAAAAATTTGGTATTTAATTATGTAAGAAAGTTAAAGAAAAATATATGTTTATTTTATATGACTATTTCATAAGACTAACTGTTGTATATGAAATGGTGAATACCCACTGAGTTTATTTTGTAAACTCACTCTATAAATTAAGATTTCAGGTAAGTCTTCCCATAGGTGAAAATTGCTTAAAGAGATGAGTACATCTACATAAGACGGTGCTCAAATAATAACAGGTAATATATGGTTTATGTAAATATTAAATATGCTAAAAATTTTATTAGTAGTTTAATGAAAATTATGTTAGTTGCTCTTCAATTTTTCTTTGGAATGTATTTGATAAACTATTTTTGAATTTGAAGAAACGTTATAAACGTCCGACTGTTCGTTCCCGCCTCATTAATTCGAGTATCCGGGCCGGGTCGTGACACTGTAGAACTTATTTTTAGCTAAATGACACCATCCAAGTTCGGGTAAATAAAGAAGTTCTAGAAAATGGGACAAAAATCACAAGCCCGAACCCTTATTCATTTAAGAGGGTATTCAGAAAACCAATCAAACTCATTAATAGAATAGAAAACCAGAAACTAGCATACAGACAAACATAGGACCCATAGTTTTTTTTAGTCTCCTCTGAGCCTACAAGCACCCACAAAACTCCTCTTTAGCATTCATGCACTACCTTAAGCTGCTTTAAATGGAGAAAGCTTCAATCCTACCAAGCACCACCCCTTTTCTAGGCGCAAGGAGAAAACCATTAATCTCTTTTTTCCAGACCTCGGTGAGTATAAATTGCCATTTAATCTAATTTGTAGTTAAGAAACAACCTATACACAAAATTCTTTTCTAAGTTAAGAAAGAATGCATAAGAGAAATTTCATATGAAAAAAATAGTGCGGAGATGGAAGGTTTAATCTAGGAAGAAAATTGGCAAGTGACGAGAGAGATTTACAATGAGAAGCATTAATATAATCCATTCATTAAATCAGCGAACTAACATAGCAAACTCTGAAGCGAGAAGAATGACGTTGAATACTTAGAAAGTTATTGAACTACATGGAAATTTTTTAACACATTCATAATTACTGAATGTTGAAGATGCACGAGAATCCCTTTGGAAATTTTAAATTTAGAGAAAACAAACCAATTTTGAATTTTCAGCTAAGGCCTATGCACAAGATGTCAAGAGGGAAACATCTGCTGCAATCAAGTTGAACATTGTTTGTCCCTTGAATAGTTGAGCAAAGAAGACCTTCCAAGGAATCCAGCCAAGTTCAACCTCCCAGATTTAAACTAGGTGGGTTCAGCCAAATGGCTATCAAAGAGCAAACCAGCCAACTCTCTCTCTTGTGACTTATCCCAACAAAGATGAACTAAATTGGAGACCTTCTATCATGATCAAGAAAATTCACAAATTATTGATATTCAAATAACTGTTTTCTGAGTGAGTTAATAGAAATATTCTCAAGAAACTGAGTTAGATCATTTAGCTCTGAGAATTCCAATTAAAGAGCAAAGATCCACTTAATTGGATCAGGATCTTGAGCAGGCTTGAATGAAAATTAACAATATAATAAGCCAATTTAAATCAAATCAAGATATCTTAACATCAGAACAAACTTTATACATATGTTTGCGTGCATGTATGCTCATATGTGTATATGTATTGATGCTTACACTTTACAAGCATGCAAATGTGCATCTATGTACACCTTTGTGAATATGCATTTAATGATGCATGCATGCATGTATCAATATTTTAAAATATTGAAATCTAGGACAGGTCTTTTGGCTCAAATCAAGCTTTAGATTGAAACTACAATGACAAATCATGTTCAAATAGATATCTGAATCTGTAAAACTACAGCTATACTTTGGCCAAGAATGAGATGAAATCTAATTAATTTGACCGAATCTTGAGGATTAGTTGGATTGGAACAAGTTTGGATCACGCACAACTGTAGATTAATTTCATGCTGTTTAGTACAATTTAGCCAAAAGTGTGTGCCTCCACCACCGGTAGGTCTACGGTTGGGGTGCTAAACAAATCCTCAGTCATGCATGGCAAAAATGTGGTTTCCATTTTCAAACCCATGATTTTCCATGACAAAGTTATGTTGTTGATTAATTTAGCGTGAAGAAGGGAACCCAACCTCCATTTATTGCTATTTAGGGAGTAATATTTAAAGAAAGTTGAAGGTCTATTTTGGTTCTTAAGAGAGAGTTTCCACTCTGGATGCTAGCTTTCAACCAGATAAAGTGATCACACCATGACGGGTGGCCATCCAAAACTAGACCCAGGGTGAAGGATATAGAAACTTAAAAAAGTTAAAAACACCTGCTGCTGCTGTATAAAGCCTCAAAAGGCTGATTCATTCTGCCAAGATGAGTCTTCTAAAATCTGAAAGAATATTACATTTGCTTTCTGGTGCTGAGCACAAGAATCTTACTGAAGGCAAATACCATATTGACTAAATTGGACCTCGATTAAGAGTTTAATGCCCAAAAAAAGAAGAAAAAGAGATTTCATTCCAATAGATTGGTAAAAAAAAACATAATTGAACATTAGAAAATAAGGCATTGATGCTTCGATTGTGCAAATTATAAAGCGCCCTGAAGTTTAAACCATCAGCAGTTAATGATGGACTGGATTGAGCATTCGGAAACCCAAAACATCAAAATTTCATCTTTCCAATAGGTTCTAGATTCCATTCAATAATCTAACAAAGTCGTGGAACAAAAAGGCCTAAAAGAAAGTACCTGACGTGATTTGATGCTAGTATTAGCTGGGGAAATAGCAGCAGGCGAAGCGAAGAATCCACTGGGGAAGAGGATGGCGAAGACGCAACCACATAAGATCCCGATTCCGATAGCGACCGCGATCCGAGATCCGACTCCGCCTCCACCGCCGCTCTTCATCAGCGGGCCCTCCCTACGACCCGCCATCATTTATCCCGTTCTTTTCCCCCACTAGATGTGAGTTTGCAAGAGTAGTCGGATTTACGGATTTAAAGGCTTTCCCTCACTCCCTCGCCATTTCTCTCACGAACTCCTCTTCTCCTTCACACACCGCCAATCTCGTATATGCTGCCCGTCGCCACTTCCTGAATTCTTCTTTGTCGCCGAGGGTTTCCGGATACAGGAACCAGGAACATAAAGGGAGTTGAATCCAGATTTTCCAATCAGCCCCGAAGTCAATCAGGAGGTTATCGGAAGAAATTGAGGAGAGGCTCGTCAAATCAGTTAACGAAGTACCACTAAAAAAGGCGCCTCATTTCTAGTCGGGAATCGAAGAACGACGACTTTTTGCTCAGTTTTAAAATAAATAAACGTACAGACAACAACCCTCCGGCGGGTCGGATACATAGATCCCATCCAATAACCTGTGCACGATGAATCAAGCAATTTTTTTTAAAGTAGTTAGAAGGAGTTGCATTTTATAATTATAATGATAATATAAAATTCACTACATAAAATCATAAATGCTCATAATATTTATTTGGAAAGATGTGGAGACATATCAAGCAATTTTTTATATTTTAGATTTTAGTATTTCATGTAGCAACTTGGTATGATTTGTGATCTTTCTTTAATGACCTATTTGTCAATTAGGTTTAAGAGGAGGTTATAAGAAGTTTAAGTGTCATAGAACATAATGGTGATATATGCCTTCTCCAACATATTGCTCTGTTGTTTCCATAATAGTAATAGTCTAATGATTGTTATTATAGGCTAGCTCCTTGATATGGATAACGTTGAAAAAAATAGAATATATATATATATATTGTTGAAATTTTCTATAAATCGCTCTTTCTGAAATCTTCTTTTCCTAAATAGTCTAGGAATGTAACTACCATAACCCTTATTATATAATTCAACCATAAATGCAACTATTTATGATCTCGTAGCATTTATAATTCATCTACAAATAAGGTGGCTATCAATTACATAGTTAATATCCTAATTTTTTAGTCCTAAGATCTAAATTAGAAGAATTATATCTTATTCATTTTCTTAATTAAGTCTAGAGCTACTGGTTTTAATTGAAAGCAAAGTAACCAACAAATAAATTATATTTATCTCCAAATATTTATATACAACACTAATCAAAATCCAATATAGAATAGCTAGAAGCTCGAACAAACACAATGATTTATCCATATACTTTTGATTACAGAAGAATCCCTAGAAATAGAACAATAGTAGCCCGAGAAATCATAAATATGATCAACCTCACACTCTCAAGTCTGAACCTCTTCATTAACCTGAAATCAATTAACCACGTATAATGAGCTTACAAAGCTCAGTAGGTCAATAAAACCTACTATTGAATTCATAGCATGGAAATGAAATAGTATGAATGTAATATTTTTAGTTCATAGCAATATTCATTCATATGATCCTGAATTATTACAGAAGCGATAAAATATGTGCCGAAAATTAAAAAGTCTATTAATCAATCTTTATATAAACAGTATGATACGTATGTTGCATCCATAAAGTTGTTTAAATCGAAATCAATCATCCATAAACCAAAACTAGTTCAATACTAGTTTAATTAGCCAGTAAAACATGCATCTGTAAAAAAACATCTGAAAATCTAAATCATCCAGACATGTGAATTCTAAGCCTCAATTATACGAAAATATTATTATATATTTATAAGACTTGCACATTTTGTATCCTAAATCTTCCTGTAAAAGAAATTTATATGCTTATAGAAACTTGTATTTAAAATCATGTCATTATCATGCTCACATGCTAAAAAGCGTAACAGAAACTATATATATATATATCGTACTAAACAAGTAGTTCTAACTTATGTGATGGTGATGTTCTTACATAAAAGAGTACATGTACATGTATCATATTTATTAATCATTATCTTAATCTTAATTTAATTGTCAGCTAACTCAGTAATAAGAGTCGTCACTCTTGCCCCATTGACATGTAAACTTCTTATGACTTTCTCTTGAATTTTAATCTTGATCTTGAGAATATTAAAGGATATCACCATAAACCTCTTATTAAAAAAAGCCAATAGACTCACTCTCCTGTACTGAAAAATTTTCTCTAGTCAGTCATATTTTAATAACCAACATTTCTTTGTTACATACATTATCAACATAATAAATTACAAAAATTAACATATATAAATTCACATGCTTGTAATCATTCACAATGTTTATCATACTAAAAGGATTATATCAAAATGTCAAAATCAACATTTTTCTTAATCACACAAAATGAAAATAATAACATTTTAAAGGTAAAAATATAAAACCATCCAGTCAAAATCTTTTAAAACATAGATAGAATAGAAGTCATTTACAATGATCAGAATAATTTTGTAAGAAGAGCTAGCGTCGGATAGAAAAATACTCGAACCAACTCGATGTCACAGTGTTGCATGCTCATTGCAGAGTTACTATAAAACATAAAGTATCAACGTCTTCCCGTTGAATTCCAAGCACTACTCCTCCCTGAGCCACTGTCACGCCCTACGATCTAACATGAAAGAATTTCTTTTCTTGTTCTCTTTTCATTTATTTCTTTATTTCTTATTTCTTATTTCTTAATAATAACCAATAGTCATTACAACGAGATCAATTTGATATCTAAATCTGATTGATTGCATTACAAGAAATAAATAAATAGTGAAAAAATATAATTCATATTACTAAATCAATATTCACATGCTACATCTAAGAATCCTAAAATCATATGTGAAATGGCCACACTTGCTATAGAAGAATATACATAAATTAAAGGAATTGAAAGAAAACTAAAATAGAAGTGCAAAAAGAAAAGTATGCATGTCATCTAGTGCCTCATACAACAAGCTCCTTATATTTACCTAAAATCAAATAAAATAACATAATGAGCATAAAAGCCTAACCGATAACTAAAATCTTACTACTAAAATCAACGTTAAGGCAAAAGAGAAATAGTATGTTATAAATCTTATACGAAAATTAATGCATCAATATATACTATATGTATTGGTCAACTGTATCGGTCAATCATTCTGTCTTTATCATTTAATCAGTTTCATTCAGCCATTTTCATCAATCTATCAGTTATATAGTTATACGGTAGTATCAGTATCCGTATTCAATAACAGAAATAGTATCAGTATCCATATAGTATCAATATACAATAATCAATATCAATTATTAGTAATTAGAATCAGCACTAATTCATATCAATAATTGGCAATCAGTATTCTATTAGATATTTAGATGAGGACAGTCATCCCTTATGACTCTCAATCAATGTACTCCTTATAACTCCACTTCAATCATATGAATCAATCATCCCAACTCCTTATAACTCTCAATCAATCTCAAGCTCCTTATAACTCCCATTAATGAATCTTAAAGTTATCATGTGGGGATTATTATTTCACATATCTTATATCAATTCAGTTGGGTCTAGGTCACAATCCATTACATATTAATCAAGTATAGTATTATCATGTTAAATCAAAGTACATCATTATCGACCATTTTCAATATACCTTTTTTCTTACTCATTTCATAGAAATATTTCTTTACATATTTTTAACCGATGAAAATATAATCAGATCATATCAAATAGTTTAGAATGATCAAATTTATAACATATTAAAAGTTACATGATGATAGCTTATAAAATTAGAATATAATATATTTTTAATTGATTTATGAGAGATAAAATTCATAAAAATCAAATCCATTGAAAATAGAAATAAGAGGATAGTTACTTACAATAAATAGAATAATTTTAGTTTAAGGAATAACAAAAAAATAATGAGCATAAAGCAGCTTTCTCTCTCCTCCTCTCTTCTTCCTCTCCCTTCTCTCCATCTTCTTATCCTATTTCTTCCCAGCCAAGTAATGAAGTAAGGGAGTGAGAGAGGCGGTGGTAGGGATATTTATAATAAAAAATCTATATAAATACTCTTAGTGGCCTAGCGCTACAACGCTCAGACCCAGCATCGCAAAACTGCATGTCGAATTCAATACTATCATAGAAAGAAGACTCAAATGCTACCACGGCTGTTTTCAAGGCCACTGTGCTCTCATCTAGCACCGCAACACTCCTATGCACAATGCTGAACTGCACTAGTTCAAATATAAATTCAATTTTTTTAACATTTTTTATATTTTTGGGTTATTACAGTCGTTGTGCTCAAAATCACAATGCCACATAGCCATAGTTCAAAAGTTTCTTCTTTTATAAAAAGTCCATTTAAAAACTCTTGGTTGTTACATAATTACTTGTTATTACATACTAGGAGGTTGTTAACCTCAATTTTGCATGAAGTCAAGAATATGAAATCAAATTCAATCCTAAATCATTCAAAATCATAAATCCCATTCAAACCCCAAAATCCAAAATCAAATGCTCAAATATAAATCCAAAATCCCTTGGTCCAAAACTATTTTTTGGGGAAAACTCAAATCCTTCAAAATCCTATCAAATGATATTGGATTCATGATCACTCGGTTGTATATTGATTAGGCATATTTTTATGGTCAACCAAATCATTTTAAAAGCATTTCAAGCCTCCTAACCCTTAAAATAAAATTAATTTTCAAAGGCTTTAAAACTTTCAAAATTTATAGCCTATGCCATTAGACCTTGCATCTTGTGGACAATTACCTTGGAAACCTCTCAAAATTATTGGTCATGTTCATAATCATTGCCATGATGCATTAAACCAACATTGACCCTAGTGGAATATGGTTGAACATGAAGCACTAAAATCCCTAAACCACTGAAAAATGATTTTTTTTTAGCTTCAATATGGCTTAGTAAAACCAAGCCATGCATGAAATCTTCTTCATCACATCATATATGTGAAATGGAGTGCATTAAACCAAACCCCAATCCATGGTCAGCCTGATTGACCAAGTTAACCTATGTTGACCAAAATATCCTTTTACCTATTTAAACTACATTGCAGGCATGAAGACTCCCCCAAATTATGGGACCACCTCCAATAAGTCTAAAATATTATTTAAAATAAAATAGACCCAACATTGACCCCTAGTCAAACCTGATTGACCAAGTCAATCTAGGTTGACCAACATTACCTAAACATCTATAAAATTCAAAACTCATGATTTTGATCAAATCAATCAACAAAACTCATGGGATAGTCCATGGGGGCACTATAAGTCTCCTAAAAAAATTTTAGCCTATGGGCCCACCTAGTTTAGCTAAATTAGTTGAGCCAAGTGGACCCAAAGTGATTTTCTTGGGCCAAAATTCCATCCTTGTGAAATTAAATTACACCAATGGTTGTAGTAGGTGTCTCTTAGTCTATTGCATCAAATCAAACAAGCTCAGCCCATGGTTTGACTTGGGTCAACCAATTGGGTTGAACAAAGCCCACCAATCCAAATTCATGGACCCAAAGTCAACCTAACCCAAATTAGATGTTGCAGCACCTTAATTGCACTCTAGAAGCTTATTTATACCTACCCCAAGCAGCTCCTTGGTTTGATTTGGCTCCATATGCACTAAAATCCAAATTTCTCTTTTCAACTCATGTGTCATTGGCCTTGTCCTTCACCTGGTCAAAAGGACAGAGCTCACTGACCCCATCCATGTGACAAGCATCTGGGGAAGCCTTAAATTAGGGGGAAAACCTTAATTCATGAAATACTTCTCATCCAAAGTTCCCCAAGCCCCAATTTCTCTTCCTTAAAGCTCAAAACATCTCCCTACGTCTCCCCATACCTTCCCCCAGTAGCCCTTAGCTCCAGAAAACTACAACTAAAAAGATAGAGAGAAGAGAGAGAATAGAGAGAGAAAGTGATAATCCTCCAACAACTTTCAATCTAGTGAAAATCAAGGCTCGAGGTCTCAGAGAAGTTGTAGAAGACATCAGCATGAATCCATAGAGCCCAAAACCAAAGGATTTCATCGTCTGGATTGAGGTATTTTGTTATTTTAGTATTTTATATTCAATAGGCTATTATTCTAATATTTTAATGCATGAAAACCCCAAACTCCCTGAATTATAAGATTAGGGTACCATGAAGCTATGTTTCAAATTTTGTTAAATTTGGAGCATCCTATATAAAGTTATGAGCATTTTAAAATTTAATTCAAATTTAAATTGCATTCCTTAGATCAATTCGGACTGTTCGATCACGCATGTATCACGATCAGACAGCCTCAGAAGCTATCAGGTAGCGCGTAATTGCGTTGGGGTTTGAATATGAGTCAGACCAAAGATTGCGTTGGCCTACGTTGCTTGATCAGGACCATTGATTCGATCTGTGCTGTTCGGATGGTCCCGATAATGTATACACATGGATAATTTATGTATCGATGGTCCCGATTATGAAGGTTGTTGCACCAATCATTATCAATAATTCACTACGATGGCAATTTTAAGTTTAAAGCTTTAAATAAATAAAAAAATGCTCAATACTTTAAAAATTCATCATTACTCTATTTCTCACCTAAATTTAATGTTCTTGGGCTCATTAGAAAGGTCTTGAACCTGATTTTATTTAAAATTAATTTCAAATGATTTTGACCACTAGATTATGAGTGATTTGACTTTGAATGTAAATTATTTTTTCTTAATTACTTATAAACCATTGTCCAATTGACCTCAAGTTTGGACATGATATATTAGAGTGTGTGTCCTACTTACCTTAATTTTCTTAGGCCCTTATGAGCATTGGATTTTGGTAGTTTGAATTTTTAAAGTTGTAGTTCATATTTTTACCCAAAACTTTGGAAATTCATAACTCACACACCACTTAGAATTAGGTCATGATTTTTCTTGTGGATTTTGCATATTAGCGTAAGGGTTAAAATGCCTATGATTTCACTCCAATTCAAATGATAGAAAGCCCAAATTAAACCCCCAAAGATAGACATGGATTTATCTTTAGGGATCAATTTAAAAAAATAAGAAGTTCTTGATGGCTTCAAACTTGGTGGGTTTGAAGTACATGTTCTAGTGAACATGTGTTTCAAATTTTATTGGATTTGAAGTTCATTTGGTCAGTCAATTAGTGAACCCAAGATTGACACACATAATAAACCTATAAACTAAAAAAATCATAATAAATCTAAATTAAATCCAAAAAAATATAAATTAAGTGTTAAAATGGCTTAGAATTGATAATTAAAAGCTTTATCACAAACTCTCAAAATAAAAAGTAATTTAAAAATAGGAACATTCAATAATAATTAAATTAAATAATTAAAAATATTAAAAATATCAAAATAATTTTAAACACTTGTAATCATCTCTAGGAGTCATCAATGATATTTAGGAAAGATTTCAAGAGATTTGGAGTTGATTTGGAAAAAAAAAAAGAAACTCTTTCTAATTAAATAATTCATTTAAATGATCAAACTTGTAAAAGTCATAACTAATTATAGAAAATAATGTATTTATAAAAACTTGTAAAAGTCCAAATCATACAAACTCAAGGACATTAGACTCATCTTTATGTATAGTATTTATAAAAAAATAAAAGCTCAAGAAATCATTGTAAATAAAAAAGTTAATAATTTGTCAAATTTAGTTTATTAAAATACGTTGAACTTGTAAAAATTATAACTAATTATAAAAAATTCTAAATAATATAAACTTAACGACATTGGACTCATCCATGGGTCTATTTTTTTTTTAAATTAGAAACTTCTAAAATTTTAAGTAAATAAAAAGTTAAATTTTGATCAAACTTAATTAATTAAAAAAAATTAATAAATATGAAGATTCAATAAATCATTAAAAATTCAGTAAATCATTAGCTAGATGAATTAAATTAGATGAATAATTATCACATTTCATTCTTCGTCAATGAAGTTTTTAGGTTGGACTAATAATGCCGCAAATTAATTGATGGATTATAAGTGTTAAAATTATAAACTTTAAAATTATAATAACCAAACACAAATATCACGCCCTCTATCAATGAAGTTTTTAAGTCAGACAACCTCAAGCTACGAGACTATGTGTCCTAAGGAGGCTTTGATCCTCGTACTCATTGTGATAATTTCACGAATGAATTGATGGAATATAGTATTAAAATACAAATTTAAATCAAGAATCAACAAACTAAATTAATTAAAATTCACCAACCAGTAATCAAACTTAAATAAATTGGTATTTGCTCGATAACTGAGGCTCACAAGGTTATAATTAGCTTAGCTCAAAGAATGATAAAATAAACCTCATAGCCCTGATGTAAACAAGCATAGGTGTTATTCAATTTAAATAACTATTAAATTAAATAATAAAATACTTTGACATGTGAGGCTTTCATACACCTTGCTTAACTCCTTTCAAGAAGACAAATATGTATTTGATTGGAAGTTTTAAATGACTAATCAAAATACCTTAAACAACTAATCATCAATCAATTTCACTAATTGAAATCTATCCTAAAATAAATCTCAAAAATATAAAAAAATACTAAAACTTAAATTTAAACTAAAATTACATTAGCTTTCAACAAACCAAATTCACTCCTTAAAAATTTTCAAATAATAATAAATCAGAGGACATACCGAAACCACACAACCTATTATGCATATTGTAGATTGTTTGTCATGATAACCAACTCTAATTTCAGGCTAAGCCGTTATTCCTTTCATATGCTTTTCTCTGTGATGTAGATTTACATGTGAATGAGCACTGGTTGCAATGGGTTAATGTGGCAAATTTCATGATTCTATGCTATAATGTCTACACCATGTTGTTTATGATGTGATATGTGATTGACGTTTAAATTTCTCTAAGTTATGAGCAATCTAGATGTTTATCATTAATCAAATTTTTTACAGTCGGTCATGCTTATGTAGGACTATAAAAAGGGAGTTAAAATTAATCATGATTTAAAAATAATGAGATTTTTTATAGGTGTTTTTTTCTGCTTAATTAGCCCCCTGATCATTAAAAGCATGACCAAGCTACAGGTTGTTAAAAATAAGCAAAGTGATTGTGATTGTAATTATATCTTTTTATTATTTACATATTCAAATGCATCACTAACAGGTAGGGAGTTTGAGTCATTTCAATTTTTCAAAAATATAATTAATTAAAATAATATTTATGAAAATATATAAAACAAGACATTTTCCCAAAAGATTAGGGGGGTCAAAAAAGGAAATAAACATCATTTAATGGAGAATTCTTTCCATTTGAAAAACCCAAATCGGATGAACAAAAGAAGCCCAAAGATGAAAATCAAGAAGAATGGAAAATGAAAATATATTATTTTAAAAGACTTGCGTCATTTCATATGACTAGAATCCATGTTGTTGTTGGTGGAGCCTGTCCATCTATACTTTTAGCAAATCCTATGATGTAATTAAGTGACACTTACCACATGAACTTTAATATTCTATATTTTATTTGATGACAATTTAAATTAATTACATAGTAAAAATTGTATGTTTTTTATATGTTTCTTTCATGCATGTGTGTCACTACAGGAAAATAGCTCATTTCTAGCAGAATTTTCGACGGAATTAAATTCGTCATAATTTCCAGCGAATTTTTTGGCAGAGTACCGACGGAAAATTTCCAATGAATTTTTTTAATGACTTTCCAACGGATTTATTTCTGATGAAAATTAATTTTTTTAAACATTTATAATTATTTATTTTATTAAATTAAGTTAAATAATTTAATAACTTATTATCAAATAAAATAAAATAAATTAAATTAAATATTTATTAAATTAAATTAATAATTCATTGTTAAATTAAATAAAAATTAATATTATTAAATTAAATTGATATTATTAAATTAAATAAATTATTTTAATAATTAATAATTATTTATAAAATAAAATATTACTAAATTTAATAAATTATTAATTATTAAATTAAATAAAATTAAATATTATTAAATTAAATAAATTAAGTTAAATAAATTAAATTAATAAGTAATTGTTAAATTAAATTAATTACCTTGATAGTTACTTTTTATATTTAGTATATTATAATTTAAATAAAATAAAAAAGCAAAAAAAAAAAAAAGATTTGACTTAGTGGCATGGTGGTTGGGGACTTGATTACGGGTGGTAGGGGTTCTAATCTCGCCTACGGCGGGTTATGGCGCAAGTCGGCCTGGCAGGCCCACAGGCAGGCTGGCGCATTGCGCTGGCGTGGTGGGTTGGCGGGTCTGTTGGGTTGCGCTTGGGCTTGCAGGACTGGCGGGTCTAGTGGACTGGCGGGCTGGGGAAGCGTGGGTTGGTTTGGGTGGACAGGGTATTATAGTTTTTTTTATATTTTTTTCTTCTTTTTTTTTTTCCGACGCAAATAGTCCGTCAGAAATGTTACCGGCGGATTAATTCCACCGGAACTTATTTGCGTCGGAACAACTTTACCTAGGCGCGTTTTACCATCGGAGAAAATTTCGTCGGAAATCCGCCAGAAATACTAATTTCCAACAGATTTTGGCCTTCGGTAACACACGATTTTCCTGTAGTGTATGTGCCTAGATTTTGATTAGGCTCTTCGAAATAAAGTTTTTTCTACTTGCAATTTAAAAATAAAATTCATGAATAAATAACATTGCTAGATAATCGCTCTAAGAAAGTAAGCTGAAGACCATCTGAAATTGCATGCATATTTTATATTTCTATCCTTATTTTAGATACTTCCCTGCCGGTGGGTTGAGTTCAAATAGTCCGATCTATGAGGATGAGGAACTGAATCTTGAGAAACATAGTCTTAAAAAACATTTTTTAGTCTTTTTCAAAAATATCAAGCATTTATGATTTATGATACTTCAACTGGCATGTATTGAATTAGAATTAAAGTAAAATTAAGATTAAATTACATCAGTTCTAGGAGCATACTACCATTCATAAGTACATGGCCATTTAGGATTTTCTCTAGATGTCAGCCATAAATTTTAAAAACTTAAATAACAGCCTACCCATCTTTCATAATGACCGAATATCATAGTTTTAAATCGACTAGGTAGTTTAGCTAGCTTTTCACTCCAAACAGATGTAAGTCCATAAATTCATACACTATACTTAGAATAAGTTTGGGTTACTATTATGCAGGGCCTAATATAGATCTAGATTCCGAGGTAGACCTCAAATCATAAGTCTCTCTGGGAATACAATCCCAATTTTTTAATAAAATGTCAACTCTAATATAAAATTCTTCTCTCTAAAATATTAAAGCCCAACATAAGACAATTGGAGTGCTTCCAAGAGTATTCTTAAAGTAGTATTTAATCTTCAATCCTTTGGCTTCTAGAAAAAACTATTCTAAATTGATCAAATCTCTTTCGAGAATTCTTCACCTCTCATCCTTGTCTTAATTATTGAAAAAAATGAATATTTTTTACAACTTTAATCAAGAGTATTCTTAGGAGATTTAATTTTCCTAGGATGTGATTAACCATAAAGGCTTGCTTTTATGGGAAACCAGTAACTCTAGATTAAAATAAACCCTATCTTATTTTCAAAAGTTATGGAAAAAATATCTAAGAACGTAGACGATTTCATAAAAACTCATTTTTGTATTCAAATCACCTCGTAGAATATCATCTTCACCTGTTGAGGTGATATGATTTGCTCATTATTGCAAGAACTAAGAATTTTCAAAACCGCATTTTCATCTTTAAATACTATTGTGGAATGACATTTTCATTTTTTGAGACAATACATTATTCCTCTATTTGTATTTGATTATGAAAATGAATGATTTCTAAAACTCTATTTTTGTATTTGAATCCATTGCAAATTAATATGTCTATCTTTCGAGATAGGATAATATCGTATTCGATCATAAGAATAGGAATACCCTGAATCTCTGTGGACTTTAAACTAAAATTTTATTTTCTCATAGAAGGCTTCTAGCACTCCTTGGTGGTTACATCCTGCTTTATATGGTGAGGAGTGAGGTGGCGGTAACACGACTCCCCTCTCAAATATCTTTGTCCTCAAAAATTAAATTAGGATTGGGCTTCGTGAATCTTCATATATCTTCCCATGTTGCATATTCGAGTGGTTTTCCATTCCATTTAATTAAATTTTTTATTTTTTGACATGTATTTATGTTTGTGGATAATCCTGTGATTCACCACTGACTCAAGTTGAGGGGTGTAAATTAGTTGATTGTGGTATGATGGTTCTCGAGTGTTTTCATAGCATGCTAACATGACAAACATCTTGAAATTTAGTATTTGTGGGATGGCGTAGTTGGCAAACTATGGGAGTCACCCTTTGTAATTATTTGGCTTGATTTAGAGAAGTAGGGAGCCAATGATCTTGCTTCAAAAAGGTGACTAACATTTGTCAGTTGGGTTGCAGTTTCAAGTAGACATAACCCCATTATCGAAAAGTGACTTCTCAATTATGGCAATATGCTAGAACATTCATCCTATTGGTGCGAGTGACAAATTATGTTGTGCTTCAATGAGTATGGTGTGATGGTCAAACAAATATTCATCCACTGCTAATACTTATGTTTTACATGGAATATAAATAAATAGCCTAGGAGGTAGAACCCCATATATGACCTTGGATGGAGTGATTTTAGTGGATACATAGGTGGACATGTTATAACTATATTAAGCCTAGGGTGGCATTCAAGACATTTTTGTGGATGTTTTTAGTTTTCCTATAAGCATCATAAATATTATTCAAGAATTTGATTCACAACTAATTTGGCTATCTAATTGGGGGTCATAAATGGAGCTCATAATAATTTTGGCTTTTTGTTGTTAAAAGAGAGCTTATGTGACACCTCATAATCAAATGAAATGAATTAAACATATTGCTATTTCATTACATCTTTCAGACATAACCAGAGCCACTAAAAACATTTGATTTGAACAGTAAACATGAATATTTTTATTCACCAAATTAATCATATTCTTAAAATCCAATACAAGTTCCGATCACTTGTAGTCTTTATTGTATTATCAAAAGAATACCTCAAGAATTACCAGAACATCCTACGAACTGGACCTTACCAACTTTGACCTATTTTGTCGGGGCCTTACCCTTTCCTTAAACATTGTATAAATAATAGAAAGTGATCATACACAAGCTCAATAGGCTACCCAACCTATTGAAGAATTCAATATTCAACATTTGATTACTTTATAACATCTTAATTAAATGGTAAAGTGTGTAAATATAGGGAAAGTAAGTAAATATTCGAATATGATTTCAATAATAAAGGGACTACAATACTTATGCCATATCAAGATAAAACAAAACTTTTATATTTGCATCATAACATAATAAAACTTAACTAACACATAATGGAATGCTACTTGTATCAAAACAATACATAACATGAATGAATGCAACATGTAATACATAAATCACATGGAATATATGCAACAAAACATGTCTCGAAGCCTTCTTATGACACCACATGGGAATCAGTCTCACCAGTCCTATGGTAACCCAACAGGAATAAATCTCACATTTCATTATTCCCATATCATAAGTACGGTGGCTTCATATAAGAGTCATCACTCTATATTTATCGATGTATCAATCATATTAGTCTTAATCTCATATCTGTCAAGATTATACAACAAATCTTATTTAAAAGAAAGCCTGTCAGTTCACCCTTCACCCTCTCGTGTAAGGTATCATATATATAACCATCCTGAATCAGTTAGCCGCCTTTAGCTAGCTTTTCTTGCTTATATACACACGTAAAACATATATATTATTATAATAGTAGTTATTTATGTCATGTACATATTTAGCATAATTAATGCAACATATAAATCTTCTCAGTATGATTGTTAGTGTGCATGGTTCAATAGTGTAATAATGTCAAAATACATGTTATGTCAGTTGAATTGTAATATTCATATATATAATTTCATGTATAAACTAAATGCATTCAATTCAAATCATTTTATGCATGCTTTTAATGTAATCATTTTATATATAATGCATACATGCAAAGCAACCCAGTGAAATTTCAATATGATTATGTCAATTTGTTCAGAATAACGATATTAACAATATATCAAAAGTTACATGATGGTAGTTAACGAGCTCGTGAAATATGATATTTTTACCAGATTTAGTAGAGAGAAAATCACATAAATTAAAAAAAACATGCATAGGGTAATATATTACCTATTACGATCAAAACAATTTTGCCAACTGGAACGATAGGTGAAAATACCCTGAGTAGCTTTCTCTCTCATTTCTCTCCCCGTTTTCTCCCCCTTGTGTCCCTCTCTTCCCTGACCAAGATCAATGAAATATGATTTTTGAGGATGGTTTTGAGTTCTTATTATAGATTAGTAGAAAAAGATATTCAAAACAAACAATTTTTTTGATCTTGTCCTGATTGCTGCCCCACAACACTATTGTACAGAGAAATTGACATCGTAGCGCCCTGCTCACAAATGCCACTAAAAGCTCAACATATCAAAACCCTCCAAACAGAAAAGATATTGCTGCTGCGCTCACCAACATAGCATTGCAACACTCATAACAACATTTTTCAAACATACAAGGACTTTGATATGGCTCTATTGAATCATTTACAAGTCATCAATAAATCATTAATCTAATGTAAACGAGGATCGTTACAGGTGATGAAGCTGTTGGACAACGATATTTGCATCGATGGGATACAACATACTTATGGGCAATATTGTGCATTAACGTTGTTGGTGACGTTATGTTACAAAGTTAACAGGAGTCAACATTTTTACTAATGTGCGCATTGAACTGAAGGCTACAATGTGTGTCAATGTTGATGGCAATGATGAATGATGATCAACGGACATCATTGTTTGTGTCAGTAACATGCATGAATCTTATAGCTAATGCTGTGCATCAATATTATAGGCGTAATGAGTGATAAAGTTGGTGAGTGCCAGTGTTTACACAGATGATGTGCATCGGCCTTATAGGTAGTATCGTTTGTTGAAATTACTGGTTATGATGACCAATGAATTTAACATGTTTCGATATTTGTTTGTATCAAGCTTATAGGTGATGTAATGTGCTCACATTATTATCAATAAAATTTGATGAGAGAGAGTGGTTGGACGAGTATGATTTGAAGAATTTAGTTGAGTGATGTTGATGAAAATACTATTCTTGGTGATGACGATAGGGCGATGAAAGAAAGGTGACCACAAACATAAGATGATAGCTAGAAAATCATATTACTGTGACAACAATCAACCGATAACATATGGACGATGATGAAAGGACAATGACAGTTAAGTCATAAGATTGTTGTTAGTGATGATGTTATTAAATTTGAGGTTGCTTGCTCTCTTTAATCTTCAGTTTTAAAAATTTTCTTTGATTTTAAGTAAAGATCCAAACTTTCTTTTACGTGAAAAATGAGTGTATTGGTATTATTTTCTTGGGTGATGTATATATATATATATATATATATATAACTCAATGGACATCTCATTGAACGGAAGTCGCCGAAAAAGCTTCTTTTGGAGTAGATTCTGAAAACAATTTCACCCTCCTCTCGTCTCGGTCTCTGCCGGCTAATTTACCGCGATGGCGCAGAAGAAGACCCCCCGTCCAACCTCCGACGACCCAGAGGAGCTCACCCGCACCGTTCTCCAGGCTGTCCTACTCGCTGACAGCTTTGCTCAGAAGTTCCGCCCAATAACGCTCGAGCGTCCCAAGGTTTTAAATCCAAACCGCAACTCTACCACCTCTTCTGCGCCTGAGGATGATTGTGTATTCTTCTTACGAGCTTCTCCACCACTTGTTTCTTCTTAAGGTGCTATTGCCGCTGGTTAACGCCCCGATGATCGAGTATACCCTTGCCTGGCTGGAGTCCGTTGGGGTCGAGGAAGTATTTGTTTTCTGCTGCGCTCACTCTCAGCAGGTGAAAAGCTATCTGGAAAATTCCCAGTGGACGAAGCAGCCAGGAGCGTTCTCTGTTACCACCATCGAATCTCACGATGCCATCAGTGCCGGAGATGCCCTCCGTGTCATCTATACTCACGGAATTGTAAGTGGCTGATTTTTTCTAAATTATGGTGCATTTCATTTTATCGCCGATGCCTGATTGAAGGATTTTCGCTCGTGGATTGCACCCCCAGGGGATCATGTGAACCTAATGTGAGGTACTGTTTGTCTCAAACAACCAACACCTGCTGTTTGCCTTAGGTGATCGCTAGAGAAGTGTAGGAGCTTGGAATCAATGGCGGTGGAGTCCCGTACCACTTTTCATCCAAACTTAGAGAAGCAAACCCAAGCCAGGATATGCCTGAAAGAAACTACTCAAAAATTATCTTTGATGGATGTGGGTAAAGCTAGCCCCCTTAATAAAGCTTACAGATTCCTAATTACAAAACTGCCTCTATAACAAGAAGAAAAAAAAGAAGTCCTAATAATACAATTTTATTTTAAAAGGGATCCTCAAATACATGCCCTCGATGCCTTGAACACCTTGTTGTTTGTAATAGTGTGTAAATCAACAACTTTGTATGTCATAGAGATGTTTATATCCCATGATATATCAATTTGATATGCATTCTCTCAAATACATTTTATGACCCGAGAAGGATGCTCAACTTTGGATTTAAGTTTCGATAAGGTTTTGGAGGAAACTGCTCCTTTTATAATCGAATTAACACTTGATCGCCTCCTTTAAAAACAATTAACGAGTTATCCTACTTTTGATATTTGGTGTTTTTCTTTGTGATCATATCCCTAACCTGTCGATATGGTTTCTTGATTTTGTTATCCCATTGTGTTTGTAATGAATGGAGTCAGCTCTACGGATGCAATAGGATTCTAGTCGTCAACTACTTCAAAAGGACTACATCCTGTTGTTTGGCTAATTGATTTATTGCTAGTTCAGCTTGGGCTGATATAAGACCTCATTGCTTGATATTCTTTCTGACAAACCAACACTATAGATTTCCGAGACCACAATTAACTACCTCTATATGACCTTCAATTTGCAGATGAGCTGTAGAACTACATTAAAGTTTGGTACCTAGCGTCCGTTATAATATTTTCCGAAAAAGGCCCATAATTTGAATATCATGATCAAATGTGATAGTTTTAGGAACACTATTTAAGTGTAAAATCTCTCAAAGTAGAGATCAAATATAGGAAGCATCCTGAGTTTTATGGCAAGAGACAAAATCGACCATTTTGAAAAAATGGTCTATAACTACTGGAGTTGAACATTTATGTCTCTTGATATTTATAAGTTCAACCATAAAATCCATTCTCATATTTGTTCATGGTGACTCGGGTACTGATGGCGAGATGTATAATTCAATCTTTTGACTCTCGTCATCATACAGGGTATACTTGGCATGTCCAACCACTAATGAGTTGTAAAAGGTAAAAAAATTCACTTGACCAAGGGGGTGGCATTGTCATGCCCAAAATGTCTTTCTAACCAAACTTCATGATATTAAACATGACATCTTATAGAATACATCATGGAATACAAACTTAATTGCCAAAAAACAAATGCCCATGTTGAATTTGAAAAAAAATTGATAGGCTCCTTATTGGGATAGTTGCCATTTCTTTACAAAATCTACAACTTCAAGAATAAAGAGGTCTTTTATTATCTCAAAACCAACGACCTTAGGCTGAAGTGTACTAAGAAGGGAATGTCAGCAACTAAGAGCATCGACAATCTTGTTTTGAATAACAGATTTATGCTTTAATTATAATAAAAAGATAAAAGAAATTCAAATCACTTAGCATGCCTACCATCGAGTTTATTTTGACTATGCAGGTACTAAATAGTTTGTGATTGGAATACAAAATGAACTCATTAGATAAAAGGTAATGATTCTCATATTCTAAGGCTTGGACAATGGCATTGAATTATTTATCATGCGTGGAGTATTTGTGTCGCATTTTATTTAATTTCTTTCTGAATTACGCAATTGGGTGCCCTCTTCCTAGGACTGCACCTCCAAGGAAACCATTTGTTCGACTGTATGCCATTTTTCGATGCAAGCAGCTACCGCCTAATGTTTGTTCGCCTCAGGTAAGGGCAAGAGCTTGACGCAGATGGTGGCGGAATTCTAGACTCCACTATGAACACCTTTTCCCACCACCTTTGCTCCAGACTTGGGATCCTCCCCAAATAAGGATAAACCTGAAATAAACTACCCCAAATCTGCCCCTCTCTAAGGGAATGCGGGTATAAATAGGCTAGCTCCCTTAATAAAGCTTATAACCTCCTAATAATAATAAAATTTAATTATGAAAAGGATACCCCAAGACTATATCAACAACAATACTAATATGTTAGTTCAGTAATACTGGTTTGTTTGTTGAACTAAAAGAAGTCATGGCAATTCTGGCAGAGGGGAGCAACTACTATGCTGCATTGCATAAACTTTTCTTTTAATAAAACTTGTTATAATTTATTTTTTTTAAAGCAAAGAAACTGAACCATTCCGAAAAAGTCATGGTTTCTTTGGTAAGGTTTTAATACCACGATTTTGTAGTCATTCGTGGAGACGATATCCTCTTGAAAATGTGCCTTCCATTTTTATGTGATTTATAATTAATCTTCATGCTGATTTAATGCCCTTTATAAAGCTTATACACTTCTAAAATTAATTATAAAAAGGACCCGCAAAGGCTATGCCAACAACACTGCTAACATATTAGTTCCGTAATATTGTTTTGCTTGCTGAAAGAAATGAAGTTACTGCAACTCTTAGAAGGCCAACTGCTATGCTGCATGGCCGACCTCTTTCCTTTCAACACAAATTGTTTAATTTCAGTTTTTTTGTTTAAAGGAAAAGCTACTAAATACGTTTCCAAAAGTCAGTCAGTCATGTGGTTTCTTTGGAAAGGTTTTAATATCATGTTTGATAGTTAGTACTGGAGATGATATCAATGTTGTTTGTGCCATTGATAGCTATTTGCTAGAAATAATCAATCTTCATGCTGTTTTAGTGCCTTGTAGTTAATTAAGTGCATTTTTTTTGCATTATGTGTTACTAGATTATGAAATATGTACCTCTAAGACAAAATACTTGGAAGATATGTTTTTAGTATTCTTATTTTGAGGGGTGGTCTTACTATTTGCACCGGAAACTAATTTGTTAGCACACTCGGCAGCTTACTCCACTTCCGTGAGGACCACCTGCTACAGCCGCCTGCCCACTTCTCTTATTCTCTGCAAGCAGTCTGGCGCACAACTGTTTTGGCATATTTTGTCTCCTCATTATACTTCTATATATATGTATTCAGCTCTGAGTTATATATATCAAAGGATTAAAATCTGCTACAGTAAAGCTGTTTCTCTTCTTCCTCTCTGCCTTTTTCATTTCTGTGCACAGCAGTTCTTCATTTGCTTTTATTTCTTCACTTGGTATCAGAGCATAGAGGTCCATCGCCTATAGTAACTATGACAGATCAAAACTCTTCTTCAGCTGCTCCTCTAGCCTCTTCTTCAGCTGCTCCTCCAGTCTCGTCACTGTTAGCGTCAATGGCGGAGTTCACGATTCCCGCTCCTCTGAAGTTTCTAATGTCTAATCTAAAGTCCATAGTCAGTTTGCAACTCTCAAACGAGAACTATGCAGTATGGAGCTTGCAGGTTCACAAACTTTTTGCGGTGCGTGGATTCGACGGATATCTTACGGGACAACAAGTCTACCCGAGTAGACCTTCAACCGATCTTGAATACAAACTGTGGCATCTTGTTGATCAAAACCTGGTATCCGCATTGTTCTCAACCATTTCTCCCTCCGTCCTTCCATATGTTCTTCATCTTTCGACTGCACACGAAATATGGATCACTCTAGCAAATAGACTTCAGCCGACCAACAGGTCTCGAGTGATCCAACTCAAAAATGAGTTACACAACATTCAAATGCGGGATTCCACAATGACTCAATACCTTGCTCAAGTCAAGACTCTTGTTGATAATATTGCCGCTGCAGGATCTCGCGTCGACTCCGAAGATATTGTGATGTACATCCTCAACGGACTACCGGCCCCGTATAACCCATTTAAAAGCTCGATCCGCACATCTCAGCTTCCTATTAGCTTGGACACTCTCTATTCACTCTTATGTAGTGAAGAGATAAATATTCAAAATGAACTTCGGAGAGATACTCCTCCCGCTCCTGAGAACACAACCTTCTACTCCAGCCGTGGAAGATTCAATAGAGGCCGAAGCAACTCTTCAAATTCAAGAGGCAGAGGACCAAATCAAAGACAGCAGAATACTACCGCACGTCCTCAGAATGCAACTCTTAACACTCAACCCACTTGCCATATTTGTGCTAAGAATGGACACACAGCAGTTACATGCTGGTATCGCTACTCATCTCCCCCACCTGAGCCAACCCGTGCTCTACTTTCTCAACATCAAAACAATCCTACAGCTGAGTGGTACTTGATTCTGGAGCTACAAGCCATCTTACTGCTGATTCTCAAAATCTTCAACAACCAACCATGTATGCTGGCTCTGACTCTGTGTCTATAGCAAATGGGAGCTCACTGCCCATTCAACACCAAGGCCAAGGACTTTTACCCCTCCCAAACACACCTCGTAAGCTTTATTTTCAAAATATTCTTCATGTTTCATCTTTATCACATAACCTTCTATCTATTCATAAACTAACCTCAGACAATAATTGTTCGATTTCATTCGATGCCCACAGATTTACCATGCAGGATCTAGTGGGCCATCAAATACTCCTTCGTGGTCGAACTCGTGATGGTCTCTACTCTATATCGACTTCCACCATCAACAATGCTCCAGTCGCTCTCCACTCCACTATGGACACAAGCAACTCACCTTGGCACGCTCGTCTTGGTCATCCTCATCATCGTGTTATGCAGATCTTAACTAAATTAGTTCCCTCTATATGTATTCCTTCTAGTCCTTCTTATGCCGCTCTTGTAATGTGGGTAAAAGTCACAAGTTACCCTTTATTTCTAGTACTACAAACATTTCTACTCCTTTTTCTGTAGTTCACACAGACGTTTGGGGACCCTCCCCCGTCTCTTCTATTAATGGATATCGCTATTTTGTTACATTTATAGATGGCTATTCTCGTTTCTGTTGGATCTATTTAATGCATTCCAAGGATCAAACTCTTTCTAAATTTACTTATTACAATAAATTAATAAACAATCTTTTCAATACCAAAATCAAAATCCTTCGCTTCGATGGAGGAGGCGAATTCACAAGTCATAACTTCACTAATTATCTTTTATCCAATGGAATCACTCATCAACAAACCTGTCCTTACACACCCGAGCAAAATGGTTTAGCCGAGCGAAAGCATCGCCATCTTTTGGACATCACCTGGACTCTTCTCCATGCTGCTAATCTTCCAAACCAATTTTGGGCTGAAGCCCTACTCACGGCCAACTACCTCATTAATCGTCTCCCCACCAAAGCATGCAACCTCCACATTCCCTATCAGCTTCTTCATGGAGAACTACCAAAATCTGATCATGTAAGAACTTTTGGTTGTCTATGCTATCCATGACTTCGACCATTTACGACGAATAAGCTTCAACCTCGCTCCCAAGATTGTCTCTTTCTCGGCTACTCTCCCTCTCAAAAAGGTTATCGTTGCTATAATCTCCAAACTCAGAAAATACACATTTCTAGACATGTTGTCTTTCATGAAAACTATTTTCCCTACCACACCACATTTTCAGCTCCAACGCCCACCACAACTCCTATCCATTCACCTCCTCTTATGCTTATTCCAACCTCCACATTTCATCCTACCACAAATTATCCTGTCCCGGCATCCCCTGCACCGTCCACTGAGCCTTCTCCTGCACTGTCCCTTTCTCCCACTCAAGCCTCAAATCCCCCCACTTTGCCATCCTACATTCCTACAATTTCTGCTACTTCAAACACTGCTCCTCTACTATCCTCCTCTCCACCACCGCAACCTCCTCTCCATCAAATGCAAACACGATCCAAGACAGGACACCTTAAACCCGAAGTAATCTTCAATCTATTTGCTACAGCAATCCAACTCCCAACCCCCACTACATACAATCAAGCCATTAAATTTCCACAATGGCGCACCGCCATGTCTCAAGAATTCCTAGCTCTACAAAAACAAGCCACTTGGTCCTTAACCCCACCACCACCCAACATTCTTGTCTTAGGATGCAGGTGGATTTTCAAAACCAAACTTAATCCCGATGGCCAAGTCTCTACCTACAAAACTCGCTTGGTAGCTCAGGGCTTCGCACAAGAATATGGAATAAATTACAAAGAGACCTTCAGCCCAGTTGCTAAGATGCTGACCGTTCGCACTCTTCTTCTCATTGCCATCAACCGCGGCTGGCCAGTTCTGCAGTTCGACATTTCTAATGCCTTTCTACATGGAGACTTACTGGACACGGTTTATATGAAGCAACCACAAGGCTTTGTCGATAAACAATTTCCTCACTATGTCTGCAAATTACATAAGTCCTTATACGGACTCAAACAGGCGCCACGGTAGTGGTTCAACAAATTTACCACCTCTCTCAAGGCCTTCAGTTTTACCATCAGCAAATCAGACCCATCACTACTCATCTACAATCGAGCTAACATCTATTTGTATCTCCTCATCTATGTTGATGATTTGCTTCTTACAGGAAATGACTCTACAACTATACATCTTTTAGTGAAGCTGCAATCAGAATTCTCAGTTAAAGAACTTGGCTCCATCTCCTCATTTCTTGGTATTCAAGTTCAAAAGACCAAGAGTGGACTGTTTCTTCACCAATCACAATATGCTAGCAATTTACTCCACTTATCTGGCTTCACAAACTGCAGGCCTGTATCAACACCCATGGCTCTCAAGCCACCCTACAACTTCGACGCAAATTAGCCATTTTCAAATCACACCTTTTATCGCAAGCTGGCTGGATCTCTCATGTATCTAACCATTACAAGGCCTGATATAGCTTTTGCTGCAAATCACATATGTCAATCCATGCATTGCCCCACCAACCAAAACTTTCTGTCCCTCAAGCGGCTCCTTCGCTACATAAAGGGTACATTAAACTTCGGCATTCCCTTTCAACCAGGTGATTTGCAGCCTCAAACATACGTCGACGCCGATTGGGCTGCAGACAGATCAGATCGCAAATCTGTAACAGATTTTTGCTCGTACCTCGGTCCCAATCTCATTTCCTTGCAAGTTAAGAAGCAAGCCACAATTGCCAAATCTTCAACTGAAGCGGAATATCAGGCTCTTTCCACAGCCACTTCTGATGTTCTATGGCTTCGTCTTCTTCTTCATGAATTTTAAGCAACTCAATCTGCTCCGACTTCAATTTACTGTGACAATACTTCTACACTTGCTCTAGCTCACAATCCAGTTTTTATGCCCGGACGAAACACATTGAGCTGGACTACCACTTCATCAGTGAACATATTCGCTCCAATGCAGTTGCTGTTCTTCACATCAGCTCCCTGGATCAGCCGGCTGACATTCTAACAAAATCACTTCCTGCATCCCGCTTCAAACTCCTGCGCAACAAATTGACCATCCAAGACTTGGATACTCACCTTGCAGGGGGCTGTTAGCACACTCGGCAGCTTACTCCACTTCCGTTAGGACCACCTGCTACAGCCGCCTGCCCACTTCTCTTATTCTTTGCAAGCAGTCTGGCGCACAACTGTTTTGGCATATTTTGTCTCCTCATTATACTTCTATATATATGTATTCAGCTTGAGTTATATGTATCAAAGGATTAAAATCTGCTACAGTAAAACTGTTTCTCTTCTTCCTCTCTGCCTTTTTCATTTCTGTGCACGGCAGTTCTTCGTCTGCTTTTATTTCTCCACTTAATTCAATTATCATTGTCATAAACGGCTAGTGCAACTTTATTAGATCTTTCTTCTTTACTGTTCTTGAATATGATGCTATTTCTTAATTTATCAGTGCACCTTTATGCATTCATTTTATGTTATTAAGCTTCATATGTGCTGCTATTCTCACTTCTTCATCTATGTTATTGTTGCGTGGATATCACCTAAAAATGGTATCCTAAGGTTACCACCTGTTATTGGTTGTACTGATGCTAATGTTATTTGTAGTCATATCACGTAGTGCTTGCTGATTCCATGGTCGAAGAATGCTAACGTTTTTATCTGATTTTGATAATCATTTTTAAGTTCTTTGTCCTTGTTGTTACTTCAGTGTTTTTATAGCATATTCTACCCATGTATTTAATTTACGGGGTCAGATGTCTTGCAAAAAAAAAAAAACTTTGGTGTCACGTGAAGAGTTTTAAGGCTTATGAATGTAGGCACATGATTGTTTTATATCCTGGTAGAGTTTATATCCATCAGTTATTGTATTTGCGTGTGTTTCTATGAATGCAGACTACAAACTCGTATCATTGTGTTTATATCCACATGTTAATGTGTTTGCATGTTTTCTATGAATACAAACACGTGTGCAAGCAAAGGACCTGGAAGGTCAGGAGTCAATTTTATATAAACCTGTTATTGTATTTGTGTAACGGCAGCATACAGCTATTAAGTTCATTGAAGTTTTTTTTTCTCCTTGGTGGTGTGAAAATAGGTAACTAAGGCTGGAAGGTTTTGTGGAAATTTTTTCTTGTGAGTTCATTTGCATGTGTTTGATAATTTGAATGCTATTTTTTATGGAAACTAATCGCTCCATGTTTTCTTCCTTTTAAAGATACGGGGAGATTTTATTCTCATAAGCGGTGATACGGTTAGCAACATGAGTTTAGCAAAAGCACTTAGCGAACACAAAGACAGGAGGAAGAAGGACCCTCTTGCTATAATGACCATGGTTATCAAACATTCAAAGCCTTCAGCACTGACACATCAAACCCGTCTTGGGAATGATGAAATTATAATGGCTATTGACCCTGGCACTAAAGAACTACTTTACTATGAGGACAAGGTGGACCTCTCACAGCATCTTATTTCCCTTGATAAGATGTTGCTTGCTGATAAATCCGCTCTGTCTTTACATAATGATAAGCAGGTTTGCTTTCCATTTTCCCAACTTATAGATTTTATAGTTTTTCTTTTTCATTTCTTTTTCTCTTTAGATTCATCATCCCTTCAAATCTCTGAAGGCTTATGATTTAAATTTTTTTCCAGTAAACAACATTGGTTAACTGGTTAATAGTGAAGCAATGGCATAGTGGTTACTAAATACCAGTGTGAAATGTGAAACTTATCTAACATACTTTGATAGAAATGATCTTAAGTTGCAACATGTTTTCTTTTAAACATTTAATGTTATTTCTTTGAGGTCGTTTGTTCATTCATTTATGCTGTATAGCTTTGTTATTGTTCTTTTTTTGTTCTGTTGACTTATTAAATTTCCTAATTAGTGATGCATTTGTTTGAACATTTTACCTAAACATCGTCCACTTGGTTTTCATTGAAAATTTTGCATTTTATGTATGGAGATATCTTTTGTTTTCTACGTGTATCTTTTAACATTAGGTTTAAGTTATGGGGGATGCCATCCTTAATACATGTATGAAGGCTGATTTCATATTGTAGCACCCAGTGCAACCTTTCATTTATTATAGATGAGATTTATATAATATTGCTTAGCCAATACTGGATTTTTTTAGCTTTTTAGTTCTTTTGGCCTTTGTCAACCAACCTTCCATTAACGAAGCAATTTGTGCTTTTGAGATTAAGATAGTACTGTTAGAGAGGTCGGACTAAGCTGTTTGTGATGTAGAACGAAAGAGGGCGGGGGGGGGGGGGTAGAGGGATAGAGGGGTAATTTGACATTTAAATTTCAAATTAAGCGGAAAAGGAAGGGAAGATGGATTAATTGTCTTCTTAATTGGGGCCTTTAATTAGGACGGACATAATTAGGATAGAGGGGAGAGAGGGACCGGCCAAGGAGGAGGGAGGAAAGATGTCCAGATTCGATGTATGTGGACCATAGCATTAAATGTGATGGTGTAATTAAATTTGAAATTAATTTCAGATTTGGAGGTATTGGAGGGGCTTCCTAAATTAGATCTATTGATTAGGAGAGGGATTTGAAATTCAAATTAATTTAAATTCAAATGAGAAACTTTTCAAGTTAACAAAAGATTAATTTAGGAAAGTAATGAAGAGGCTATTTTGAATTTGAAAATTCAAACTTGTGGATGAAGAGGGGTTAGGTATTAAGGAGGTGGGCCCAAGCAATTAAGTGGAGCAATTAACTTAAATATGAAATTAATTTCAGATTTAAGTTAATTGGGGTTTTTCCTAAATTAAAGGATGGGAATTTAAGAAGAATTTGAAATTCAAATATTTTCAATTTGAATTTAATTCTCTTTCTAAATTAGTGGGGCTAAATAAGGAAAGCATTTATGATGGATTTGTATTCAAAAGTCATGGAGGGAATTATGTGGCCGACGGCTATGATGGTGAAGAAGGATGTGGCTGGCGACTTTAGGTGGGGAGAGGTTAGGGGTGTGGTGGTCGGCCGGCTATGGAGGTGGTGGGGTTTATGGCCGGCGGTTGATATAGATAAAATGGAGGTGGTTTGTAACTTTGGAGGGGTTTGTGGGAGAATCGGTCGGTGGCAAGTGGGGGGTTTTGGCTAGCGGTCAAGAGAGGAGGAGAAAAGGATTTAGGGAAAGAAAGATACAACCGTGAGCCCGGACACATCCTGCAGCTGATGGGTATTACGTGGCCCTTCTCCAAGGGACTTCAAGCCACGAGCCCGGACCCATCCTGCGGCTGGTGGAAACTCCGATTTCCTCCCATAGGAATCTCACTAATGTTCTCTCCAAAGAACACACGTGCAAATACAAAATTTTATTAATAATCCATCATTGATCTAATACAAGAGAAAGGGCCTCTATATATAAGCCTTAAAAGAAACTAAAAGATAACTTTGCCCCTTGGACTTACATAAGACAAGACTCTTAAATAAGTGTAAAAATGAGAAATGCAAAATTAAATCAAAATACAATTAATAAACTAAGATAAAAAATGGAGTGATCTCGGCTGTCGATCTTCGTCTCTTCCTTTGATTAATGTCCACCGTCGGATGTCCGCATCAGTTTGCTAGTTGAAAATGGTTCTCGTCCAAGTTTGTTGTCCAGAACTATAACTGTGATTTCCTGCATTCTCTATTGTACAACGCAAATTTAGAAACCCTTGTGGATACCAAGTGCTTATTTATTTTGTTTGCCATTTTTCCTACTGACCATCTATAAAGGACCTGGCAATCTTGAAATACTCCACCCATGCACTTGTGTAGAGAAATGGCTCCGTTATCTTGAGCATGCTCCAACTTCAGCATAAACCGAGTAGGAAAATGCCATCAAATTGTGGTGGATGCTGTTGGCAGGAAATATTATGCTGTTTTCTATACTCCAATTGTATTGCATTGGAATGCTTTGGAGAATTGCATGTAACATCTTTATTATTCACTGCTTATAGTAATATCTTGAAAACAGATTTATTATGGTCTGTTGAAATTAAAGGTTAATTTCCACATTGCGGCGTTTGAGAATGGAGATTTTTTCTGATTAGCTGCTGCATTGCTATATTGTGAACTACTAAATTTGAACAAATGGTGGATTGATATTAGAAAGTACCAATCACTCATTGATGGCTGTTCATGACTTCTACTTACTGATTTCACAAAGATGGTGACAATTTTGCAATTGTAGTTTCCCTCTCACGTTGCTGTGCTCTTGGCTTCGTGTTCAGTTTATGGATGCTAGTTTTCTTATTATAGAACAAGACGTACTGTTTGAATTATTCTGTCTGCCTGCTTTTTTTGGTTGTAACAATTTGATGAATTCCATGATGTACCATTTGGCATTATTCATTGCTTCCTGCTCAGACTTTGTAATAGATGTGCCAGATTGGAGTTCATAGATTTTTGACTAAATAGACAGAAAAAAAGGATAAACTTACCATATAATTTACATGTTCATTCTATCTTCATATATTCATTTTAATAAATTTCTGATTCGTTGTGCAGGATTGCTACATTGATATTTGCTCTCCTGAAGTTCTCAGTCTTTTTACCGATAACTTTGACTACCAACATCTGCGCCGTCATTTTGTGAAGGGTCTACTAATTGATGATGTAAGATATTTTCATTATTGCTATAGTCTATCTCAATTACGGTTAGTATGCCTGCACCTTACTTGAATGTTGAAGAATTCCTCATTATGGACATATCCATTCAATTTCCCTGTTTTTTAACATTTTTGCTAGTTGATTTCAGTTTATGGACACAATATTCTTTTCATCTATTCTCCATTTAATATAAGGTTTAATATTTCACTGCAATTCGTTATCTATGGTATTGCCTGTTCTATAAGCTTATTTACCTTAGTGCGCTAACCACCTTCTGCTTGTGCAATAATTTTATGTCATGCTTGATGACAATCATGCTTAGTTTGTAGTTTCATTTGAAATAATTAACTTTCGAATATGTAAATCAGGAAGAGTTCACTCCCTTTATTAATAACATGCAAGGATATACAGTTGGTGCTGATCTGTGGTCTATTAAGTGTACAGACTTATATTGCTTATAGCTAATACTAGGCCTTTATAAGAATGGCAATTAGAGAATGATTTTGTCTCAATCTTATGCCATAGCGAGCTTTCTTTATGATGCATTGATGTTGAGTATCTTTTGGTCAGAAAATGGCAAAGGGCTGTTGCCAACCCTTCGAGTTTGTATTGATCAGGAATCTTCATAAAATGACACTTTAGATTCTATAACTCTCATTTTGAAGGGATTACTATGTATGTTTCGAATTGAGAAAATGATAAAAATGATCCCTCAACTCTTTGTGAGGGACCAAAATGGTCCCTAACTTTTTTAAGAGCTCAATTTGGTCCCCCGAACTTCTTAAAAGGGGACTTTTTGGTCCTAACATCAACTTTTGGATTAATGGTGTTAAATCAAGGGATCTTTTAGTCAATTTTTAATTAAATTATTTATTAAATATAATTTTCAAGTAATAGTATTTTAAAAAAAAAATTTAATTAAGCATTTCTTTAATAAAAAATTATTAATAATTCTAGTTTTAATTTAAAAAATTATTAATAATTCTAGTTTTAATTTAGGATCATTATAAACTAGAATTATTATTAATTTTTTATTAAAGAAATATTTAATAAATTAAAAAAAATACTATTACTTGAAAATTATATTTAATACAACAACAACAACAAGCCTTTATCTCACTATGTGGGGTCGGCTACATGAATGCTTTTTCTCCATTGTGCCCTGTTAAAACTTAAAAGTTAAATTCTCATTTAAATCTAATAAAAAAGGTTATTTTTAATATTTTCTAACCCAGTCTTTTTAGGTCTACCTCTACCCTTCTTAACATAAGTCAAATCTAATACATCTACTTTCCTAATCGGGTCATCGGGAGGCCGCCGTTTTATGTGACCAAACCAACTAAGACGACTCTCGCTAATCTTATCTTCCACTGGAGCTGCTCCAACCTTTTCACGTATATGCTCATTTCGTATCCTGTCTCTAAGAGTAAAGCCACTCATCCACCTGAGCATCCTCATCTCTGCAACACTTAACTTAATATTATGCTTCTCTTTTAATGGCCAACATTCTGCACCATAAATGATGCATTCATATTGTGGCATATTTAATTTTTGTTGTAATTTGAAATATTAGTTGAGTTTTATGTTTTTTTTATGCTATCCAATGTTTTGGTGTTTGTTTGAAAGCTTGCCTATTAATTGAATCGAGTTTGGTTTTCATTTACCCTCGTGTTCTCCTCTTTTGTCTGTTCTTTCTAGTTTGCCTACATCAATAAAGCATTACAGGTCTAACCACCATCTTATAAAATTTTTCCTTAAGTTTGAGGGGGACTTTTCTATCACACAACAAGCCCGAATGCATTCCTCCACTTCAACCATCTAACTTAAATTCTATTAATAATATCCCCATCTATTTCACCATCACTCTGAACAATAGAGCCAAGATATCTAAAATGTGTGCTCTTATTAGTGACTTGCTCACCCAAAGCACAATCCCCCCACTAGAACTATTATTACTAAAATTACCTTCCATATATTTAGTTTTAGATCCACTCAAACGAAAGCCTTTATACTCTAAGACTGACCTCCATAATTCAAGTTTACCTTCACTCCCTCTCCAGTCTTATCAACAAGAAGAATATAATTAGCAAAAAGCATACACTAGGGTACAACCTCTTGCAAATGTCTAGTGAGAACATCCAAGACTAAAGCAAAATTAATTTATAAATAATTTAATTAAAAATGGCTAAAATACCCCTTGATTTAACACAATTAATCCCAAAAATTTGATGTAAGGACCAAAAAGGCCCCATTTTAAGGAGTTGGGGGACCAAATTGGTCCCTCAAAAGAGTTGGAGACCATTTTGGTCCGTCACAAAGAGTTGAGGGACCATTTTGGTCCTTTTCTCGTTTCAAATCTATGGACTTAGGATATGGTGAACCTGAAGGACCTGTTTAATTTATCCTAATACATTATTGCTACTATAACCTTATCAAGCACTTTTCTTCCAGAATTTTTTGGTTCGTCACCAATTTATAATCTCAAATTAACCTTTGTATGAAAAATAATGTTTTTCCTACTTGTTTGGAGCTAGGCATAGATCCATGATTTTGGTTTAGTTTGTGACCAGCTTTTAAGACTGTAATTTCATGTCTATCTAGATATTGGTGGATGCACAGTCTAAATAATTTCATTAACATCCTTCAGAGCTAGAGTTTCTAGCTCTTATCATCTACTAGGTTTCTATTTTCTTTATAAGCTTAGTTCGTTCTCGAAAGAATGATTGCTAACAATATTTTGCCCGCAAAAATTTCTATTTATAAAAGAAGAATTTCTTGCACTTGAAATATTTTTTTGATGGTTTATCATCATCGTCCATTAGCCTTATTACAACTTTTTATAGCTGGCTTTATGAATCGTTCTATTCGTCATATTTATTGAGCACTTCATAAACTATTAACTTAAATTTATATAAGTTTTTTCTTACATCTCCTAGCAATGTAGCCTTTAGTGTATTTCTTGTTCTTCTTTTCTTTCTTTCACTTAATCTCTTTGTTCACTCATTAGTCTATCATTTGCTTTTCATGATAGCTAAATCAATTCTACAAAATTGTGATTTTGAAACTTCTAAAAAATTTATTTTTTTCAAGGTATAATAAAATAAAATTAGGATTTGAGGGTCTACCCTTTTTCTTCCTATTCTTTTCACATCAATTTTATTTACTCATCTTTTAGGTGCATATTTTCCTATCTTGCACATTCCCAAACACTTGTTTCTAATTTACACTACTTAACCCTTGATAGGACCCTTCTTATCTTTCGAACATAATCGACTCTAATTCTATCATATCTATATTTATCACATATTAATTTTTAATATGTTTATTCTTTTCTCAATTAATGAACTGTTAGTGAATCTTTTTTGTTCTACACTTGAATTTAGATAACATAGCTAATTTACTATAGTGTTGTGTAATCTACCCTTCAATTTCCAAGATATCCTTTATTGCTACATGTGAGGCATCAGTGTCTCATCTTGAAATCTATTGACCCTGATAGATATGGAATCATGTCCACGGGAAGTTCATGGTAAGCTAAAAAATTAATTCATTGCTAAATCAATCCATGGAGCATTTGGGATAAAAGGTAAATCTTAGAAAATTATGTAGTATTTCTACCCATGTCACGAATGTGATATTATGTTTTATGGAAGACAAATAAAGTATAATGAAAATAGCGTGATAGTCTTACCCTATCCAAGGTTTCCAATTATTATATTATTTTCATATAAAATTTGTAAAGTGAAGTGCGAGGAATGCTTGAATAGAAACCCATTATTGATTTGAAATTTAGATGAATTGATATCTTTGGGCATGAGTTGGCTATCACAATTGATGATATTTTGAATTTGTTTTGATTTCTCTTATGATGGCCCTAAGGTTTGGATAGTAGAGTTTCTAAGGAATGATCTTTGACTGCAAAGATAAACTTTACTTTGCAAGGTATGCAGCTAGCTTTCACATTGGATATTTGAATTGAATGTTTAATGGAGCTTCGTATATCCAATATGTTCTTAGGAATACAATGTTCCAGAAAAGGAGATGCTCCTCTAAGTTTACCTTAATTCTAACATTGGATTGATGTCTGTACACTTAAAGATGGGAAACTAATGCCTCACCCTTAATCTCTAAGATATTCTTGATTGCATCGAACTTGTAAAATGTTCTCCATTTTCACCACCCAAGTTCAATTTTAAAAGTTATGACCTAATATACACCTCAATTCTTTTGCATAATAGATTCAATTTAGTTAGATCTGTCACATATGGATATTAGTCTTCCAGCATCAAATTTAATTGAAATTCCCACCTAATCCTGGTGATGAATACAACAACAACAACAAGAATATTAATGAAAATTTTCATGATACCGATGAAGAAACAAGATTACAGTCAAATAGAGTAAAACAAAAGAGCAACTATAATAATGTAAAATTAGAAACACCAATGTATATCCTGTGTTTTTTATTGGCAAAAGCATCAGCGTCAAATTTAAATGTCCTGCTGACTAGATTATGACGAAAGCTTATGATGTGCTAGTTGGGTATTACAGCATGTTGAATTGTTACGAGACAAGAAAAGGACAGGCTGCATATCAAAACCTAAACTCTGGAATAGATCCTTAGAGTTCTTCACGAGGGTGTATTCTCAAAATTGTAGAAATATGAGTATTGCATTGCAATGGTGGAAACTCCCAAGGAAAACAACCCATCCACTTGTTGTTGGTGGTCCTTCCTGCTGCTGCCACCCCAAGGCAAGGTTTTCCAGCAGCTGTTGGTGCTGTCCAACTTCTCCAAATTCAAGATCAGCGCTTAAAGTCCCACAAAAACCACCGTTTCTGTTAAGAAAGCAAGAAAGAGTGTACAGAAACTGACCACCAGTAAAGGACTCTCTCTCTATAATAGATTCCCTGGGAGCCCTTTTGCACCAGACAAAGCTACTTCAGCGCTTGGACTTCCACCAGAGAGAAAGACCCACAACATTTTAGTGCCCATGGTTCTGCCTAGTCAACATTTGCTGCTTGCCAATGTCTGGTGACTGTTGCAGAAGTTTTTAGGAGTTTGGCATTGCTTGTGGCT
Source organism: Dendrobium chrysotoxum (assembly GCA_019925795.1). Classification (NCBI taxonomy): domain Eukaryota; kingdom Viridiplantae; phylum Streptophyta; class Magnoliopsida; order Asparagales; family Orchidaceae; genus Dendrobium; species Dendrobium chrysotoxum. The sequence goes on along the minus strand of CM034305.1, from coordinate 95,151,432 downwards.
TAGTCCCGGACTCCACTACAAACATATCCCTTTGTCTGCATTTCCAAGAGCAAGAGAATCCTTTCCAAATTCAGGGTAACTAGAAGATAAACTCTCCAAAAACTGTTTTCTCTCTACGAAGATGGGGTAAATAGGCTAGCATCTCTTAGTAACACCTAGACTCTCCTAATTACAAAACTATCCTTCTAAGAGAAAGAAAAGAAAGCAGGTCCAATAATAAAAAATTAATTATGAAATAAATCCATCTGAGGACTATGTCATTCTACTTCAAGTCACTTCACCAGGGCACTCTTTCATATGTTGTTTCTCTTGAAGAAATCTTCTTCCATATTTTGTTGCCAAGATAAGCCTTCTATTATTTGTGACAAATGCACTTATACTTGATATGCACATGTGTGGTTTTATTCCCTAATATCATTTTTAGAGAAAACATTCATACTCATCCAATTTTGAATCATGCAATTTATATAATGAGACATATGATTTCATAGAAGCTTGATAAATTATTCTTTTAACAGATCATGGGATACAAAATTTTTACTCACGAGATTCAGTCAAGCTATGCAGCAAGAGTGGACAACTTCAGGAGTTACGATACAATTAGCAAAGACATACTCCAGAGGTGGACATATCCTTTTGTCCCAGATGTGCAGTATCTTGGGAATGGCTTGCAGATCAAGTTAGACAGAGAAGGAATCTATAAAGCTCCTGGTATGGCTCAAATTACTTACTATAAATTGGGAAATGCAATTAGAAACATGATTTTTTTATGCGTACAATTGAGTCCTCAAGTCTTTCCATTTTATTGCTGTCCTGTGATGGGAAACACTTGAAGATCTCAAGTAATTCCTATCAATCTTTAGAAAACAGCGAGAATACTCCACAAAAATCCACTAAAAACTAGGAAACAATAGGAATTTATATTATTTGATGAAATAGAAACGGAAAATAGCAAGATACAATTGATCCTCTATTCAAGAGGAGGATCGATCTCTCCCAATCTCTAGACGAATCTAGAGCCCAAAACCTAAACCTAAGAGATCACAAATTCAGCCAAATTCCACCTACCCTAACCCTAGGAAAACAAACTATTTAATGCATACAAATCAAAAGGAAATCCCTAAACAGTCCCTACATTCAAATTTCCCTCTCAAATCCCTCCAAAATCCTTCCAAAAAGGCTCCCTTGAACTCGGCGGCCCGATCGGCGCGTGCAGAAAGGCGGATATTTTCCGCCTGTTTCGCGTAAGCCGGTCCCGTCGGACCGGCTGGACCGGTCCAATGGACTAGTCTAACATCCTGGATCAAGGCTCTGTTGTCAGTGCAATGGTCTGGCAGCGATCGTTAAGTTTTGGCTTGGGTTAACATTTTTGCTCTGGCAAATGTTTGAATTTACGATGGATTTAATCTCATTGTTTATTGCGGTTTAGAATGTTTGACCGAAAAGTAATTTAGTTATGTAAACAAAATTTTTAGAGATACTAAGGTGGATGTCTCATTAAAATAGGTGTGAAATAGACAGTGTTTTTCTACCATTTAAATAATGGTATGTGATTTTTCTGATTGTTCTTAGGCCAATTTGTTGGCTCTTTTTCTCAGTGTATGCTAGAAAACAACTTCGTCAAAATGCACAGGAAAATTAACAACTTAAAAGATTTAATGAAGTAAAAGTATTTCCCTCAAAAAATGATTGAAATAATTAAATAAAAGTATTACACAAATTTTATTGTGATACAAAAAATAATATACACATAAGTGAAATCACGTATGTATTCTACCATTATATAATGGTATGTGATTCTATCAATGAATGATATTAATCTTTTAATTGAAAAAAAATCTCAACTGCCCATATGTTTAAGCATAAATGAAAGGGTTCCATAGAAGTCTTAAGTGTTAGAATTTAAATAGTGTTATGTGCCTATTGCACTCTGACACAGAGCATTGCTGGAAGTCTAGTGCACTAAAGTATCTTTGGGATAGTAGATACTTTAAAGCACCACATTCTTTTTGTTGGACGAATATGTGGGGCTGGAAGTGGAGGTGCATGCTCATGGTCTTCAGAGTACGTTATTCATACGGATTAATGATAGCAACAGACCTAGGGTTCTATTGAAATTTGATTGTTTAGGAATAGTCTCTTTTTTAACAATATGAGCTCTAAATATTGGACAAAAAAGTGTATAGACCATTGTCTTGTGCTTGATGTAAGGGAGAACACATTGCTCTGTAACTTAAAAAAAAAAAAAAAAAAAAAATCTAACGATGCACAAGATCTGCTATAAAGCAGGATTCTTTTTCAAATTTAGGAACGTCAGATCAAGGCCCTTAAAACAGACTATTACAACGTGTAACTCGCCTATTATTTCTTCTGATAGTGGATTTTTTTTTGAATCTGATTGTTTTTAATCAGCCCATTATTATGAACTTGTGTCTGTTATGTAAATGATTTTAACATTTCTCTTATCTTTACAGAGGTTGTCCAATCACGCTCTGCGCATATTGATTCTTTTACAGTGCTTGGTAATGCAACCACTGTTGGTGATAATGCTGTTATATCTAATTCAGTGATTGGTCAAGGTTGCACAATCGGGCACAATGTTACAATAGAAGGTTCTTATATATGGGATAATGTCAAAATTGAAGATGGATGTAAATTAAGCCATGCTCTTGTTTGTGATGGTGTTCACCTAAGGGCAGGTGTAGTTCTCGAGCCAGGCGTTATATTATCCTTTAAGGTAATTGATGTTCTTATCATTGTTAAGATGACGTTCATTTATGGCTGAAATATTATCCATATTCATTCTTAATTTGTCTTGAGAATGCTAATTTATCTCTGTCTACCTGTGGGGTAAACTGAATGATTACCTACACATTTGGTTTAACCTCTTTGATGTACTTGGCTTCACTAATTTGCAAATCCATCTTATAGGCAATGTTTGGGGCTTAAATCTTGTGTGCCACATGAAATATTGCGGACGTGGAGTATTTTGAACTCTTCTTTATACTGATGAGAAGTGCCAATAAGCTGAAGCTGGCATTTGGAGTTATTGTTAGTAATTTTCTTGTATAATTTTGTTAAATACCCTTCAATGCTCATGTTTAATTTCAAGAGTGGAACTGTTGAAAAATACAAAAGATACTACATATTTTTGCTTTCCAATGGGTAGAATTGATATAATATTTATGTGAGAAATATAGCCCATAAAGAGGAGTTAACAGGAAAGTTCAGATTTAAAAAATCATTCCAGACTAGAAAATAATTGTTGGCAGACAGCTTATGGAAGGCAGTAGTGTTGCAGATTTTCAAGATGGCTGATCACATGGCTGACGAGCATAACTTCCAGCTGAGTAAGTGCTTGCAAGGGTCGCGAAGCCACCTGGAAGGCCATAGATGCTGTAGATTGCCAAGGTGAAGCAAGATCTATATTTCCACATTCCACCTTCAAGATAGGAATATATGTTGATCATCACTAGCTTTGAAGTAAGGTTATCAAATTATGATTAATCAAGAGTTTTAGCAGCAGCAGAAGCAACAACAACAACAACATCAAGCCTTTATCCCACTGCGTGAGGTTGGCTACATGAATCCTTTTTCTCCATTTTGTTTTGTTAAGAGTCAAATTCTCATTTAAATCTAATAAAGAAAATGTCATTTCTAATATTTTCTTATCAAGCCTTTTGTAGGTCTATCTCTACCTTTCTTAACATTAGCCAAATCTAATACATCTAATTTCCTAACCGGGTCATCGGAAGGCCGCCGTTTTATGTGACCAAACCATCTAAGGCGACTCTCTCCAATCTTATCTTCCACTGGAGCTACTCCAACCTTTTCACGTATATGCTCATTTCATATCTTGTTTCTAAGAGTAAAGCCACTCATCCACCTGAGCATCCTCATCTCTGCAACACTTTACTTAATATTATGCTTCTTTTTTAATGGCCAATATTCTGCACTATAAAGCATTGCATGTCTCACCACTATCTTATAGAATTTTCCCTTAAGTTTGAGGAGGACTTTTCTATCAGACAACAAGCCCGATGCATTCCTCCACTTCAACCATCCAACTTGAATTCTACTAATAATATCCCCATCTATTTCACCATCACTCGGAGTAATAGACCCAAGATATCTAAAGCATGTACTCTTATTAATGACTTGATCGCCCAAAGTCACAATCCCCCCACTAGATCTATTACTACTAAAATTATACTTCATATATTCAGTTTTAGATCTACTCAAACGAAAACCTTTAGACTTTAAGGTTGGCCTCCATTATTCAAGTTTACCTTCAACTCCCTCTCTAGTCTTATCAACAAGAAGAATCTCATCAGCAAATGGCATACACCAGGGTACAACCTCTTGCAAACGTCTAGTGAGAACATCCATGACTAAAGCAAAAAGATACGGGAGCGAGTCATTCCTATGTGCGTGAGAGTCAAATGAATCCTCCAACCGCTCTGGCGTGATGTTTTGAGGAAACGAAAGAGTGTCTGTTCAGTTGAATCTTTTGGGTGCGAGCGGTTGCATGAGTGGGGCCAACAAAATCTTATTAAGTGTCGTACAATCTTTTTAGATTTTGACGCATTTAGATATTAGATAGTCGTCAACTAGCCTATCGACTCATTATCAACATTGATAAGGGTTGAACATTCTCCAACATAGCAGTTATCAACGACCCCTTGATAAATGTTTGACTGCTCCAATATAAAGAACTTTTGCCCCTCCTTGCATTAAGTCATCATAACTCACCAAGTCAATCTGCATGACTTGATCTTTCATAGATTTTCTCTTTTAGTGATTAAGATTTAAAGTATATTCACAATTTTTATGCACACGTTATCAATCGGTTTGTATCAACATGCATCTATATCTAGTATGACATGCAAAAGTTTACATGTACTTAAATATACAAATTAAGTTATTAGTCAATCTTGTGAATTATATAAAAAACATGAAATTATCTTGTACATGTGATCATATAAAATACTATAATCTTACTGATATCATCATAGCATGCTTAATATGAAGAATTATCTAGTACCATACATATTTAGATCCAATATAAACTTAGGGATTAAAAGGCTTTAGACTTAAGAATATATATTTAGATCCAATATAATCTTACTGATATCATCATAGCAAATGCTGGATCGTCCACATAATAGATTTCCTTATTTCTATCACTTTGAGATCTTATTCTTTCGTTAACAACCTAATAAAACATCAAATTCTTTAATTTAAATCAATTCCTAATTTAAGAACACAAATCTAACTCAAATAATCTCAAAATAACATTTACCTTAAAATACTTTGTTCTTATATAAGCCTTTAAGCTTCTCAACCCTAATAGATACTTGATTTATGGAAGGAATAATGAAAATAGGCTTTTCTCTAGCTTAAAATCCTAACTCCCCCTTCTCTTTTCTCTACTTCTTCAGCTTGCTCTTCACGGGAAGCTCTATGTTTGGCCCCGCTTGAATTTACTGGATGGGAAAATGGAGTTGCTTAGGTTTTATTTATGTTATAACATACAAGTAGCAGTTATTTACACCTGATATGCTTAGCCTAAATCCATCACAACCATTCACCATTATTATCGGCCACTGGATGCCAAAAGTGGAATTGTAAAACAAAGCTAAGATACATTAATTTCTGCACGTTAAATGCAATGAATGAATAGTAAAATTAATGACCTAAAGTTTAGGTTAGTTAATGGACTTAATAAATTGATTTATAAAGGTCACACTATATATATATATATATATATATATAAGAAATAAAAAGTTGCAAAATTTTTTTGATCATTTTTGTGATGTGCAAAAATTGGGGAAACACGTTTAGGTAAGTTTTGATCTCACCTTTTAATGTTTTTTTGGACATTATCATAAACAACTCAGCAAAATGGGGTGGCTGAACTAGAGAACAACATGTACTTGTTACCTCAACAACTCTCTTTTTTTTTCAAAAGAATGTTCCAAAATAATTTAAGGGGAGTAGCTCATATCATAAGATAATTACCTACAGAGGCCTTTAGGTTTAAGAGTCCTCAAGTCCTAGCCAAAATTTTTACCCCACATCAACATTTGAAATAGCCTTATTCTCAAGATATTTAAAAGTGTTGCTTTTGCCTATACATATCCTCAAAGCAGAGGAAAATTTGTTGTGTTTTTATTGGCTACTTGTTTAATAAAAAATAATACAAATACTACCATCCCCTATGATACAACAACAACAACATCAAGCCTTTATCCCACTATGTGGGGTGGGCTACATGAATCCTTTTTCTCCATTGTGTCCTGTTAAAAGTCAAATTCTCGTTTAAATCTAATAAAGAAAGATCATTTCTAATATTTTCTAACCAAGTCTTTTTAGGTCTACCTCTACCTTTCTTAACATAAGTCAAATCTAAGACCTCTACTTTTCTAATCGGGTCATCGGGAGGCTGCCGTTTTATGTGACCAAACCATCTAAGGTGACTCTCTCTAATCTTATCTTCCATTGGAGCTACTCCAACCTTTTCACGAATATGCTAATTTCGTATTCTATCTCTAAGGGTAAAGCCACTCATCCACCAGAGCATCCTCATCTCTGCAATACTTAACTTAGAATTATGCTTCTCTTTTAATGGCCAACATTCGACACCATAAAGTATTGCAGGTCTCACCACCATCTTATAGAATTTTCCCTTAAGTTTGAGGGGTACTTTTCTATCACACAATAAGCCCAATGCATTCCTCCACTTCAACTATCCAACTTGGATTCTGCTGATAATATCCCCATCTATTTCACTATCACTCTGAACAATAGATCTAAGATATCTAAAACATGTACTCTTATTAATGACTTGATCGCCCAAAGTTACAATCCCCTCACTAGGTCTATTATTACTAAAATTACACTCCATATATTCAAGTGAAAACCTTTAGACTCTAAGGTTGACCTCCACAATTCTAGTTTACCTTCAACTTCCTCTCTAGTCTTATCAACAAGAAGAATATCATCAGCAAAAAGCATACACCAAGGTACATCCTCTTGCAAATGTCTAGTGAGAACATCCATGACTAAAGCAAAAAGATATGGGCTTAAGGCTGATCCCTGATGTAATCCAACCGAAATAGGCAAATACTTGGTCAAACCACCTTGTGTTTGAACACAAGTAATAGCTCCTGCATACATATCTTTAATGATTTGAATATAAGCGTTATTAACTCCTTTCTTTTTAAGAACTCTTCATAGCACTTCTCTTGGAACTTTATCATATGCTTTTTCTAAATCAATAAATATTATATGTAAATCCTCCTTATTCTCTCTATATTTCTCCATCAAACCTCTTAATAAATGCATGACTTCCATAGTAGACCTACCCGGCATGAATCCAAATTGATTTTGAGAAACATTAGTATCACGCCGCAACCTATGCTCCATAACTCGTTCCCATAGTTTTAAAGTATGACACATTAACTTAATTCCTCTATAATTTGCACAATCTTGTGCATCACCTTTATTCTTAAAAATAAGGATTAACACACTCGTTCTCCACTCATCTGGCATCTTTTTAGTCTTCAAACAGTATTAAAAAGTTTGGTAAGCCAAGAAATTCCTTCATCTCCTAAGCATTTTCACACCTCAATTGGAATATCATCAGGTCCAACAGCTTTTCCACCCTTCATTTTCTTTAAAGCCTCTCTAACTTCGATTTTACTAATACGCCGATAAAAACTGAAATCTTTATTTGCATTTAGGATGCTAAGGTCACTACAGTCAATTTTATTTTCACATTCTTCATTAAAAAGTTTAACAAAATATCTCATCCATCTTTATTGAATATCATCTTCTAAAAAAGTATTTTTTGATTTTCATTCTTAATACATTTCACTTGAACTAAATCCTTGCTACTCCTATCTCTTTGTTTGGCTAACTTACACATATATCTTTCTCTCTCCTTAGTATCTAATCTATTATATAAATCACTAAAAGCTAAACTCTTTGCATCACATATTGCTTTATTAGATTTCTTACGTGCCTCTTTATATATTTTTCAATTATCAAAATTTTTACAATTAATATAATTTTTATAATAAATTTTCTTATTTTTAATCTTTTCTTGCACATTTGAATTCCACCACTAACTATTTTTACTATTAGGAGCTTTTTCCTTTGAAACTTCGAGCACATCTTTTGCAATATTCTTAATATCACTAGCCACTTTTCCCTCATAATATTAGCATCCTCATGCACAGACAAAATCTTAAGATCTAAAATCTTACTCCAAAATATTTTTATTAATATTTTTTAAATGCCTCCATCTAATCCTAGAATATCGTTTTACTTTATTTTTTATTTTCTGCCCCATTATCTTCAAGTCCAAAACTAATAAACGATGTTAGGTACATAAATTTTCACTCGGAATAACTCTACAAAATTTGCAATCTAAACGATCTAATTTTCTTATAAGAAAATAATCAATCTGAGTTGTACTATATCCATTTTTATAAGTAATGAGATGCTCATTCCTTTTCTTAAATAAGATATTAGCAATTAAAAAATCATAAGTTAAATAAAAATTTAATATAGACTTACCACATTCATTTGTTGTTCCAAACCCATGGCCATCATGAATGCTTTTAAAATCATCTACCTCTCTACCAACATGTCCATTTAAATATCCTCCAATAAAAACTCTTTCTTCAAGAGGTATCTTTTGTATTAATTCTTCTAAGTCATTCCAAAATTTTAATTTTGAATTCATATCCAAACCCACTTGAGGAGCATAAGCACTTATAATGTTAACAATCTTAGCATCAGCAACAATCTTTAAAGCTATAATTTTATCTCCAATTCTATTAATATTTATAATATTATCTTTCAAACTCTTATCTAAAATCACGCCTACACCATTTCTAGTAGGACTCCTACCTGAATACCAAAGTTTAAATCCTAAACTATCAATCTCCTTAGCCTTCTCTCCAACCCATTTAGTTTCCTGAATGCACAGAATATTTATCTTCCTATGAATCATAATATCTACTAATTCCATTAATTTTCCTGTAAGGGAACCTATATTCCAAGTTCCTATCCTAATTTTAGTTTCATGGATGAGCTTTTTTGCCCACATCCGTCCTTGATGTGGGAACCCTTGCCTATTTAACACTACACCCGGGCGGCGGTGCAGCGGCCCTTGCACACTTGTTGCTGTATTCAGGCCATACAGCACGTCGCTTCCAGGGGACGCCCTTGCATAAACACAATTTCTTAAAGGATTCATGTCATTATTATTTGACAAGTTTTACGCTGGCTGTCGTCTACCTAACGTAACCCTCCACTTTTCTCATCCAGGATTTGGGACCTGGCAAATGTGGAAAAAATCAATCTCCATTAATGTTCCACTGAGCTATCCTCCACCTTACTTATTCACTTTATGCCACAATGACTTGTGGGATTATTAGTGCCACCTCATCAATATGTTGATTATTGTAATTATTATTGTTCCCACTTATTAATTCATGGGTTATTGTAATTTTTTTAAACATTATTCCCTGATTTTATGTATTTCTTAGAAACTCTCCTAAGAATTTATACATATTACACAAATGTTGGAATGAAACACTCAGCAAATTCTCTCCAATTTTTGTCAATCTCAATGGAGGTGACTATTCAAGGTTTAATTTAGCTCATTAATGAAAGATTTTCGATGGGGATGCATCACCTCTTCATGAGGATTCAAGAATTGTAAACACAAATGTTGATGAAAGTATTGGGGAGTAGTTTCTTGCTCCATGAGGATTATTTGAGATATACGACTTGTGGTGACGCAGAGCATGGCGTTCACGGTGATTCTAAGAACACTTTTAATTCCTAGATTTGTAGCCTCCTCATATACGTCGGTCTAATCCTGTCTGGTTCAAGTAGATTTAGGTTCATTCGATCCACAATTTGCTTAGTTAAGGCATGCAGTGACAGTGATTTGGTTTGGTTGAATCTTCAAAGCATGTGTGGAAGTCAAAAAAGCTAATTTGGGCACAAGTTTAGTCAAGTTGGCCTGTATTAATCTTGAGTTTTGTCTTTTACAAGCGCCTTGAGATTTATTCTCCATGTTAAAAATTGTTCTAGATGAAATAAGGTTTCTGATAATCCCAATGGTGCATTGGTAGTTTTGTATGATAAGATATATTATTGAGGCTTAAGTTAAAATTTATAAAAACATGATCTGGTCGGCGGGCCGTTGTGTTTTATGGATTTGAATGTTGGGCTAGATAAAAATCCTAGATTTTTAAGTTGAACGTGATAAAAATAAGAATGTTAAGATGGATGTGTGACAAAATTATGATTGATAAATTAAAAAATGATTAGAGTGAGATCTTGTGAAGATATTGTAGTTGAAATAATCTTGGGTAGTTTGAACATGTGCAATGAAGGGTAGAAAATGTACTTGTTAGATCAGTTGATAAAATTAGTTTAAGAGAATTAAAAGGAAACTTGTTCACATTAGATTATCTTAATGGAAGTTGTTCAACAAGATTTGCAAAGAATATGGTTAACAAATCAGACAACCACTCAATAAGATTGAATAAAAGTGAGGATTTATAGTGCCGAACCCCAAATAGTTGGGACAAGCCTAATGTTGATAATGATGATAACTAATCTTTTTTTGTTGCCTCTATTGTATTTCTTTTGCTTATACTTTCGTTAATGCTAGCATATTTGTGTTTTGTAGTCTCAATGCTAATTTTTCCTTTATTCTTTGAAGCACTAAGCCTCCCTATTCTTTCGTCTTTTTACTTTCTAATTTGAAAGAATGCTAACTTTTAGAAATTTGATTCTAGTTAGATTTTGGCTTGCTTGTTTAAAATTTACTGTTTGGCTGATATATGGTATCAGATTTGTTAAATATGCAGCTGAACGGGCTTTGTTTTTTTGACATACATAAATACTCTTTTGATTGTGATTGCGTCAAATAAAATTTTCTTCCAGGTTGAAGTTGGGCAGCAAATAGTGGTGCCTGCTTACTCAAAAGTTTCCCTTCTTCCACAACCATCCAAGCAGGATAGTGATGAAGAATTGGAGTATGCTGATGCTAATACTGGAATTATAGAAAGCCCATGTAAAATTTCATGCTTTGGAAATTTAATTTATTTGTATGCTTTAATCAAAATTGTGTAAATGATCAAGCTAGCCTCTAGATTTTTTTTGATGCGTCTATTTTAAGTCTCAGACTTTTCGAACTTTTTGATTTAGTCCCTCAACTCAATTAAGCTGTACCAATTTATTCCTATTGCCAATTTTGTCTTTTTTTAAAATGAAAATTAGTGAATGGAAGCTTTTCATAAGGGAATTAAGGGTCTATCTCATTAGTTTGAGGTGGTTGTAAAATCGATCATAGATGGACTAAAATCCCCTAATTGAAAGTTTCTCTCAACCAATTTTCGTCTGAAAAAATAGCAAAATTGATGGTGGGACCAAATTGAGTCAAAATTGATGCGTTTAGGGACTCAATTGAATACTTGATTAAAACTTGGACTAAAATGGACTCACCTAATATCTTGGGATCATTTCATCATTTACTTAATTGAAATTATAATTTTGTGAGCCAACTGTATGGAAGTTAAATTACTTTCTTGTATTAAAGTTTTTTGCTAATATGATGCTTTGTCCTCACCAAGGTGATTTCTACTCACACTATTCTTTAAATCTTATAAGAGAAGATAATTTGTGAAGTCTTTACTTCTATTTATCGGTATAATAAATGACAATTCATTTCATTTCTAGTAATATGTTAAAAATTAGTATAACAAAGAAAGCTGTGGTTCTATTGGTAAACATTTTTTTTGTTAGTTATTGGGCAGCATGCTGGAAGTAATAGTGCTAGACTTCCAATTAGGGGTGTTGTCATTTGGTTGGTTTGGATGGATTTGTTGAAGAATTTGTTGAACCAATTGTTTTTAGATCTAAAATTTAGAAAATCAAACTGACCTAAGTGTAATTAGAACCGAACCAAACAAAGTCACAATATAACTTATTTTTCTCGGTTTGATTTTGGTTTAGCTAAATTTTAGATTTGGGTGCTAAAACTGAGATTTGGTGTTTTCGTAAGTTCGTTTTTTATCTTTATTTTAACTGTTCTCAAGTTATCTCAGATTTTTTATATTGTATATCGACAACATTTTATGTGCGTACAATTTCTAAAATAGATTGTATCAATCCTCTGATGAATATAACTTTTTGTCACTAGTCAAAGATATGTATGCACACACACATACTAGCTTAGCCTATAATATTAAAAAGAAATTTAATTGGAAAACTTACCTGAATATGGAATTCTATAGTAATTAAGATAAAGTCTTCCTTCAATATTGGATTTACTTTCTCATCTCTTATGGTACCATTGAAATAAATGTAGTAACAATAACTTACAATTTGTAGAAGTCTAAATTTTAGGGCATGATTTAAAATTGTGCAATTAGAGGCTTGCCTCAACATAATTTAATAAAAAAAATAATGAGTTGGTGTAATAAGTTGGCTGGACCGGTCCAATCAAGCTGATTGAGGGAGACGAGCTGAAACCTAGGGGGCACGCGACGAGCATGCATGGTTGAGTGAAGCCTCACGACTAGAGAGACAACTCCTCACATTAGTAAAATCAAATTCAATTAGTTCAGGGGAATAGAAGTTAGAAGAGTGTTCACATATGGTTCTTACTTGATGCATTTGAAGGAGAAGAGAAGTTTGTGCTATTCTTGTGTTCGACTGGCGGAGAAACAGCGTGTGATATAGGGCTATTGTTCTACGAATATGAAGGAGAAGAGAAGAGGAGTTCGTGCGTTTCTATTCGACTGGATTTAAGAGCTGTTTTTTTTCCACCAAGTTGTTCATTCAAGTTTGATTTCGGCTTGGAGCGATTTATGAAGTCGGAGGTGGAGGAGGTGTGTGATCTTGTGATCCTCTTATCACTGTTGAACGAAGATGAAGGAGGGTTTGTGAGCAATTGGGTTATAATCGATAGAGAAAAAGAAAAAGAAGTTTGTTTAAGAATTTGGCTGAAATTGAAATAAAAAATGAACAAGAGGTGCCGTCTAATCCGATTCGATGGAGTAGGAGGGGAGCGAGAGATATAGGTTATATAAATTTCTTATTTGAGAAGAAAATTATTATTCAAATTTATTAAATTTATTTATGCAATTGTTTTTGACAGGGAAGAAGAATATTTGTTGATTGGTGTGATCTCGACTCAACGAGGTGGGAGAATAGTTAGAGGTAATCAATGCAATTTATTTAAACATTATTTCAATTCTTTTTAGAATATATTTTAAAACAATGCAATTGAAAATATGACTTAATAATTGGATGTGTTTGACATTGCCATTGGCGTGTGATGCGACGTTGCCCTTAACGATGTTCTCGACACCTCATATGCTATTTTTTGATGTCGGTTAACATTGTTAATGTTGTTTTAGGCAGTGATAGAATTGAGCAGTATAATCGAGGCAAAGTATTGTGGCAAAGGAGTGTTTTCTTGGAAATTAAGGCAAGAGTTAAATTAATATTGTTAATTTAATTGAAAATTTTGATGCAAATAGAGTTATAAACTAGCTACGCAAATTGAAGTAATCATGTACTTGATTGTTAGGCTGTACGTTATGGAAGGGAAATCAAGAATTTAAGGAACATTGAAGTGGGAGATTTGATCTTTGAAAGAAAGTGATGTGAGTGATTACTTTTTTATTTTTTAGTAATTGCAGTTCTGCTCGCTCAAGAAAAAGGACACAAAATCTGCCTTATAAGCTTGGATTCTATTCTCCATGAGATAGATTAATTTTTAATAAAGCAGATTCTCCCCGATGTTTATGCCCATTTTATTTTGATCTGCGGTCTAAACTTCTTATGAGGACAAGCTCTTATAGTTAATTACTCCTCCCACTTTTAGTAAAGCACTTTTGATTAATGATTCTTACTATGATACAATTTAATTTTAAGCTTAGTACTTTGAGATTTATTTAAATTAATGGGAGATGTTTGTGGGGGGATGGAGGTAGATCCTATCAAGATCCTTTGGTTCCGTCATCCCCAGAATACCAACAATCTCAGTATACCATTGCTAAAGAATCGAAGGCCATAACGTCCAAGGAATTTGATTAACAACCATGTGTTGCCTCTTCTCGACAATCCTAAGTTGACTAAGGTAACTGTGTATATATTTTGATTTGCTATAATTTTAGTGTTTGATTAACTTAGTGGGTTTATTAGCATAGGATATAGCCCGAATGTGATTTAAGTTGGGGCTGGCTACTTTGTTTGTGAGTCGACCTAAATATTATTTGAGATAGGACTTACATTCATTGGAATGCATGAAGGTTTAATTTTTTTAATGGGGTTAATGGCTTTTATGCTAGCCCGATTGAACTTGATAAAAGTGGTGCTTACATTCATTGAATTGCTCGAAGGTTTAATTAGATTTTGGTTTACTGCTCCATTTATGAGTTACCAAAATTGTGGGTTTTACAACCTAGCCCTATAGGCGAGTTTGCCCGATAAATTTGATGAAGGTGGGCCTTACATCCATTGAAATGTCCGGATTTAATTGATTTGGTGTTTATATCTATTGAAATGCCTAGATTTAATTAGGTTGGGGCTTATATCCATTGGAAAATCCAAATTGTTTAGAAGGGGGCTTACATTGATTGGAAATCTTGAAGTTAATTAGCTTAGGAGCTTCCGAGCTTACTACCCTATTTATGAGTTGCTCGAATTATAGGTCTTACAACCTAGTCCTATAGGCGAGATTGCCAAATAAATGTGTTAAAGTGGGGCTTACAACCATTGGAATACTCGAATTTATTTAAAAGGGGGCTTACATCCATGAAAGGCCCTAATTTAATTTGGATAGGGCTTATATGCATTGTAATGCAATGATTTAATTTGGATAGGGCTTACATCCATAGGAATGCTGCAATTTAATTTGGATAGGGCTTCCATCCATTGAAATGTTGGCTTTTGATTTGGATAGGGCTTACATCCATTGGAATGCCAAAATTTGATTTGGATAGGGATTACATCCATGGAAATGATAAATTTTGATTTGGAGGGGTTTACATCTCATATATGTTAATGGCGCAAAATGGTGTGCGCCATGGAGCATGACGCACATATGATACTTTTTGCTTGGGGCGGTGCGATGCATCAAAATAGCGCGCGCTATCTGCGCCATGCATGGGCAATGAGACAAGCGCAAGGGGCAAATAGTGCGCCCTATTTTGTTAACATGTTATAAATTTCAAATTACAAATGATAATTAAATTTTTTAAGATTTATATATTAATTTCACAATTAATTATTAATTAATTAAACATTAAATTAATAAAATATCAAAAAAAATTAAAGGATTTAGCTTTTTTGTACGATTTAAAGCTATCATTTTTTCTTTTTGACGGGATTTAGACTAAATTGTGCTTGCATCTTGCTCAAATCTATTGATGTAAGAATTTAAGATTGTTATGTTTGTTGTTTGACAGGATATTTATGTTTAAATTTTGCTTTAATCAACCTATTATTTGCTATTTAATGGTATTTAATATTAGTAAATATATATATTTTAATTATTTTACATTATGCACCATGTTTAAAATGGCATGCGCCGCGCTGTGCGCTATGCATCATGGCTCCACGAGGAACTTTGTGCCATGATGCGTTATTCGCCATTGACAAGTATGTTACATCCATCGAAATGCCAAAATTTGATTTTGATAGAGCTTACATCCATCAAAATGTTGTGATTGAATTTGGATAAGGCTTACGTCTATTGAAATGCTGAATTTTGATTTGGATAGGGCTTACATCCGTTGGAATGCTGAATTTTGATGGATAGGGCTTACATCCATTAGAATGCCAAAATTTGATTTAGATGGGGCTTGTATCCATTGAAATGCCAAATTTTGATTTGGATAGGGCTTACATCCATTGGCATGCTAAAATTTGATTTGGATCGGGCTTAGATCCATTGAAATACAAAATTTTGATATGGATAGTGCTTACATCCATTGGAATGCCAACATTTAATTAAGCTGGGCCTTATTATTCTATGTACGAGTTGTTTGAATGAGATCCTCACAACTTAGCCTTATAGATGAGACAACCCGATAGAATGTGTTTAAAGTGAGGCTTACATCCCTTGGAATGCTCAAAGGTTTATTTTGGCTTGAGCTTTCCGCTCCATTTGCGAGTTGTCCGAAAGAGTTAGTTTTTTTTATTTGATGGCTTTTGGTGCCACCCCAATGAATTTAGGGAGATGGTGTTTAGTCATTCTCTTTTTGTATAAATACTTTAATTAGATTATTTCTAATTTGGTAGGTTTCGTTTATCAAAAATGCTCAACAGGATGGGGTTTATTACCTTAGGTTTGAGAATAATTCAACGTCAATTTTGTTCAAATTAGACTTGGGTTCTTGGCCAATAAATCAAATTGACTGAGTAGGCATTGAATATATTTGACTAGAATCATTTAATCGATGTATAATATGTTTTTTCTTATACCAACAGATAAATTTTCTCAAACTCTTTTTGAGGATTACTATTAATTTGTAATTTCTGGTCATTGTTTGAGGTTATATTATGCAGCTTGAAATATCCTCCACATATTTTATGTGTATGCAAATTTTTTTCATAGCATCTTTTTTATAAATTTATAGTTTGACAAATGTTCTCTATCATAGATTACTAATATGAAGTTCGAGATATCAATAGAAAGCTATATGTATGTATATATATAGTAGAGGCAACTTTTAATTGAGTAGAAAACATACTTGATTACTCATAATTGAGTAGAGGCAACTTTTAATTGAGTCGTAGAAGCAACTTTTAATTGAGTAGAAAACATACTTGATTACTCATAATTGAGTAGAGGCAACTTTTAACTATACCATTATATTGCTAATATTCTTATATAAACATATATGTTTGGCAGCCTTCTTCTTTGATTTATTTTATTAAGTTTATTTACTTTCCTGGAATAAGCATTTTATGTTTGTTTTAAGTTCATGGAAATTTGAGCTATATAAATGAAATTATTTTGACTTGATAGAAAGAGTCGAAGAATTGAAAATGCTTAACAGCCTTTCTATACCATACTCAATTTTAGCAAATGTTAAGGGCAATACTTTCAAATGAATAATTTTATTTATGACTTTCAATTATCTGCTATAGCTTTTAGCAGCGTATATACCGGATAAAATAAACATTCAGATTCAACATATGTAATACTGGACTTCATTAAGATTTTCTTTTATGGTGTATTTAAGTCCTATGATGCACAGACATGGACTCGGGCATGCCAATTATTGAAAATATAGGATATGGACACGGGTTGGATACGGTATTATAATTTTTATATTTTAAAAATAGTGTATGCAAATTGAATAAGTATAATATTAAAAAAAATTAGAAATAATAAGTCATTTAATTGGATTTTGTGCTTAAAATGATTAATATTAGGATGTTGAGAGTCGGTTGTCGATGCCGTGTATTAAGCATCGAGAGAGAAGACGACAATGCTGTCGAGAGTTAAACATCGATATTATGTAGTAAGTATCGGGCATCAATGTCAAGAGGGCGTCTATCGTCAATGTTGAGAGGGGGTTGGTCGTCGATGTTAAGACAGCGTTGGACAAAGACGAGCTGTTAAGTTGTGGGTGTAGAAATTGCTAGCGTCGAGTATCAGTGTCAAGACAGTGTCAGACTTTGATGTTGAGATGATTTTGAAATGTCGTTGTTGTAACGACGTCAGACTTCGATGTTGAGGTGACATCAGGCATTGTTATGAAATCAAAGTCGCGACCCGCCAAAGAGAAATGAAAATGAGAATATTCGATTAATGGGATATTGAGTGCGGGAGATTGATTTGATGTTGTGGATAGGAAGTAAGAAATTTAGTTTTTATATTTTAACTAAATAAAATTTTAAATACAAGAAATTATATTTACAAAAAAATTCATAAAATATTAAAGACATGCGTGTTCGACATGACTGTTCAATTTGTATTTAATATTTTTTTAATCGAGCACATTTTTTGTGTGTCTGACATGTGTCAGATACATGTCAGACATTGCGCGGCTTTTTGAGGAGAAGTGACTGTGCATCATAGTATTCAACCTAGAAAATTTGACTTTTATGTAAAAAAAATAATTTCAGTTTGTGCAGTAGATTTAAAGAAGTGAGGATGTGATTTTGAAGGACACTAGCCGCACCGGAGAGGGATTTTGAATGTGCCAATGGCATCAAGCTTGCAAGAGCATTGCGACTATTGTTGTTCGACGATGGTGGAATAGCATTGAACATTACTCTTGCGTAGGCTTTGCATTCTTCTCCCTTGACTCGAATTAAAGATCAACGGAGAGAGGTATACCTTTGGCTGGATCTAAGATCGACAGAATGCAAGGGAGTCTTCTTTCCTAGCCAGATCTAAGATTAATGGAACACGGTGCTTTTATTTGTTATTAGAGTGAGATAAATATACTTGTTGTTCTATTTCATCTCCTTCCTCCACACTAATCATCTCTCCTTTTTTTTTGTCGCTTTCTTGGTTTTGTCTTCTTAGAAAAAAAAACTTTTGCCAGTTGTAGTATTTGAAGAAGAGGGTGGGAGCTTTAGTTGGCAGTCCATGAAACATCCAAATGGGGATGTGGCTTTCATGTCTGACGGGGCAAAGTAGGTGTGGAAGACGTGGGGATGGGTATGAAAACTCGGGAGCTGTTGTGGCTGAACTGGAGTGAGTTCAAATTGAAACGGATGTGAGGTAGAGACAGTCAAGCGGAAGTTACGCTATTACAAGACCGATCAGATGGAGCAGCACTTGCATGATATCATTAGCATTTTCTCCGGTTAGAGATGATGCCCATTCCGCTTTTTGTGGGTCGAAGAAGATAAGCCAGTAGTTTCCTTTTCTTTATATATACATATAATTAAAAGAAGCTGCTAAGATAGGATAGGCTTTAAATATGTATATCTTTCGCCATTACTTTTTCACCACTCTTTTCAAAGTTGCTACCTAACTCTCTTCAATTTTTATAATCATATATATTTTAATGCTTTAAATGTGTCCAAGTTTTCATACATTCAAAGAATATATATATACTGTTAGCTTTCTTTTTTTAATCTTATTAATTGAAAATTAACTTTATAATATAATATAAAATTCACCTTATAATATAATATGAAATATGATGTTTAAAATATAAAATGAGCACACAATAATATATTTGAATTTATTTTCTCAATATATCATTATTATTTCGATTAATTTTATCATAATCTTTGTCATCGCTTTTCCATTGCTCGCAAGAGAATATCAATACATTCAAGTGACTTGCTCATATTTAAAGTTTTTTTTGTGTCTATCGATTTGCCTCAAGTAAAAAATAAATAGAATCGAATTTGTTGAATATATATATATATATATATATATGTATATATATTATTTTTATTATTATAAAAAAATTTGTAAGTCTAGTTCATGAAGTTCAAAATTATTAAAGCTTTGAATCATAAATTTTTAAGAAAATATTAAATTGTCAACAAGTTTTCTTATTAATTCAGTGTATTTATTGATACAACATCTGGTATGTATAGTTGTTAAATTTAGTAATGCTTGTTGACCTCAATAATTATTCCGGGGGTCGATCGATTAAGCACAGTGAAGTGACGAGCGAATTGGGCGACGTTACACAAAATTTGTTCGAAATGTGTCGATCAAAAGTCAAAATCACTGAAACAACATTCCTTTGTGAAACGAACAACATCGGCATTTTCGGGACAACTGAACTAGCTAAGATCAACACTTATATTAGTCGGGATTTTTGATTGACAAATTTGAAATTTTACGCATGCGAAATAAGGCAAAATTTGACGGGTGCGAGCGACGAAATTTCTACGAGCAAATTGATGAGCATTTAAAGTAGATATTTATTTGTTAAAATTAGAGAGAAATTTATTCTCTAAACTGTGAGAAAATTTATTTTTATCCCTCTAACTCACTCTCCCTCCAACTCTCTCTCTCTCTCCATCACTTCCTCACTCCAACTCTCTCTCTCCATCACTTCCTTTCTTTCTTTTAAAAAAAAAAAAAGAATTTCTCTCTTTCAAAAAAAAAAAGGAAATGGAGAAAAAAAATAAAAAATAAAAAAGAAAAGAGAAAAAAAATCCATGTTTGCTTGCTTGTATCCTTATAGCCGATTGTTGCTTCGCCTTTCTGCATGTAGCAGGTATAATTCCCCTTGACTAAAAAAAAATTAAAACCTATGATCAATGCGTTTGATTGGGCTAGTCGAGCCTCGTGCATGATTTTCTTATCATGGTGGGAGGAAGCTTGTCAGCAACGAGTGTGACGTGGCGACTGAACCCTCAAAACTCATCGACAATGCTCTTGGTGCGGCGAGTGGAATCATGTACACACTTTTCTTAGCATTGCGAGAGTAAGCTCGTTGGCAATATATTGCAACACCACAGGTATATCCCGCTAGCAAAGTGTTCGACGTAGTGAGGAGAGCCTCGTTCAATTTTTCTTAGTATGACGGGAGGAAGCTCCTCAACAGTGTCTGCGATGTGACCAGGTTTTTTATCTAATATAAATTTTCTTGCACATGTATTATATACACATCTTTTTTGGCATGGTGAGATTTTTATAATTCTGGCCGTGGTGTCATGAGATACGAATAATGCACACCTTTCTTGGCGTGGTAGTTAGGCCTAGAATCCTAATAAATGTTTTCTACATGGGGGAGACGTTAGGAGGCTGCTGAAATTTCTATTGCTTTAACCTAAAAATCTGCATTATAGGGAACCTAAAACTAAAGAAAATTGAATTAAAACAAGGTAACAAAAATGCAAACTTGGACACTTCAAATGAAACTTAAATGACGAAAAGAGAAAAAATGAGAACTATGAACGATAATACAAGGCTCACATGGAACTTATAATGAATTCGGTAGCTTGCTATTAGATATGCAACACACGTATACATACAAATGGATAAATGACATTCATCTAAAATTTAAAAATAAAATATTGGTGCATTCCAACGATAAACCACTTACGTAAACAATCAAATGAATATTTTTAAAATTTCGTACACGATAAAAATATAAATTTTCAAACTTAAACGCATGGCCTTGAAAAGCGTGTCACTTAATCTAGAAGCATGCAACAATCCCATGAAGCATGTAGCAACCCCGAATTGAAAGTACGAATATACTATGCAAATGCACCGAGGTGTGTTCATGTGCATCATGTGAATGCATCGAAAAGCGCACAAACACATTCAAAATATGCAAATACAGAATGCAAGTGCATTGAAAAGTATGCAAATGCATTGTGCAAACACTGAAAAATGCACACGGTTTAAAAAGAAGTTTAATTCATTTCATGGCCTTCGACGAGTGTTTTAAATGCTTGATATAACATTTTAGAATATTTTGCGGGGTTACAAGCAAGTTAAATTAAAGTCCTTTTAAAAAAAAACTCAAGATATTCGCATGTGTTCCGATCTCTATGTAACTCTTAAATTTGAGGTCTGAAAATACAGCGTGGATTAAAATATATAGTTCACGTTGAACCAATCCTTTTTAGTAGATGAACAAAGTTGGCAAGGTTTAAATGATGAAACAAAAAAAGCTCAAACACCCCGATGATGACTGTATTGACAGAAAATTTCAACCGGAGGGAACTACTTAATTTCAAAAAATGCTCTCAAACTCTAAATTTTGTCATTCGAGGCATGAATTTTGATAAAAGTTAAATAAACTCAATACCTGCCAAAAGTTTAAATACTTAATGTGAAATCAACCACTTGAAACTTAAAGCAAAAGCTATCCACCCTTTGTAATCATTTGGCGAGAGGGCGATAAATTCAAGAATCACCTCAACTTACAAAAGAGCAAATGTCCTGTCGAGCTTATCGTTAAGATTCTGATGAGGACATCCACTCTAGTTTTATTTTTATTTTATTATTTGATGTATTAGATTTATTTTAATGTTTATTGCCTTTTCCAATTTTGCCCTTACTTAAGGGTTTAGACATATGTAAGCCCAAGGGGCATTTTAGTACTTTTGATTGTCTCTTTGTTTTGGGCTATTTAAAGCCCTCCCCTCCTCCTTTGTGAGGGGATGATGATTATTGAATAAAATTTCTATTGTTTTCTTAGATCTCTTAGTGAGTTCATGAGAGAAGAATGATCTCTTAGTGAGTTTCAAGGTTTTGAGATCTCTTTGTGAGTTCTTTGTTTTTCCTTTTTCTCTCCTCCCTATTTCCCATCATCTCCACCTCCAACCACCCGCCCCAACCCCTAAGCCGCCGGCCTCTCCTTCCCCACCCCACCGTCCCCCTCCTTTTTCCCCTTGGACCGACCCCACTTCCCCACCACCGGCCTCCCTGGACGCCTGAACCCGCCGGCCACCCCACCACCAGCCGCCGGACCTCCCCTCCCCCATCGTTCCCCTCCTCCCAAGCCCAAAGCCGCCGGCCATCCTATTACCCCTCCAAGGGTTTTGAAATTTTCAAAATTCAAAACCCATAAATACTTTCCTAAAATAACTCTCCCCATTAGGAAGGATTATCAATTTGAATTCAATTCAATATTTGAATTCAAATAATTCCCACCCTAATAAATCTCAATATTAGGAAACCTCCCTCTAATTACTCAAATCTGAAATTAATTTCAGATTTGATGTCAATTAGCATTTAATCCTCATGGCCCACATACAACGAATCTAGACACCTTGCTCCTCCTTTATGTGGCAGGCCCCTCCCTTGCCTTTTCTCCCTCTTAATCAACTCCCAATCCCCATTAATTGTTTCCCTAATATCCCTCACGGTATTTTCAAAATTCCTGTTTTCTTGCTTACCATATCTCTACTCCAGCAATTGCACATTGCTGTTTGTACCCAGTGCATTCCCCAAATTGAGATCCAAAAGCTTCCAACGTCAACAGCAGCCCGTCCAAGCTTTCCTGACGGCTATAGGGGTTGTCCAGAACTTCTTGAAGCATTAAAATTGCTGACCAGCAGTCTTGGTGAGCTTCCCCACTGCTGACCCGCTGCCACAAGTCCAGATTGCTGTCCAAACTTCATCCGGAAGGCTCCAATTGATGTCAAGGATCTGTCCAGATCAAAACTGCTGTTGTTTTGAAGATCAGCACCTTGTCTTGGCTACTCTATGGTGCGAGGAAGCTCATGGTGGCTGCTTAGTCATCCCCAACACCCAAAAGGTCTTGCCGGAGTGCCTATCCTTCTTGTCTTTGGGTAAACTCAACATCCGATTCACTATCTCCAAAGTTACATCCTTGATTGTGGTTATTATTATAGTCATGAAGATAATGTCAATACTTCTCCTCTAACGCCTAGAAATTGAAAGAGTTGAGTGATGGATCTTTTTGTAGAGACTAATCTTATTGTTAGCATTGAGATTTATTGTTGAAAACCATCGTGCATGCAATATTAGATTAAATTGAGTATTTTACGATCTTAACTCCTTTGCATGTGATTTAGCCTAAACTTGTTTTATCACCTTATTGTCTTATCTCGGCGTTTAAATCAACATGAGTTTTACTTAATATTGTTCTCTAAATATTAAAGCGTGCAAATTCATTAAGCATCTAGTCATCCATGCATTATTGTTTTACATCAGATTCATTCTCAATCAATTTCCCATTAGTAAGGACATGATATGTGCCCTCTAACCAGTAATTTTTGCCGCCAAATAGCATCATAGATAAACAGTTATAATCGGGGCTCTCTAACTAGATGGTTTTTGACACAAAATAACATCATTAAATTAAGGTCACGGTCAGAGCTTGTATGCTCATTAGTAGCTCCAAACCTTTGAGTAATAAATACTTGATAGGGCACATAGCTCTCTGTAAGCTGAGGTTGACTCAGATTTGTCCTCCTAAAGAAACATTCACTTCAAGTCTATAAGGTACCCTTGGATGAAGCAACTCATGAATACTAACAAAGATCATTTGGCCAGGTTGTGTCGACTACCTCCTATGACTAAGTAGATTAGACACGTTGACAGCCCGGGATGATGGGACCATGTGATCTTGATTGGGCTTGTTAGCAAAAACTTTTCTCAGTAGTTTCACGTTTTATTAGCTTACTATCATTGATATAGTGCTGGAATAGGCATGTGGTGATGACGGAGCGAGCTATGGCTTGGCTCCTCTTTTGGCCACAGAAGGCTGCAGTTCAAAAAGCTGTTAGCTGTTATATTTTCTTGTTGTTCTTTTTTTTGTTTCTAAATTGAAATTGAAGTCATTTATGTAGCCATTCAATAAACCCCTCGAATATATATATATAGCCGGGGTATGTTTTTGAGAACAGAAAAGAAATAAGAATAAAAGTTTCTTTCCAGTTTATGTTCTGTATCCTGATCTAACTTCAGGTGGTGATCATTTCCCAAGGATTGAGTTCTTGGGCTGAATTAGCGTGCTGTTTTAGAGCAGGTTCATTGGCTATCCTCCTCAGGTCTGGTGTCAGGTGGAATTTACCTTCATCAGTTTTTTGCTTTATAGCTTCCTTAAAAATTGGGGTAGTCTTTTTCTTTCCAGCCAATGCTTTATAATGGTTGTTCTATCTATATTATCTTTGATTACCTCTGTATTTGGCTCATTGGCTGTCTCAATAACTCGTCCTCGTATTTACCGTATTTTTTTGTTTTGTTTTGGGTGCATTAACGTGCTATCACTCTTGTTGCAGCAATTGCTACTATGATGAATGCCCAGAAAGTAGATTTTCCTCATGGTACCTCAGATGCAGATAGGTCGGGGACCTCTGAGGTGCGTTTCTTGCACTTTGTGGATGTTTTTGCTTTTCCTTAGGTTGTTTTAAATGTTGGAGAAATATATTATTCAAAAGGTGTCAAATTTAGAATAAAAGTAGTTCTTTTGAAGATAAAGTTATACATGGGAAGTTTTGAATTTCAGATTTATAAAAGACGCTGATGACCATTAATCTTACATATATATATATCTGCCATGTTTTACTGATTTCTCAGATGATTTATAGTTTCTTACAGATGTTGGCATGATAATAATAAATAAATAATAACGCAAGAAGATAAAACATCTATAATTTTTATACGGTCTTCGACAATCGAAAATATATAAGCCATATTTATGCTAGTATTAATGAGCATCCTTGCTAAGCAATGGAATCTTTAATGTACAGATTACATACTAGTAAATAAAGGAGAAGAGATTTAGGAAATAATCAACGTTTTATGATGGGTGCCATAGTAATTATAATGTTTGGAAAGTTTCAATGCAAACGGATAAATTGAGCCTAAAATTATGAAATGGAAAAGATGTCATTTTTGTTACAAGTTTATACTCTAAACCTTGATAACTATGAGTATGCTGTTAGATTTTAAATCATGACATGTGATTCTAAATGTTGCGGACTAAGAGATTCGCGGCAGTAGAGTGAAAATGTTTTACGTCTTAGCAATACACGAAATTTCTACACACAAATAGATAATTGAAATGATAAAGGAACACCATAATTTTTATATGGAAAACCCAAAAAGGGGAAAATCATGAGGCCTTGCTCAGTTGAAAAGATTCCACTATGTTTAAACATATTACAAAGGTCGACCCGCTCCTTAACCTAAGAATAGTAAGAATATAATATATTGGAGAATTGGCCAATTCAGATGGATACTCCTGAATTTTCTAATGATCTTGATGGAATGACAGATATTTGAAATATGATAGCAACACTTGGGAGATGGTTCAACAAAGGCCCGATAATTGTTACTGATCTTATGATTATCAGCAGACAGGCGGAAATCCAGTGATGGTGGGAGATCCGGCGGTAGTCAACAAACGAGCGAAAGTCAGGCAATGGTTGATGGTTGAGAAGAGATCTGGAGGCAGTTAATGAATAGGCGGAAGTTTGACGACGGTCGGTGGTCAGGAAGAGATCTGGCGGAAGTCCGCGACTGTCGGTGGTCGAAAAGAGATCCGGTGACAGCTAAAGAACATGTGGAAGTCCAACAACGATCGGTGGTTGGGAAGAGATCTCGCGGAAGTTTGGCGATGGTCAGTGATCGGAAAGAGATCTGGCGGCAGCTAATAAACAGACTGAAGTTTAGTGATGGTTGGTGGTCGGGAAGAAATCCGACGGTGGCTGTGCTGGCTGAAGATGCAAGAGAGCTATATAGTTTTCTCCTCTCCTATCCCCTCCTCCATGTGAAGAATGAGGATCTATTTATAGTTTTTTAGGAGTGACATGCCTATTAAATATGGAGAAGATCTAGGGTAAATTTGGAGTGTTCTATCAGACGATTGGTATCAATCCCCTCGATCATGGAGTGTTCTTAGAACATTTATATGTCATAACGATCTCGAAATTAGGTGATCTTGGTTTGATTGGATTCGTCTCGTCGAGCCGCTCGATTCGACTATAAGCATGTCATATTTGGATATCATTTGGTCATCCAATTAATGCTCTGAAGCTTTCAAATATGCATTGGTCCTTTGATTTGGGCTCGGATCAGACTGGATTTTGCGTTATTGGGTTCGTCTCCATGAGATGTTTAATTTGGCTATAAGTTTGCTGCAATCAGAGTTTGGATGGCCCTGAATTTAATTTTGGAAGTCTCCAATTCATATTTGCATCGAGATTCGTGTCATATCAAGATGATTTTTTGGTGACATATCACTGACCAATTGAAGGTAATCTACTATCAAGTACTTGAGAATTTTAATGTAATCATAAGGAATGATTTCAATTAAGTATATTGTCTCAATTTGACAAGAAAATAATTCTATTTCATTAAAAAATGTAGAAAATAAATAATTCTAAGTATTAATGTATTTCACACTTCATGAGCTCAAGTTAAAAATTATATATATATATATATATATATATATAGTTATAGTTATAAACAATTAAAAATTACTTTAATTAGTTTGAACATCAGCATAATTTGGCATAATTTGGGTTTAATCAACGAACTGACTTAAAATATAACATGAATTAGTTTTCACAAGAAAAAAAAGGAAAGTGAGAATAAACAATATTTTAAAATATATATGATTTCAAATGATTTCTTTTTAATCTCTACATTTGCCAACATTAAAATATTTGGGAGAATACAAAATGAAAATGAAATATCAATTTGAAGTCTAAATTATTAATATGATCTTAATGAATATTTAAGTGAAAAGTAAAATTTTTAGTAAGATTAGTCCTTTCAATAATAAAATAAAATAAGGTTGATGCATGAAATGATTAAATATTTATATATATAGAGGTTGCGAATCAGAACGAATGATTTAATAAATCCCATGCTATTATAAAAACTCTCATATGCATCAATAAAAGGTATATAGCTTTTATCCTCATTCTCCCCACATTTTTCATAAATCTATTTGTATTGTGCTGTGTAGACTTGCCTTTAGTGCATGCAGTGTCACGCTTCACGCTGACTCTTTCCTTACCAATTGATGTGGGTTACAACAGAGGAAATCAAACGATTCCTCTTACTTTCATATTTCATGAAAGATTTAGTATCACAATATCTAATAAAGCGGATGTAGCTCCAAATTTTATTGAAAATTTTTCTACAGAGTAACTACCATTAAAAAAAAATCATTATATAAACATCTTACTAACTTCAATACGACAATTCTTTTACACTGTATATAATAAACAAAAAACAAAAATTGATTCTGTTTCTACTCGGCTTCAATCATATTCTTTCTTTTTCTTGTAAAAACAATCGGAATAAAAATTTGGTGAGTTATAAGGCTCATAAAGATATGCAGCTCTAATATGAGATGTCAAGGATACGAAGATGTGACTAACATGTAGGTGTAATGACTACATGTCATTAACTCTTACCTGTTTAATAATATATCATTAATATATATAAGATACATTAAGGAACTGTATAAAAAGACCATGTAAAAATAATATCCTCAACTGAATTAAACAAATAGAATCCCAATCAAGAGAATATTGAGAAAGTAATATTACATCAGTTGTTTAAACATTTAATTTTGAAATTAATCACATAGATGTTTCATTTAATATCACACCTTTCATTTCAAATTTTGTCATCTCTTATCTAAGAATGTGCCACGTTAAGATGTGTAGGTCCAGATTATCTCTAGTCTATAATCTTCATCATAATGAGGTCGCATTCAAAGTTTAAAATTGCGCAATTGGGTATTGAGGCGTTTTTCGTTTGTGAGACGAGGCGTAAGCCTCAAAATCTAAAAATTGCGTAAAGTAAAAAAAAAGTTAAAAGTGATTTTTTATATAATATCCAAATAATATATTAAAGGATGACATTAACTTTCTATTGAACTATGAGGTAACAAATTTACATACATATAAAACAAAAAATTATATAAGATGTAAAGTGTTAAATGATAAATAATGTGAAATAATTGAAATCCAAATATTACAGAACAAAACAATATAAAATATATGAATTGTATAAAAATATCATATAATATCAAGTTCAACTCTAATTTTTTTCTTTCTCAGTTGCTTACTCATCTAAATTTAATTACTAAAGAAAGCTAAAGTAATTGACAACAACTCAGAAATCATCTGTACTGTCATTACTAAGGGGATTTTTATTTGAGTCAATATCATAACAAATTGGTCTCTTCCATGCCTCATACTGTAGGGTTCAATACCTCTCAATTTGCTTCTTCGTCATTTATTCATCCATTTTCATCTTTCATAAATGTTTGTCAACAACATAAATATAGTACTCCAAAATTTTAAGAGGAGATGGTGGTGGCATGCGGCTTTCTAGTGATCCCCTACAGTGGCTACAATGGTGGTGGCTACGGTGAAGGCGGTGAGCTGGAGGTCGAGGCAATTAAGAGGAGATTGCTGCGGCTTGGGAGTGCAAGAAGACATGATTTTTTTGGGGCTTTTGTATAGGATTTAGGTGAGTTTTATATAAAAAAAATTCATAAATAGAGTGAAGCGTACGCCTTATGCCAGTGAGGCGAGGCGAGCCTCAAGGCGGGCCTCATCCAAGATGAGGCGTAAGCCTCATAAAAAAAGCTCGAGGCGTAAGCCTTGAGGCATTTTTTACTGGAATTGCGCTAAGGCGGGCCTCAAGGCGAGCCTCATATTGCGCAATTTTAAACAATGGTCGCATTAACTCTAGAGCTCGTAAGCTTCATCATACCGATGTCGCATTGCCTCTATGTGGGTCACATTAGGGTCGCACTGGCCCACCCACTTATCATCACATGTCATTTACTTAGGTTTATCTGATTTTGATCACTGCATTTTCTTTATCAGTTATACTTGTCATATGTCAATTTAAAATAAACGGGTATATAATGCATGTAAAAAAACCTATGCAGATTAAATGCTTTTCATTTAACAGTGTAACATCCAACAAAGCATGAATTTTTCAACAATATGTGATTTCATTCACTACTATGTAGAATTGCTAATGAATAACATATAACACTAGTTCCTTAATAATAGTACATGAAACAATATATCTTACCTGTACGCGAGCTACCTCCACAATTAAGACACCTCGTACTCTTCTACTATGAGTATACATCACCTATATTAATCCATTTTTTTTAATTTGACAATTTCTACAATTTCAATGAGCACCAAAATAGAGATATTAAAATTTTCCCAAAATAAAATACCTCAGAAGTTTCTCTTCTCGTACATAATTTGAATCTCCAAAATTTTCCATCTTTATATACTATGGTGGGGTTCCTAATTTATAGTTGAATATATTTAAGTTAAAACTTTTCAAAAAAAATAATTATTTACACAATTATTTATACACAAAATACCAATTCTTACATTTTCCCTTTCTTTCCTCTATTTCCCTTTTTCTCTCCTTTCTCTTTCCCATCTTTCCCTTCATTTTCTTCTTCCTTTTTTCCTTCGGCTTCTACCTTTTTCTTCCTTTCTTTCTTATTTTCTTCTTTCTTTTTTCCCCTTGATTCTTCTCTGCTAATCACTTATAAGAATGAATATAGTAAATCTCAGATTGATTACTTTCTTATAAGAGAAAGAGATTGTTTAGATTGTAAAGATTATAAAGTTATTCCGAGTGAAAGTTTATGTATTTAATATTGCTTATTACTTTTGGACGTTAAGATGAAGGGGCAGAATATAAAAAATAAAGTAAAACGTTGTTCTAAGATTAGATGGGGGGCTTTTAAGAAATATTAACAAAAATATTTTTAAGAGTAAAATTTTAGATTTTAAGATTTTATCTGTGCACGAGGAAGCTAATTTTATGTGAAAAAAATAGCCAGTGATATTAAGAATATTGCAAAAGATGTGCTTCAGAAAAGCTCATAATAGTAAAAATAGTTGGTGGTGGAATCAAAATATGCAAGAAAAGATAAAAAAATAAGAAGATTTGTTATAAAAATTAGTTTAGATATAAAAACTCTGATAATTAGGAAAAATATAAAGAGGCCTATAATGAGTCTAAGAAAGCAATGTGCGATGCAAAGATTTAGCTTTTAATGATTTATATAATAAATTAGATACTAAGGAGGACGAAATATATATGTATAAGTTAGTCAAATAAAGAGATATGAGTATTAAGGATTTAGAGCAAGTGAAGTGCATTAAGGCTGAAAATAAAAAAAAGGTACTTTTATTTGAAGAAAATATTCAACAAAGGTGGATGAGATATTTTGTTAAACTTTTCAATGAAGATTGTGAGAATATGATTGACTTTAGTGACCTTAACATCCTAAATGAAAATAAAATTTTTTGTTTTTATCAGTGCATTACTAAAACCAAAGTTAGAGAGGCTTTAAAGAAAATGAAGTGTGGAAAAGCTTTTGGGCCTGATTATATTCCAATAGAGGTGTGGAAATGCTTAGGAGATGAAGGAATTTTTTGGCTTACTAAACTTTTTAATATTATTTTGAAGACTAAAATGATGCCAGATGAGTGAAGAATGAGTGTGTTGATTCCTATTTTTAAGAATAAAATTGATGCACAAGATTTTGCGAATTAAAGAGGAATTAAGTTAATATGTCATATTTTAAAAATTTGGGAGAGAGTTATGGAGCATAGGTTACGACGTGATATTAATGTTTCTCAAAATTAAATTGGATTCATGTCGGGTAGGTTTACTATGGAAGCTATACATTTATTGAGAGGTTTGATGGAGAAGCATAGAGAGGATAGGGAGGATCTTCATATGATATTTATTAATTTAGATAAAGCATATGATAAAGTTCCAAGAGAAGTGCTATGGAAAGTTCTAGAAAAGAAAGGAGTAATAATGCTTATATTCAAGTCATTAGGGATATGTATGTAGGTGTTGTTACTTGTGTTCAAACACAAGGTGGTTTGACCAAGTATTTTCGTATTTCTGTTGAATTACATCAAGGATCAATCTTTTTGCTATAGTCATTGGATGTTCTCACTAGATATTTGCAAGAGGATGTACCCTGGTGTATGGCTTTTGCTGATGATATTCTTCTTGTTGATAAGACTAGAGAGGGAGTTGAAGGTAAACTTGAATTATGGAGGTCAATCTTAAAGTCTAAAGGTTTTCATTTGAGTAGATCTAAAACTGAATATATGAGGTATAATTTTAGTAGTAATAAATCTAGTGGGGGGATTGTGACTTTGGGCGATCAAGTCATTAATAAACGTACACGTTTTAGATATCTTGGGTCTGTTGTTAGGAGTGATGGTGAAATAGATGGGGATATTATTAGCAGAATTCAAGTTGGATGGTTGAAGTGGAGGAATGCATCAGGCTTGTTGTGTGATAGAAAAGCCCTCCTTAATCTTAAGGGAAAATCTAAAAAGATTGTGGTGAGACATGCAATGGTTTATGGTGCAGAATGTTGGCCATTAAAAGGGAAGCATTATATTAAATTAAGTGTTGCAGAGATGAGGAGGCTCAGGTGGATGAGTGGCTTTACTCTTAGAGACAAGATACGAAATGAGTATATACGTGAAAAGGTTGGAGTAGCTCCAGTGGAAGATAAGATTAGAGAGAGTCACCTTAGATGGTTTGGTCACATAAAACGGCGGCCTTCCTTTGACCCGGTTAGGAAAGTAGATGTATTAGATTTGGCTAATGTTAAGAAAGGTAGAGGTAGACCTAAAAAGACTTGGTTAGAAAATATTAGAAATGACTTCTCTTTTTTAAATTTAAATGAGAATTTGACTATTAATTGGACACAATGGAATAAAAGGATTCATGTAGCTGACCCGACGTAGTGGGATAAAGGTTTGATGTTTTTGTTGATTCTTCCCTCAGATGGATAAAGGCTTGTACCTTAAGGAAATTTTGGTATTACACGCAATGTGGCTCCTTCACACAAGTTTGTTTCACCAACTAAGTAAACCTCTCGCACTATATTGAGCTTGCAATCCAAACTTTTATGTAGTTCCCGCCACTTTGCTTCTTTCATGCAAGTCTGTCTGATCTCCCCGTTCTATGACTATAAGTTGCCAATCTCTCCGAAGTTTGCTCACATGATCCCACATTGCTGCCTTGTCCAAATTTCATGAGCCACTTTGTTGAGTCATTGTTCTTTAACCGAACATCTCTATGATTATTTTAAAACCTATAGGAATCAAAGAAAATAAAAGGAAGGGAGGCGAATGACACATACAAATAGTGAAGAAGAAGTTTCGACTGCATAAGGTGTAACAAAGAGAAAATATAACATGATAGGTGAACCTTGCTTAACAACCATTTTGGAAGACACCTTGTTCCATAAATCTTTGATCAGGCCTGGAATGAAGAGCCCCTTTGTGTTTTGTTGATCTTAGACCTGGCTAGCTCCTTTGATCTTTAATCTGTATCCAAAGAGTGTTATTCTCATTATTGGTGACGTCTTGTGGTTAGTATTTAACGAAGGCTCATGGCCATTGCTGGGCAAAGGTTTGTATTATGTTGACTCAATTTCTAAATCGAGCTGACTCGTGTTTGTTAGATTGAACAAACCAATCTAAATTCAGCTTAATTTTTTGACTTGACCCAACTCGATTAAACTAAATTGAATAAATTGATTCAAGTTAATCAAACTTATCTTTTCAATTTGGACCTAAATTCATTAATTTAAGTTAAATTGATCCTAATTGATTCAAATCAAGATAATTTATGATTGAATCAACCCAATTTGATTAAATTTAATCAAGCAACTCAATTTGAATAGATTGATTCATTTGATTCAACAAAATTATCCCAAATAAAATCAAATTGATTCCATTTGGCTCCATGTTTAGCCAATACAAAAAATTGAACTTTATTGAATCTAATTGGTTCATTTCGTTTAGCCATTATGAAATTAGGTTATGTATTAGCTTCTTTAGCATCCCATAAGCCTTCTAAAATCAATCCAGAGTGATCAAACGTTTGATGATGCAAGGGAAGTGCTGCTATGTACGTGGTTTTTACCCAATACTTTTCCCATATTCTCCTGAACACATCAACTACTCCAAGCTATCAAGTGTAGTAACGAGTTATCTTGGCCATTGATCCTTAATGGTTTGAGGGTAAGATCAATAGTTCATAACTCTCTCGACCTTACATACTCATAGGCTATACAAAAAAGATCAGGAGTTCATAACTCTCTCGACCTTACATGCTCATAGGCTATACAAAATTGGGTGGAGGGCTTTTTATTTTCGTCATGCTAAGGAGGTCTAGCCTAGTGCTAATCTCTCGTGGTTATTACAGACGCAACGCGACTCTCCCTCATGCACGCAACCCACAATCTGTCGTCTTCTTTCTCTCTCGCATGCTTCCTTGCCTTACACCCCTCATCATCAGAAGAGAGAATGTATGATTAGTTCAACAAAGTTTTATCTCTACTAAACAAAACTTCTACCTTCATCTGGTCGTTGAACAATAGCTTTGGTGAGATTATATTATGTGAACTTAGATGATGTCTGATGCAGGACTAGGATGCTTTTAAATGAAAACTAGGATTTGCACGATTTATTAAAAGAGCATTTAACGATTAAACTACTAGCAATAGAAACGACGAAATAAAACAAGGGAGGGATGCTTGCGTTTAGGCCAAACCACATGTAAATGCTTGATCAAACAAATAGATTAGAAAATCAAAGTAAAGCTAATATAGGAGACGTTCATTCATAATTCCTCAATTAACAATAAGATAAGTAAACATAAAAGGAACACTCAAAAGGACCCTACGTTTACTAATCTTTTAGCAAATTAAGCGGCTTTGATCTTGTGCGAATCCGTCATCACCTACAAGATTAGGAGAATGAAGAAGTAATTGAAGAGGGAAGAAAGTTCACCTTAATCGGAAAGGAATAGCCGTCGGATGGTGTCCACTTGAATGCTAATGGTATTGGTGAGGGCTTGTAGAAACTGAGTGAGTTAGCTTTTGAATGACGAAGTTACCGGGGGAAGGGAGGCTGTGGCTCGACCGACGATGGCCCACCGTCCTTTCGTCCTTTGATCGTCAATCGTATCCACCAAAGTAATGTGGATCCGATCGAAGTATTCTTCGACGGTGTTGTCGAAGTCAAATCCTACGTCGAAGAACGGGGAGCGGAGGATGTCGATGTTGTCGTCTTCGTCAAGCACCAAACCATAGTCCCATTCGGGGACTTCCATTCATAGTGATTGTGCCGGAGGAATGTTGTAAACGAGTTGCCCTTGCTGTCCTTGAAGTATCTTTGCGAGAGAAGAAGGTTTTTTCCTAGAAATCCAAGGGAAAGTGGAAGGAGAAGGTGGCCGGCCAATAGGGGAGGGGTTGGGGAATTAGGGTTAGGGTTTTAGAGAGGGTTCAAATTTCAAAATCTGAAATTATTCTCAGATTTTGAAATTGGGAGGGAACTAGGGTAAGAAATTAGAAATTAATGGGAGGGGAAGATTGGAGAGAGAAAGAGAGAGAGAGGGGCAGGCTAGGGGTAGGGGCCGGCGGCATTATAAGGGGGAGAGAGGAGGTGGGGATTAATTAGGGGTTGCCTAATTTAGAATAGATAAATTAGGAAGGCTCTGAATTAATCCTATTTGATTTTAAATTCAATTAGAATTACATTAGGCAACTTTCCAAAAATAAAATTAGTAACTTTGGAAAGTATCCAATTTGAATTCAAATTGATTTCAAATTTATTTGACTTTCCAAAAATACGTCAAGGTAAATTAGGAAACCCAAATAAAGAGGGAGGGGTGAGGGGCCGACGGCTTGGGGTAGGGTGGGGGCTTGGGTGGCCGGCGGTGGTGAGGAGGAGGGGCTTGGCCGTGGAGGTGGGGAGGAGGGGCTAGGCCGTGGGTGGTGGGGCTGCCGTATGGGTGGTGGTGAGGAGGTGGGGGGAAGGAGAAAATGAAGGGAAACAATGTAAAAACCAAGAGCTCACCGAGGTGGCTGTTGGGTACTCCAATGGAGCCTCTCCTAGGCCTCCTTCCTCTCAAGCTGACAAACCATGAACTCAAAGAAATCTGAAATAATTTTTAATCAAATATTCATTAACCAAAACAATATAATAGGGGCCTTTAAATAGCCTCAAACAAAAGACAAAAACGAAAAGACAAGCATGCCCTCTTGGGCTTACAGGCAAACCACCCTAAAGTAAGGGTACAACGGTAAACGAAATAAAAGAAAACAATAACATAATAGAACTCAAAAATATAAAGACTCGATCGTGGCCGTAGATCGACGACCACGTCTCCGGTAGACTTTCTAAGTGTGGATGTCCTCATCAATGTCCTAGGTCCTCTCCTTAGAAATCTAGGTTTAATCAAAGATAGGTGGCTCTTAAGAGGCTTTGAATAGGGATTGAACTCTCTCCTCCACTGTCACCAACGAGAGTTCAATTATTCTTTTTGACAACTCGGATTGTTCATTGGAGGAAGAAGACGATGGGAGGAATGTTTGATATTGTATTCATATCCGATATTCTATAATGCATGAAATCCACATTCATTCATCAAAACCCGCTAATCGTCAGATCCATTTTAGCCGCTTGATTTTTTGAAGTCAAATGAATTGCCTTGTCCACTGTGCTGTCGATTTAATGCTCTAAAACAATAGGTTCAATCCCATTGTGACACGTGAAAAGGAGGTACATTCAATAACTAGTGTATGATCCCATTTAAATGGGATTATTAAAACCCTAAAAGTTTTGAAAATTCATATCTCTTTGCAAAAAAAAAAAAAAATACAAAAGACATTGCATTTAATTTCTAATAAAATCTACATTGGTCTAAAATTAATCTAAGATATAGGACTTTGCTTCTGATAGCGTTTTGAATTTTCTCAAATTCTGAAATATTATTTAATGGGTTTAATTAATTTTAATTATTATGAAAATTTTGTGAGATGTTCTATGGATCCTCAAAGATTCATAATTCAAATTTCATGGTGTTTGGAGTTGATTTATTTCATTTTTGGCATTTTGCAATACTTGGGGTAATTAAATAAATGTAATAATTGCTCTTAATTTGAAATATTCTCAAATAATTATGGAAAACCCTAAAAATTCAAAATCACCTTCTATGTGCTTCTAAAAATGAATATGTTAATTCAAAATTGATCTTATTTGATTTTCTAAGTCATAGGTGTTTCATTCTTATTTTAATGAATTGAAAGTATTCTAAAGAAATAGGAGCAATTTTTAGGAATTTTCTCTCATGGGCCTTGTCTTGGAGTTCCCTAAAACTCCAAAACATTGTCTTATGAAATCTAGAACCCACTTGGAGTTAGCTTTGATTCAAGTTGAACTAAACTCAACTTGAGTATTCTCTTATCTAAGACTCTTTTTTGTTTGGTGCATTCTTGGACTCACATAAAGATTTTCAATAATCAAGTGAACGCCAATATTCTTTAGGACCAAGTCCCAGGTTTCTTTTAAGTATTTGTTTGATTCAAACTCAGTCAGTAGCTTTAACCCTTGCATAGGACCCAAATCCTATTCTTGATCCACTCAATCAATCAGTAACACCTCATCCTTGCAATACATTAGGAAACCTCTCTTTTCGTTGACTAAATCTTTGGATGATTTGAGATTGGTGTGGATAAAACTCACTTTGATCATTCTCTAAATGGATTTTCCTTGCTTTGTATTTCATCTTCCTTCATATGGAAGCTTCTTATAGCTTTTGAATGAATCCAAGAAAACCTTAGCTCTCAATTGGTTCAAACCCTAGCTTTGGATGATTTGGAATTTGTATAGATAAAACTCACTTTTATCATTCTCTAAATATATTTTCTTTGCTTTGTGCTTTTTCTAACTTCATATGGAAGCTTCCTACAGCTTTCAAATGAATCCAAGAAAATCTTTACACTTTTGGGTCCAAACCTTAGCTTTTGATGATTTGAGAATTGAATGGATAAAATTCACTTCAATCATTCTCTAAATGAATTTTTCTTGTTTTGTGTTTTCTCTAACTTCATATGGAAGCTTCATACAGCTTTTGATTGAATACAAAAAAACCTTAGCATTCAGTGGGTCCAAATATTAAGCTTGTTGGATCCCTTCACTAATCAGATAACATTTCATCTTCTTGAATCCACTTTGAACCTTCTCTTGCCTTTAAGTGAAGTTTAAGGTGGCCTGAGTTATGTAAAAGTCAAACCCAAAATTGACTTCCTCAAAAGGATCCAACTTAGTATTCTTTATAATTTTATTTAAAAGTTTCCTAAGAACTTTTAATGAGTTTTGAATGAACCTTAGCATTTGTTTAGGACACTTCAAGGCATCAAGAAACCTTAAAGAAGCCTTAGGCTATTTTTAGTTTGGATTATTCCAAATTCAATCTAAACCTCTTTCCCATTCAGGTTCATTGTTGTTATACTCTTTCTAAATCCTGCATAGAGGCTCCAAATAATTGCCGAGGGATTATGATGTCAACTTATTTTAGAGCCAAAATCTTGAATTCTCCTTCATTGTGTTTAGCCTTAAAATCAATGAATGATCCCAAATCCTTGCTTAGGACTCTAATTCTAGCACCTTTCATTTGTTTGACCCAAATAGAGCAAATGAGTTTCATCCTTAAACTTGTAAGTTAAAGAATTTCCTCATTTATTTCAACTCCCAAGTTAGAGATCTATATATTTAATTTTGTTGCATTTGCTTGAATCCAACTCAAGAAAATAACACCATCTTATATGACACAAAATTACATGACTTTTCTTAGCCTCAAAGCTATAGAAGCTCTTGTGTTTCATTAGCTCCAAAGCTATTGAAATAGTTGTCTTCATTTGCTTGGACTCGAAACCAAGTGGGTGGTTACGTCTTTTTCCCTGCGACCAAATCCTAATAGTCTTTCCTATTTGATTCAATCCAACTAGCAGTTGTCTTTTCTTTTTGCCCCACAACCATTGGTTCACTTGCTTGGCCCAATGTAGTGAGTGTCTTCCTGCCTTCTTGGCCTCAAGGCTAGGGCCCACTTATTTAGCCTAATCAAATAGTTGATTTATCTATCTAAATTCAAACTTTGGATTTTCATAACTTAGCTTAAATAAGTAATTTCATCATTTATTAAAAATTAAATTCAAAATATTCATGTCTCTTTTAAAAGTCTATATTCTGAAATTTTACTCGCCCAATTATGTGAATTTCATCATGTCCTATATTAATATTTAGGCAAATTTGCTTTGCCCAACTAAATAAACTTCTTCTCTCTTAACAAAACATTAAGATAATTATGAGAAATCCTAAAAACAACTTAGGTTCCTACTTGATGCAATGTTATATCTTTTCACCATAAAAGGTGAAATGTCTCTGTCATTGGATCTCAGGACACTGAATGATAGGCTTGCCTCAAACTAAATAGTGATCATTCAATGGGTTCTTAGGAGCTCTTAAAAATGTTAAATGTTTTTAAAAAATCAATAATAAGTTACAAATAAGCTTGAATGAAATCCACAAAATATAATTAAATAACTTCCTACTACATAATTAAATAACATATCAAATAATAGTATGAAAGCTACACAAGCCAATACACAATAGCTATACAACTCTTTAGGCATCTTGGGATTCAGATTTTCTTTTTGTGCATGCGATTGTAATGTTTGTTGTGTTATGATTATTTTATGATTGTTTGTGTTGTGGACACTTGCCTTTAAATATTAGGTTAGAAATGTTTGTTCTTTCATGTTGGTGGCCCTGCCCAAAAGGCACAAACAAAATTAAAATCATCATTTAACTTTTTTTTCTTGCAGACTTTATATGTTAAAGCCTGAGTAGGGATGATGAGCTGGGATTAAAATTTGCTTGGCGTTATTACTGCTAGATAATTTGTGATGTGTCATGGATTGCTATATTTTACATGCTTCATAAGATTTATTTTGCGAGGAAAAGAGGCCATTCCTTTTCTTTTCAAAAAATACAATTCATTTGTAGTTTTAGGAAGTCATGTAGGTTTGTGAGATACAGCAAAAGTACAAAAAATCATAGGGATGAACCCCAAAGAGAAGCCTTTGATTCATAAAAGTAAAAATTAATTTAACTAGGTTGTGTAAGATAGGATAACTCAGTTGCTTTTTTATGTTTTGCCGGTTGTAAATGACCTCTATATTATTCTTTTAATTGATTATCTATATGATGATTGTGTGTTTACTTTGGGTGCATATTAGAAACATATGTTTTTTCTTAGGTTTCTTTTGATGCTTTGCTCGCGGGTGACATGGATACTAATTTTGCTACCTATTATTATTAAAGTATAAAAGATTCTAAAATTAGCCGCAAGATAGTATTTTCATATAAATTTGCTTAGCTTATCCAAAAATAAGCTAAAATTTCAAAACCAAAAGGACTGTTAAAAAAAACACATGCATAAATACAGATGTCTTAAATTACTAGTGTGCTTATGTTCATGCGAACACATTAACAAAATGAAACTGGGAGCATATATATATATATATATATATATATATATATATATATATATATATATATATATATATATATTCATTTATGTCAATTAAATGGCTCAATTCAAGTGTATAATTTCGGCTTGATTAATTAGGTCCATAGGCCAAGGACCTCATTTCAATTCCACTATTAGGCTGCCTTGCCCATGATGCAAGATCATAAGATCCATTTTTGAATGTCACCCTAAATTTAGGGCAACAACACTTGTGCTGAATAATTTTTAAAACTAGGGTGACAAATTCTAAATCGTATGATGTTTTTTTTAAACAAAACTATCAATTTTAAATACTTTGAATAAAAGGATAGGGTGACTATTTAAATCAAATAAAAAATTGGGCATTCCTATATATGTAAGCTACATTTCGTCCCAATTCATTTGGCTAGCACGAAGTCATCAAGCCCATCAAATGAAAAATAAATTTAAACCTTTGGGCCTCCTTGCCTACAAGTTAAGGTTTCAAGTACCCAAAAAATAAAAAATGAAAATGTTGTAAGTACCATTTTTACAGGAAACTCACTAATTGAGCAGTAAACCCTTTCCCAATCTAGATTTAGGCCTGCAATGAATGTAAGCTCTAATCTAGCTTTTATTCGGGTCAGATCCCATGCTATTAGCCCTATATGTCAATTAACCAAAAACAACCAAAAGCCATATACATTCACTTCGATCTACTCAATATATTTGAGAGTAGGTAAACTATTTGGCGAATTAGATTCTCTGGATATTATGGCTTCGCCCTTTCACATTGGTAGGTTGGGATTGCTGCTATTCTTAAGATGACATAACTATGAGATCTTACTTGTGTTTATCTTCATTCCTGCAGCCCCAATAAAATTAGTGGAACCCAAGTATTGGACTTGAACCTAAACTTGAGCATATATTGCTATCCGTAATCAAGAGTGCTCTCTTGTGAGCGGAAGGGGTAGTTAAATATGGGGGTTTGCACCTGTAAGAAGTTTAGAATTTGGATCTGAATAAACCTTTTTTTTGAGCATGGGGAAATTTTGTTAAACTAAACCTAAATTATCTCAGGAAAAATAAATTCCTAATTTCAAAGCCGGGATTGGTATTTTTCCTAAGCAACTAGTATATTACTCTTTAATTGTTTTTTCCCTAGTTTTCATTTGCGAGCTCATTCTGTTCATTCTTTCTGAAATTTAATGTCTTGGGCGTTTACGTAGAATTCTTCAAAAATAAACTCATGGTGTTTTCGTGGAGTATCATAATCTTGAAGTTTAAGCTTTCCAATCCACTATTTCGTGATCATATGGTGTTTTGCTTCAAGTGGCCCATGAGGTACTCGATCATTCTGATAGTCATTCATTCTAACTTATATTATTGCTCGCCTCCTGATTTTTTACAATTATAGATATAGCTTTTTTCATCGTAGCTTGCAATTTGGCCAGTTGAAGTTTTCCATCAGTATTCAAGTATATTCCTCCGAAACCAGCACAGTATTATTAACTGGTTGCATTATTTTACTTGATAAAATTTTCCTCAGATGTAATAAAAAAAGTGAATAAAACCTTTTATAGCAGAAAAGACCTACACAATGCCTTTTTTATCATGTTGGTTTGTTAACAAGAAAGATCCAAGGAATTTTTTAACCATATCGGAGGTCTGTTTTTCTTTTCATTTTGAAATTGAGTATTTGAACCTTTTTTTTGTTTTAAATGAGGGAGCACCATGGGAAAAATTAATGGGATAAAATGAAATCTACTAAAATAATGTGGTAATTCTTGAGTTCTCATACTGCATTGAAGTAAGCTTTGGTGTTTTTATTTGGCGACAGCGGATATTAGCTTCCCAAGCATTTTTATAACCACTTCATTTTTCCTTTATATTTAAGGATGAATGTCCTTACAGAATAATCAGTTTGTATTTACTTGTTTATCAAGGAACTGAATCAAATATGAAATGGTCCTGAC
The DNA here is from genome assembly GCA_019925795.1 of Dendrobium chrysotoxum. Taxonomy (NCBI): domain Eukaryota; kingdom Viridiplantae; phylum Streptophyta; class Magnoliopsida; order Asparagales; family Orchidaceae; genus Dendrobium; species Dendrobium chrysotoxum. The sequence goes on along the minus strand of CM034305.1, from coordinate 95,109,609 downwards.
TTAATATTGAAGTTCATTTTTTTAATACATTATTTTAGTGGCCTCACGGTTCCCTCTATTTGTTTTTTTCAACAAGCTGGCATGAATATTTACTTATTTTATTTATAGTTTTACGTCTCTGGAGCTGGTTATATATGGTCATCCTGTGAGGGAGGAAATGAAGATGAATGGAGGCACTCAATCGCACCAATCCCTGCGGACAAGCTTTCGGTGTTATTGCTAAATGCTTTTGCTGATGTTGATGCACCAGACCAAGACACGAGCTGTATTCCAGCATCTGGAGAGTTGCTACCTGATTCTGCGAGTACAGTTGGTGATGGTGAAGATTATAGAGACTCTGCTGATTTTGAGAAGGAGGTATAGTTACTTTCAGTGAAGCTTCTTCTTTACCTTTCACATGAATTTAAAGTTGAATGAAAATCCAGTGAAGCTCGACTTTCAATTTAGCCAACATTTATTAGTGAAATCTAACTTTAGGTGGAAGCAACTTTTCAACGAGCTCTTGCTGGTGTGGATCTGGAGAACGTTATCTTGGAAATCAATTCACTACGGTTAATTTCTTTTTTCATGTTTTCAGAAAGATTTTTGTACCTGTCTGCATATGGAAGTTTTCATAGACTTTTAATATTGAAGATTGTGATTTTCAATTTACTTTATTCTATCCCCAGGAAAATTTAGGCAGCTTTAATTGAAGAGCTGTTCAACTTTAAATCACTTTGTTTTTGTAGAATATCCATAAATATTATTTTCAAGAACATACATAATACATTTTCCCTCCCATGCAAAATATACGTTTATTTGCAGACTTTCAAAATTTCATTTAAGTTCCTTCTTTTTCTGTTCTTTCATAATTCATCTCCTGAATTATTGTTGTTCCTTGAGCAATATGAAGTAAGACCTCGTATTCTTATTTTCAGACTGTCTTATCACATGTCACATGCTGATTGTGCTGGGGCATTGTTCCATTCTATAATGAAAGCAGCATTGGTACCTTCCTATTCTTCTAAAAGTAAGAATTTACTTGAGATTCATGTTGAATTGCACGTTCTAGTGTTCATTTCGGGATTCATACTTCAGCATCTTTGAAGAGGTTGAAATAAACCAATATAACTTTTATCTCCAAGAATGTTACTTTGATGACTGAGCAAGTATTCCAAGCATTTGGAAGCATTGATAGTTTGGGCTTCTCGTGGGAGTGTTGTAGCGGTTTTGAGTACAGTTGCAGCATCTGTATGATTCGTGAAATTTCTACTCCATGACATCTATGGCCAATATTCATTGATTTAAGCCAATATTCATTGATTTAAGAGCGATTTGCTTTGGCTGCATTATTTAATTGCTTTGGAGACATGTTTGGTCCTTAGAGAGCCTTTTGTTTAAGGATTCCTTAGGTTTACTTTTCATTAATTAATTAATGTATTTAAAGTCTTGTAGACTGCCTGGAATTTTAAGCCACCCCTTTCCTTTGTTTGGAATCGTTTAATGCATTATCTTCCATTGAGAGCTTCAGAGAACTTTATGAGGGCTTTACTAGCTTGGTACATACCTCTTTCCCTTAGTCCTGACACTACCCAGCATCTCCTTCACTGTCCAGATTTAGCCAACTGTTTTGCTTTTTTCAGCCCCAAATGGAAGCATTCCAACAGTCTTCCCTCTCTTTAAGATTACCATGAACATATATTAAGCTTCCACATCTTCTTGAGCCTGTATCTCCTCTTCATTGGCTGGGTTTGGGCGGGAAGCTGGGTGCAACATGTTTTGCAGCCTGTGGGTGTGAAAGCTGCCTTCTTCTGTGCGTTTGAGCTCGACCTTGTGTCGGGGTGCACACCTAACGGCCTTATTCTCATGTAACCTAAATTGTTATAGTCAAATCAGACCTTAGTGTAAATCCAATGTTGCAGATACTTTTATTTATGTTGAACCCTAAAATCTATCCTTCGATGATTCAAGCCCGTCCGACGAATATGGCATTCGACTAATGCAACACTACTCGAGGCAAGTTCGATGTGCCCCGACCATACGCAAAAGCACCCAAAGCACCGTCCGCATGCGAAACAAACATCACCGGTGTGTTCAAAATGTCAAAATCATAATAGAGGTGCCCTTCACGCTCACCCGGGGCAAACAATGAAATAGCGAACTACGAGTGCAACATTGCGCAGACTTGTTGAACGACCTCCGATCGTGATACAAGCTACGCCGTTGCATTTAGAAGTCAAAATTATCCAAGAAAGCTTTCACGATTAACTCGAGCGAAAGTGATCGAAAATGATGAACCACGAGCGAAATGTTATACATAATCGGAACAACCTACGTTCACAAAACGAATCGTGCCATCGTGTCCAGAATGCTTAAATTGCTAGGAAATGACAACCATATTTGTTGGCGCCTGCATGAGAAAAACAATAAAAAATTATGCCCATGCAGGTGGAATGAGGCAAAATACAACGTGCGAGTGATGAAATCTCAACAAGCGAATCAATGAGCATTTATAGTAGCTATATTCCTATTAAAATTAAAATTTTATTTTTCAAATATAAATATTTTAATATTTAAATAATTAAACAAATAAAAAAATTAGGATATTTTGGGTTAAGAGAGTCATCGCAGATGGTTTGGACATATAAAACGTCGTCCTTCCGATGGCTCGATTAGGAGAGTAGATGAAATTATATTTTTTGGCCTGTGTTAAGAAAGGTAGAGATGGACTTAAAAAAACTTGGTTAGAAAATATTAGAAATGACATTTTTTATTAGATTTAAATGAGAATTTGAGTCTTAACAGGGCAAAATGAAGAAAAAGGATTCATATACCCGACCCCCACGTAATGGGATAAAGGCTTGTTGTTGTTTTTTCTATTGAATCTTTTGCATACAAAAGTTTCCCGTCCTTTGCTAAGGAAAAAGGACATTTTTGCCCTATATTTATTTATTTATTTATTATTAATTAATAAATTATAGAAAGAACCATAAAAACCTAATCTAAACCCTATCCTATTTCACTAACATTCTCATTTCCCCCTCTAAAAACCTACCAGCCGCCCCTCCTCTTTCAATACACTTGTTCGCCTCACCCTGAGCAACCCCTTACCTCGTTGTGCCGCATAGGGGTGTAAACGAGTTGAGTCTAGTCGAGTATCCGGCTAATCGAGCTAAAGCTATTTAGTTCTTACTAAGCTCGAGCTTGAGCTCGACTCGTTAAAAAATTTATACGCTCGAGCTTGTTTGGAAAGCTCAGACTCAATTGCTGAGCTCAATTTCTTTATTTAAATTAAAAATTCTATTTTTTTAGAATTTTTATTTTTAATGTAGAATTAATTAAAAAGGTTAAAATATATTATATAATGATAATAATTTAAATTAATTTTAAAGTATATTTCAGTTAATCGAGCGGCTCAACAAGCTTATGAGCTAAGCTAGGCTGAGTTCGAGCTTGAGTTTAGGTTCGAGCTCGAATTCAAAATCGTGGTTCGATAAGCTCAACTCGTGAGCTCTTTGATGAGTCAAACTTGAGTTGGCTAGAGAGTCAGCTTGGAGCACTTACCCCCCTAGTGTGGCATGATCCCCATAGTAAAATCCAATTCCTGCTCATGTCCCTAGACCAACCCCCTCATCTCGATCTCCCAAGGCCGCACTCCCCCATAGCTGCTCAAGCCGCCAACTAACTAGCCGACCCAGCTTGTCGTTGCTCTTGCATGCATGCACTGTTTCCCTCCAATCTAAATCCGACTAACCAGCTTCCACATGCGCCCAACACAACATATGAAACAAGTGCCCGTACACGTTGCCATAGTCGCCCTGTTTTGTCTTTCTGCCATCGGATCCGAAACTCCGTTTTCATCCTAGCGAACATAAGGTGTTTTTTAAAATTTCTAAAATTGGAAAATATGAAAAAATTTGATGGCGAATGAAATAACCAAATCAAGATATTTTCAAGTCATATGCACACATTCTGGGGCAATCTCCAAACTCCACTAAAATTGCCTCAATAAACGTACAAATGCATCCACACACTAGATGTCGCACACAAGTGTTATATGGATGTGTTGAAAATCGTGCAAGTACGCAATTCAGGTACATTGAAAGTTGCATGAGAAGATAACTCTTAAAAATGGTAAGTCTGCATGTGCATAGATGAATGTGTACGCATGCGGTTCAAGAATTCTGCGCAAATTGAATAGTACGGGCATTTTAAAAACCCTAATTCAAAAAGGTGTTCAAATATTTGTCAATATTCCACAATCTTTTTTTTACTTCTAAATTTCTTGAAAATGAAAACTCCACATGTGCTTCGACGAGGGCGATGAATATGTAAGCGTGATGTCTGAGAGTGCTGCGTAAACTAAAAAATTATAAATAATTTTTAAACTTCTTGCTTTGAAAAGTGTGCAAGTGTATCTTGCAAACGCACTGAAAAACATGTATATCATTTGAAAAGAAATTTAAAATTTCTCTCATGTGCTTCGATAACGTGCTAACCACACAAACACAAATGCTTATGAACACTGCATTGGGTTAAAAGTGAGCTAAATTAAAATTTTATTTTCATGAGCTTTGGCCATTACACCAAACTCCTAAATCAAAGTCCAAGAATGTTGCACAGTTAAATGCAAACATAAAATTCAAGTTGAATTCTCCTCCTTTGAAGAATTAGAGTCGGCGAGACTTGAATTTATAAGCGGATGTATGATTGAAAATTCATTGAGAAATTTTGATTTTAAATTCACATTAGACCTTCGAAATCTCTTTAAAGGAAATATATCATAAACGTACAATGTCTTAGTCCTAACATTCGAATGATAATTCACAAAATCAGTAGTTTAAATCGGTCCTCTATTATGGGTAAATAGAGTTGACAAAATTTGAACTAAGAGATAAAGTTACTTAAAAAATTCGATGATGACCGTGTTGAATGTGAATCTCAACTAGAGGGGACTATCTTTTTAAATACCTCCAAACATTGACAATATACAAATATTCTTAAAGTAACTTCAATTTCACTTCGATGATGATCGTGTTGGTAGAAAATCTCAACTAGAAGAGATCCTATCTTTTAAATGCCCCCAATCCCAAAAATTAATCTCTCAAGGGTTTACATTTTAATAGAAATTCAAAAGTATGATATTTACCAAAATTTAAATATTCAAAGTGAAATCAAACACAAAAATTCTATACAAAATCCTTCTATCCTTTGCAATAGTTTATCGAGGAGGATAAATTTGAGGATAACTTCAGCTTATAAAGAGCTAATGACTTGTCGAGCATATCCTTATGGTTCATTCTTAAATAATCTCTCACTAATAAGGAGGTTGCACGTGTCTTTTAATCAGTTGTTTGGCTGCCAAATGATACTGTAGATAAACAATTATGGCAAAAAGCCCTCTGACTGGGTGATTTTGTTTCGAAATGGTATCACTAAATTAAGATCATGCTAGAGCCTCTATGTTTCTCAATGACTTAAAACTCTTGAGTAATGAATCATATGATATACTTGATAGGGTAAAAAGCTTTCTGTTAGCTAAGGTTGACTTGAATTTGTCCTCTTAGGCAAACATCTATCCTAAGCCTATAAGGTACCATTATATAAAACAACTCATGGTTACTGATAAGGATCTTTCGGTTAGGTTGAGTTGACTACCTCTTTTGACTTTGTAGGTTAGGGACCAAAATAACCTTGGATGATGGAACCATGACATCTTGATCGGGTTTATCAACATTCCTTCACCATCTATTCTATTTCTCTGGTGGTAAATTTCAAACCCTGAAAATTCAAATCGAACATTGAAATTTTTGCTACTATATTTTAGATACTTAGTGTTTATCTAACGACTAGTCTTAATCGAAATTTCTCTGTCATCATTGGAAGGGGTAATTAATCATAGGGTCTTGTGTTATTGGAAACCTAAACTCAGATCATAACATCTTCACGAAACAAGTGTGAAATTTTTGGGCAGTGTTTTATCTTAAATCTAATTTGCCTGCTAAAAATTTGACCTAGAACATCATTTGTTAAAACTCTCATATAAAATGGCTCGGAGAAGCTAGGATGTATTTTTTGGAACCCACAATTTATGAAACAAAAAATAAAAAATATGATATATTACCACAAAACTTATACTTATAATTTAAGCGTATATATTCTAATTACCTATTATGAAATTATGATTAGAATAATTTTGCGCTTTAGAATGATATGTATGCCAAGCTTTTGAAATTGGCACTTGCTTTACCCAATACTTTTGGGCCAAGCGGAATACTTTCTTCTGCTTCACCTTGCTTGTTAGGCATGCTCTTATTCATTCTTTTAATAACATTGATATGCTACAATATTAGTATTAAGATGTTATTTATTTGCCATTTCATCAGATGAATTATACGCAAATACTGTCAAGGAAATTATCAAATGGAGGGATCTTCTCAAGCATTATCTTAAAACCTTGGATGAAGAGGTTTGTCTACGTAGTTTGCTTTGTGGTAGCTTTTTTATTATTTATCATTTATTGGAGTTGAGTGATACCATATCTTATTTTGCTTTACTCTAGTGTGCAGTTTGATATTTATTTTTCAAAATGCTTTTTAAATGTATGACCTGAATCAATCAGACTTTATCTTCGAACAATAGAAATTGTTAACTTGTGATATTATACCATAGGCGATCAAAGAAATAAACCCATGGGTTCTTTCATTCTTTGTATTGAATGCAATATTTTTTCTCCTTGGAAGTGCTAAATATCTAAACCATACAAATGCAGCAAATTCCATGTGAGATTAAGTTTTTGTTAGAGAAATCATGACAATCATGATGATTACCTCGCACTTATGGACCACCATGTTGTTTATGGTTTTCGGGAATTGTTGGGTTGGAATAATGCTTGATCACATGGACTTCTAATTGGTAAGCTTTTTCTGTGAGGATCGAATTATCTGTTATCTGACTTATATGCCTTATAATACTTCTATGTTCTTCCAAAGTCTCTTGTTTGGGCTCCACAACGTGAACCTTATTCGTTTCTTTCCCTCTCTCTCTCTCTCTCTCTCTCTCTCTCTCTCTCTCTCTCTCTCTCTCTCTATATATATATATATATTCTAATTGTCAAACTTATCTCCTTTTTCAAGCGATAAAGCCAGCTGTACGGTTGGGGTGGGGAGGTGGTTTGGCATAACACTGACGGGAGAGTTGTAGATTCAACTCTAATGGTTTATGCATAATAAACTCCTGAATTTAGTAATGACAGACAAAATTGCTAATTCCTAAATAATACAAATACTTTGAAAAAAATCTTATTTTGGTCTCTATCTATGGGACGACAGACAACATATGATTCTCTAATACTGTATTATATAAAGAGTACCTTATCCTAAAGGGAAAGAAGCTGCTTACCCAAGCAACAGGAAGGATGAGGCAGACTCCTAAAACTGGATAGATCTACTAACACCTGTTCTTTAAATACGGTACGGATTAGGGGGTGGGATGGTTGGTCTCTGCAATAAGAAAGGGACTAAGAATTAATCAAGTGTGAAGGTATAGTAAACGTAGGCATCCTTGCTTCATGATGCCTGTCATCTTTTATTCCATCTCGGTGGTAAGAAGGGCCCTGCAATCTCTTACAACCTTCATTAGCAAAATAAAAAAGAAAAAGAAAAAAAAGGGTCAGCTACACTATGATATTTATATAAATGTTGAAAAACTAAGCATGAAGTTTTCCAAGTATTTGATATTTCTATTAATGTTGAAAAACTAAGCCGCAAGGAACCTGGTCCATCAAGGCGTCCACCTCAATTTAGATGCTATAGTTTTAATGAGTCATATGTACTTCCAATATGCTGAAGAGACTTTTAGTTTAGCTAGAAGGGAAGAGTCAGCCATATGCAACTAATACATCTTAATATTTGAATGCACAGATCACAGAAAGCACGAAATGAATATGAAGAACTATACACAGATGTCTGCAAACATTCCTCAACAAGGATTAAAAGAAATTTACTAAAAGAAGAAATACAATTTTTTGTTGAGCTCTGAAAATTCGTGCCTCGGCCTCTCTGTACCTTTTTACGAAGAGTGTTAAAGTATGATGTTCAGGGTCAAATTTTCAGAAAGCAGATTAAATTTAAAGATAAGACACTACCTAGAGATTTCATCCTCATTTCATGAGGACTTTATAATCTGGTTTCAGGTTTCTCATGGGCACAAGTTTCTATAAGTTAATTACCCCTTTGGGTGATGAGAGAAAACTTTCAATTGAGACTTGTCGTTACATAGTTACTAAAAATGTAGCGTGTAGTAGCAACAATTTTAGAGCTTGGATTTTTGGGGTTTGAAATTTATCGCTTTACGCTTAAAGTGGATGGTGGGCAGAATGATAACGAACTCAATCAAGATCCCATCATTTCATTGTTCGGGTTGTTGTGGTCCTTAGTCTACTTAGTTGTGCCATTTCGTGACAAAACCACTCGGTTAGGGGGCATTGGTCCCTTTACCTGTAGTGTCATTTGGCGATAAAACCACCAGTTAGAGGACACGTGCCTCATCCTTACTGGCGATAGATCATTTGAGAATGAATTTTAGTGATGCGCTTGATAAAACATTCGTTCTTTGTGAGCTGATGTTATTTTCTGATTTATCACTCTCGATGCAGATGGATTTTTACTTTAAATTTTTAAGTGATTATATTTCATTTGGATATTGTAAATTTTGATAAATATCAGATTTTTAAGTTTTTATTGAAATTTGAGCCCCTGAGTGATTAATTTTTGGATTTGAGGGCATTTTATTTTTAAATTAAATGGTTCCCTTTAGTTGAGATTTTCTATCAGCACGGTCATCATCGAGGTGTTTGGGATTTTTTATTTTATCATTTAACATGCCAACTCTATTCATCTATTAACATAGGATCTGGTTCGATATGAATTATTTATTTTAACTCCCGCTACATTCTTGGACATCAAATTTAGGAGTTCAACGTTCAGATCGGAGCACATGCGAATATTTTATTTTTAAAAAGGGTTATTTTCTTGTGCAATTTTTAGTGTACTTGTGTTGTGCACCTGCACAATTTTCAGTGCATCTGCATGATGCATTTACACAACACATGGTGCTCTAGATGCATTTGCACATTTCTCAAAGCATTTTAATGGAGTGTGAGGACTATCTTGTGATACATGCACATGGCTTGAAAATATCTCCATTTCATATTTTTATTCGCTTTCACAATTCTTGCATGAATTTTGAGATATTGTGCATCATAATTTAGGAACCATCTCACAAAATTCACGTAAGTGGCATAATTATGCAAATTTTAATTTTCGTCCTCATATTTCACAATTTTTAAAATTTCCAACAATCGCCTTCTGCCTGTTTGCACGAAAAAGGTTGCAGATCTGGTGGCGAATTGCCAAATTCATTATAAGTTTGCCGTGAGTTCTATATTTTCATTCATCATTCACATTTGTTCCTATTCCTGTCATTTATATTACATTTAAAGTGTTCAAGTTTTTGCATATTCATTGTTTAGATTAATTGCATGCTAGTTTTAGGTTCCTTATAGTGCAACTTTTAATGTTTATTCAGGAATTTCGGCAACTTCCTGGTGTCTCCCCGCGTAGGAGGAATCTACGGAGAGTTTGCATTGCATAGTTGTCTGACATGTGATAGAATGAACTGCATGACTGTATGATTTTTGATGAGTTTTGATTTGAACTTTGATTGGATGAATTTGATTTATATCGATTTTGTGCCTGAATCCTTAAGGGAAATGTCGGAGACAACATTTTCTTAAGGTGGGTAGATTGTAATAACCCGTACTTCAATTTTTGCTAAATTTTTCTAGAGTCATTATAACTCCAAATTGTAATCTATCTTCGCCATAGTATTTTGATTGTAATATTTTACTTACACGAATTTTTTTCGTAATTTTTGGACACCGACAAAAATCCTTAAGGAATTTGTACCTGTTGTTTATTACTGATAGATGACATTAAATTGCTTTGGTTATTATTTATTGAAAAAAATAAATAAAATAATTCTTCCAATTTAAATCCTAGGGCATCACAATTGGTATCAGAGCATAGTTGTTGGAAGAATTGATTGTTACCAGAGCTGTAGGATTTGATTGAGAGTTGGATAGAATGGGTAGATTAAGGTGCATTAGTTTGCATTGCATAGTTGTCTGACATGTGATAAAGGTGGGTAGATTGTAATAACCCGTACTTCGATTTTTGCTAATTTTTTTTGGAGTCATTATAACTCTAAATCGTAATATGTCTTCGCCACAGTATTTTTATTGTAATAGTTACACGATTTTTTTCGTAATTTTTGGACACCGGCGAAAATCCTTAAGGAATTTGTACATGTTGTTTATTACTGATAGATGACATTAGATTGCTTTGGTTATTATTTATTGAAAAAAATAAATAAAATAATTCTTTCAATTTAGATCTTAGGGCATCACAATTAGTGAGGGAGAAGATATGGAGGAAGAAAGATGAGGAAAAGATGGAGGAAAAAGTAGATCGAGGAGGGAGAGAGAAAGAGAAGAGTGGAGAAAGAGAGAAATGGAAGAATAGAGGGGCTGAAGGAGGTGGCCTTGAAATGCCCAACAGTGACTCGCTAGCAGGAGGCTGGGAGCTTGGATGGTGGCGTGTGCGCAAAGGCCGAGCAACGGTTGAAGCTGAGCGACGACGGTCGGGCGCGGATGGTTGCCAATTTGGGTATGGGATAGCCTACAGGTGGCTGCGAAGGTAGGAGACTTGTAAGAACAAGTTGGCCGGGAGCTTGGATAGCGGTTGGGGTGTTGGGTGCGGGCTTGGGTGGGGAGGCGTCCGGGGCTGTGACGTTGCGCGTCTTGGGGAGCAGCTCAGGAGATCGAGCATGTTATCTGTGCTATTTCGGGTTTTGTGAGAAATCAGTCTGTTTCTTGAGTGAGTTTGTGTCATATATGAGAGATGTAGGGGTGGGCGGTTGCAAGAGGTGGAGACCGTGTGACAACAATTAGATATTATTATTAGTAGTACTATATTATCATTATTTATTTAATATTGTACTTTATTAAAAGGAGATGGGATGTGATAGGCATAAATAAGGGATGGGAAATGGTAGGAGATAAGGTCATGGATGTAGATATATATTTAAAACTATTAAATTTAATTAAAATAATGGTTAATGTTAACAAAAGTGATGTGAGTAGATATTCGCACAATTTCTTGTGATTTGCATGTCTCAATTTGTGTGTTAGCGCCTTATGTGCAGCCAAATTTTGCAATTTCGCATCAAGTGACAGGCCATACAATATTATTGTTATTTCCGGGTAATTTTGACATTCTAGACAACGAAGAAATTTGTTTCATGATCGGATATCATTTGAGCAATTTTGTGTAGCGTCACGCTCGTCCGCTACCGTACTCGTCATCACTTGACCATCTTGCATGCAAGTGATTCTTCTTGGATAAATTTGATGCCCTTTACACATCGATTCACTCTTTTTTGTGGGCATACGACATTTTAGTGACTTCGTATGATGTCAAGGCATTTCAAGCTCACTATGTGACATGTCAGTTGATCGTCCTTTTCATCTGTTGCCCTTCTCTTCGCACTTGATGGTTTGTCAAATGTATATGGAGGTCAATATTTTAATTTCAGATTTTATTTTGACTCTTAATAGGGTACAATGGAGAAAAAAGAATTTATGTAGCCGATCCCATGTATAGGATAGAGGCTTGTTGTTATTGTATCATCCCATACAAAAATCCTAAAGTTTTACTCTCTGAAATTGTTAAAAAATAAATCTAGGGTTTCTCAATAAAAACTAAATTAAATTTTCAATAAAAAATTAGAGAGGGAAGAAAAACCTTTACTTTGGTCCAGTTGGCCTAGTTATGTGGGGCTTAAAACATGTGGCTTACCTTATTGCCTTTATCGCAAGTCTGCTCACTCTCACTGTGCTTGCTATGCTCATTGAACTCACTGCTTGTTGGTTTGATCTCTTTGTATGCCTTGTATACCCACTCATTTGCTCCCATTGCCTGGTCCTCCACTTTTATTGATTGTACTCTCCCTGTGTCTCGCTTGCTTCATCTCTCCCAATCTCACACTAGATACCTTGATGAGGACATCAACAGAAGGTTCCGACGCGTCTATCAGAGGAAGCATCGGAGATCGACGGCCATGATGGAGAGCATTTATTTTTGATGCATTTTATGTATTATGTATGTTGTTATTTTAGTTTTCCGTTTTCACCCTTAGGGGTAGCTAGTTGTTATTGTAGCCCAAGGGGCACTTTAGTCATTTGCTTTCTTTTATCATTGAGAGGTCTATATATAAGGCCCCTCTCTATTGTATTTGATTAATGAATTATTGAATGAAAATTTGCTCCACTATTTTGATCTCTTAGTGAGTTCCTTAGGAGAGAGAGATCTCTTTGTGAGTTCTAGGTTTCGTGTCCAAGCTTTCTTTGTGAGATTTGGATTGGGATCAAGGTGAGTCCAAACCCTACCTCCCTTGCCCCAAACCGGCGACCTACCTAGGCCTTCAAGCCGCTGGCCACCTCCCTTCCCTCACCTTCACCCTCCCTCCTTCCTCCCCAAGCCAAGCCCCACTTTCCCCACACCAAGCCGCCACCCCCACCTTCTCCCAGCCGCTGGCCGCCTGCTCCACCACCGGCCTCCTCCCAGCCGCCTCCCCTTCCAACCCTAACCTGCCGGCCACCCCTCTCCCCCTAGCCCAAATCCCAAATCCAACTCCCTTTGGCCATTATTTACTTTCCTAAAATAAGTTTAGTCAATTAGGAAAGTTACTTAATTGGATTTCAAATTCAAATTTGAAATTTAAACACTTTCCTAATCCTAAAACTTAAAATTGGAAACATCCTTATTTAATTAAATCTGAGATTAAAATCAGATTTGATTTAAATCTCTATTTAATCTTTGGGGCCCACCTAGTTAATGCAAATCTCTCTCTCTCTCCCCTCCCTACATAGCCGGCCCCTCCCCCTTGGGATTTCTCTCTCCAATCCCCTCCCATTAGGCATTAAGGCCCATTAATACCCTCCTAAATCAGCCGTCCCCCTAACCCCTTTTTTGGATTAATTTGAATTTCAAATTAAATCCCTCCCACCCTTTAGAAAATCTGAAATTAATTTCAGCTTTTCTAAATCTATTCCCTCCTCCCTCTCCCAAACCCTCACCTAGCCTACCTGCCCCTATCTCCTCTCTTTCTTGCCGCCACCCACACCTCTCCACCTCTCTCTTTTCTTCCAACCGGTGGATTCCCCAAGGCACTACTACGAAGAGAGCTTCGATGGTTATGAATGGCCGATCCTGAGATCGACCACGGATTCGCTTACAACAATCAAGGAGAAGTTGACATCCTATTGTCTCCTTTCTTTGACCCAAATTGGGAATACGATGATTCGGTAAAAGACTGCGTGGATCGGATACTCTTCCAACTCGCCATGGTAATTGACGCACAAAAACCCAAAGCACCTTGGGTCATCACCGGACAACCACCGTACTCCGCTACTCTGGCTACTTCTCCAAGAACGATGATCCTAGGTTCCTTCTTCCTCGGAGTGATCTCAATTCTAACGTGGAGACTCTTCTTCCGCTAAAGCCTAGACTATTTGAGTGAAAGGTTTCAAAGGTAAAAGCTCTCGTTATTAAATCTTGGATTCTTGTTCACCGTTGTAGCTTTACAATTACTCTTTGCGTTTACTTAGATTGTTTGGTTAATCTTCATCGCTCTTCTTTGCCTAAGCAAGTTGAAAGCTAAGATTTCCTAGAACTATTCTTTGTTATATGTAATACTTTTACTTTGGAGAGCTTGGTTAATTCTCTTTCTTTAATTTCTTAATGTAACTCCGATTGTATCACATCATACCCGCACTCGCTTGCCCCCTTCACTACTTCCCTTTGCATAAAATGGGATTCGTCAATTAATTCTTTTAGATCGACTCACAAGTTCAATTTTTATCTAGTCGTTACACTAGAACTATTTAACAATTACTCGATTAGGTATTTTATTTGTCGTTCAATTGGTTTGTCAATTTATGTAAATTCCTCCTCATGTACATTTATTCACCGTTTTTTGAATCATTCGATACCTTGTGGGACACTTTTATTGTTAGTTTTTCAAATTGGTTCCTCGTCATCTTCTAGCTTATGGTGATGCTTAATGGATTGTGTGCTAATACCTGATGGTTTGCCTTGGGTTGTTGTATGTTTCTTGGTTACTCTTTGATTTCATAGAAAAATAAACTACCTAATGTGTTTAAATTATTGATTGAGCTCGAATATTATGTAGTGTCTATTGCTTGCTCTGAGATTATCTGGCTATGTGGATTTCTATCTAAATTTGAATTTTCTTAGAATAAACCCATCTCCATATGAACAGTACTGGTTCTTGTTAAATTGATGTTAATCCAGTTTATGATGAGCGCACAAAGCATATTGAAGGAGATTTTAATTCAGTTTTGGAAGCTTCTGGCCTTTATATTATTTCTCTTCTTCGTATTTCTGTAAACTTTAAAATTTTTTATATATGCCACTGGGTCCATGTGAGTGAATTGATGCTTCTCGAACAACAAGCATCAATCTGAGGGAGCATCAATTATAATTATGTAGCATAGCTCTAAACATTTATATTTAGTATTGTAGGTTTCTTACTAGATCATTTTTAGTTGTAATTGTTGATATTAAGCTTTCTACTATGCTATCTATATTCTATATAACGATGGGGAACTTGGTATGAAGGCATGAGTCCGATTGACACATTTGGTTTTGTTCATGATTTAATTGGTGGAAGAAATTTACTTTGAAGGATGACATTTTTTTATTTATTCTTCAAGATATTAGATCAGCAGATATTTGTAGACTCCTAGAAGGGGTTTCTTTTATTCATATTCAGTCTAAACGAAGTTATATGCATATAAAAATCAGGTTTTCAAAAGGAATTATAATCGTAATGGTTTCTCATTTTCTTATCATTACTTATTTTACCGGCATATATTTATAAGCTGTCATGAACTAATTAACTCAGGTTTTTGTTGTTTTATTCCTTGGATTTGATTTTATCTCCTCTTTATCAATAATATCACAGTTTCAATGACGTGCACTCTTCAATTTTCCATTTGTCAATGTATGGACAAGTATTATCTCATGTTTGTGATGGCTTTGCAGATTGAGGTGATATTGAAATTTGAGGAGATTTCCGTGGAAACTGCAAGAGAATTTTCTCCTTTGTTCTCAAATGTAAGCAATTGTCCTCTTTTCATTTACATCACCGGATTATACAATAAAAAGGGGCATATTGAATAATCATGATACAAACTCTTCTTTAATATATATATATATATATATATATATATATATATATATATATATATATATATATATATATAACAATGATTGTCAAAAGAATATATCTATCACAATATGCATACCTAAGATGAGGGTCTCAATATGAACAACAATCTCTAAATCAATTTGAGCATTTCCTTTCCTTGAAAATAACACATGAAAGCAGAGCCAGGATGAGCAATAATAGTTCAATTGGTTATTTGAAACTTACCATAATATTTAGTACACGAAATGGAAAATCGTTTTATTAGGTATAGTGTTAGTGCAAAAACTAGTGTCAACTGTAGATATATGTTAGAAGCAATAATATAAGTATTTTTTAAACATTATATTTGGAATAAAATAATGACAGGAAATAATATTTTTATTTTTATTTTAGAATGTTTCATATCTTTTCCTTCGTCCTTTATATCTTCGGTTTTACTTATACCTCAACTTGTTCATATTTTCTATTTGCTCCTTATACCTTAACTTTCAGTTATACCTCCATTCTTCACGTATGTTCAGGTGTATCATATGCATATGTATATAAATCAGTGCATAGGCTTTTTATACCTCATTTTGAATGCTTATAGATCACAACCAACTATTAACTCACACTTTTCTCCATTTTCTCTTCTTTGCACATACATTTTAGATACATAAAATAAAAATATCAATCGTTTCTACATGTATTAATAGTATAGAACATGTTACATAAATTTATAAAAGTTGTATGTATGTCAAAACAATAAGATTTTTTGGGTAAATTAGTTTACAACCTTTAACTACTCATAAATCACAAAGCTATTTATATGCAATATCCACTATCATTTCAAAACTTTTATTGTTCTATAGTGATTGCTATTGAGTTATATACTCTCACTAAAACAAATAAAATGCCACAATGTAAAATATTTGATGGAAAAAAAAAAAATATATATATATATATATATATCCTACAACAACAACAACAACAACATCAAGCCTTTATCCCACTACGTGGGGTTGGCTATATGAATCATTTTTCTCCATTGTGTCCGGTTAAAAGTCAAATTCTCATTTAGATCTAATAAAAAAAGGTTATTTCTAATATTTTCTAATCAAGTCTTTTTAGGTCTACCTATACCTTTCTTAACATAGGTTAAATCTAATACATCTACTCTCCTAACCGGGTCATTGGAAGGCCGTCGTTTTATGTGACCAAACCATCTAAGGAGACTCTCTCTAATCTTATCTACCACTGGAGCTACTCTAACCTTTTCACGTATATGCTCGTTTCGTATCCTGTCTCTAAGAGTAAAGCCACTCATCCACCTGAGCATCCTCATCTCTGCAACACTTAACTTAATATTATGCTTCTCTTTTGATGGCCAACATTCTGCACCATAAAGCATTGCAGGTCTAACCACCATCTTATAGAATTTTCCCTTAAGTTTGAGTGGTACATTTCTATCACACAACAAGTCTAATGCATTCCTCCACTTCATCCATCCAACTTGAAGTGTAAAGGTAGTTAAACCCGTAGATCTAAGTCATGCATTAAAACTTTTAATATATATATAACCAAGAAACTTATATATATTACCAAAATAAAATCATTTAATCAATGACATATAAAAAGTTACGCATTAAAACTTTTAAAATCTCCGTAGATCTAAGTTTGTATAAAATTCAACTAAATAAAATTTCATAATTCACATGAGTATGATCAAATAGAAATCACAAGAAGGGTAAAGGTGGTTAAACCCGAGTTAGACAACTTTGACAACTGGCCCAATAGATAAAATAAGCTCTAAGACCTTCAAATATCAACTTTCTCTCTCTTATCCATCTCCTTCTCTAACAGCTTATGACATGGAGGAGAACAAATTGGGTTTGAAATTTTATATATAAAATATTTTTATCAAATTTTGTAAATTTAAATAATATAATATTATACTTATAATTAAGAAAATACTATTTTTAAATAAATACAATTTCATATAAATCCTCTTATATGTCCAAATTCAAAACTTCAAAAATAATGAAAAAAATCATCAATATTTAGTATATCATTTATAGAATATACTGGCAAAATTGATTTACATAACGAATCTAGATGATTCCAAGAAACTTATTTTTGCGAAGACTTGCATATTCCTTCAAGCAAACAAGTCAAGTAAGAAAATTCATATTTTCATAAGTGTGATGCTAATAGGTATGAATATATATAAAATGATGTACAAAATGCTCTATGATCTGGTGAAGATGGTTTGCAAATCAGATATAAAATAAATAAAATATTAATAATTAAATGCACTAAGGTTCAAAATATGATAATTTAGTGGATTATACATGAATTCTCTCTAAACAAAAACTTTAAAAAAATGGCGAATAATCCAAGCACAAAATCAAATCTAGAAATCCACAAAAAATCAATGAACATAAAAGAAACTTCAAGTTTTATATGACGCAAATCTTGTCACCACAAGTAGATCTAAACACTATAGAGCTTCATGCCCTATCAAGTGCAACCTATGATACATTACTTCAGGGATTTTAGGGATTGGGAACATATGGGCTCTGGTTGTAATTGTAATTTAATAGTGTTTTTTTACAACAAAATAACCAAATCAAAAGGCCCTAGTCTTAACCACTTGTAGTATCATTTGGCTACAAGATCATTGGTTAGAGGATGTGTCACGTCTTTATTAATAAACAATTATTTGAGAATGAATCATAACGACATGCTTAACAAGTCATTTATTCTTTATGAGCTATTATTATTCTCAAATTTATCACATTCGACAAATTGCTACGAAGGTTGAATGAATTTTACTTTACATTTTAAGTGATAGATTTCACTTAAAAAATTTTTACATTTTGTAATTAAAAAAAATTATGTTCTTTGAGATTAAACCCGAAATAATGTATGCGGGTATTTCAGGGTATTTTGAGCTTAAGGCCCCCTCTAGTTAATAGTTTCTATCAATGCAGCCATCATCGAGATATTTAAATATTTTATTTTATTATTTGAATCTTTTCAACTCTATCCACTTTCTAACAAAGGATCAAATTTAAGTATTAATTTTGCGAGCTATCATATGAGTGGTGAATTCAAGGGATTGGACTTTTGTAATGAATTTATTTTATAAAAAGACATTGAAGGCCTAATGAGTACATAAAATTGAATGACTTGTTAAGTAATTTGTATGAACGAGATGTCAGTTTATTAGAACCGACCGGTGCAGACCGACCATTACACTCCCGGTATTAATTTATCTGAATGTGACACTGTTTCGAAGTTGCTTTGTTCTGTCATAAGTTTTTTCTTGCAATGCTAAAGTGCCTTACAATGACAAATCATTTTCTATCACTAGGCGCTAATTTATTGTTTGCTTCAATTAATTTAACTACGTTCTTTCATTGCTTGCTTATGGTGGCACTATATCAACATAAACATCTCATATTTTAGTTGGAATATTTCATGGATGAATGCTTATATTGATGCTTTTTCGTGGCAGATTCTGAGCTGCCTCTATGACCAGGAAGTTTTATCAGAGGAAGCAATTTTATCGTGGGCGCAAGAGAAAGAAGGTGCTGATGAGTCTGATAAGATTTTTACTAAGCAATCAGAACAGTTTATTAAGGTACGTATTGAAAGCTCTTCATGTCAAGTTTTTTATTTTCCTTCATATTTTTTGTTGCCGCAGAGCTTTATGCCAGTTTACTAAATATAACTATATTATTCTGTTAGGGTTATTTGTTTTTACTTATATGCACTGCTTATGTTGTGTTTAAGGCATGAAATGACAATTGTTGTTGTTCGGCTTGTTTAAGTAGCAAAAAAGTGCAAACTAACGCTTCGTTTGAGACGACTTTCTTACTACTTCTTAAAGCAATTTTTTAATAAAAAAATTTAAAATTTGTACTAGAAAGCTGCTTTAAGAAATAGTAAGAAAGTCATCCCAAACGAAGCCTAAGATTTCCTTTGAGACAACTTTTTACTGCTTTGCCTTTAAAATTGCAATCATAATTTTTATTTGACCATGAATTTTTTGACTTCATTCAACAAATTTTCTTATAACAGTTTAAAAAATTTATTTTTTTATCACGGCTTTACAAAGCAGCAAAAAAGTATTCCCACACAGAGCTAAAACCACCACTTCTTTCTGTACTAGATGTTAGGTTTTTCTGCTGCATGTTGAAGTATTGTTTTGGCTTTGCAGTTCCGTTTCTGAACTTCTGCTGGAAAAAAACTATTTTAGATTTGAGAAATCAAATAAGTGACAATTTCTAGGGTCTGATTATGTAGATGATGCTTCAAGAGAGATGAATTAGAAGAAAGATGATAGGATCTTTGTTATAGATTGAGACATTAAGGAAAGATTAAACCACTCTTTTGAAAAATTAATAAAAAATTAATAAAAAAGTGTTTTGATTGAAAATTATTTTGGAAGAGCATAAAGAATAAAATAATGAAATTTATTATAGATTGATCCCAAAAAGTGATGTGAAATTGGTTCTAAAGAAGTATAAAGGTTAAGATTTTGATTCAAATGAGATACCTACTAAAATTTGGATAGTTTTGGGGGCTTATGCTGTTTTTTTATTAACAAATATTTCTCAAAATTTTGAAGACTGAGATGCCTTGGAGAAATATTTGATATTAATATTTAATAGCAATGGAGATGTTAAGATAAATAATTGAAAGTATAAAGAGCAGATATAATATTTATATATTTTTTATTGATCTTGATAATTCTTATGATTGAATATCATGAGAAATTCTTTGACGTGCAGTAAAAAGAATTGTGAGGTTGAAGTTGTTAAAGAGAGTGATGGTTCATTTTTTTAAAGAAATTTGCATGTCACCTCAATTTTTTATTTGTGCACAAATTTGCGTGTTCAGTTGATATTTGAGTGATTTTGAGTTGATTTTCTTATGATCAGATTGGATATTAGTTTAAGACATTATCTAGAGAAATTTCCATTCATAGAAGATTTTATGGTTTGGTTTGATATTTCTCATAGGCTTACACTTCTGATTAATTATCCCCTTGATCCCGAGAAAGCACTTTTGATTAGTATTAGGCTTCTTTTGGACATCTTTCTTACTATTTTGTTTTTCATATCGTAATCTCAATTTTTTAATTTTTTTTTATTTTGTCATTGGTTTTTCACTACTTTCAATAAGACTTTGTTTGAGATAATTTTCTTACTAATTTTTAAAGTAATTAATTTTCTTTGTCAAAAAATTTTTGTATTGAGAATCTGCTTTATAAAGCAGTATGAAAGTTATCCCAAACGAAGTCCAAATTTTATGCTAGAATCATACTTTCTACAATAGCTCTCAAAATAGATGCTTTCAACACAGTAACTCTACAACCATCATTCTAAAAACAAACGAATTCTCAATCTACAAGTATTATGACGTTTATCTTAGTAGCAATAATTTAGATTAGGAGATGATTATATTACTATTTGATCATAGCAAATGGCAAGAAATTAAGGGTGTAAGTGAGCCGAGATAGCTCGAGCTCGACTCGTTTATAAGTTTGTCGAATCACAAGCTCGAGCTCAAGCTCAAACTCGAGCTTCATCAGCCTCAGCTAGGGGTGCAAACGAGTCAACCCGACTCGCGAGCCGGCTCGAACTCGACTCGATAACGGGCTCGACGAGCCGAGCTTATCGAGCTCGCGAGTCGAGCTCGAACACAATTTCGAGCTCGATGGCTTATCGAGCTCGAGCTCGAACACACCTCCGACTCGACTCGTCGGCTCGTCGAGTAGCTCGCGTGAAGGTCAGGCGGACCGCGGACGACGACGATGAGCTCGGGAGTCGGGACTCGACAGACGAACGACGGATGCTGGATTCTGCGGCGGACGATGACGAGCTCGGGATGCTAGATCTACACGGCGGATGCGATCTTGACGGCAGACACGACGACGAGCTCTTGACGACGATGTCGACGGCGGATCAGATCCAGTGGATCTCGACTGCGAACGCGACTGCGAACTCGACGACGGACGTGCAGACGGGATGGCGAGCTCGCGACGACGACGAGGAGTTCGCAGCGGAGCTTGACTGAGCTCGACGAGCCTACTCAGGACGGAGTTCGCAGCGGAGCTCGACTGAGCTCGACGAGCCGCTCGACATATGAGACGAGTCGAGCTCGGGCTCGGATTTTGAGCTCGACTCGAGTTCGAGCTCGAGCTCGAGCTCGAGCTCGGTTTTTGATAGTCGAGCTCGACTCGAACACTGCCTGGCTCGAGCTCGACTCGACTCGTTTGCACCCCTAGTCTCAGCTCTCAAGCTCGTTAGCCGGCTCGAAATTTATTAAATTTAAATCTTTTTAAAAAATTAATAATAAATGCTATCTAAGTCTTAAATTCAAGCTGTAATTTCAAAATCCCAAACGTGTATCTAGAGGATTCTCAAATCCTGCGGCCCTAAGGGGAATATGACGACGAATCCAATAAATATTTCCTAATTTTGTCGGCTCAACTTGCAATGTGTCATAGTCCCCAAAGAAATGTCGTTGCCACTCTCTCTCTCTTCTTTCTTTCATTTTTGCCAAATTCATAATAGTTCGATTGTGACATAATTTTGATAATTCAAAAAATAAATTCGCTTGTTTGTTCTATTAATAAGAATATTGTGATGTTATGTGCATTAATATTTATCTTCTAACACATATTATTATTATTTTTATTAATTTATTTCTATTTTTTAATTCAGTGGTTAAGAGAAGCTTCAGAGGAAGAAGATGAAGATAACGACTGAACAAAGTCTTATGGTTGGTCTTCAAACAGCCATTAAAGCATCTCCATTTCATTGGATATTGTTGACACCTAGTCTTTTTTTTTCTTTTCTTTTTTTTTTTTTTTGTTAAAATTGCCGATATGCAACGGATATGCGATTTTTGAAAAGAGTATAATTCTTAAGGATTTTTCTTTTTGTTATTACCCTTTATATGATAATCAAAAACCTCGCGTTGATAAGAATTCGATTCCATGAGAAATTAAGCAATAAGCTATCGGATTGGTATTATTAAACCTTTAAAAAAATGATGGCATTAAAAGATAAATACAACATCATGATTAAGATTTTATTATGATAATTTTCTTATTATTTTCTAAATCAGCTCTTTAGTAAAAGAATTTTTTGAATTAAAAGGTTATGTAAAAAAATTTATTTTAAAAAGCAGGAAGAAAGCTATCCCAAATGAAGATTAAAGTTAGTTTGAGTGGCTTTTTATAGCTTCTTAAAACAATTTTTTAGTATAAAAATTTTAATTTTTGTACTATAAAGTTGTTTTAAGAAGAAATAAGAAAGCCGTCCCAAATAAAGTCTAAGACTTTATATGGGATAATTTTTGGTCATTATTTTTTCTCTACTTTTAAAAAATTTATGCATTAAAAAGTTATCAATAAAATAGTAAGAAAATTATCTTAAATGAAGCCTAATATATAATTGCACATAAATTCTCTAAATTAATATTAATAAAATTTTAAAAATAAATAATTTTAATTCACTCGAAATATTCAAATAGCCACCGTTGAATTTTACTAGTTTTTTAAAATCATTATATATTAATATTTCTGACTAATTTCTTGAGATTAGAATCAACTATTTTTTAAAATTATTTATAATTAATAATAACACCGTTAATTATTTTTAAGAATATTCGAGTCAGATTAATTATTTTTTCATTTTTAAATATTTTTATTTTTTATATGTTTTAAAAAGAAATTATAGGAGCAAATCATAATAAAAAAATTGATGAGGTGTGCAACATCTTTCTCATAAACAACAAAAAGGTCAGTTTATATTAAAAATTGATCCGAGTTTTGTTTTATGATGGAATAATTCTTAATAATTTAATTATTTCAAAGAATCATAAAGTACTGTTTGAAAAATTGTTTTATAGAATCAGATCAAAGTCTATGTAAAATTGTATTATTTATATATAGCCAAATCTCATGAGCATATCATGCATCCTGATTCCTGAATATGATTATGGAACAGCAAGCTTTCCTCTGCCTTTTCCTCTTCCTCGTCTCCTTCCTTTCCCTCAAAATCCTGCTAAAAGCTAATAAATCAAAAGGAAAGAAGCTCCTTCCATGTCCATGGCGCCTCCCCATCTTTGGCAATCTTCACCTTCTCAATCCCAACAAACTTCACCACTCCCTCCTCAGTCTCTCAAATAAGCACGGTCCTCTCATACTCCTCCACCTAGGTTCCATCCCCACCATCATCATCTCGTCTCATGACGTAGCTGAGGAGATCTTTACCAAACATGATATTACATTCTCCGGCCGCCCTCTCCTTACCGGGCCTAAAAAGCTCTTCTACAATTGTTCCAGCGTCACCTTCTCTACATATGGTGAGCACTGGCGTCAAGCTCGCAAGATCGTCATGCTCGAGCTTCTTAGCGCTCGTCGCGTTCGATCTTTCGAAACAATTAGAGTGGAAGAAGTCGAGAAGTTTATAGCTGCTATCAAAGATCTCTCGGTCGCTAACTTAAGCGAGCTCACGCTTTCACTTGCAAACAATATTGTTTGCCGAGTGGCACTAGGAGATAAATTTGCAGATGGAGGATATGGAGGAAAAGGGGGAGTATGGCTTCATCATTTGCTTAAGGAGTCACAGAGGTTTCTTGGCGGGTTTTTTGTGGCGGATTTCTTTCCAGCGTTGAAATGGGTTGATAGATTAATAGGCTTTCAAGGAAGGATAGAGAAGAACTTTGAGCAGGTGGACAAGTTTTTTGATAGAGTTATATGGGAGCATATTAAAAAAGAGAAAGAAGAAGATGAGAGAAGTAATAATATTAATGGTCGTGGCGACAAGGAGGATATGGTGGATATTTTGTTAAGGTTGCATGAGGTTGCAGTCCTCCATGGAGGTTTTCTAAGCAGCATAGATCATGTGAAGGCCATCTTATGGGTAAGTTGGTGATCTCCTTTGTTTTTTTTCTCATTTATCTTAAAAGATACAAATTTGAAATTACGTTTAGGAAAAGAAGTAATTATGATTAATGTGTCAGCAAATATTTATGATTAAGAAATCGTATATATATAGCTATTGGTTAGTAAAATAATCAAAGTAATATGTAATAGAATAGATGAACTTAGCAGTTCTTTTTGAAGCTATTAATGTTTTTTAGGAGGATAAATGTGTAGAGAAATGAATATGATAGGAAAATAAAATCTTTATTCAGTTGATTATAAGCCATACATCCCATATCCCAATAGTTTTTTGCTTCAATAATGCTGAAGCATAATTTGATCACATAAACTATTAATGGGTCCAAACTATCTGAGCCCATCAATCATGTGAGAGTGGTACTTTTGATTCTTTCTATTTAATATTCTTTTCTAAACAAACAGTTTGCTTTGATTTTTTTTTTTGTTTAACCCTTTTTGGAATTTGTTGTGTAGCTCCAATAGAGAAGTTAGACAAACTGTGCATTTTTCAATATTGTTGTGATTTGATTTGTTGTTATTGATGGACTTTAATTGTGAATTTAGCAATTAGATAATAGCATAAAAGTAAGAATATTATATTAAGTTTTTGTCCTATTATCAACGTATGATCAGGAATCATTTTTAGCCGCAACAGATACATCATCTGCAACAATAACATGGACGATGACCCAGTTGATGAAGAACCCTAGAGTAATGAAAAAGTTGCAGGAAGAACTGAAGCAAGCTACTAATGGTGATACACATAGACTCATTCAAGAATGTGAACTCGAAAAGCTTCCATATCTCAGACAGGTCATAAAGGAATCAATGAGAATAAAACCTCCTGTTCCTCTTCTGCTTCCACACGAAACCATTCAGTCATGCCAAATCCAAGGATATGATATCCCTGCCAAAACACGTGTTATCTTCAATATCATGGCCATTTCCATTGATCCAAATGTTTGGGAGAAACCACTTGAGTTCTTGCCTGAAAGGTTTGAAGGAAGCAAAGTGGATTTCAAGGGACAAGATTTTGAGTTTTTGCCCTTTGGATCTGGAAGGAGAAAGTGCCCTGGGATTAACTTTGCAATGGTGATAGTTGAACTTGCGTTGGCTAATCTCCTCCACTGTTTTGATTGGTCAATGCCCGATGGAATGAAGATTGAAGATATCAACATGGATGAGAACATTGGACTCACAACACATAAAAAGGAGGCGCTTTGCCTGGTTGCTAAATCTAAGTGGTGAGGAAGAAGAGAACCCAATCAATTGATATGTTTGGATGATAATGCATATGTTGTTTTAATAAAGCAATGATCTTATATTGATTTTAGATGGTAATATCTGGTGTCACTATAATTGATATAAACTCCATATATTATGAATATAAGTCTTAGAATCGTTGAGCCTAGAAGACGGTTCTGAAAGTGGAGATTATCATATATATATATATATAAACAAATTAATAATTGATTTTTTTGTCAACTCACTTGAAATATTCAAATCACCACTAGTAAATTTTACGTTTATTTCAATATTATATATTAATAATTCTAACTAATTTTTAGAGATTAATATGAACCAATTTTAAAAATTATTTTAACTTAATAATAATAATACCACCATTAATTATTTTTAAGAATTTTTAATTCAGACTAATTTGAGATATTTTTATTTTAATGTTTTAAAAAGACATTATATTAGGAGCATATCATAATAAAAAAATTGATGATGTGCACAACATCTTTCTCATAAATGACAAAATTAAATTTTATATTAAAAGTGATTTGAGTATTATCTTGTGATGAAGGAATACCTAATCATTTAATTGTTTTATAGAATCATATATATTATAGTCAATGAAAAATTGTCTTATTTACATATCGCCAAATCTCATGATCATATCATGCATCCTTGTATGAACAAGAATATCAAACAACAAGCCTTATTGTTCCTCTTCCCCTTCCTTGACTCCTCTATTCTCCTCAAAATCCTCCTAAAAACAAATAAATCAAGAATAAAGAGGCTCCTTCCATGTCCATGGCACCTCCCCATTCTCGGCAACCTCCACCTTCTCAATCCCAAACAAACCTCACAACTCCCACTTTAGTCTCTCAAAAAAGCATGGCCCTCTCATGCTCCTCCACCTCGGCTCCTTCCCCACCATCATTGTCTTCTCCCGTGGCATAGCCGAGGAGATCTTCACAAACCACGACCTCACATTCTCAAGCCTCCCTCTCCTCACCGGACCCAAAAAGCTCTTATATAATTGTTCTAACATGGCCTTCTCTCCCTACGGTGACCACTGGCGCCAAGCCCGCAGAATCATCATGCTTGTGCTTCTCAGCACCCGTCGTTCTCGATCTTTTTAAGCAATGAGGGGGGAAGACGTCAAGAAGTTCATAGCTGCTATCAAAGATCACTCAGTCGCTAACTTAAGCAAGCTCACACTTTCATTGGCAAACAACATTTTTTTTTAGTTGCACTTGGAGATAAGTTTGCAGATAGAGGATATGAAGGAAAAGAAGGGGTATGAGTTATTAGTTGCTTAGAGAGTCTCAAAGATTTCTTGGCAGGTTTTTTTGTGGCAGATTTCTTTGTTGTATTTAAATGGGTTGATAGATTAGTAGGTTTTCATGGAAGGATAGAGAAGAACTTCAAGGAGGTGGATAAGTTTTTTGACCGAGTTATATGGGAGCATATTACAAAGGAGGAGGAAGAAGAAGAAGAGAGAAGTAATAATATTAATAGCTGTGAAAAGGAGGATGATATTGTGAATATTTTGTTATGGTTGCATAAAGTTGCAATACTTAGTGGAGGTTTTCTAAGTCGCATAGATCAAGTGAAGGCCATCTTATGGGTAAGTTGAAGTTCTCTTCTTTTAATGTACTTCAAAAGAAAATTTGAAATTTTGTTTAGGGAAATAAGTAATTATGATTAATATATCCAAAAAATATTTATGGTTAAGGAAGGGCACATTAAGCTACCAATTAGTAAAATAATCAAAGTAATATGTAATAGAATAGATGAACATAGCAGTTCTTTTGAAGCTATTAATGTTTGCAAGAGGATAAATGTGTAGTGAAATTAATATGATAGGAAAATAATTTATTCAATGATAAATTACAAAAAGAAATATAAATCAGAACTACAAATAAAAATCTTCACTCGGTTGATAATAAGCCACATATCTCAATAGTTTGTCTGCATCAATAAGGCCGAAGAACATTTTGATCAGATAAATTATTGATGGGTCCAACCAGTATGATCCCATCAATCATGTGAGAGTGGTACTTTTGATTCTTTCTGTTTGATTTTATTTTCTAATCTAAGTGTTCACTTTGTAGTTTGCTTTGATTTTTTTTTTTTTTTTTTTGTTTAGAAATTTGTTGTATTGCTCCAAAAGAGACACATAGAGGAATTATGAAAGAACAAAAGTGATGATGATGACATTCTTTGATGTTACAATGAAGGGCTATAATTTTCAATATTGTTGTGATTTGATTTGACATTATTGTTGGACTTTAATTGTGAATTTAATAGTTAGATAATAGCCTAAAAGTAAGAATATTATATTAAGTATTTGTCCTATTATAAACATATGATCAGGAAGCATTTTTAGTCGAAACAGATATATCATCAGCAATAATAATACGGATGATGATCCAATTGATGAAAGAACCCAAGAGTAATGAAAAAGTTGCAGGAAAAGTTAAAGCAAGCCACTAATGGTAATACATATAGCCTCATTCAAGAATGTGAGCTCGAAAAGCTTCAATATCTCAAATAGGCCATAAAGGAATCAGTGAGACTAAAACCTCATGTTCCTCTCCTGCTTCCATGTGAAATCATTTAGCTATGCCAAATCCAAGGATATGATATCCCTGTGAAAACACATGTTATCTTCAATATCATGGAAATTTCCATTGATCCAAATGTTTGGGAGAAGCCACTTGAATTCTGGCCTGAAAGGTTTGAAGGAAGCTAAGTGGATTTCAAGGGTCAGAATTTCGAGTGTTAGCCCTTCGGATTTGGAAGGAGAAAATGCCCTGGGATCAATTTGCAATGGTGATTGTTGAGCTTGCGTTGGCTAACATGCTCCACTATTTTGATTGGTCAATGCAGGATGGAATGAAAGCTAAAGATATCAACATGGAGGAGAACATTAGATTCACAACACATAAAAAGGAGGCACTTTGCCTAGTTTCTAAATCTAAGTTGTGAGGAAGAAGAGAACCCAATCAATTAATATATATGGATGATGATGCATATGTTGTTTTAATAAAGCTATGATCCTATATTGGTTTTAGATGTTACAAGCACATATATGCATCATGTATCAAGGAACTATAATGTTAAATTATTATATTTTACTTATTTTATTTTTATTTGATGTCACAATAATTGATATAAGCTCGAAGTATTATAAAATTATGCGCATATTAGTTTTAGCATCATTGGGCCAAGAAAATAAATCTAAAATGAGATTTTTAAAATTATGCACATAATCACTATAGCTGCTCAATGTTTATTTATGTAGTTTGTTATTTTATTCTATAGTTGAACTCGCAGGTGAGTGTGCAACCCCAAAGAGAATTATAAAGAGTAAACAAGACAAGTCATGTGTACAATTAATGCCAAAAATTAGTCAACTTATATTGCTCTATAGATAGAATGGTATACCAACATGCAAACATTAAGGTAGATTATGAGAGTAAAGAGCAAGATGAGTATGTTAGATGCTTGAGACTAGTACTCAATGGCATGTGATTATGCAGCTATATAGATCTGATCAAAGTTTATAATTTAGAATTGGTACATTATCAAAAATCAACTTGATCATACATGAATCTCAATACATATTTGAATTGAAAACTTCCATAATTGAATTCAAGACCATTCAAACTCTAATTTCAACAAATTTATAGTCAAAGTGAACATCTCGATGAGACGAACTATTGACATCAAAAGTGATCCAATTTGCTCAAAATTAGCCAAATTATGCACTTAAAAGTCGTAATTAGAAACTTTGGAAAATTAATTAGAGGACCAAATGACCTTAACTAAGCACCTTGATGAGATGAATTGCCTGAGCACCTAATTCTAACATCACTAAGGAACTTAAATAAAAAAAAGAACTATTTGTGATTGATGAAGTTAATACAGACCATCCAATCAAGTGTTTTGAATTCTGGCTATGTTTGAGGGGCAAGCCACTCTGAAAAATCTATAAATAGGCTCTCAACTTTGCATGAAAGGGGATCTTGGAACTTTGGCTTAACATTCAAGATAGCTTAGAGTCATCAAGAATCTCATAGCTCCACCCAAGCACTGTTAATGGTCCTGCGACAAACATCATCGACTATAATCCTCCAATTACAGTCCCTGGACTATCGTTCTTCAATCACCATGACTTGACTACGAACCTTTGGCCATTATTATTGACTATGATTCTCAAACTATCATCAGCCAACTACGAACCTTTGGCTATCATTGTCTAATTGCGTACCTCCAAACACCATTTCACTAATATGGTTCTCTGATTGTCATCCCTTAATTACAGTATCTTGACTATGATTGCCCAACTATGATCCTTAGAACAATGTTGCCTGATTATAATCTTCTAACCAACATCGTCCAACTACATTTCACCAACCATTGTCACCTAATTATAGTCATTTGACCACAATTACCCGACTACGCCACCTCCAACCATCGTTGCTAGAAAATCATCCTTCGACCAATGTCTCCAAACTACGGTCATTCTCTTATTGTATGATAATGACAACACCTGCTTATTTTATTGCTTGTTGTCATTAATAGCATCAGTGCGTGGCATCACCTATGAGGCTGATGCATATTATCACTATTAAAATTATATTAGGCTTTTTGGTCTTTTGTTTCCCCTCCTCAAAGAAGAATGGGTCCCATGTCACATGGCTTTTCCAATCTCTTTGATAAAATTTGCTCTATGTAGTTTAGATCTACTTTTTATATTAACACATTTCCCAATCATGATGAAAGGAGTTATTTGTAAATGATGACAAACTTTAGTAGAATGGTTCAATTGGGTCATTTATCGGGGTTTTCCCTTTCTGAGTATTTCATGTAAAAACTCCAGTGCATCTTTTAACTTGTCTTTTATCTACATGTGTGATGAATCTTTGTACAATATTAAGATATTAATCTCTCTCTATAGATACATTCTGGCAGGCAAAAACAATTAAATTTGAGCATCCATTTTGTTAAAATTATATGTTAGTTCATACAAAGTAACAATTTCACTTCATTAAAATTTTGAGGATTTGTTAACCTTCACTCTGCTTGGATTTTTAGAGAATTGAGTTCCATGTCTTGATTCTTTGAAGAATGTCTGAAAAGATATCATACATAAATATTATGGGTGTTACCAAGTTAGTTTTTGATAGTGTTGCATAAAGAGGAACATACACATTCAATGTAGATTATATTTTTTTCTTTTAAAAAAATTAGATAAAAATTTGTAATGTAATTGTTTTTTTGTTACTTAATTGAATTGATTATAGGAAATCAATATGTTAAAAATACATTAAATTTATTATTGTAATCATAAATTTCCAGTGATAAAAGTATGATTTTTCATACATATTTTTGGTTCTTTGCGCTTATTTTTGAAAGGAAAAATATCTCAATTTAATATTTTTAATTAATTCGACCTGAAAAGGAGCCTCATAAGCTCGCTAAAATCAAAACGAAACACAAATATGCCATTCAAAAACATTTTCGAAAATAAGACAATTCGAGCAAACTCAAAATCGAATGAGCCCAACACACATAAATAGTAAGCTCGGTCAAGCTCGACTCATCTACACCCTTAGTATGGTGGTCTTAATTTACCAAAAGTTTTATTATTTTCTTTTTTTAATAATCAACAATAAATTATAAAGTATAAGATTAAAGCAAAGATTTGTGAAATATTGACTAAAAAAAGACTATTTCATCTCAAAATTATAATTTCAAACTACTTATGTTTATGGCTTTGTTTGGGGGAAAATTATTAGTTGCGGAGTCCGGACGGCGTCTAGAGGCAAATAAAAATGCGCCACGTCACCCAGAAAGTGTATCGAGCTCGATATCGAGCTCGATACCGACCTGTACTGAGTAAAATATCGCTCGGTACTGCACTTTGTACTGAGGGGAATTGGGTACCGGCCTGTACCAAGCACGATACCGCTCGGTACCGTGCTCGGTACCAACCAGAACCGGACAGTTCTCCAGTCCGGTGTCCGCATAGAATAATCGCTGTTGGGAGGGTTTTCTTACTGCTTCTTAAAGCAGTTTTTTTGAATAAAAATCAAAATTTTTGTAGTAGAAAGATGCTTTAAGAAGCAGTAAGAAAATCATCTAAATAAAGCCGATATCTCTCACATAGCTCATCTTGATCTGTTAGTTGAGAGATTTGACTATCAATTATTATCTCTCTCATCGTTACTTCCAAAAAAAACAAATTACAGTCAATGTTATTGTGTTCTTGATTGTTCGGCCGCATGGACGCCTCTTCACGATTCTGAAGAGAAGATGACGACGGCTTCGGCCGTCGCTTTTCAAGCCTATTTCCCATATCTAATTCGTTCTCTTAAGAATTCATCCTCTCTTGCTTCCGTCACCTCGGCACATTCCAAGTTCCTCAAGGCCGGCATTATCGCCGGCACTACTACGGCCAACCACTTCATCAACGGTTACTTGAGGTGTGGCTCAGTATCCTCTGCGCAGCAGATGTTCGACGAAATGGTTGAACCGAACGTAGTCTCCTGGACTTCGCTTATGGCTGGTTATGTTGACGCTGGGCAAGCAAACCAGGCCATCTTCATCCTGCAGGCAATGCCCATGGATGGGATCGAACCGAACTCCTTCACCATTTCCACAGCCATTAATGCCTGTTCCCAGCTTGCCAATGTTCGGGTTGGCAAGATTCTTCATGCCCGAATAGAGCTTCGTGGCCTGCAATCAGACGTTGTGGCGTCCACCTCATTAATTAACATGTATGGAAAAACCAACGACGTATATGCTGCACGCCAAGTGTTCGATGGAATGTCTCAAAGAAATATTTACACCTGGGGCACAATTATATCCGTATACGCGCAGAATGCCTGTGGTAACGAAGCGTTATATCTGTTTAGAAAGTTTTCATCGAAGATGCGCCCCAACCATTTCATGCTTTCAAGCGTTATTAATTCCTGCGCGGGCTTAGGAAGATTTGGACCAGGGCGATCAGCCCACGCAGCTGTGATTCGTTTAGGCCATGAGGACAACGATGTCATCGCTGGAGGGCTGATTGACATGTACGCCAAATGCGGCTGCGTTGAGTACTCCCGCGTAGTCTTTAACCATATAGCAGCTCCTACCCTCATCCCTTTCACATCCATGATCGTTTCGGCGGCAAGACATGGCCTTAGTGGCCTTGCCCTCTCACTGTTTGATCAGATGCTTGACTTAAGAATTCAGCCAAATAGCATCACGCTACTTGGTGTACTCCATGCCTGTAGCCACTCTGGTCTCAGTGATATCGGCCTCAACTGCCTCAATTCAATGCACCACAACTACGGCATCCCTCCGAACGCCAAACATTACACTTGTGCGGTCGACATGTTGGCCCGTGCTGGGCGGATAGATGAGGCCCTCATGCTAGCTTGTCAGGTCGATGCTTCCGGACATGATGGGTTGATGCTATGGAGTGTGCTGGTCTCAGCTGCCCGGATGAAAGGCCGGCTTGATGTGGTGGAGAAGGCGAGTGCACAAATGTCTAAGCTTGAGCCTGGACAGCATGATGTTGCAGGCATCTATGTTGCTATGTCGAATGCCTACATTTCAGCAGGAAGTATGATGGCGCTTGGAGGGTTCGAAAAGAGATGCTGCGACGAGGGGTTAGGAAGGATCCTGGGTGTAGTTGGATTGAGGTAAAGAACTTGGTTTTTGTCTTCTATGCTGGGAATATTGTGGCTTGCCCGAGGAAGGAAGAAGTGATGGGATTGTTGAGAGAGTTGGAGGATAGAATGGCTGCAGAGATGGGTTATAAGAGAAGTTTTAGTAGTCATGTAGAGTTTGATAATGATGGTTTGGGAGTGGAAAGCTTGATGGCTGGGGTTCATAGTGAGATGCTGGCTATGGCATTTGGGATCTTGAGTTTTCCCAATGGACGTAATATTAGGATCATGAAAAATTTGAGGATGTGTGGGGAGTGCCATCTGGTGTTTAAGTTGGTGAGCAAGATAGAGGAGAAGGAGTTTGTGGTTAGGGATCTGAATAGATTTCATCATTTCAAGGATGGGATTTGTAGCTGTAGGGATTATTGGTGAAATGGCTTTCTTATGTTGTGCATCTGGTGAAAGCAAAGAAAGGTTTTTGTCGATAAAAAGGGTCAAATAGGGTTCACGTACTCCTACCAGACTCTAACAGACAGCAGTTTTCTTGTCAGCTATCATACATTTGCAGTTTTGGTTGTGAGAAGTTCTTTCACTTAGCTCACACTTTTGAAAGACGATAGAAAAGTAGGAGCCAAATAAAAGTGTTTTGGTAGTCCATGAAATAATTTTTTAAAAAACGGTCCCGAACACAACCAAAGATCGTGAGAGTTAAAGAAAACAACAGAACTGATGGTTCTGCTTTATTTACCATTGAATTGCTTTATAAGACGGAAGTATTTGATTGAAAGTGGGACTTGAAGTAAACGCAACTTCAAAATATGAGCTCCAAATTTTTAAATGCTCTTGTAGCCCAAGCATGGCTAACACTATAAGATGACTAGTCTTGCAATATGGTTCGGCTTGGAAGCTATCCAACAGATCAATCAATCAGACATTGTCAGGTTCTATTATTGTTTACATAATATTTATTTAATTCTCTTAGATTTTATATATATTTTTATATTTGATATAGATTTTGCTTCTCAAAGTAAAGGTCCTTTTGGACAACAATGGTGGACTTCATAAAGATTGCGATGGGTTACCTGACTAGTGCATGTTTCCCTGAAAAAGACCAAGCTTTCTACTACACGAAATAATTCTTTCCATGAATACTTTGGTATGAATCATTTGCTAAACTTGTGGATTTTAGCTATACTTTTTTTTTGTTTTTTATATAATATGACTATGGCAAATCAAAGTAGCAGTCCCCATGTTTGGATTCTCTTTTTCCTCTCAATTTGAATAAAGTGGTTGTTTGCTTGCAAGCATCTAGAATTTTGATGTATTCTAAATGCAATATAGGGGCTATTTATTTTCCTGCATTATCAATGTCAAGTAAATGAAATGTTGGACTTTTGAGTTTTTTAGTGTTTGGTTTGATGCAAAGTAAATGCTGTATAAAATTTTAGAGCATTCAAAACTTCAAATAATCTATTTTCAGGGTATTCAAAATCATTCCATATTAACATAAATCAAAAGTCATCGTGCTTTCTCTTCCCTCACATATTTCGTCAGTAGAGCTCGCAACCTTTGGTTTTTTCGAGCTCGTGCTTTCTGCCACTTGGTTCTCCAGACCTCGATATTTCGCAAGAGAAGAGAAGCTCCTTGTTGCAGCTACCGCACCTGATGGGGACATCAGAGCTTGAAAAGTCTATCAGAGGCGTGGCCGTCGATCTACGGCCACGATTGAGTCGATGTATTTCTGATTCGTATTATGTATTTGTCTTTTATTATTTTATGTTGTATTTGTTTTGTTATTTTTTCACTTTTACCCCTTACTTAAGGGAGGTCATGTGTAAGCCCAAAGGGCATCGTCGTCTTTTATTTTGAGTCCATTGTATGAGGCTACATATAGCCCTTATATTCTCTTTTCATGTTTCAATGAATGAATGATAAAATTTTCCCGTATTTGAGTTTTTGTGAGAGCTTGAGAGAGATTGGCGAGAGATCCCTTGGAGAGGGAAGTAAAGCACCCACCAATCTTGGAAGAGTCCGGATTCGTGGTTAGTTCGTAATTCTTTCTTCCTTCTTCCTCCCTTCCCTCCTATACCGAGATTCCTCCCACCCCAAAGCCGCCGGCCACCTCCACAAAGTCCACCATCGGCCGTCTTCATAACCCCCACCGCCGGCCACCCAAAAGCCCACCATCCCCACCATTGGCCACCCTCCTCATCACCACCACAAGCCGCCGACCCCTCCCTTCCCCACCAAGCCGCCGGCCTCCCCTTTCCCCCATCCTTTCATTCTCAAATTTGTTTTCTAAAGCTCCACTTTCCTTATATAATTCAATCTATCTTTGGAAGGAATTTGAATTTAAAATAATTCAAATTTAATTCCCACATCGGCTTTAAAGAAAATGAAGGGTGGAAAAGCTGTTGGACCTGATGATATTCCAATAGAGGTGTGGAAATGCTTAGGAGATGAAGGAATTTCTTGGCTCACTAAACTTTTTAATATTGTTTTGAAGACTAAAAAGATGCCAGATGAGTGGAGAATGAGTGTGTTAATCCCTATTTTTAAGAATAAAGGTGATGCACAAGATTGTGCGAATTATAGAGGAATTAAGTTAATGTGTCATACTTTAAAACTATGGGAACGAGTTATGGAGCATAGGTTACGGCGTGATACTAATGTTTCTCAAAATCAATTTGGATTTATGCCGGGTAGGTCTACTATGGAAGCCATACATTTATTAAGAGGTTTGATGGAGAAATATAGAGAGAATAAGGAGGATTTACATATGATATTTATTGATTTAGAAAAAGCATATGATAAAGTTCCAAGAGAAGTGCTATGGAGAGTTCTTGAAAAGAAAGAAGTTAATAACGCTTATATTCAAATCATTAAAGATATGTATGCAGGAGCTATTACTTGTGTTCAAACACAAGGTGGTTTGACCAAGTATTTTCCTATTTCGGTTGGATTACACCAAGGATCAGCCTTAAGCCCATATCTTTTTGCTTTAGTCATCGATGTTCTCACTAGACATTTGCAAGAGGATGTACCTTGGTGTATGCTTTTTGCTGATGATATTCTTCTTGTTAATAAGACTAGAGAGGGAGTTGAAGGTAAACTAGAATTGTGGAGGTCAACCTTAGAGTCTAAAGGTTTTCGCTTGAGTAGATCTAAAACGGAATATATGGAGTGTAATTTTAGTAATAATAGACCTAGTGAGGGCATTGTGACTTTGGCCGATCAAGTCATTAATAAGAGTACACGTTTTAGATATCTTGGATCTATTGTTCAGAGTGATGGTGATATAGATGGGGATATTATCAGCAGAATCCAAGTTGGATGGTTGAAGTGGAGGAATGCATCGGGCTTATTGTGTGATAGAAAAGTACCCCTCAAACTTAAGGGAAAATTCTATAAGATGGTGGTGAGACCTGCAATGCTTTATGGTGCTGAATGTTGGCCATTAAAAGAGAAGCATAATTCTAAGTTAAGTGTTGCAGAGATGAGGATGCTCAGGTGGATGAGTGGCTTTACCCTTAGAGATAGGATACGAAATGAGCATATTCGTGAAAAGGTTGGAGTAGCTCCAGTGGAAGATAAGATTAGAGAGAGTCACCATAGATGGTTTGGTCACGTAAAACGGCGGCCTCCCGATGACCCGGTTAGGAAAGTAGAGGCCTTAGATTTGACTTATGTTAAGAAAGGTAGAGGTAGACCTAAAAAGGCTTGGTTAGAAAATATTAGAAATGATCTTTCTTTATTAGATTTAAACGAGAATTTGACTTTTAATAGGACACAATGGAGAAAAAGGATTCATGTAGCCGACCCCACGTAGTGGGATAAAGGCTTGATGTTGTTGTTGTTGTTGTTGTTGTATCTTTCCTATTTCATTAATCTTATTTTTGGAAAGGACCTTGATTGAGTCAATTAACTCAAATTTGATTTAATTGATTAAAATCTTTCCTATTTCATTAATCCTATTTTTGGAAAGGTCTTTTAATTAAATCAATTACTTCAAATCTGAATTAATTGAATAATTAATGCCTTAAATCCAAAATACATTGAATCTAGACACATGCTTCCTCCCTCTCTCTTAACCGACCCCCCCCCCCCCCCCCCCCCCATGCCCCACCTATTTAATTCCTTTCTAAAATAGTATCTCTCCCATTTGAATTAAATCAAAGCCCTCTCCCTCTCACCTACCCGCCCCCTCCCTCACCCCTTTCCCTCTTTAATTCTTTCCAAAAGCTAGGAATTAATTAGAGGAAATAAATCCCCAATTTCCCTCCATCCCACCTCCCAAAATCTGTACCTCAACTTCCCAAAGCCTCTTCCCTTGGCCAGCCACCCTCTCATCCTTTCCCCTACTTGGATTTTGGAGAGAAACTTCTTTCTCTCAAGGGAAACCAACAAGGATAGCAAAAGAACATCATCTCCATACTTCAACGAAGCAAGATTGATGCATGGCCGATCCCGATCTTAATTTCAACATTGTCTACGATGAGCAAGGTTTCATCCACATCCTCCACTCAATCTTCTTCGGCGTCGATCCGGAGATTGATCACATTGTCAAGGGATACGTGGAGCGCATCTTGGACACCCTCGTCGAAGCCATCGAAGAACAGCTTGGCAACGTTCAGTGGCACATTGTCTCCGGTTCTCAACAAGGGTGAACTTCTTCCCCTTTTCATTTATCTTCTAATCCCACTAATCTTGTAGGTGGTGATCCAATCGCAAGGAATCGTGGAAGCTAACTGCCTATGCTTAGTAAATGTAGGGATGTTTAGTAAATGTAGGATTGAGTGTACTTTCTATGTTGCTTATCTCAATGTTAGATTAGGAATTTTTGTTGAATAACTACTTATTTCACATGTTGTTGAAATTCTACATTGTTTTGATAAATCAAGCGCTTAGCATGTGATTTGGCCTAAGCGTAGTGACCCCTCTTACATATTCTATTTTTGTTTATTAGCTAATAGTCTTAATTATTCTTTGTTCCTTTCAAAATCGTGCAAGTTCTGTTCGCATTCATTTAAAAGCATTGTAGTCCTGCATCAGCACACCACCGATTCAGAGTGTAGAATTTTTTGGTCTATTACCTTGCATCATAACTATGATTTTTTAGGGAATGTAGTTTTAATTATTAGCCATTACAATAACATATGATTAAAATTTGATAAAATTTCATGATATTATAGGATGTTCTCAATGATAAAATTTTGAAATATAGTTGTGATTTGGTTGTACATCCTTGTTATGCTTTTTTTTTTTACAATGTACAGGTTTCAATTATATGGTTTATGGCTATAAATAGTGTTTTATGTAGAGTTTTTCTTTTACTTTGAGCTTGATTAACTCTTATATCTTTATTGTTATTTAGTTTTCTTTTTTAATATCTTCCTGCGTGTGGTACAAAGATGTCAGAATCTTTACAAGATCATGAAAATTGATCATCCAATTCGGATGAGTTTTGGGATGGCACAGAGTTAGGTGAAGGTCATAAATCACATGGTGGTTCATGCAATTATTGCTGCCATGGTGAGTATTATATTCACATAATTGCATGAGGTAGGAAGAGAAAGATAAATGTAATCATGAATCGAATATAAAATGTGAAACATGTCTCTCTAGGTTATATATTAGATTTGATTCTGCTTGTATTGACATTGTGTAAATGGTTAGAGAGATTTTTTTTTTAAAATTATGCAATTTAACGAGCACAAGAAGATTACTTGTAAATACATTTAATGTACATATTGAAGAATAAGTTGCTATATTACTGCATAGACTCGAGCATAATGTTCGTAAATGAGTTATTCGATTTAACTTTCAAAAATCTTGTGAAACTATAATTATGTGTTTGAATGTTGTATTATATGTCATAGGAGAGTTACGATATGAAATGATTATTAAGCCGCTACTGCTCCAAACTTGATATAAGATATAATCAAACTATAGGTTTATGTCCTTTTTTAGTTACAATCTTATCTCCTGTTTCAAACTATTCTCTTAGTTTCGTACTAATATAGTTTCTTACTAATATAGTTAACAGAAAAATAGGATTGTGTTGGCACAATGAAATGATTAAGCCGCTACTGAGTGTTGTAGTTTTCTTTTGTGAGGGATCCTAGCGGCGTCTAGAGTTTGGGAGAGAAGATCCTCCTCTCGAAAGAGGATCAATTGTATATTGGTTATTGTTATTTGATTTTCTAGCAATAAAATTCTGTTATTTTGCTGAAATTTACTGTTGTTCGCTGATTTTTGTGGTTCAAGATGTATTAAATTGGTATCAGAGCACGTTCTTGGACTAAAATCCAGGTTTTTATTGCTGATTTTTGCTGCGATCTTCCTTATCATCCACTGATTTCTATTGTTTGGAGGGCATAACCGCATCAAAGTTGATGTTTTTCGCTGGGAAAACCTTGATCCAGATACTAATGGTCGGAAAAAGAGTTGAAGCATTGGAAGAAAGGTTGGAGGGTGAAGTAGGGCAACTACGAGCGAAAGTATGATCAATAAATGAAGGTATTTCAGTGATAGAAGTAAGGTTTGTGAACATAGAGGAAATGATGAAGTGGGTGTTGGAGCTTCATAATAAAAATGTTCTGCCAGCAGCAAGAAGAAATCAGGAAGATGGTATGCCGAGGGAAGATGGGGAGGTGGAAATTTTAGGGGAGGAGGAGGAAACACCTCACTTGGAGCCTATTCCGAGAAGGGGGATGGGTAGGGAGTATGTAGGAAGGAGGGAATGGGAAGAAGAGGACAGGTGGGCTGGATTTGGAGGAAGAAGGGGATATGAATGGCGAAGGGAAGATGAGGAACTGTGGAGGGTCCACCGTGCTCACACCATGGGAGGTATAGGGGGCGGAAGGGGATATTGGGGCGGAGGGGATCAGAAGATTAGGAAGCTGAAAATGCTTTAATTTGAAGGGGATGACACACATGAGTGGATGTACAGGGTGGAGAGATATTTTACAGTAAACAGGTTGATAGAAGATGAGAGACTGATGGTCGCCGCCCTATGTCTGGAAGGAAAGGCACTGGCATGATACCAATGGAGAGAGGCGAGAACCCAATCCGTTTGTGGGATGAGTTCGGGGAACGCTTGTTGGAGCACTTTCAAGTCCAGCAGGATGGGGATTACTATGAGCAATTCTTTGTCTTGACACATGAGGTCACTGTGATGGAGTATTAGGAAAGATTTGAGCTTTTGTCAGGATGTGTAGCGAGGTTATTAGAGGCAGTATTTGAGAGCAATTTCATGAAAGGCCTCAAACCAGAGTTGAGGGCGGCAATACGGGTGGCAAGACCTCATGATTATGGAGAGGCGATGGAGCTGGCACAGATGATTGAAAATAAGAAGTCACTATAGAAGAGTAGTAAAGGAGGCAGTGGAGGAGGCTCTTACCGCACAACAACCACTTTCTTGGCACCTAGGGTGCAGACTGTACCAATTAAAAGGGAGACACCAAAGGAGGGAAGTTCGGGAGCCCGACTAAGAGGAGATTTGAAGAGGCTGACTGAGATCGAATTACAAGACAAGAGAGCAAAAGGACTATGTTTCATATGTGACGAGAAATTTACACCAGGACGTAGGTGTAAAAATCGCACATTGCATGTTCTCATTGCGTGTGATGGGGAAGAGGTGGATGAAAAAGAGGAATTGAAGGAGGAAGAAGAGGAAGGAGGAGCTCGTGCATTTGGAGATGGCGGAAGTTTCATTGAACTCTGTAGTGGGATTCACTCCGCATCACACTATGAAGTTAAGGAGGCATATAGGAGGAGAGACAATGGTGATCTTGGTGGACAATGGGGCTACCCATAACTTCATATCAAATTAGGTGGTGAACAAATTAGGGATGAAACTAGTAGACACGGGAGGGTTTGGAGTGATGATGGGTACAGGAAAAGTAGAGAGGAGCAGAGGGATATGTCAGGGTTTGGTGGTAGAGCTGCAAGGGATCCACATCAGGGAGGATTTTCTTCCATTGGAGTTAGGAAGTACTAACCTGATCTTGGGCATGAAATGGCTACAGACATTGGGGGAGACCAAGGTGAACTGGAAGGCTTTGGCTATTGAGATTCAGGTGGAGGGGAGAAGGGTGGTAATTAAGGGAGACCTTAGCTTATCAAAGG
Organism: Dendrobium chrysotoxum; assembly: GCA_019925795.1. Taxonomy (NCBI): domain Eukaryota; kingdom Viridiplantae; phylum Streptophyta; class Magnoliopsida; order Asparagales; family Orchidaceae; genus Dendrobium; species Dendrobium chrysotoxum. The sequence goes on along the minus strand of CM034305.1, from coordinate 95,068,299 downwards.
CAATGGTTTTCGTTGAAAATCATGGTTCGTGCCCTTCAAGGGGAAGGAGGGGGATTCTTGGTAGAGCTCAAGAGTCTGGAGGGAGGAGAGATGGAGGGTGAAGAGGATATTCCCGACATTGTCCAGCCCTTGTTTCAGCAGTTCAGGGAGGTATTCCAGCTTCCTTAGGGATTGCCACGCCCACGGGAGCACAAGCACTCTATTATTCTATAGGAGGGAGTTTCCCCATTAGTGTTCGGCCTTATCAATACCCCGAGGTCTAAAAGGACGAGATTGAGAAATTGTTTCGGGAGATGCTTGGCGTTGAATCATCAGGCCCAGTGTGAGCCCCCTCTCAAGTCATGTATTATTGGTGAAGAAGAAGGATAGGAGCTGGAGGTTCTATGTAGTCTATCGTGCTTTAAATAAGAAAACAATACCAGACAAATTTTCCATACCTATCATCGACGAGCTGTTAAATGAGTTGCATGGATCTGCGATATTTTCCAAGATCAACTTGAAATTTGAATATCATCAGATTAGAATGCGATCGGAGACATCCACAAGACAGCTTTTTGGACACAAAAAGGGCATTATGAGTTTTTGGTGATGCCATTTGGCCTCACTAACGCACTGGCCACCTTCCAGTCCCTGATGAACAGGGTATTCTAGCCCTACTTACGAAGGTTTGTGTTGATTTTTTTTGACGATATATTGGTTTACAACAGATCTGACGGGGAGCATTTGGAGCGTCTAGGAGTTGTGTTGTCGACCTTAAGGGAGCACTCCTTATATGCCAATAAGAAGAAATATTTGTTTGCCTAACCCAAAGTGGAGTACTTAGGGCATGTGATATTTCAGGAGGGAGTTGCAGCAGACCAGAGTAAGATTGAGGCCATGCTTAGATGGCCCATACCCAAAAATTTGAAGGAATTGAGAGGATTCTTGGGACTCACCGGCTACTATCAAAAATTTGTGAAGGAATATGGATCAATAACAGGGCCATTGATAGAACAGCTCAAGAAGGATAACTTCAAGTGTGGAGAATCGGCCACTCAGGCTTTTGAGGAGTTGAAGAATGCTATGACTAGTGTGCCAGTTTTAGCCCTTCCAAATTTTAGCCAGCCTTTTATTGTGGAGACAGACGCCTCGGGTTTTGGGCTAGGAGCTGTTCTTATGTAGAACCAGAGGCCAGTGGCTTATTTCAGTCAGGTGTTGACGGCCCGAGCCAGGCTCAAATCAATCTACAAGAGGGAGCTGATGGCAATTGTGCTGGCTATTTAGAAATGGCGACCATATCTCCTTGGAAGACATTTCATTGTCAGAACAGACCAGAGAAGTTTGAAGTATTTGTTGGAGCAGAGAATGGTCACTTAAGAGCATCAGAGGCGGCTTTCCAAGTTATTGGGTTTTGACTTTGAAATCCAATACCAACCCGGAGTGAAAAACAAAGCAGCAGATGGGTTATCTAGGTGCATGGGGGAACCCCATATGATGTTATTGTTTGTGCCTTTGGTGGTTTACTGGGAAGCACTGAGAAGAGAGAGAAAATAGGATGCAGGCCTAAAGAAAAGTAGGGAGGAGCTGGCAAGACACAAGGACAATCATCCAGGATATTCAGTAGTGGGACAGAAGTTGCTTCATGAGGGGCACTTTGTACTTCCAAAGATCTCTGCTTACATTCCCTGCTTACTCCAGGAGTTCCATGGGACGGCTATTGGGGGACAATCGGGGGTCCAAAAGACATACCGTCGGCTGTCTACAGAGTTGTATTGGGATACCGTATGAAGAAGGCTGTCGAGAAGATGGTGGCTAGCTGTGACATATGCCAAAGGCACAGGTATTTAGCAATATTTTCAGAAGGGATCCTCCAGCCGTTAGCTCTGCCAGAAAAGGTGTGGGAGGAGGTGACCATGGATTTCATTGAAGGGCTGCCCAAGTCAGAAGGATACACTACAATTATGATGGTAGTGGATCGACTGAGTAAGTATGCCCATTTTTTTCACCTTTGCCACCTGTATACTGCAGTAACAGTAGCGACATTTTTCATGAGGGAAGTAGTGAGATTACATAGGATCCTGGAATCGATCGTTTCGGATTGAGATAGGATCTTTCTAAGCCAGTTCTGGAAGGAGTTGTTCAAGATACAGGGGACCGTTCTGAAAAGAAGCACTGCTTATCATTCTCAGACTGACGGGCAAACAGAGGTGGCCAATTGTAGTGTGAAAACTTATCTACCTTGCTTTATATTAGGCACACCCAAGTTGTGGGCAAAATGGTTGGCATGGGTAGAATATCGGTATAACAATTTTTATTATTTAGCAGCTCAAGCCACACCATTCAAAGTATTATACAGAAGAGATCCACCGCACTTGATATATTATGGACATGGTAGCACATCAGTGGCTTCAGTAAAGCAGTATTTGGAGGACAGAGATAGAATATTGGTATAACTGAAAGGGCATTTGTTGAGAGCATAACAAATTATGAAAATGAAAGTAAAAGCACTAAGGATGGACATTCAGTTTGAAGGAGAGGATAGGGTTTATTTGAAAGTCTGCCCCTACAGACAGAAATCTTTGGCACGAAGACAGAATGATAAGTTATCATCTAGATATTTTGGTCCTTACGAGATAGTGGAGCGCATTAGGGTCGTGGCTTATCGCCTACAGCTACCACCATCGCCAGCCATCCACCCGGTGTTTCATGTGTCCCTGTTGCGGCGGGCGATAGGAGAGCATATTCCATCTTCTTTACTTCTCTCGACCTTGATGGATGATATGGAGGTGTTGTTGGAACCATTAAAGGTCAAAGGAGTGTGCTAGGGAGTAACAGGAAGAAAAAAGGTGTTGATCAGGTGGAAAGACCTACCAAAGCATGAGGCCACATGGGAGGATTACCAGATTATTCAGCAGTAGCTCCTTGCATTCCACCTTGAGGACAATGTGGAACTTTTGGGGAAGAGTATTAATACGGCAGGGCTAGACAAGGCAAGAAAGGAGGTTAAAGGTGTGGGGCTCAGCAGGGAATTAATACATTATATTATGAAGAAATCAATTAGGAAAGCCTTTCCTAATGAGGTCCTTTCCTAATTGAATTATTTTCAAATTAAGGAGGGAGATATATTAGGAAGGGGGCTAAATTAGGAAATCCTTTCCTAATGAGATTCTTTCCTAATTGAATTATTTTCAAATTAATGAGGAAGATATATTAGGAAGGGTGCTGATTTGGGAGGGAGGGAGGAAGCCTATTTAAGTCCATTGTAGGGTCTATTTTATTCTTATTCAGAATTTTGTCTCGAGTGCTGTAGTTTTCTTTTGTGAGGAATCCTAGTGTCGTCTAGGATTTGGGAGAGAAGATCCTCTTCTCGAAAGAGGATCAATTGTATCTTGCTTCTTGTTATTTGATTTCCTAGCAATAAAATTCTGTTATTTTGCTGAAATTTACTGTTGTTTGCTGATTTTTGTGGTTCAAGACATATCAGCTTGGCTCAGTCATACTTCTATGAGATGATCGTATTTAGAACTGTATATGTTATGTAGTGTTTTATTTACTTTGATGAGTTTGGTTTACTTCTTCCAATAGTTTGGTTTACTTATTCAAATTGTTTGGTTTCAACTCTGCATTCTTAAGTTCAATTGTATCTAAAATCTGATTACTTATTTCAACACTTTAAATGACTCTTTCGTATCTTTATTTTTGGATCCTCAAATTGATTATGTGTATTGTTGTTATTTCACATGAATTGTTTTTAATTTAAACGTGTGTTTGATTGAGATTGTCATTCTTATTACATACTGATTTTCATTTTTTGTGGTATGAATTTTAATTGTTATGAGATTTTTTGTATCTGTTTTAGATCTACTGTGGAATTCTATATTTTAGCAAGTTTTATATCATAATTTAGTTATTCGTGTAAATTTCCTGAAAGTTTTTGATTAAACGTTGGGAGGTTTATCTATGAACGATGACATTGTTCTTTAGGAAGGATTTTGTCTCGTCATTGTTAGAGATTTAGTACTTCAAGATTGATTGCATAATCTTCGGATTTTGTCATTCTAATTCAGTTTGTATAGCAGCCTTTGTCATTGAGATCTGAAGGTGCTCTTCATATTTGCATTTTAGCTGGGGGCCTGGCTCCATACATCTTTAGCACTTAGCAATGACCATTGGCTTTGTCTTCTAAACTTGGTTTGGGCTGTGAAAAGCTGACAATGTATTTGGAATGTATTTGCACCGTCAATTTCAAATAAGGCATTAACATACGGCTTAGCGTATCAACACCAAGTACTCCTAAAAATATTATCATCTATGAAATGTGTTCAACTTCTAATTTTGAAACTCTCGTAGGAAAACAATGAACTGCAATATAGCTGACTGTCCTTTTTAGTTTGTTTGTATAAATTTCCTTATTTGCACGCATTTGGCTGAATTGCATGTTTTACAAGTGCTCTTCAGCTTGGTGCAACTAAAACTTGAATGAGCTTGTAGTCTTATTATTGTCTTTTGTGTAAAAGGTGAATCGATAGACGTTCTCATAGCTAAAGTCATTAAGATTTGTGTATGAAATATTTTTAATGAGGCAGCTCATATGTATCCTTTTTTAATATGTATCATCTATAATCTTTCAGATCAATCATGTCAGAGGATTCATTACGTTTTGAGGAAGACGAAAGTCTTGATGATATGTCACAAGTTAATGAGCATGAGGGTGTGGCACAATTTATTTGTATATTACTTACAACAACATGTATAATTCATAATTACTATGCATTGTATGTTTGTAAGAATCCTTGCATGACATCAGGTCAAATTGGGGATAAATGGGTGTAAGTTATTACATGGTCATCCAAACAGATTTCAGAACATGTTCAGAATGTCACAAGTGATTTTTCTGGACCTGCTTTCTTTGTTGGAATCAATATATGGGTTATATGGATCTTGCAGAACTACTAGTAGAGAGGTACTTACAATAACTTTATACATTTTGTGATATAATGAGTCTATTAGATTAACATGTGAACTTTTCAACACTCTACAGAAATGATTAGTAATATTTTTATAATGGTTTGTAAGCATTAATTTGGTTATCAATGGAGATTATTGCACCTATAGAGAAGTTTTTTCATGATATTCCTGAACAAATTTTGAATGACATATGATATATGTCATACTTTAAAGATTGTATTGGGGCTTTTGATGGCACACACGTCAATGCACGCAGCCCCATTGAAGAACAGGTTGCTTATATTGGGTGCCATTACTCACCTATGCAAAATTTATGGTTGCATGTAATTTCAATGTGTTTCACTTTTATTGCACCTGGTTAGAAGGATTAAGCGCATGATGCACGTATATTTCAACATAGTGTGAAGGATCCAAGATCTAATCTTCCATCACCACCTCCAGGTATTCATAATTTATATCAGCAAGCTATTATATTTGTTGATATTTCGATACTTTATATTAATTGACAAATCCGTACACATGAAAGTTCTACTTAGTTGATGATGGTTACCCTCTACAAAGGGGATTTCTGAAGCTGTATTTGGGGATAAGATATCACATACCCAATTTTAGAAGAGGTGGTAGACCAATAAGGGGACATCATGAGGTTTTTAATAGTGGGCATTCCTCACTACGAAGTATAATTGAACGTGCGTTCGGTGTATGAAAAAAATGGGGAATTCTACAAGATTTGACTAATTATTCATTTCAGAAGCAACGTCTGATTGTTGTGGGTACCATGACACTAGATAATTATATTCGATGACATATCACAAAATAATCCTGAATTTGAAGAATGCCATGTTGATGAAAACTTTGTTCATCCAGAGGCATATGAATGCAGAGTAGGAGAGCAAGTTGAATAAAGTACTGTGTTGGATGCCGAAGTAGACTTTGGTGATGGTGAAGGTGTTAGTGAAATGATTGAACTTAGAGATAGCATTATATTTCAACTATGCAGTTATAACAGGTAACTTGAATATAAAAAATGTATTTTGTAAATATGATTTTGTATAATATTTGATAAAATTTTCTTAAATATATGTTTTTATTTTTCTCCAACAAGAGTAATATTTAGACATCACCCTAATAAGAAAATTCAACTGAAAGCTTCACAATCGTCAGGGAGATGATGACATGCTTGTTTATGATTAATTTAGCAAACTAATTTTAAAACATGGTATTTTTTTTCGCTATTTTTTTTTTCACTGCTTGGTTTTACTTTCCCCAACACTATGGTTACACGTGTTGAAAGCTAGTGCAAAGCGCCATGTGATTTGGAAATGCTCAACAAGCTAAAATTACAGGCATAGAGCTTGTTGGTCTTTCTCTCTGTGATTTTTGTGAAGTATGGATTACCATATAAAAATTCTTCAATACAAATATGAATCTTTTAATTTTGTTGCTTTCAGTATGTGTGAAGTAAACAAATATGCCATGAAAATTTATAAGATTTTGATTTAAGAAATTTGTAGAGATCTTGATTTGAAAAGAAACAAGCTCAAAATCATATTTAAATTATGGAAATGCTTTTTTGCTAACAACATAAATTCATTTTCCAACATAAATATATTTCTATAGTTGAAGATGAGTCTTTTTTAATGGAAAAAAATTATAATGAAATACTGTAACAACAACAACAACAAGCCTTTATTCCACTATGTGGGGTCAGTACATGAATCTTTTTTCTCTATTGTGTTCAGTTAAGAGTCAAATTCTCATTTAGATATAATAAAGAAAGGTCATTTCTACCAAGTCTTTTTATGTCTACCGCTACCTTTTTTAACATGGTCCAAATCTAATACATCTACTCTCCTAATTGGGTCATCGGAAGGCCGTCGTTTTATGTGACCAAACCATCTAAGGCAACTCTCTCTAATCTTATCTGCCACTGGAGCTACTCCAATCTTTTCATTTTGTATTCTGTCTCTAAGAGTAAAGCCACTCATCCACATGAGCATCCACATCTTTGCAACACTTTAATATTATGCTTCTCTTTTAATGGCTAACATTTTGCACCATAAAGCATTGTAGGTCTAACTACCATCTTATGGAATTTTCCCTTAAGTTTGAGTGATACTTCTCTATCACACAATAAGCTCGATGCATTCCTCCACTTCAACCATCCAACTTGAACTCTACTAATAATATCCCCATCTATTTCACCATCACTCTGAACAATAGACCCAGGATATTTAAAACATGTACTTATCAATGACTTGATCGCTCAAAGTCACTAACCCCCCACTAGATCATTAATACTAAAATTACACTCCATGTATTTGGTTTTAGATCTACTCAAACAAAAACCTTTAGACTCTAAGGTTAACCTCCATAATTCAAGTGTACCTTCAACTCCCTCTTTAGTCTTATCAACAAGAAGAATATCGTTAGCAAAAAGCATATACCAGGAAGCATATACCAGGGAACAACCCCTTGCAAATCTCTAGTAAGAACATCCATGACTAAAGCAAAAAAATATGGGCTTAAGGTTGATCCTTGATGTAATCCAACTGAAATTGAAAAATACTTGGTCAAACCACCTTGTGTTTGAACACAAGTAATAGCTCCACCATACATATCCCTAATGAATTAAATATAAGCATTATTAGCCCCTTTCTTTTTTAGAACTCTCTATAGCACTTCTCTTTGAACTTTATCATATGCTTTCTCTAAATCAATAAATATCATATGAAGATACTCCTTATTCTCTCTATACTTCTCCATCAAACCTCTCAATAAATGTATGGTTTCCATAGTAGACTTACCTGGCGAATCCAAATTGATTTTGAGAAACATTAGTATCACGTCGTAACCTATGCTCTATAACTCTCTCCCATAGTTTTAAAGTATGACACATCAACTTAATTCTTCTATAATTCGAACAATTTGTGCATCACCTTTATTCTTAAAGATAGGAATAAACACGCTCATTCTCCACACATCTGGCATTCTTTTAGTCTTCAAAATAATATTAAAAAGTTTAGTAAGCCAAGAAATTTCTTCATCTCCTAAGCATTTTCACACCTCTATTGTAATATCATCAGGTCAACAGTTTTCCCACACTTCATTTTCTTTAAAGCCTCTCTAACTTCAGTTTTAGTAATACGTTGATAAAAATAAAAATCTCTATTTTCATTTAGAGTGCTAATGTCACTAAAGTCAATCGTATTTTCATAATTTTCATTGAAAAGCTTAGCAAAATATCTCATCCACCTTTGTCGAATATTCTCTTCTAAAAAAAATATTTTTTTTATCTTTATCTTTAATGCACTTCATTTGAACTAAATCTTTACTACTCTTATCCCTTTATTTGGTTAGCTTATACATATACCTTTCGTCATCTTTAGTATCTAATATGTTATATAAATCATTAAAAGCTAAAGTTTGTATTGCAGATTGCTTTCTTAAACTCCATACGGGCAAATTTATATCTTTCCCAATTTTTCAGAGTTTTTATATCTAAACCAATTTTTATAATAGAGCTTCTTATTTTTTATCTTTTCTTGCACATTTTGATTCCACCAGCAACTATTTTTATTATTAGAAGCTTTTCCTTTTGATACTCCAAGCACATACTTCACAATATTCTTATTATTAGAAGCTTCCTCATGCACCGACAAAATCTTAAGATCATGAATCTTACTCTCAAGGGTATTTTTGTTAGAGTTTTTTAAATGCCACCATCTATTTCTAGAATAATGATATATTATATTTTTATATTATATCCCTTCATCTTAAAGTTCAAAACTAATAAGTTATATTGGATACATAGACTTCACTCAGAATAACTTTACAATCTTTGCAATCTAAACGATCTATTTTTCTTATAAGAAAATAATTAATCTGAGTTTTAATATATCCATTCTTATAAGTGATGAGATGCTCATCTCTTTTCTTAAATAATGTATTCGCAATTACAAAATTATGAGCCAAAGCAAAATATAATATAGTCTTGTCACCTTTATTAGTTGTTTCAAATCCATAGCCACTATGAATATTTTTAAAATCCTCTACCTCTCTACCAGCATATCCATTTAAATCTTTCCCAATAAAAACTCTTTCTTCAAGAGGTATATTTTGTATTAATTCTTCTAAGTCATTCCAAAATTTTAATTTTGAAGACATATTCAAACCTACTTGAGGAACATAAGTACTTATAATATTACTAATCTTATCATCAACAAAAATCTTTAAAGCTATAATTCTATCTCCAATTCTATCAATTTTTTCAACATTATCTATCAAACTCTTATCTATAATCATACATACATCATTTCTAGTACGACTCTTATCAGAATACTAAAGTTTAAACCTTAAACTATTAATTTCCTTAGCCTTCTCTCTTATCCATTTAGTTTCTTGAATGCATAAAATATTAATCTTCCTATGAATTATAATATTAATTAATTTCATTAATTTGCCTATAAGAGAATCTCTATTACAAGATCCTAACCTAATTTTAGTTTCATAGGCTAGCTTCTTTGCCTACATTCGTCCATGATGTGGGAACCCTTGCCTATTTAACACTGCATCCGGGCACCAATGCAGTGACCATTGCACAGTTCTCACTATATTTAGGCCATACATTAATCCTTCCAGGGAATGCCCTGGTATTAACACAGTGTATTAAGGGATTCATGTCATGATTATTCTACAAATTTTATATTAGTTGTCGACTGCCTAAGATAACCCTCCACTTTTCTCATTCAGGACTTTGGATCTGACAATGACAGTGTTAAATGAAATAATGTAACTATAATAACAAATTAATATAATTTAAATTTTATCATAGCTATAGTAAATATTATGCCATATGTTAAGAAATTATAAGTTAATAATGTAAACTTTTGATATTATAAGTTATTAATAAATTAAATTTTTTTTAGAATGTCATATATATATATTTATGTAAATTTTCTTTTGTAAAATAAAAAAAATTAATTACATATACTTAAATTTTATAGGTGGGTAATATAGTCTTTTATAATAAAATCACTAAAATTGAACTCCTAAACAAATAATTTAGATCTGCTTTCAAGTATTAATAAGCATTTAAAAAAATATTACTCAAACAATATATCATTATTGAAACTCCATTTTATTAAATTTCTTTTTCTAAAATTCATAACTTAATTTTAGTAATTCAAAAAATAATTTTGAGTGTTTGTTTTATTAATAAAACTTTTTTGATGTTATTTGCATTAATATTTATCTTCTAAAACATATATTTATTTATTTATTATTTTTAATTCAGTGGTTAGGAAGAGCTTCAGTGGAAGACGACGAAGATACCGGCTGAACAAAGTCTTATGGTTGGTTTTCAAAGTGCCATTTAAGCATCTCCATATATCCGAAGCTTTTTTTTATTTTCTTTTTTTTTTTTTTAGTTATTTTTACTTTATAATGGCAGGCCGATGCTGAATCTTAGGCCGGCAACATGAGCCAAACGGATAGAATTTGGCTCTATTTTATTGGATAGAGTGGTGGAAACTATATGAAATGTCAGAAATTGTATTATTTATATATAGCCAAATCTCATGAACTTCTCATGCATCCTAATCTGAAGATGAATATGGAACAGCAAGCTTTCCTCTTCCTCTTCCTCTTCCTCGCCTCCTTCCTCTTCCTCAAAGTCCTGCTAAAAGCTAATAAATCAAAAGGAAAGAAGCTCCTTCCATGTCCATGGCGTCTCCCCATCATTGGCAATCTTCACCTTCTCAATCCTAGTAGACCTCACCACTCCCTCCTCAGTCTCTCGAAAAAGCACGGTCCATTCATACTCCTCCACCTCGGCTCCATCCCCACCATCATCATCTCCTCCTGTGACATGGCCAAGGAGATCTTTACCAAACATGATGTCACATTCTCCGGCCGCCCTCTCCTTACTGGGCCTAAGAAGCTCTTCTACAATTGTTCTAGCATCACCTTCTCTACATATGGTGAACACTGGCGTCAAGCTCGCAAGATCGTCATGCTCGAGATTTTTAGCATGCGTCGCGTTCGATCTTTCGAAGCAATTAGAGTGGAAGAAGTCGAGAAATTTGTAGCGGCTATTAAACATCTCTCAATCGCTAACTTAAGTGAGCTCACGCTTTCACTTGCAAACAATATTATTTGTCGAGTGGCACTGGGAGATAAATTTGCCGAGGGAGGATATGGTGGAAAAGGAGGAGTATGGCTTTATGATTTGCTTAAGGAGTCACAGAGATTTCTTGGCGGGTTTTTTGTGGCGGATTTCTTTCCAGCTTTGAAATGGGTTGATAGATTAATAGGCTTTCAAGGAAGGATAGAGAAGAACTTTGAGCAGGTGGACAAGTTTCTTGATAGAGTTATATGGGAGCATATAAAAAAAGAGAAAGAAAATAATGAAGAAGAAGAGAGAAGTAATAATATTAATTGTTGTATTGAGAAGGAGGATATGGTGAATATTTTGTTAAAGTTGCATGAGGTTGCAGCCCTCCAAGGAGGTTTTCTAAGTAGCATAGATCATGTGAAGGCCATGTTATGGGTAAGTTGGTGTTATCTTTTATTTTATTTTTTCATTTACCTTAAAATATATAAAATTGAAATTACGTTTAGGGAAGGAAGTAATTATGATTAATGTGTCAAAAAATACTTATGATTAAGGGTATATATAGCTATTAGTTAGTAAAATAATTAAAATAATATATAATAGAATTAAGGGTGTAAACGAGTCGAGTTGTGGCTTTATCGAGCTCGACTCATCAGATACAGTCGGCTTGAACTCGAGCTCGAGCTCGTCCTACTGTAAACGAGCTCAAGCCGGTTCTCGAGCCTTGGCGGGATTTTAAAAATATTTAAATTTAATAAATATGTTTAGTATTTATTATTAATTTTTTTAAATATTTAAATTTAATAAAAAATAAAATTATTTAAAAATATTAATAATAATTCAAGTCGGCTTGCGAGCTCACGAGCCGAGCCTCATCAAACTTGAGTTTGAGCTCAAGCTCGACTCGTGAGCTCGATAAATTCGGCTCGCGAGCTCATAAACGAGTCGAGCTCGAGCTAGCTAGCGAGCCAGCTCGGCTCACTTGCACCCCTAAATAGAATTGATGAACTTATCAGTTTTTTTTTTTTTTAAGCTATTAATGTTTGTAGGAAGTTAGATGTGTAGTGAAATTAATAGGATAGGAAAATAATTTATTCAATGATAAATTACTAAAAAATATAAATCAGGACTACAAATAAAAATACTCATTTAGTTGATTATAAGTCATATATCCCATGTCCTAATAGTTCTTTTTATTTCAATAATGTTGAAGTACATTATGATCACATAAACTAATAATGGGTCCAAACGGTCCATCGATGATGTGAGAGTGGTACTTTCGATTCTTTCTTTTTAATATTCTTTTCTAACAGAATTGTTTAATTTGTAGTTTGCTTTGATTTTATTATTATTATTTTTTGTCTAACCCTCTTTGAAATTTGTTGTGTAGCTCCAATAGAGAAGTTAGACAAATTGTGAAATTATGATAGAAAAAGGTGGTGATAATGGGATTCTTTGAAGAACATTTTGAAGGACTGTGTTTTTTAATATTATTGGATTTGATTTGTCATTATTATTGGACTTTAATTGTGAATTTAATATTTAGATAATAGCATAAAAAATAAGAATATTATATTGAATATTTGTCCTATTATACTTATATGATCAGGAAATATTTGTAGCTGGAACAGATACATCAGCGGCAACAATAACATGGACGATGACTCAGTTAATAAAGAACCCTAGAGTAATGAAAAAGTTGCAGGAAGAATTGAAGCAAGCCACTAATGATAATACACATAGACTCATTCAAGAATGCGAACTTGAAAAGCTTCAATATCTCAAACTAGTCATAAAAGAATCATTGAGACTAAAACCTCCTGTTCCTCTCCTCGTTTCACATGAAACCATTCAGTCATGTCAAATCCAAGGATATGATATCCCAGCTAAAACACGTGTTATCTTCAATATCATGGCTATTTCCATTGATCCAAATGTATGGGAGAAGCCACTCGAGTTTTGGCCTGAAAGGTTTGAAGATAGCAAAGTGGATTTCAAGGGGACAAGATTTTGAGTATTTACCCTTTGGATCAGGAAGGAGAAAGTGCCCTGGGATTAACTTTGCAATGGTGATTGTTGAACTTGCATTGGCTAATCTCCTCCACTGTTTTGATTGGTCATTGCCTGATGGAATGAAGGCTGAAGATATCAACATGGAGGACAACATTGGACTCACAACACATAAAAAGGAGGCGCTTTGCCTAGTTGCTAAATCGAAGTGGTGAGGAAGAAGAGAACCCAATCAATTTATATGTATGGATGATGATGCATATCATGTTTTAATAAAGTTGTGATCATATATTGATTTTGGATGTTACAAGCATCTATATGCATCATGTATCAAATATAATTATTGCAGATAAATATTATCTATTTGAAAATTGTTACTCTATCAAAAAAAAGTTTTATATCTCCAAATAATGCCACAAGATATCTAAATGAGTTTAGTTATATCTGGCCATTAAATTGCAAGAAGATATTTAATATTTGACATTCATGAATACGCACCAATGTTAAGTGTGTTTTTGATTTTTTGAAGAATCATTTTGCAATAATATTGTGTGATCATTACTTTTCATTAGAAATCTAAATTGACATTATGCTTGTTTATTGTATATTGCATAATTGGATTATTATAGAAGGTGATAATGATTTCATTCTCTTCAAAGACAAGTGGGTTAAAAGAAATTACTCTAAAATGATATAGATGGAACAATTGTAGATGACTCCTGAAAGTATTTGGAGAAAAGAGATGAAATTGTTATTGCCATGTGGAATCATAGCGAATGTTTGTGGTGAAAGACATGCTATTGGAGAGTGAAGTATGGAAAGTCAAATTCCACCTAAGACTAAACAAATAACTTGAATGATGGTAAGCCCTTGGGTTTGATAGAGACTGACATAAATGCTTCATAAGCTAATGATTAGGCTGAAGTGGATAAGACAGTTCTATATGAACGACAAAGTAAGCAATATCATTATCTTCAAAAGGATATGTCCTACGTAAAAAAGAGTGAGGGGCTTGTTGTTATCATATTCTTCATGAATATTTTTTTATAATGGACAATAGTGTAACTCAGATCACCAATGCAATCCCTAGTATAACAAAAGCGTTTGAGAAAACAAAGATGTTAATTGAACTTATGATAAAGCTAACAATCATCCCATTTCCCATGCATAGTGGATTTAGAAATTGATATTATAAATGACAATTTATCCAAGAAACCAATGAAAATTCATTCTTTTTCTCAAAAATTTAAATTTACTGCATTTTAAATATAATACATTCAAAACACTCCCAATCAAACAACCCTTAAGACTAAAATATTTTCCCAACTAATTCAATAGTAGATAATTCTTTAAAAAAAGACAGTACAAACAACAACTTATTGTTGAATGTCATTATATGTGAAAGCAACCACAAAATAAACACCAAAGAATAGAAGGAACAAGATAAATGTGGACATTCTTTTGTATTTTATGCCTAAACCACTCTTCAGCTGGCCCATGAAGCTCAAATAAGAACAAATTCTTGATGTTGGAACAAAGCACTCATCTTCAACCTCTGAATTCAAATTTGGGTCTTCTTCGAGAACGATTTCGAGACCATTTCTTACTCGGCGCTGTTGTTGCATTCCTATTCTTTGAAGCTGCCACCGCCGCCTCGGCGAGTACTGTGGAGAAGCAATGAGAGCCCCATTGGCCTCACCTTCAAAGTTGGCCACCATCTTTTGGGCCCTTAACATGTCTCTCTAGTGCTATACAAAGCCAAATGCCTTTTTGCCTCATGAGGATTTATATAAAGAGTTTGTGGAGGAAGTTTGGAGGGTAAATTGGTAATAAAATGGAAGTTTTTTGGGGCAATTTTAACTGAATGACAGGAATATTTTTCTAAAAATACTGAATTAAATTGTGTTAGTATTTTAGAGGAGATAGAAAATTAGAAATTACTTGCATAAATGGATGGCTTGGAGGATTTCATGCCTGTTGCTTGTTTTTCTCTGCCTCAATTTAGTTGTAATTTATTTTAAAATAGGAAGTAATTAGTTGTAATTAGAATAGTAATTACTGTTGTTATAGTTGGTTTCACATTAATAGAAATTGTTTCTAAGTTGTTGGTTTTGTATTTGTGCTGTGAAGTAGAGGTGAGAAAATCAAATCTTAAGGGAAAAAACACAAACCAAAAAAAAAAAAATAGCATTGATCCATTTTTGGTATAATTAAAAAAAAATAGAGAGGGATATGTAACAAATTTCTCAGGAAATTTTATTTTTTGACTATATTTAGTTTCTACAAATATATAATTTAGATTATATTTTCAATGGAGATGGACCAATTCTATTCAAAATTTCAATAAACCAGAGCTTATTTTTTCTGCAATTGTGAAGTTGTTGTGAGGAAAGTAACCTTTTTAAAAATCGCTGAGTATTATAAATATGTATTTTTTTTTAAGTTAGACATTAACGTTTCATTTGGGATAGCTTTCTTATTGCTTTCTAAAGTAGTTTTCTAGTACAATAATTTTTATTTAAAAAAAAAATTGTACTAAAAATTGCTTTAAGAAAAAATAAGAAAGTGGTCCTAAACGAAGCCTAATTTTTTTATAGCTATCACACATTAGCAAATGAGTTGTTAAAATAATTTTCTACGTCAGAAATCTCAAGAAAGTAACAGAAAGTAATAACCAAATAGAAGTATAGTTGCAGTCTAAAAAATTAAGTAGTAAGATATCTAACTAAATAGTTCCTTATTTTTCCAAGCACTAGCCCTTATAATATTACTAAGATTTAATATTTATTTATATGTCATTTTATTCCTTAATAGTATTAGTTACAAATGTATTTTTACTCTTTTTTTTATTTAAATGAAATATTTTACTTTTCAGAAAAATCTTCCTTATATTATTTTATTATATTATCCATTAAAATGTGAATAAATTTTATCATACAAAGTTTTGGACAAAATATATTATCATACAGTATAATCACATGAACAAAATGGATAAGAAGGAAAAAAAAACTTTTCCATGCATATACAATATGTTGAGTAGTTTGAAAATTAAGAAAATTTTAAGATTTTAGGAATTGATGTAGAATTTTTGTAGTGTTTGCTTAAGATTAATTTATATATGATTAAAATATATTATTAATTGGTATATTTTTTGGACATAAGGATATATTGTTATGCTAATAATATGAAAGAATTAAGTGACATAAAAACAAATAAGACTTTTTATAATGATATGCTGATTAAAAAAAAACTATTTGTTATGATAAGCTAAATGAAGATATGAAATGTCTTTGAATCCCTTAATAACTTTGAGAATTTCATTAAGATTTGATTAAGTATTTCTATTATTGCTAATTACCTTGAGATATAGTTTTGCTTAAGAACTTTAGATTTATAGTTCAAGGCTTTCTAAAGGTGTAAGTCCCCTTAATTAATTATCCTTCTCAATTATATGTGAGAACAGTTGATTAAAGATAATCATGGGGCTCTATTGTGATAGCTTCCCTTTTGATCTAACCCTTTAAAATGTGTTTTGTAAGTATATGTTATCTTGAGATTTGAGGTGATGGTGAAAAAAAGACATGGTAAATACCAAGGTTTATAAAAATCAATCCCTCTACCGGTTCGATTTAATTTCAAAATCCTTTTTGTTCAAAATCAGATTGAACTAAGCATAACTTGTGATAGAACATGTGAATGGTAGCAATTTTGATGAACCGACTGGTTCATATCATAATCAATTTATTGTCATTTTTTTAATAAGACTGCCTGACATAAATAATCTACACTAAATAAAATTATATAAATTTATAAACCCAACTCCTAATCATTTTTTTTATTTTTTTTAACCCTAACTCCTAATCATGTAACTCCTCAAATTCCTTGATTTGTGAGCAATTTTATTGGCATCAAATAATTTCTACTATGTTTTACAATATATTTATGTAATTGGGTACACAAAATATTAATATTAATGCAGTATATTTATCTGACTTTCACTTATAGATGCAAGTGAAGAGGTTAGTCACTTAAATATAGGTGTTTAAATTTAAAATTATAAAAAAATTATTATGTTTCTTTTATATTTCATATAATTGTTTTCTTTATTTTTATCACATATTTATATAATTATTATATTATTTTAAGTACTATATAAATAATTTTAATATTTATTATATCATCGTATGCAATTATTGGTTCAACTTATCGAACATTTGAACCTTTAATATTATCTTTTATAATTCAATGTATGGTTCAATTTTCAAGACTGTGATAAATCCAATAAATATTCAATGGTTCCATCTTCTCATTTGTCATTGTAATGCTTGCAAATCACACAAGTCTCAAAGTCAATCTTCATCCTTCACATGGTAAGAGTGTAACACCAACATTCAAATATTTCTTATGGACTCTGGATGCAATTTAGGAGAGTCCTTAAGAAAATTCTCCTATAATCTCCTTGAGAGAAATCTCAACATGGGCAATTAGTGATTCTCCTCGTGAACAGATCCACTATAATGCAACTCCCTTTGAGAATGCCTCAAATCACTCAGATAGGCCTACATAAGGCATACAAGATGACAAAATTGAAGTTATGAAATAGTGTTTGAATACTCCTTTGGTTAAAATGCCTCATTTCATGTCATCACATATTCATATAAATGATCCAATTAAGTTAGTGCAATCCTTAATTGATCATTAGCATCAAAACTTATACATTACTATAATAATTGTCATAAATCATCTTAATCTTTAGGAATAACAATTATAATTAGAGATAACATTAAGATACACTAAATACCTATAATATTGACTCACATGAAACAATAAGGAACTTTTAACAAGGAGCCTTCTTAGGACATAAACAAACACAAGAAGAAGAGGGAACCAACATGATACGAATTGCATCTATGGCTTCTGGCCAACTCTTACCATCCTTTAAAGCCCAATCCATTCTCTTATATTTTGAATTTCTTCTCAAGATATGTTTGTTTATCATGTGTCTTTTTTTTTTTTTTTTCATAATGAGCTCAATTAAGGTGGAACTATCATTTAGTACTCTTCATATGCCTAATGAAACTCTTCAACAAACTAATTAATGGGCATAAGTCATGCAATCAAACCACTTTCATACTATTATGTGCTAACTTCTCTCCCTTCTCTTTCACTAACTTTTCATATAATAACCTTGAAGAATGTTGATTTTATAATTTATATACTATTTGAACTTCAAACATGCACAATATTCCTCTTATGCTCTTAGGTAAACAAAATAACATAATTGATATTTTTTGTATTATTTGCATAAAGACATTTGTTATTTCTATTAAAAAGGAATTATGACAGAATAGCATCATAATAGTCCTAATTTGGAACCAAAATCTAATCTTACTCAGCTCCTCATCTAGGTATCCCTAGTGTAGCAACATTTTTTGTTACTTGAGATCATCTCAATGCCCACCTTGATGATCATTATCAGTGGATTGCCAATCTTGTTGGCCTAGTCTAAGCTTTTTACAATTATCAACATGCACCATGTACTCAACATATCACCAACTAAAATAGGTGGAAAGTCATTAGTAAGTGTGATACACATTCTTCTCCTCCTCCAATTCATCACCATGATCTTCTAGCAATGTCTAATGGCCATCTTTTGGTCTTGCCATCTTCACCTCTAAGGAGGGGATCAATATGGTTAGCTTTACTGGCCTTCACAACCTTATTGTTGAAAGTTCGATGTGTGCCAAGAGTACTAATATTTATTGATTTTCCAGATATTTTTTTAATAATAACTTAACTAGTCAAATGCGGAAGCTAATGATTTGTAAACAATTAGCATGATGGTGATTATATTCTGATTATCACAACAAAGATATTGATCTTAGACTTTCACCAAGAAGTTATAATAGAAAATAGATGCATGAAAATAAAGTGCGAAAGTAAAAATCAGAATGAGCACACCAGATTTATAGTGGTTCGGTCAAACCATGACCTACGTCCACTCCCCGGAGTCCTCCTCTTCGGATATTGCACTGTCACTATAGTGTCTCTCTTTTAGCCCCCACAGCTAGGCGGAGAAATCCTTACAATCTCTCTTCCACCAACCTGGTGCGGCAGAGGACCGTACTCCTTTCATGGGCAGAGAATCTTGACTTATTTTCACCCTCCTGGTGAGGCAGAGGACCTGAACTCCTTTTTACCCTCCTGGTGAGGCATATAATATGAACTCCTTTTCACCCTCATGATGAGGCAGAGAACCTGGAATCACTTTCACCTTCCCCGGTGCGGCGGAGTAGCCGGGTCTTTTGACATCAAAGAGGTCTTCTTCTTCCCAAAACTTTTCTCAAGACAAACCTTAACTCTTGGAGAAACTCAGGTGCAAGTTCGCCACTCACACTCCCTTGAAGCCCACAAGGATCTTCTCCCTCTCTTACAAACTCCACTCTTTCTCTCCCTAGCCCAAAGCTCTCTCTTCAAGCCTTTTTTGGAAGAAAACAACTCAATGAATGCTCAAAAGACTCATACAAAGTCTTATGAGAAAGCTTAAATAGAGGGCTTAAAAAAATTCTAAAAAACTAATTCAACCGTCAAAGATTGTGTAGTACAATCACAGGATCGTCCAGTATGATGTACATAATTTGACATGCTAGTACTGTACGATACGATCGCAGTATCGTACAGTACGATTAGTTCAACCGAAATGCAATTCGTCCAGGACGAATCATGGGATGACCAAAATTATCTCTATTGATCGTACAGTACGATCTAGTTCGTACAATACGATTCAAATATCAAAATTACACAGATTCGATTGACTAATCACTGGATTAAATTAGGCAATATTTTAAACATCGTACAGTATGATTCGATTCATACAGTACGAATAGAATAACTTTTCAAATTTAAATTTTTGCCTAATTTAATGAATGATGAGGTTTCTAATTATAACAGATCATCCAGTATGATGTGGTATTTATACTGTACGATTAGTTATATTTTAAAATAATTTTTTTTAGAAAAATAAAATATTTTAATTAATTTCTATAACACCAGATCGTACAGTACAATCCAGATCGTATAATACGATGTACAGAAAAATTAAATTATTTAATATTAAATTTGCTCCCCTTGTGTGTGTGTGTGCACGATCATCAGGCTATCATGCACCCTTACAAGACTTGACTCAAGAAGTAAAATAAATAAAAATTACAAACTCCTTCAATATAACCTATCATATCCAATCTTGAGCCCTGAATCTTCAAAGAACGGTGCATGTTGTACCTGAAATGTTAGTTAACACACAAACATGTATACACAACAAATACTAGGAGAAATAAAGAGGCAATCAATAATATTGTTATCATCAAAATAATAAACTTGGGAGCTCGAGTTGTAACAATTGTATATCCTCATTTCATTGCATTAAAGAAAGTATTGATGTAGTCATCTCATCTACTTTTTTTTATTTGTTGCCTCGCTAACACCAAGGATACTATTAACATATTAATTTCACTTATATTTATTGAAACCTTCTCAAAAGATCAAGGAAGTGTGGCTATTATAACTTATACCAAATACATGTAGAAGTTGTTTCAACTAAACAATGCCCTATGATTTTTTCACTTAAAATTTTCATGTAAAAATCATTTGTCCCCTTCTTGCTCTACTTAACCTTGTTTTTAAATCATATATGGGATGCCATTCATAACTAGGATGGCCAAATCCTCTCACCCTCTATATTGACTCAATCTCCCATATATAATAATTTTCATAATTTCATTAATTAAAGACTATAAAATTTAATTACCATCCATGCATTAGGACTTTCATAACTCTTATATTGACATTCATTATCAATTATCAGTGTCCTATTTGCCTTTTAGTAAAGGATGACAAATGAACTCAATGACTATCACTCAAATAAACCATAACATCACCACATGAGTCAAGTTAAAACTTACAAGGCAACTGTGACTACAAACTCAAAAATGGCATTCATGTACACATTACAAACTTGATTATAACATATAAATATATAATCCTTTCATTTACCCCTAATCAATTCCAACCTAACCAAATGATGAAAGCCTTCATATCCAAAACCTAGGTAATTAAGCTAATTTAAAATAAATGTTCATTTTATTTTGATATGATTGATGATTATAAGTCCCAGAGTGCTTAATGAACCCTTAAGTAAGTTAGAAGTGGACAAAGGAAGTAAATTTTAACTCATCAAAATTTTCTCTGAGAGCACCACACCGCCGGGAAGGGCAACGCCATGGCATGTAGCTCTCTATTTGGGAGGAGAAAATGAGGATGTGTTAGGGTGCTGGGTGGCACGGCCACGATGCCAAGCACTATGATGGTGAGATTCTAAGAAAATCTGAATGCTTATCTGGGAGCATAGTGGCGCTGGGAAGATGGGCACTGTTAATTGTAAATTATGTATTATTTATTATATTTAAATCAAATAAAAATATGTTATTTTAGTTGTGTTTGTACAGGAAATATTCAGAAAATGGCAATAAAAATTTACAAGAGTTGAATCAATGTTGCAATGTTCTAATTACCAACACCGCAATGTTCTAATTACTAGCGCCGCAATGTTCCAATTACAACGCCTTGGCACCAGACCAAGGAATTGCAGTGTCGGAGTCTCAGAAAAAATAAAAAAATAATTTGGTGCCTTGGCAAAACCAAGGTAAGCGCCACAGTGCTTCATAGTATCGCAACACCTAAGTCTTGAGAATTTTAAAGCCTAATAGTCGATCAGTACAATGCCACAACACCATATTTCACTTTCAAGTGTCACAACGCTCAACTTTTACAACGCCGCAGAAACACCGCTGCGGCGTCTCAAACTCAACAGTGCTGAGGCACTAGTTCATCTAATAACACTGCAACGCCACCATTTTAAGCGTCACGTGCTTGAGGCCATTTCTACACTCATTATTAATAATTTTTTAGCTCTTTCATTAGAGATTTCATTCACTTTCAGTAGAGTCTTGTAATATTCAATGTAGTTTTTTAGTACGAATCAAGTCTAAAGGAGGCTAAAAAAGTGCAAGATACTTTCATTAGAGATCTTAGCATGTCTTGTGTAAGAATTCCTAACATTGGAGAAGGAATAAGTGTGAAGAAGTCAATTATACTATTCTGGTGAAGTTTTTCCTTATTGTTTCTTATATATCTTTTTTTTCTATGAGTGAAATTAAAACGTGTTTGCTTTCTAATTTATCTATGTTCAGCTAATTTCTGAGTTTTGGGCTAATGATATAAACACAATATAAGTACTAATGTAGACTCTTGTATCTTAAATAAAATTATGGATGTTTTTAATATCTCTTATTTTTAATTTAATGCATATAATGGTCATATATGTAGTTAATATCTAGTGTGATATATTATCTCGATGGAGAAATATTGGACTGAATAGGAGTATTGGAATGAAATGTTGGCATGCCTAAACATAGGATGCTTAATCTTCTAGGTTTTATGGAGATATTAAAATTATAAAAATGTCTTAAATCTCTCTTTTATCTCCTACAAGCTCGATAAAGATCTAGGGATGCATATGCTCTGATCCACATCAATATTTAAGAGTCACATTAGGAAAACATTATTATTTTACAAGCATCAATCCAAAGTATATTATATATATTAGTATCACATCATCTATTTGCATTCTCTGTAAGTGGCAGAAACTCAACACCCTTCATTCTTGTTCAGTAGGATAAACTGTGCATATGTCATAAACAAAACTAATTTGATTGTAATCTAGCAGAACACTTCCTCGTGGGATTGACATTCACTCAATCACTTTATTGTTTGGTTGACTCATATACTTGTGTGTCTAGTGGGCAATTTCATATCAAAATAAATCAAAGCTTATTCATATTCATACATATATTATTCACTAGTGTAACACTAGCATGCACAAGCACAACACACAACCCACTACATCAAGTGTTATGGTCAAAATGATATATGTATAATTCTTTGGTAATCACCCTCACCCCAACCATTGTCAGAGTAGGGAGAGGAGAAGAGGAGAGGGAAAGAAAGAGAGAGAATTCAAAGGCTAAAGGCTCGGGTTTCATCTATCGGGCCTATTCAGGATATTGTAAAGCGCGAAGTAGATTTCTAAACTCTTATCTTTGATTTCAATTCTAGTGATTTTATAAAAAATTATGGATAAAAAAAATATTTTTCTTTAGTCTTACGATATTTTCACTGCATAAATTTTAGTATGTTGTTGTATGCTTTATTCCAAATATTCTAACAATAAAAAAATAGATTTTCATCGGTTAATTTTTCCTTCATAATTTTTTTAGTATGTAAGTTAATTGAAGCTTTTCTAACAATTACAATAGTTATGTAAAAGTCTTAAAATATTCATGTGAATATTTATTTGAAGTTAAAATTTGAACAGGAAAAGCTTAGTGACTATAATGTTATACATACAAAGTGGCTTTTCACAGGCACTTCACACATCATCTAAGCATTGCATTAAAATCATAATTTAGTTACTATTGCATTTACACTTACATTGTTCATAACATAGCATTGGAGATGTTCTGATATATGAAAAAGTGCTCTCTCTAATATGTTTTAGGGCCCTATAAGTGATATTATGGCCCCATCTGCCTTGTTTGGGTATGGGATAAGATTCTAGCCCCACTTGCTGAAAGCGGGTGTGGGAGGTTATATGACACTGTTCTGTTCTAATTATGGCCCCACTTGCTACATACATGTGTGAGAGGTTCAAATGAGACATAAGTGGAACTGGAGTTATGACCAGACATCAAGACATGTGTATTATAATTATTGCATTGCATATGCTAATACTTTAATTAATCAAATATAAGTAATATTCTGAACTAAATGTTATAAACTTTTGAATTTCTATATGAACCATGATGAAAAGTGAAAGTCAAGTACAGTGAATCTCTGATGGCAAGTATTCTGAGATGTTTATGAAATCTCAGTGAAAGTGCTTTAAATTAAACAATTCTTTAATATTTTAATTTGGATATTAATATATGTGTTGGGCTATGTGAAGAAGTTTATTGAGCTAGTTGTGCTCATTCTCTCAGTATCTTTGACATTTCAAGAAAAGGAAAATGCCCAATAGAGTAGAAAAAGGATAAAGACAGGTTCTTTTGAATCTAAGTGGGAATGTACTATTTTGTAATCCAATTTTAATTTTTTTTATTTTCACTTTGGAAGTAAACTAGGATATATAATATAATAAGATGAAATGAAAAATGTTGAGTTGTTTTTATTATTTGAATTTTAGTAGCTCTGGTTGTTATGTTAATGGTTGAGTTATAATTATGCAACTTAAGGTTTCGATTCTTTCATTAGGTCATAGGGCATCGCACAATGCATGTTAGTGTTTGAGTAATATGCAACTATTACCACCCGATTCAAGATAACTTCAAGAAAGCAACTTTATGCATGAATAAAAATAAGAATAAAGGGCGAAAATTATTGTAGTTAAATGATGGTGACAAGTCGTTGTTGATCTTTCAAAATTGGTAGTTTGTAATGAACTATGCTACAACTTAGAAGAAGGATACTATACAATAATAATTCAAAATAAAAGGCTAAATACCTTAATATTAATTAATGATGAAGTTGAATTCTTTAATTAGGGGTGGCTTATACTGTAAGATTCATTACTTTGAACCTAGGCATTGGGTAATGCCTTGCTAGTCCAATAAAAATAAGATGAGAAAAATTTAGTGCGATGACACTCAGCTCATAGTATGAGCACAACTATGGAAGCATGCAAATTACATACAATTTATACCAACAACATGTGATGTGCATCATAAGCTGTGCATGTATTGAATGCACGTTGTGAGTTTCGCATATAACATGTACACATAATGAGTTACTTGCAATGGATGCAAACACAAATATATTACATATGTAGTGGGTGTTTTTATAGATAGTTGCATGCTTACGACAATTACACACATAGTGTATATGTGTGTGTAATCCAGTGCATGTAAGGCCGTCACACACAAATTGGTGTGCATAGGTCAATTTACGTTGGACCAATTGCATAATGTCACTTGCTTGCACACTAGCGTGCATGTGACACAATGTGCATATAATGCATTACAACAAATGTGGAAAAATTACGTGCATATGTGTTGGTGCATGTAGAAGATGCACTAATGGTGTAGCAAGTAAATGTTCTAGCGCTATGTGTGCACAATACATTGAGTGAGAATAGTTATTGGCAGTTGTCAAAATATATGTTGCATGAACTTCTACTTCTTAGAGACAACCAAAATAGGAAGAAAATATAGGCCAACCAATTTTGAGACCAATAGGATGATTTATCAACTATTGCAATCTTGAAGGATCATTTGATGGTGAGTCCAAACTCATATTGGTGAGGTCCACATGGATGCTCAAAGGCTGTGAGTATTCTTTTATGCTATGCATAAATGTGCATCACAAAATGTGCCCACATATACCCATTTGGTGATGGCTTCATATCTTATTGTTGTGCATATGAGTACACACTAAGATTATCAATATTCATTGAAGAAAAAAGTCATTTAGTGGTGGCCAAAGATCTTCAAATTGTTGTACTACTTTAGAATGTACATGCAGAGGTTAAATCTTGTTCATATATGTTGTAAGCGAACTTTAAAAGGAGTCCATTATTTTTATGAATATGTACATCTATATTGGAATTTGATTAAGAGCCCCATGCAATTGTATTTTTTGATTAAATAAATTGCTAAAAGAATATAATTCTTATAATTGTGTTTTTTTTATAAATCTTTAACATTGGTCTTGGTTTGTATGCATTTTAAATATTTTTTGGAGAAGTGAATGAATGTGCTAAGAGATATATTTTAGTTTATGTAATGAACGTAATCTCAATTGTAAATTTTGTAAGATCAACAGTTAAACCTGACCCAATAGACATCACCCTCACGCTCATTAAACCTTAAAACTACGGGCCTATTTGGATGCAGGATACAAGTAAGATTTGAGCTAAATCCTGTTTAATGCCAAAAAATGCAAAGCTAGATCTCATGGTATGTCTAACCTCCACTTTAAAGGCATTTTCAATATTTTTTTGTCCTAAATCTGATGGTTCAAAAAATTTTTGGGATTTAGTCGAAGAAGCGAATGAAGATCGTTTCCTTCATGGCGAGCTCCCATTGTGACTTCCAATCCGATAGGAGCGTTGTTGTCGGGGGGGAGGAAACCGCTTTTTTTGACTCTTTAAAAACTAGACTTCACTCATAGCACATGAAGCTAAAGCAGTAACAAAGACATGGAGGTGAGGAAAAGCAAACCCTACATAGGCCTAACGATATAGGAAGAATAAAGACAAAGATCAAAGAATGGCGACCACGAATTTCATTGTTGTTTTGACTTCGCGTTATAAATACAAGCAATCAATGACATAGAAGAATAATTATGATTCAATATGATTTGATTAATTTTCTTATAATTATATAATATATATTAATTTTATTGTTAATATTTATTTTTAAAATCCTATTTTGACTAACAAATTTTAAATCTTCAAATAAGTATCTAAATAATTTTGAAAATTTAACGGAATTTAACTTCAATAATACTATTAAGCCCCTACGACTCCATTCATCTGCTCCGGGAACGAGTGCTACCCCCAAAAGACCCGAAAGATCCGGCAAGTCGTGTCGGCCATCCGTCTTCAGCTCTCCCTCAGGCCTCTCTTCTAGCGTGTCGGCACGTAATAAATTCTCCTCTTCTTCGGCGGAGACATCGTGCGGAATGTCGATGCCGAGGTCGGTGTCCAGCCTGGCTTACCCGGAGAGATTCTATGCAGCCGCCTCCTACGTTGGAATTAGCGGATCTCCGAACTCTTCCACCGCGGCCTTATCCAAGTTTCAGAACGACGTTGCCCTTCTTCTCTATGGTCTATACCAACAGGTAATGCCCTTGTTTCTATTCCCCCGTCTCCTGTTCTTGTCCTCATCTATTCCTCCCGGATCCAATTTACGTAGGTATTTGTTCAGATCTTGGGCGAGGGGGCCAGATATTGGCTTTGTTGGCTGACTTTGAATGCAGATCCATGGGTTGCAACGTAGAATTGCGTTGGAAATTTGTTGTTTAATAGTTGATCTGAGTATCTTTTTAATGGTTCTTTTATGCAGGCTACTGTGGGACCTTGCAATGTTTCTAAACCGAGAGCTTGGAATCCGGTGGAGCACAGCAAGTGGACTAGGTTAGTAACCCTATGATTACGAGGGAAATGAGCTGATTTTGTTTCAGGGACATTGATCTTGCTATTCTTATTTGTAAGAGCTATGGAATTATTCTATTAGAACATTAGACAAAGAGAGTTGTGTGTACCTTCTGCATAGTATGATCTTTGATAACAATCATGCTGGTTATGTGTGCGATAGGGCATGCCTGCTACATAACACTGAAAACAATGCACGCTTGGTGGATATATGCAAGCCCGAAGTGGTTGCGAGAATCACTGCAATGAGAAGGCATTGCGCAGCTAATTTGACAAAGGAAAAACTATACCTGGTCTTTCTTACAATTGGCATGCGTGGGAGAGATTATGGTTCAGCTTTTATGTTAAACAATGATTTTTTAATGCTGAAATTTGTGGATCATGTTTAATGTTGAACGTGTTGAATTTGTAATTTGAATTAAGAGTAACCTAATTTAAGAATAATAATGTTCAATTAGCATTCAAGTTGAGAAGATGTTGAGGACTCTCTTAAATTATGATTGTTGAACTGTTAAGTTGGAGTTAAGGATTTCCCCGCCCAAAAAAAAGGTGGAGTTATGGCATTTTCTCATTTTACTGATAATTGCAATCTTCGTACAAGTTTAATTGCCTTGATTACCCATAAATAATTTTTTCTACAACTTGGACAACTCTTGTTATAACTTGAAGAGGAAAAGGACAAAATCTTAGACTAACTTTAGCTTTGATCTGATTTTTGTAAACCATTAACCTGAAAACTTCCTTCCACTTCTGCATGGATAACTTTTGTTAAACTACTGCTATGCATCTTTATATCTGGCATTTATATGGATTTTTGTGCATGCTATAGGTATCATATACATTAAAATGTTAGGTTGTGGTATGTGTTGTGCATTTTCCATTCTCTTATTACTTTCTACATTCCAAAGCAACTACACAATCATGTTTATCTCATGCATCTACATTGCAGTAGTTTATTACATTTTCGTCATCATTATCAATCCTATCTTTATTTAAGATAAGTTTTGTGAATCCTCAATAATTTTTTCTAAGCATCACATGAGATGTTAGTTATAGTTGCCACTTGATTTTTTTTTTTTCATAACTTATAACCATGTTATTTTAGTCTACCTATTATCTTTAGTTTCTCTTACATAATTACTATATTTTCACCTTGTCAGGGCTTCTTTTACCCTCTGTTTTTATGTCAAAATCACCTAGATTTCATTTTCAATAAATTATCTTCACCATGTGCTACTATCACCATCCCTCTTAAACAGCTAATATTAGATTAGAATCCTTTTTCAATTGCTAGGGTAATATTTATTTACCCATCTCAACAACGCAAACTACATTACATAGATGAGATTAACTTTTTGGAAATCACTTTTGTTTTAAAAAAGTTTGTTATATTGATATCAACCATCCAATATGGATGTGATGGCTGAAGTGGTTAATTGCGTATGGTGCAATTTCCTAGTAATTGGGGAGAATCTGAATCAAACACTTTCTCCCTCTGCTTAGTAATACAATGGCATTAACATCTCTTTTTTTTCAACACCAAATTATGTTGTCAGTGATTAATCTTTTATCCAACACTTAAACCATATAACATAGCTAGTTAATTGCAGCTTTATAAAATTTATATTTAAATCTCTATGATTTCTCTTATTGCACAATAGCTGTGGCATTTCTCCATTTTAACCAACTCTTTTTTATTCTAGAATTTATTCTACACAATAGACATAATGTAGTTGAACCCACACATCTAGATACAAGTTGATCTTTTAATTTATTAACTATGAACTACCAATTTCATATTCAAAAAATTGTATCAAGTAACTTTCTTATCATGTTGTTAGCCTTGGTTATACTAAGTTGTGTTTTTAATTATCTAATCGTGAGTCAATCTAACCTTGGCTTATCATCAACTTAATGCCATTTAGTCCAATCTTAAGTCAGGCCCCTTCATGTTTGGCTCCTTCTAAATCCAATCCAAATGGTAATAATTGTAATGTGATATGGTTTCTTACCCTAATTTCTACACTATATTACTATGAATGAGATTATTTTGATTGTTGGTGTAGATGATGGTGTTCATCAACTTTTGCTTCACTTGTATGCTTAGGGTGAACAAGTCCTCTTGTGTTTTCACTTATAACCGCACTGCTTTATCCTTTGACATGGCCATCATGGATACAAATGGGCCTGTCTTGTCCAATGGACTTGGTATGGTAATGTCCACCACAACAATAATTGTTTTTTATTTTCTTTCTTCTTTGCAATATTTTTCGTTGGTATGACCAGGAATATAGCAATGTTCACAGAACTTAACAGGGACATTAGTCTTATTAGAGAAAATGTCATCCCTAGTCCTGTTTTTCTTCTTTCTTTGGTGAAAAGGTTGTTAATGGGTCCTCTTCTTATTGCCTTGATTCTTGCACTCTATGACCATCGCATTATTGTGGCCTAGTTGAGATCGGTGATCGGAAATAGGTGTTCACTTGCAATTTATGAATAAAGTTCTAAGGTGCATTTCATCAAACTTTGTACATCTCAAAAGTTTTCTTCCAAAGTGACCATGTGCCTACAAAGTTTATTCTTGGCGTTGTCTTCATATTTGTTCATTGCTTCCACCGATATTCTACATACCCATTGGGTAGAACCCAACGTTTGAGTTTCTTGAATATTTTCCAGCTCACATTTTGATGATCATTTATCTCTAGATGAGTATTCCGCCACGCTAGGGCATGATGCTTGATTACAGTTGGGCGAATGCAACCCTGTCACGTGTTATACTAGTGCAAGGTGAAATAAGTCTTTAGCTATTTGATCTATGCACCTTCCTTCATAACTAGGAATCTTCATTTTGGCTTTTATTTTGGAATGTTCACATCCTTTCTTTATGAGTTGTAGCCGTATCTTGATCTTCAACCTCTCCAATCATGTTTACATCTGGCATGGACGCAAGAGGAGAAAGAATATGACTTGGCCTACTTGTCACAACAATGATCATTTGCATCCTCATCCACTCAATCATGGTGATCATTTGCTTCATCAATCTTAGCCAATTGGTCCGCTAGATTTGGTATGGAATATTTTTTGTCCGTTGATTGGTTGTGTTTATCTTCTTCTTCTTTTTCTTCTTCTTTCTCGCCTGTTTCGTGATTTTAGATCAAGACAAGAAGCAACTCTCTCTTGTCTTTATATCCCATCTTTGTTTGTATCATATACCAAGAACTGTTGTTCTAATACCAACTAGATCTATAAATCAATCTCTTAATTGAGTTTTCTCATAGTCGATAGATTTCTTTCTTTAATTTTTAGTTTTTCTCTGCTGGACATCAAGGATAAAGCGTTGTTTTAGAACTAAACGGCTTAAAAACAGCATTTTAGTCTAGTCTTTCCCCCTTTTTCAATGCTCTAATGAACTCATGACTTAGTTCAATAGCTGGGCACCTAGATTGCAAATGTCAACTTTGTAGCATCCAGTAACACCAAACAACTAAATAGAAGCAAGCATTAAACAGGTAAAATAGCAGAAAAAGTAGCAAAAAGAAAGTAAGTAGTTGTGTATTGAAACTAACAGTAGAGGAAAAAAAATAGTGGAATGCAACCAACAGCAAACAACAGCTTATGATATAGGAACCGGGAGGCATTGTGCTATAGTAACCTAAGAGGAGTCTCACGGCTTCAGCTACAGTAGCAGGAGTAAAGTTTGTTGGAGGAAGGAACTTCTATTGGAGAAGATTAAGAATCAAGTGTAAAACTCGGGAAAAAATTCTTGTAATTTCATTGCAGGAATTAGGATCTTTAAATAGAAGATTACCATATAGGGTAAAAAAATCTAATCTACTCCTAAACAATCTCTACAAAAACAGTACAACAACAATAACAAGCTTTTATGCTACTACATGGAGTCGGCTATATTAATCCTTTTTCTCCATGATGTCTTATTAAGAGTAAAATTCTCATTTAAATCTAATGAAAAATGTCATTTTTAATACTTTTTTAACCAAGTCTTTTTAGGCCTTCATCTACCCTTTCTAACATAGGCCGGATCTAATACATCTACTCTCCTTAAAGGGTCATGGAAGGTCGACGTTTTATGTGATCAAACCATCTAAGGCGACTCTCTCTAATGTTATCCACCATAGGAGTTACTCCAATTTTTTCACGTATATACTCATTTTGCATTCTATTCCAAAGTTTAAAGCCACTCATCCACTTGAGGATCCTCATCTCTATAACATTTAACTTAATTTATGCTTCTCTTTTAATGGCCAACATTCTACCCCATAAAGCATTGCAGGTCTCATCAACATCTTATACAAGTTTTCCTTAAGTTTGAGGGGCACTTTTTGATCACACAACAAACTCGATGCATTCCTCCACTTCAACCATCCAACTTGAATTCTACTAAGAATATCCCAATCTATTTCACCATCAATTTGAACAATAGACCCGAGATTATCCAAAGCGTGCACTTGTTTTTAATACTTGATCACCCAATGTCACAATCCCACCATTAGATTTATTCTTCTTAAAATCACACTCAATATATTCAATTTTAGATCTACTCAAATGAAAACCTTTAAACTCTAAGGTTGACCTTTATAATTTAAGTTTTTCATACACTCTCTCTTGTCTTATCAATAAGAAGAATATCATCAACAAAAATCATACACCAAAGTAGATCCTCTTGCAAATGCTTAGTAAAACATCCATGATTAAAGCTAAAAGACACGGGTTTAAAGCTAATCCTTGATGTAATCAAATTGAACTAAAAAAATACTTGGTCCAACCACCATGTCTTTGAATACAAGTAACAACTCATGTATACATATCCTTAATAATTTGAATATAAGCATTATTAACTCCTTTCATTTTTAGAACTCTCTAGAGCACTTCTTTTTAAACTTTATCATATGTTTTCTCTAAATCAATAAATATCATATGTATATCCTCCTTACTCTCTTTATACTTCTCCATCAAAGCTCTCAACAAATGTATAGCCTTTATGGTAGACCTACCTGGCATGAATCCAAACTGATTTTAAGAAACATTAGTATCATGTTGTTATCTATTCCCAATTACTCTCTCCTGTAATTTTAATGTATAACTTATTAACTTAACTCCTCCATAATTTACACACTCTTGTGCATCACCTTTATTCTTAAAAATAGAAACCAACACGCTCCTTCTCTATTTATCTGGCATCTTTTTGGTTTCAAAATAATATTAACAAGTTTACTTAGCCAAGAAATTCCTTAATCCTCTAAGCATTTCCACACTTCTTTTGGAATATCATTAGGTCCTACTGCTTTTTCACACTTTATTTTCTTTAGAGCCTCTATAACTTCGATATTACTAATATGAGATGCTAAGATCACTAAAGTTAATCATATTCTTACAACCTTCATTGAAAAGTTTATCAAAATATCTTCTCCACCTATTTTGAATATCTTATTCTAAGAAAAATACTTTTTGATCTTCATCCTTAATGCACTTCACTTTAACATTATTATTGTCGGGTCCCAAGCCATGAATGAGAAAAGTGGAGGGTTGCATTTGGTAGTCGACAATCAGCATAAAATTTGTTTAACAATCATAAAATCAATCTACAAAAAGAGTAAACCTTATGTATAATAGCATATTAGATAATGTCAATTTAAAAGATAATCCTAACAAAAATTATCCTAATTCTAAATTAAAATTTTAAAACAAGCTTATTTAAACAAACTTTCAAACTCATCATTATGTTGCTATAATTTGAGTTTTAATTCAAGAGTTCAATTTTTGAAGTTTTTTCTCTCACACATCTGATTGACAACCAATCATACCTATGGAATCCTGGCTATATTCTCTTCGATCTCAATGTTTAATATGATCTTCACCACAGTCCTCAATTTTCAGGGAGACATTGTGCTATTTAAACTTCAATGAACACGATCCCCTCAAAGTTTCCACAATCTGATGCTCAAATCTATAGGCGATTTGATTGATCGCTTATTAGATCTGGTTCCAATATGGCGTTTAGTTCTATAGGATTAAGATCATTGATGGGCATGTGCCAAACCTGCTGCAAGAGGCATCATAGTAGACTCAAAAGTGCTATATGTTTTGTATGAATTGTTGCAGTGCTTATGTTTTCGCGGTTAAAAATAATGAGAATTTCTAATAAAATATTGTTGAATGTTTTAGATGTAAGATTGTTAAATTTTGTTTCTGATTATCGTCATCTTGATTATATATTATTTTTGCACTATATTGTTTTTACAGTTGGCATGGACTTGGAAACATGGCTTCAATAGAAGCAATGCGTCTGTTTGTGAAAATCTTGGAGGTGCATGTCAAAACTTACGCTGTCACTAACTTGCATTAAAGATAGGTAACTGATATTACAGCATTCTTTGCAGGAGGAAGACCCTGCTTGGTATTCAAGGGTCCCAGAACCTACTGTGAAACCGAATTCTGAAATGCATGTAAGTATGCTGTTTAATTCTTGATTTAGTTAATGCTGTCAATGGAA
The DNA here is from genome assembly GCA_019925795.1 of Dendrobium chrysotoxum. Classification (NCBI taxonomy): domain Eukaryota; kingdom Viridiplantae; phylum Streptophyta; class Magnoliopsida; order Asparagales; family Orchidaceae; genus Dendrobium; species Dendrobium chrysotoxum. The sequence goes on along the minus strand of CM034305.1, from coordinate 95,034,450 downwards.
AATGTTTATAACTATGCGAAGGCCAAATTATTTATGAATTTATCATGTTTTTGTTGTTTACATTTTGTAAGGCTTAGTTCTTCACGGTATCATTAGGTTGCTAACGTTTTGATATTTACTTTGTTCTTCTACTTGCAAAATGCATGTCAGTAGAAATAATAAATTGTCTATTTTTTTGTTAGCGTCTTTATTTTGGCATTCAAAATATTTATAAGCTGAAACCGCACATTTGTCTTTACCGTAAAAGAAAGAGTTATATGTTGAGTAGATAATGTATTTTTTTAGTCGTAAATTTCACATGAAAGCCTTTTAGACATGTTATATTAAGTCTTTATTTTCTCAAACTTGTTTGATTTGCTACCCTCCGGATCATGGATTTGTTTCTCTTTGGGCATCTTAATATGTGCCTTCTGACTGGCTAGTGAAGGTCTAATTGTTGAAAATCCTGGATTAGACATTATGCTCCATGCCTTATTCATGGAAAATTTTGTATTCATGCATGCTATAGGTTTTGCTTGGGATCTGGGATATGGAAAATAGGCTGATAGTTTGGTTGAGTTGACTCCGTTATACTAAGATGGATATGACCTGTTACAAAGTCTTAGTTTTATTTTATGATATTCGCATGTTTATGTTAATTTTCATTGTCATATTTCTTCTCTTGACTCAGTATATATTTTCTTTTTCCATCATAAGGTCAACAACTCAACCTTCCATAAAATGTTTTATTTTGATTTTCTCCGTGCTTTCAATTAATGTAGCTTTTTCATCATTATCATGTTTATGCTTGCTGTTCTTAATGATATATTCCTATTTTCAGAAACAAAATTATGTAGTTTCCACATATATAGAGAATGCATTGGTTCATTTATTCATTAAAGTAACAAATGCAGGCACATACGATATATGCAAGCAAAATTAAGTACAATTGAGCTTAAATTCATAGTTTTATAGTACGGCCATCACGGATAATTTCAAGACCAAGGCAACTGAGAGATATGTTACCAAATTGCTTTTTCATAATTGTTAATGCTTGCTGTACAAGATAGCCTCACTCTGGGAAATGATTTGCACAGATTTCTTATATCTTTTGAAGTTTAAGGAAAATTCAACACTCTTAAAAATATGAAGTTGTTGCTAATTACTTACTAATTGATTTTTATGTATATGATATTCAACATATTTTTGTTTAACCGGTCAATGAAAATCTCACAAGTCAATATTGCATAGTTGTAATGCCCTAATATGGTCTATGCAATGCCTTATAACAATTAGCAAGCATAGAATATGTAAAGTAAATCATTAACGTTACTTCAGAAGCTTTTTGTTTCATAACTTTGATATGAATCCAAATTCCAACTAAAAAAACCACGCCTCAATAGGCATTATGCAATCTCTAACTTTTTAGACGAACGATAAGTGCACAAATATACTTATTGAAATCCATCTATATAACTAGTCAACATATGCAAAGTTATAAGAATACATCTTTCAAGTATCAATCCGAATTAATATACCCTCCAATTAAATACTAATCTAGTAACATGCGCTTTCAAATAAATCATCTACCTACTCTTGAATGCATGATCAAAAGCCACGCCAATTAGTTTATAATTTCCTCTGTGATCAACATTATAATTTTTTATTATTCAACAAAATAGTGGTCAACTCTCGTAGTAATAACATGCCATCTACAAGTTGAGGGATCAACTATGATGCACCGACACTATCAAAGAGGTATGTAGTGTTCAACACATTTCGCACACGATACACATCAGACATGACATGCATCCTATTTGTCCAATTAAAAAAATATTAAAAATAAATTTGACGTGGGTGTCCAACACGTGTCTTAAATATTTTATGATCTTTTTAAATACAATTTCTTGTACTTCAATTTTTTAATTATTAAAAAAAAATTCTTATTTACTCTCCACAACCCCAAATCAATCGCCTGTACTCAATATCTCATTCCTCAAACATTTTTATTTTCATTTCTCTCTAGCAGGATACGACTAAGATTCACAACAATGCATCGTGTCATCTCTCCGATGTCATAACGACATCATTGTTTTAGAATCATCTCAATATTAAAGTTCGATGCTGTCTTGACATTAAGGCTCGATGCTAACAATTTCTACCCCCACAATCATGCCTCCGTACCATCTCAACATCTCATCTTTGAATATCATCTTAACATTGACGATCGACATTGTCTCGACATTGAGGGTCGACCCTATGTAAACATCGATGCTTGATGCCCATTGAACAATATTGATGCTCGATTCGACAGCATTGTCGTCTCCTCTTTCGATGCCTAAAACGACATCCACGTTAGACTCTTAACATCCTAATATTAATTCATTTTAAGCACATATTATAGTTAAATGACTTATTATTTCTCAATTATTCTTAATATTCTGCTTATTCAATTTCTATATATTATTTTTAAGATATTAAAATTATAATACCTTGTCCAACTCGTGTGTGTCATATATTTTTAATTTTTAATAATTGAAGTGTTCGGTGTCCGTATCATGTCGTGTCTGTGTCGCTGTGTCCGTGTCTGTGTATCATCAGTGATCAATCAAATAATCAATCATAAGATGGCATCCTATGGACCTTGCCTTCTATCATATGTAAATGAATTCTCATTTTAGCTGCATTAGCATACATACTCATTCATTAGTGGTGCTTTAATGCGTTATGATAGAAATATGTTCCCTTGAAGCAAGCCTTGGTGACAACTATCATGTCTAATATCTTGATAGTTCTATTAGAGATTTTCCTAACAATGTTGTCCTTAAACACACAACCAGCATTCAGGGGTTGAGGCATTCCCATAACTCAATAAACACTACCCTCATATATCTAAAAAACTCTGATGGAGTGGCATTTCCATTCACCAATAAAAGAAAAGTTTTGTTGCTACAATTTCGCAGGTAAACTCTCTGATGGAGTGGCACTACCATTCACCAGTAAAGAAAAGTTTTGTTGCTACATGTTTGCATCCAAATTCAATAACCACTATACAACAAGAAAAGTTTTGTTGATACAAGTTCACATCCAAACTCTCTGATGGAGTGGCACTTCCATTGACCAATAACAGCATGTCTACTCCTGGTCTCAATATTCCTTTTGGAGGTCAAAGATAATTAATGATATTCTCATTTACAGCTGAACACTAGCTTAATATGCTACCAACCTAATACTCTTAGGTATTATATTTATTATCATCCTCATCAAGAACACAACAATCATGCTTTCTTTCTTGTATCGAACTGTGATTGCTGACCATCCTAGTGACCACTTATGCCTCTTCCTCTTCCCATGATCTTGGGGACCTATTCTAACAAAGTTAGGTTCTAGCAATGTCAACTCGGCCATGCATGATGGTTCAACAACCTCATCAGTCTTGGTTCATTGTTCCCTCGTTGGCCCTGCAAAGGTTGATGAAACTCCCGTCATCATTTGACCTTTTTTCTATTTGACAGTCGATTTGAAATCAATGATTAGATAATTTTTAGGAGGGAAAATGAAATCAAGCATGAGAACTAAGCTGGAATGAAGTTATATATTGAGCAAAATAATATCTTTCTCAAAAAATTTTCAACCTTTACTCTCATTCTTCCCACGCTTTATTACTCAATCTCGTCCATCTTTCTCACAAAAATCTTCTGCAATCATCATGGTAGGATGTTTGCAGTTACATCTATTTATTGATGAAGAGCCTAATGAATTAGTTAAATGTAAATTTCATTAGTACGTTAAAGTTTGGCAATAAATCACATTATTATCTTATTAATAAATTGTTTCAACACCACCTCCAAATCCTCAATTAGTGTCACCGGTAACTCTGAACTAACTGCTTGCTCCCCCAGAGTTCTCCTCAACTGTGACACGTGGAACAGTAGATGTATGGTAGTGGTCGGGTGTAACCTTAAGCGATAAGCCACTGCTCCAATATTCTCCAATATCTCATAAGGGCCAAAGTACCTTAGGGCCAGCTTCTCGTTCCTCTTGTTGGCTACTGTCCTTTGTCTGTATGGTCGCAGTTTTAAAAACACCCTATCCCCCACTTCGAACCTTATTGTCCTTCTTGTGTTCATCCACCTGCTTTTTCATAATCTGTTGTGCCCTCAACAGGTGCCTTTTCAGTTCCTCTAACACCTTATCTTTTTCCTCCGAGTACTACTCTACTAAAGAGACCGGTGTGCTCCTTCTGCCCAAAATGCACTAAGTGTGGAGGGTCTCTTCCGTACAACACTTTGAAAGGAGTCATCTGGGAAACTGAGTGATATAAAGTGTTGTACTAGTACTCCGCCCATGCTAGCCATTTGACCCACAGTCAAGATGTCTCTGAAGCAAAACACCGCAAGTAAGTCTCTAGACTCTTATTTACCACCTCTGTCTGCCTGTCCGTCTGAGGGTGGTATGCGGTGTTTCTCTTTAGAACAATTCCTTGTAACGTGAATAGCTCTCTCCAGAACTGATTGATAAACATCTTATCTCAGTCAGATACTATCGACTCCGGAATCTCATGCAATCTGACCACCTCTCTGATGAATGCTGCTGCTATTGTAACCGTCGTGTAGGGGCGTCGTACGGGAATGAAATGAGCATACTTGCTCAACTTGTCAAAACCACCATAATCACTATAAACTCGTCAGATTGTGGCAGCTCATCTATGAAATCCATGGTGGTCTCCTCCCACACTTTGTCTGGAAGAGCCAGGGGTTAGAGTAATCCCTTTGGAGACATAACCATGTACTTGTTTCTCTAACATACCTCGCACCTAGCCACCCTCTCCTCCACATCCTTATGCATCCCCTTCCAATATAATTCTATTGCTAATCTTCTATATGTCTTTTGCACCCTAGAGTGGTCCCCAATAATGCTCCCATGGAACTCCTGCAGCAAGTGAGGAATATGAACCGAGGCCCGTGGCAGCACAAACCTCCCCTAGTAACAATCTATTCCCTTCTAGAGAATAGCTAGGGTGTCTATTCTCATCCTCCCTAAGCCCCTACCTAATCTCCCTAAGCCCCTCATCTTGCATGCTCTCTTTCTTAATAGCCCTCCAATCTAGCATCAGCAGCACTCAAATGGCTAATTCTTGGAGCTCCCCAATCACCTAGATATGGCATCAGCTGGCACGACCCGGCCCGGCTGGCCCGAATTAACGGGGCGGGAACAGAAGGTCGTACGGAGGAACATCAAAACATTAAACTTTCAAAACATACACTTACACTTCACAAATAACATGAATATAAATTTCATCCAACATATGAATATGAAAGAGCCACTAAAAACTTTCAATCATAAAAATTGTTCAAACTTCTTCAACAATATCCAAAATAAAAAAACATAAACATAACCTTAAACTTAAACTTAAACATAAACAACATCTGAGTTCACAATCAATAACCACTAAGTTCATCACTCAAACCTTATACTCAACACAGACTCAACATAAATAACCATAAAGGAACCTTTCTTCCTGAGGCCCTCTACGATTGTAGGTGTACTGCCGTCTCGTAGCCATCACTTATCTCCTGAAAATAAATCCCACAACCAGGGTGAGTTTACACTCAATAGGTAACATGTATTTAGCATAAATTCATGCAACAAAAATATAAAATCTTTTACTTACGATGTAAATCATTCAAGAGATCATAAGGGATAAAATATTTTCATATGCAAGCATCTCTTGAAGCAATACATAATTTTTCTCTTTTAAACATTCATAACCTTTACCATTTGAAACATAACATTACTTTCTTAATCTTTCATTCATATCATTTCATGAAAAATGCAATAGATGCTTATGATGCAATATACCCGTCCCGAAAATACCAGAGTTTTGGTACTGATCAGGTACCCAGTCAAGTTTTGGCCATTCCTTTACCATTTGGCTCCGAAGAACCCCTTTACCATTTGACTCCAAAGAGTCCCTTTACCACTGACTCCGAGGAGTCCCTTTACCATTTGGTATTCCGGATCAACATACACATGCAAATACAATAAGTATCATCATAATTAAGTCATTTATAACTTCATATGTGATTGCTTAGAACTGTTTCATGCTCAAAAGTAAACTGTTTCATGCTCAAATGTTCTCCTAATAAAAATTTCATGCTTCAGTGAAAGGACATGACTTTTTACTTAAAACTTTAACAAATGATATAACATTTCTTCAAATATAAAGAAAACATTTAGAAACATGAATTTAATTTAAATACAGGTGCCTACCTCTCTCACAAGCACGGTATTTTCTCAAAGTGTGGATTTGACAAAGCTCTTCCACCTTAACAATCTTGACCTAATAACATTTACAAAAGAGACGTGTCACAAGATTTAATCTTCATTAAGGCTGAATTTAAATCCTAAGTTCAAACCCATCATTTTTCCTCTAAATTTTCCCTTACGACACTTAAGGAATATTAATTAAATAAATCTTTGTCGTAAGGGAAAATTTAGAGGAAAAATGATGGGTTTGAAATCTTTGTCGTAAGGGAAAATTTAGAGGAAAAATGATGGGTTTGAACTTAGGATTTAAATTCAGCCTTAATGAAGATTAAATCTTGTGACACGTCTCTTTTGTAAATGTTATTAGGTCAAGATTGTTAAGGTGGAAGAGCTTTATCAAATCCACACTTTGAGAAAATACCGTGCTTGTGAGAGAGGTAGGCACCTGTATTTAAATTAAATTCATGTTTCTAAATGTTTTCTTTATATTTGAAGAAATGTTATATCATTTGTTAAAGTTTTAAGTAAAAAGTCATGTCCTTTCACTGAAGCATGAAATTTTTATTAGGAGAACATTTGAGCATGAAACAGTTTACTTTTGAGCATGAAACAGTTCTAAGCAATCACATATGAAGTTATAAATGACTTAATTATGATGATACTTATTGTATTTGCATGTGTATGTTGATCCGGAATACCAAATGGTAAAGGGACTCCTCGGAGTCAGTGGTAAAGGGACTCTTTGAAGTCAAATGATAAAGGGGTTCTTCGGAGCTAAATGGTAAAGGAATGGCCAAAACTTGACTGGGTACCTGATCAGTACCAAAACTCTGGTATTTTCGGGACGGGTGTATTGCATCATAAGCATCTATTGCATTTTTCATGAAATGATATGAATGAAAGATTAAGAAAGTAATGTTATGTTTCAAATGGTAAAGATTATGAATGTTTAAAAGAGAAAAATTATGTATTGCTTCAAGAAATGCTTGCATATGAAAATGTTTTATCCCTTATGATCTTTTGAATGCTTTACATCGTAAGTAAAAGATTTTATGTTTTTGTTGCATGAATTTATGCTAAATACATGTTACCTATTGAGTGTAAACTCACCCTGGTTGTGGGATTTATTTTCAGGAGATAAGTGATGGCTACGAGACGGCAGTACACATACAGTCGTAGAGGGCCTCATGAAGAAATTTCCTTTATGGTTATTTATGTTGAGTCTGTGTTGAGTATAAGGTTTGAGTGATGAACTTAGTGGTTATTGATTGTGAACTCAGATGTTGTTTATGTTTAAGTTTAAGGTTATGTTTTCTTGTTTTGGATATTGTTGAAGAAGTTTGAACAATTTTTATGATTGGAAGTTTTTAGTGGCTCTTTCATATTCATATGTTGGATGAAATTTATATTCATGTTATTTGTGAAGTGTAAGTGTATGTTTTGAAAGTTTAATGTTTTGATGTTCCTCCGTACGACCTTCTGTTCCCGCCCCATTAATTAGGGCTAGCCGGGCCGGGTCGTGACATCTGCTGCCTTGTTCTCTAGCCCTGGCCTATATTGGATCTCAAAGTCATAGCCCAACAGCTTTGATGGCCACCTCTAATGTTCCTCGATCACCATCCTCTGCTCCAGCAAGTACTTCAAGCTCCGTCGATCTATCTTGACGATGAAATGTCGGCCTAACAAGTAAGGCCACCACTTCTGAATAGCCAATACAATGGCCATCAAGTCCCTCTCATATACTGACTTCAGCCGAGCTCTGGCTGTCAACATCTGCCTTAAGTAGACTATGATTTTGTGATTTTGCAAGCGCACTGCCACCAGTTCATATCCTGAGAATCAGTCTCTACTACAAATATCTGGCTGAAATTGAGTAGGACCGGGACTGTGGTCATAGTTGTCTTCAATTTCTCAAAGGCATGAGTGGCTGCCTCTCCCCATAAGAAGTTGTCCTTCTTCAACTGCTCTGTCAGAGGCCAAGCCATGGTTTTGTATCCCCTCACGAATCTCCTATAGTACTTTGTCAATCCTAGAAAGCCCCTCAACTCCCTCAAGTTCCTAGGTAGAGGCCATTTCATCCTTCTGGACCTGGGGGTAGCGGTAAGATCTAACACTGATCGGTGATACTCCCTCCCTCAGCGTGATGACGTGCTCCTATTCCCTCTGTGGAGTTAACACCTGGGGTGGCTGAAAAACCTCACCAAACTGCTATATCAGCGGCTGTACTAAAAGAGGGATCCCCCCTCCTCCCCTCCAATCCCCTCCAAACTCTGTAGCTCTACTAGAAATTCTCCTCTCACCTCCTGTATGGCCCTTACCATGATTTTTAGTGACACCATGGCTTTGGAGAGCCCTGCATCTCCCTTAATCACCATCCTTCTCCACTCCACCATCAGCTCCATTTTTAGCATCTCCCAATTCACCTTAGTATCCCCCAGGCCTGTAGCCATCTTATCCCCTGGATGACATTAGTTCTCCCCAGCTCTAATGAGAGAAAATCCTCCCTCACTGAATCACCTATATGGTCAGGACCACTCCCCTACACACCCCTCTACATGTATCCATCTTCCCAGTCCCCATCATCACCCCATAGCACACTGTGTCCACTAGTTTCATCCCCAATTGTTCTACGACCTGATTGGAGATGATATTGTGGGTAGCCCCACTGTCTATCAGGACCACTACCTCATTATCTGCTATTTCTCCTCTCACATTCATAGTGTGATTCGGTGTGAATCCCACCACTGAGTTTAAGGAGACCTCAGCCATGTCCAAATGCATTTTTTCCTCCTCTGCCATTACCTCACTCCCACCTCCCCTCTCAGCTTCCTTGTCATCATAGACAGTGAGAACCTGAAGAGTTCGGTCCTTACACATATTCCCTGGTGTATACTTCTCATCACATTTGAAACATAATCCCTTTGCTCGTTTATTCTGCACCTCCCCACATGGCGGTCCTTGATGGAAAACACTCACAATTTATCGTCATTCTCTTGGATCTCCTTTCCTCTTGGTTCCACCTTAGGAATCGTCGGTGATGCTTTTGATTGCATCTCAAGCATCTTTTTCATCATCTCTTCAAAGTTTTTAAAGCGGCTCTTGATGGCTGAGAGTCTTCTCTCCACCTCGGAATATTTTTCCTCTACTCTGGTCTTGAGTTGTTCCATCCCGCCCTCCAATGCCTCCATCTTCTTTGCTACCATTAATTGGATCTTGGCTCCAAAAACAACGAAGATAACTTGTTTTTCAACCCAAGAAGGTGCCCTGATACCAATTTGATAGGAAATACTTGCAGAAATTGAACAATTCTTGTCTGAAATTTGGAATTTCGGCAAGAACAAATAGAATTTTAGGGAAATTTGGTGGCAAATCGTTAGGAAAAGTTTATAATTGCTGAGATATGAGAGAAAACAAACAAGATACAATAGATCTTCAATTCGAGAGGAAGATCCGGCTCTCCTAATCCCTAGTCGGCAGCTAGGGCTCAAACAAACTCTAAGAGAAATATAAGTTTAGCGAATCAAAACATAACCCTAACCTTAGGGAGAAAAATCTACTTAAAGCAAAACACAATTACCTAATCCCTAAACAACCCTTACTTTTGAATTTTTCCTCCCAAACCCATCCTTAATTAATGTTTAATTGACTGTTGGGCCCCACCATAGAATCCCGCCCCCTATTGAGAGGAGCCCTTATTCTGCCTGGTGTATACATGAACTGTTCCAGGGTGGACCGGTTTAACATAAGATTATTTGGCCTACCAACAATTTGTTTGAGCAGCTTTTGATCTCCAAGGTGGAGATCCAATGTTTGAATTTTGCAAAAAAAAGAAAAAAAAGAAGGATTTTCATTAATGTAATTGAGACTAAATTTGATGAAATAGATGCTAAACTTAAAATTCTCATCAAATTATAGAAATAATTTTTGTGAGTAAGATAAGTTTCTAGTAAAATCAAATAGAAATGCATTTTCTTAGGGCATTATAGTGATATTTATGTTCCTTTGCAAGATATTTATTTGTACTTTGCAAGACTATAGTCAAATTATTGTTTTTTTACAAGATAAATTATTTTCATGCAAACCTAGAAGACATGTCGTGTTAAAATTTTGTGAGGATGTTCTGAGCAAATTATTTTTAAAATTTAATTAATGTTGTCAGCAAATTATATTGACCAAAGAACTTAAGAAATAAATAAATGTAGTTGTATAAATATATAAACCAAAACTTATTTTATATATATATATATAATTTTTTGTCAATAATAGAAAAGTGCAAGCCTTTTAGTTTAGTTTAGTTTGCTCAAGAAAAATGGCGCAACAAAATAAATCCCACTTTGCAGATGTAGAATTTCATTCTCCATAAGGTAGATTGTGGTTTACTAGATTTAAACATTTCCTAATAGGATCTAAGATCGACGGCATAGGTCTTTGATTTGATTGTTCTTGTCTGTTGATTGCCCCTGTTTGTTTATTATTGTAATTATTAAAAATAAGATCGCCGGTTGGAAGTAGTTTTATGTGTGAACATCTCTGATTTGCGTACAGGAGCTAGCTTGCTTACATTTGGAGTGGAGATCGTCAAAGGACGTTGGGAGTGGGAGTTCTATTGAGCAGGCGACGGGCTGTTGTGCACGAGGGAGGATTGCGAAGATGGGCTAAGTCGGAGGGGTTTCATGTGGCTGGATTTGACGCGTCCGGTGGAGTTGCAGGAGTGATGTGTGCGCGGCTATGGTCCGTAGGCTTGGGGGCTTTGTGCGGTTGAGTGAATGGGAGAGAGGGAGCGGGAACGGAGCCTGGTCGTGGATCCTGCGTGCAGACAGAGGCGGATCGGGAGCGGGCTTCGTGTGGCTAGACTTGCGTGCTGGGTCGCCTCGTGCGGAATAGAGAACGGGAGAGGAGGGGGACTTCAGTTTGGGGTCTCACGTTTGGCACTTAGAGATTGAGCTGGAGATCGGTCTTCCATTCCTGCGTGAGTGAGAGTTCGAATGAGGAGGAGAGCGGATTGGGGTGGTTTTATGCTGTGAGGGGAGTTAGAGAAGTGAACAGTTGTGTTGTTAGGGACTAAACTGTTTGAGGCGGGGCCGGCTCAGAAGCGGAGGTGTTGCTTATGCATTTGTTCGATATATATATATATATAATTTTGTGTCAATAATAGAAAGTGCATGTCATTTTTTTGTTTAATTTTTTTGAAATGTCATATTAGATTATGAATGTTCTATGTTTGATATTTTCTTTTTTTCCGTCAATTGCTAATTTAAATTTTCCTTACCAGTGTGGCTGGGCACTTGCCCCGGTAATTGTAAAATATCTGTAGAATGATAACTATGATATCACCTATTGATGTTCATATCATCTCAGATGTCATTTTACCAATTTCTAGCTGCTGACCTGAATTATTTCATGGTGAAACAAGGGAATTGATGTAATTCAAAATATCATTTAAACAAATTGATGCCGGACTAAATGCATAACATGGATGAAGTAAGAGTATTGCACGATTCTTTGATTAAAGCATTAAAGCACAATTACTAGCACATGAAACAATAAGATAAAACAAGAGAAGGGTGCCGGCGTTTAGGCCAAATCACTAGCTAAGCATTTGAACCCACAAGATAGATTAGAAACTCAATAATAACATAAGGGTAGGAGTTCACTCAACATCCCTAATCTAACAATGAGATTAGCAAGCATAGAAAATTAATAACTCAAATCCTACGTTTACTAAGCTTTAGGCAAAATTAAGCGGAGCGATTCCTTGCGCTTATGTCACCACCTACAAGGTTAGAAAACAAAGAGATAATTGAAAAGGGAAGAAACATCAACCCTTATGCGGAGGGAAGTTGTCGCCGAGAGAAACCCTTTGATTTGTCAAGGACGCCTTTGATGAGTTGTAGGAGACGGTTGATGTAGCCTTGGAAGGGAAACAGTGAAACAGCCGGAAGGATGGCGGGTGTGAATCGGCCGACGATAGTCCACCGGCTTTTGACCCTTTGATCGTCGAGAGTATCAACCAATGTAATGTGGATCCTCTCCAAGTACTCCTCGACAGTAGTTTCGTAGCCGAATCCCACGTCGAAGAAGGGAGAACGTAGGACGTCGATGTTGTCTTGATCGTCAAGCACTAAGCCGGAATCCCATGGACGAACTTCCATTCATGCTTCTTAAGAAGTAGAGGAGGTGACGTTGATGTAGCTTTGCTGTCCTTGAAGGTTCCTTCCAAAGGATGAGGGATTATCCTTTGAAAGTCAAGTGGGAAAGGCTAGGGGGAGGTGGCGGCTAGGGTGGAGGTTGGGAGGGAGGCTTGTTTGTGGAGCTAGGGTTAGGGTTAGGATGGTTTAGAATTTCCAAACCTGAATTTTAATTTCAGATTTTGAAATTTGGGTGGGAATTAGAAAAGGAAATAGGGGTATTAATTAGGGAGAGATTGGGGAGAGAGAAAGGGAGAAGAGGGGGGCGGCATGAGCAAGGGGCCGGCGGCATTAAAGGGGAGGGGAGGGGTTTGGGGTGATTGATTGGAGTTTCTAAATTAGGATTTAAGGATTAGGAAAGATATAATTAGATCCCTTTCAATTAAAATTTAATTTGAATGAGATCTCAAATCTTTCCAAAAATAGATTTCATATATTAGGAAAGATTTTGAATTTTGAATTCTTGAGTTTGAATTCAAAATCTAATCCCAAATATGATTAATCTATATTAGGAAACAAGACAAGGGGAGGGGAGGGGTGGCAATGGGCGGCGGCTTGGGCGGACGGTGGGGGGAAACCGGCGGGTGGGAGATTGGGTGGTGGGCCGTGGGGTGCAAGGGTTGGTGGGGTTGTTTGAAGGGTAGGCCGGCGGTTTAGGGGGAAGGGAAAGGGGATGGGGTAAGGTGGTGGTGGCTAGGAAAGGAGGAAGAGCACAAAGAAATAGAACCACGAACCCGACACGTCTAGGTTGATGGGTGATGCATCCTTCTCCCTCTCCAAGGGAACCTTTCCACTAGCTCTCAACTCTTAATCTCAAGGCAAAAGTGCAGGAATTTTTTTTTTATTAATCATTCATTCATTGCCTTAGAACAATACAATAGGGGATTATAAATAGCCTCAAACAAAAGGCAAAAGCAAAAGACAAACACGCCCTCTTGGGCTTACAAGCAAACCACCCTAAAAGAAGGGTATAACAGGAAACAAACTAAAGGAAAGCAATAACATAATAACTCAAAAATATAAAGACTCGATCGTGGCCGTAGATCGGCGACCACGTCTCCGGTAGACTTTCCATGTGGAGATGTCCCCATCACAAATGCTGTTTGATTATTGTTACTTTTTAACGCAAATATTCCCATTGTATGATTTAAGATTAGGCAATCATTTTACAAAAAGGTTTTATCATTGAAATAAAACGTTCTGGAATGTGCATTTGGTGGGAAGGTCTCATATATTAATACCATGAACCTTGAATAAGCACTACTGCTACTCACAGTGCGGTGGTTTGGTTTGATATTTTGGGGGTTCTCTTTGTGTTACAAGTGCCTCTTTTGTCCTGAGTGAAACCATAGAAGCTCCTGATCTTTGTACTTAAGCACCATGCAAACTATAATGGAGTCAACTTTCTTTCGGTTTGCAGAAGAATAAATTACTGCACGCACAGATATTTACAAGCATTTTCCACGCTATTAAGCCCTATTCTTTTCTCGTGGCATGCTATGATAATTTTCTTTCCATGCAACACTTGTACTAGCGTAAATGGTAAAGATAATTGCTGCCTTTTTTCTAAGTCAGTTCTATTGTCATGTAGGATATTTTTCTGTGCATACAATTGACTATTACCCTATTAATCTGTATTTTTTTTCTCTTTCTTTCAATTAGAAGCCAAAAGTGGAATCATCTGGTGAGACAGCTATTCCTGACGGGACCTTTTTTCCTGAGCCTAAACATATTTCAACAGAAAATGGGGGTCCTATTGAGACCCAGGATAAAGATATTATAATGGAAGGGCTTGGTGCTATTGCTATTTATGATAAATGGGTTGCACCACCAATTTCTGGACAGCAACCAAAGCCTAGATATCAGGTCACTGGATGGCAATGCTTTATTGATTCGCAAGTTTTAGAAAATCCTTATGCTGCTTATTTTGTGGTGTCTCAGCATTGAATAATTTATTTCTTTGCAGCATGGAGCAGCTGTTGTGAAGGATAAGATGTACATTTTTGGTGGGAATCACAATGGCCGATACCTCAATGATCTTCAGGTATATAATAGTTATTGATATTATCTATTTTTAGATATTCTGCAGAGTCTGTCAATTCATTATTAAAACTAGTTAACTGTGATGAAATATTGACTTATAACCTTGTTGTAGAGAAATTTGTATGAATTACTGGAAATGTTAATGATTATTCTCCTGTTTCCTTAATCTTAAATTAACCTTAATGATATATTTTCCTCAACTTGGAGAAAAGGTTCTCGATTTGAAAAGTTTGATGTGGTCAAAGATAGAAGCTAAAGTAGCAAAAGGGTCCTCAGAATCATCAACACCAGCCCATGTTGCTCCTTTTGCTGGGCATTCCCTGGTAATTAGTGGAGAATTCAAGTTCTATGTCCTTGTAGTTGTTATTAGTATGTCACGGACTCTGTTGCATCTATTGATTGGTATCTTATAGAACTTTTTTTTAACTCTTTTTTCAGATTTCATGGGATGATAAGATTCTATCCGTTGCTGGTCATACAAAAGATCCTTCTGAGACTGTCACAGGTTTCATTTACTTTCAAGTTGATGTTTTAGCAAATTATCTTTATGTCTAGCTTCCTGTTGAATAATTTCATTGTATTCTGGTGATAGTTAAAGAATTTGATCCGCAGACTCTGACCTGGTCCAATTTAAGGACTTATGGGAAGCCACCGGTAGTTTTCCTCTTTGATTACATATTGTTCTTCTTTCTAATATCACAATAATAGCCCATTTTCATCTCTAACTTTAGTTTGAACCAAAGGTGATGCATTTGTGATGACTAAATATTTGCTTCTATACCAAAGAGGAAAACATAATAAAAACCTTATTTCTGATCTTTCTATAAACGTCTTTCATCCAGATTTCTCGTGGAGGTCAATCAGTGACCCTCGTTGGAACAACTTTAGTCATGTTTGGCGGGGAAGATGCTAAAAGATCTCTATTAAATGATCTGCACATTCTTGACTTGGAAACCATGACCTGGGATGATATAGATGCTATGTAAGCAGGAGTATTTCTTGCGCCTCTTTTTAGCTTATCACAATATAGATAAAATAAATATAAAGAAAAAGCTTAAATTAACTACTACCATTTATTAGCTCGTCTGATTAGAATAGTGAAATGAGTGTTTGATATATGTTGCTTCTAAGCTGTCATTTATTAATCATTAAAGCTCCAAAAAGAAAGGCACTTGTGATCTATCAAACTATGGTTGGTGGACCCTTTCTCCTCTCTACGAATGATGGATTGTTAATATTGATGCATGCTGCAATCTCCCTCTCCACCTGCAAAACAATCTCCTGCCTCTACTTCCATTGCTACTCTCATAGCCCCTTTAGTCCATGATAGTCATCTCTGCTCTCTCCTTACCATGCACACCCACCCTCCCCCCTCCTGTGTTCCATATCTCTTTCCTCTCCAGTCTCCACTGACTTCTGTGACCATCACCACCATCTGGATGATCCTTGGCCGCCTCTTCTCCATCTTCTTTCACCGCTCTATCAAAGCCACCTTACGAGTGAGTTTGTTCTCAAAAGCACACATGTTTCAGCTCCTTTTGGCATATCACATTGGGCAACGTAATATCAAACTCCAAGGAAGTCATTGAAAGTACTCAAAAACGAGTCCAAGAAAATAGTTGCATTAAGTATCAGTCAACTGAGAGGTGCTGGCTGCAAAATTTAAATTTAGTCAAAAGTTGGGACACTTTGATCTTTTAAAGTACATCATGCACAGAGACCACGTGGTTCTGCCTATAAATTCTGCACAAGGACTGCATTTTTTGTGCTAATACTTCTGTTACTTCCAGGTTAAGTTTGGAACCGATTGGATTACCCTGATCTTTTTCAGAACCATTGATCAGCCTAATTCATTATCTTTTTCCTTTTATCTTACAAAGTAATCACTCCCTAGAATATTCTGATACTTCTCCCTAGAAAGGCTAGAAAGTTGCATTCTCTGCCTTTCTAGCAACTGCTTGTTGATACTATTTGCCTTTTTGGCCATATTAAGTATTTGGCAGTACTATGTTACTGAACTCTTGATGGTCATTTACTAAATGTTTTTGCATCACTTAAAATCAAATATTATCTTTTTCTAGTTTCTCTTAGCATGCTTATGTAATTTTGACTGAACTCACATAAAGTATACAATGAATTTTCATTACTCTTTTTCAGTGGTACACCACCTTCTCCAAGGTCAGACCATGCTGCTGCTTGCCATGCTGAGCGGTACCTTCTTATATTTGGTGGGGGCTCTCATGCTACATGCTTTAATGATCTTCATGTCCTTGACCTGCAAACTGTAAGAAGGCTACTTCTCATTATTGAGATGTTTGACCATAACAGTTCAGAAAAGCCTTTCTTGAATTTCTTTAGTTTGCAAACTTTATTGCAGATGGAATGGTCAAGGCCAAACCAACAGGGTGTGACTCCTGGTCCGAGAGCTGGTCATGCTGGAATAAAAGTGGGGGAAAACTGGTTTATTGTTGGGGGTGGTGATAATAAAAATGGTAATGTTATAAAGTTTCCACTTTCCAAATTACTTGACTTCTCAAACATGAGGTTTTGTAGTTCTAGTTCAATATGCTTTTCTGTCATGGTTCTACATAACACGTATTCTTTTTTTGTTTAGTCTATATTAAAATATTCTGCATTAGATATATGTTTGAAGTAGAATAATGAGTTCTGATATGTAGTATATCATCTTACCGAGTTTTTCATCATGGTAAGGCAAAGTATTTCTGAGTTGATGTTGTCATCAGGCATGTTAGCTTTGAGACTGTCCTTTTATTTAGTTGTACATATGAAATATTAATTGGTTAATGTATTATCATACTTACATTTTCATCTGTTATTGAGGACCTTGGGGCTTATGAAGACGGTGCAAATGTAAGATAAAATGATGTTAAGTATAAAGTGGGTGTGAAAATAGTTTGCAACCCCTGGAGAGGATACTGACAAAATTCTAGTATTCAGCCACTAAGTTATCATCAACCCTTGATTGCCGTATGACAAATATCTATACAAACAATATAGCAAGGCCTTTATCATGAAGAATACTGAAAATAGGCATTATGAAGGATTCTATAACTGAATAACGCATGCAACTAAATTAAAATCATCTACTTTAAAATAGACCAGAAAATTGATCTGGAATCATTTAAGGAGCTTTCTAGGTTACCATGTGATAAGGCTCTGAATTATGGAGAGAACGTGAAAATGGCTCAAATGAAGTTTAGTTGGAGTAATCTATTTTTTTTAATTTATTTGATTCTTAAATGCCCTGTTCATTTAAAACTCTTTCCAAAAAACTGTCTTCAGGACTGCTAATTATGAAACATTAACTAACTTTGTGGTAAGAATCTTTTGTACGCTAATATACAGGGGCTTGGTTGATATGATCCAGGAGACTCTCAAATCCCCCTTAAGATTTTCGCAGTCGTTTGGTTCAGCCTTGAGGATTCTTTTGTTTCTTTTTCTAGATAACTTGCTACATTGGGGTTATGTTAGGATTGTCGGTTACACAGTAGCCCAGAGGTTGAGTGGTTTGAAAACTGATTGGGCGTCTTGGTGCTCCCTCAAGCAAGGAAGAGACCTGTTGTGATATTATATGCATTATTCCCAAGATTATGTATTTTCCATATATAGAGTAATAGATGAGATATTTCTACCTGGTTTTGTTTGAATTTTAAATGAAATTTCATCTGCTGCTGTTGACCTCTAACTATCGCACAATCCCACGACCTCACCCACGATTGCACATGCCCCCAAACCGTCGGTCCCCACAATCTCTCACGACACAAAAACTATTGCTCATCCCATTCAAACTCTTGCACTCTTAGAACCGAAGAAAAAAAAAGGGATTCGATACTTATAGACGTGAAGAAGCCGCCGGTCCTGAAAGCCCGTCAACTCCGCCTCCGACTACCGCACACCCAGGCCTAAACTGTCGCCGACCTACCTGCAACCAAGCCAGACCCGTCGCTTTCGACCTCCAGCTACCCATTCGGTCCCAACCCGACGACATAGCCATCCGACGCTTGCACCCGCCAGTCCAGCCTCCAGCTGCCGTGCCCTAGCCACAAACGGCCGCCTGCTCCGGCCAAAATCCCGTCGGCTTGCCGCCACCTTTGCCGACGACTTGCACCCGCCGCCATCTAGTCCGCTTCAAATCCGAGCCCTAGCCCAACATCTGTCCCAGCCTCCTTCTGCGACTCCTTCACTCCCTCTCTGTTCATATATATATATATATATAATGTTATATTATAATAAATAATATATTATATTATAATATATATATTATTTTAATTAAAAAAAAGAGAGAGGAGATTTTCAAACAAGCATCGCAGCAGGAGAAGACTGAAGGAAGTCCCGGAATTGATACGATCCCCAGAAGCCCTTGGCCGTCGATCTGATCTGGCCGAGTGGATTGAATACTTGAAGACATTTATGGGGTCGATTCGCTCCCCACAATCTCCTCGTCGTTGATTTGATCTGGTTGAGTCGAGCCAAAAGGGCAAGTGCCCTCCCCAACCTCCCTTCGTGGGGAGGGGACGCTAGGAGGTTGTCGAAATGAAAACTGACAAAAGACCCCAACATCTTAATTTGAATCAAAATTATATATATTTTAAATTTAAAATATATATGTATCATTCCAATAAATTAAGGAAAAAAAAGGGGGGGGGGTCTACACCATCAAGTCGAGCAGGAGTTTCCAATCAATTGGAACATACAAAAATGAGAGAGATGAGATATTTTAGTTTACATAAGCCATTGAATAAATGATAACACACCTACTAATGGCTTATAAGATAGTTGTCTGTGATAATCAAAACAACAACATTAAATCAATCCAAATCTAACAATGTTGATTGTATTAATGGCAAGTGACACAATCTTGTTTCAAGAATTAAAGGAAATTAACAATTGATTTTGACTTCAATATACTATTCAAGAGGAATTTGGCAATGTACAATGTTGAGATTATATAAAATCAAAGCATATTGATTTGATGCATCTTTTAGCCAAATCAGGATCATGCCACTATAGTATTTGCTTGAAAGCATTTATCATGCATCTCCTCCTGTCTTAGTAATGTATGATTGGAGTTAGTTCTTTAAGAACTTTGCGAGAACTCCATTCAAACTAAAAATCTCAGCAGCATTCTCTTTCTCAACCTTTTATAGTAGCAAGTCTCTTTACAATGATGAGTTTTTATGCACAAGAGTCATTCTATTATCCATCAGATCTACAGGACATTCTTCAGTCAATAGTTTTGGGGAGATATATTCAAGGAGTAGTGTCAATGCCAGGAGATGTCTCCTTTAACTCAAATGCACTAAACCATTCCTACGCTATTAGCATATTAATAGGAGCATCACTTGATTTCTTTCCAACTCTTTTTAATGATAGTTATCCATCATTTTGTCAGAAGAAGGCATATCACAAATACATAAGAAGAGGTAGAGATCTTGTTGATCTTGAAAGCTAAAAGCTATGCCAAAATATTTATAGATATAAAATGGCTAAAATACATCCGATTGTATGCAAGCGAGTTAGAGCCAATGCCACCGGATTCGTAATATTTGTACGAGCAGACAGAAGGCGATACTCCTATAATAACTCCAAAATATATACTAAAACAAAAGCCTGCATGTGCTCTGATTAACGTGTTAAAGTTATAAACACAAATATTCGATAATGTTGCGCAGGGTCAAATATTAACTAATATAATATTCTACTTACAAACTTAACATAACCCGCATGTGCTCCGATCGGCACATTTGAGTCTCAAATCCAACGGTTCGAGAATGCTGTGTGGGTCAAACTCAAGTCTCATCCTCCTTGAAAGGATTGGAGTCGACCTGACTTGAATCATAAAATGTCTCACAAATTTCTATGAAAATACAAGTGACTTTAACGTCACCCCGATTATGACCTTGTTGAGAGGAAATCTCAATCGAAGGGGTTAAATTTCAAAACCAATAAAAGACTGAATTTTTAAAATAAAACATATCACGTAAAATCTTAAAACTAAAATTGATCCATCTCCCGCAACCGTTTATCGGGGGTGATAAATTTGAAATTAATCTCAGCTCACAAAGAGCGAAAGTTGTGTCGGGTGTATCATTAAGATTCATCCTCAAATAGTCTCTTGTCAGCAGTGACGTGGCACACGCCCTCTGATTGGGTAGTTTTGTCACAAAATGACAACATTATATTACAATCACGGCCAAAGCCCGTATATTCTCTAACGACTTCAAACCCTTGAGTAATGAATCACATGGTATATTCGATAGGCATGAAGCCCTCTATTAGCTAAGGTGAATTCAGATCTATCCCCTTAGACAAACACTAACCCAGGTCTACCAGGTATTCTTGGACGAAGCAACCCATGGCTGCCGATAAGGTACCTTTTGTCAGGTTGGGTCGACTACCTCCTCTGACTAAGTAGATCAGGGAACATGACAGCCCGGGACGACGGAACCATGGGATCTTGATCATGCTCGTTCTCATTCCCCCCATCACCAGTTTTAAGTTTACGGTGATAAATTGTAAATCACAAACTCTAAAATTCATATACAAAGTTCAAAACCCTAAAACTGTTGCTATTATACGTTGGATTTACAACCTATGCGATCTCTTTAACAACTAGCCTTAATTGAAAGTTCTCTATTGTTATCAAGAAGGGTAATTAACTATAAGGGCTTGCGCCTATAAGAAACCAGAATTCAGATCATAAAGTCCTCGCAAAATGATGGCGAAATCTCTGGGTAGTGTCTTATCTAAAACTCAATCTGCCTTCTGAAAATTCACCCAGAACTTAAGCTCGTTAAAACTCTCCGCCATCACATTAAACAAAAAAGAAAAGAGACTAGTGCGAAGAGGCTGGGGCATGAATGTAATAGAATTTTTAGAGCCCACAGATTTCTGGCGATCCCGCTGGAGACTGGTTTCTCTTTTCATCTTTGACTAGTCAGTTATATTTTATTAGCACCAAGAATCTAGCTCTATACGGTGAACATCGTGGCATGGCAGTTTGACCCTGTATTCAAAGAATTCGCTGTCGAAAGGTCCCAACAGTATGAAAATGGACCATATACTATGATGGCAAAAGATAAGAGAATCAAGATTTGTATGATAAACATCGGGGTATGACATTTGGACCTGTGTCCAAGAATTTGCCGCCGAAAGGTCCCAGTGAAAAGAAAAGCATGGATGACGAGCCTGTGTTAATCAATGTCAACACTCGTCGAGTATTAGAACCAGCAATTCTATGTTCCACACAGGTAGAGGGGTCACCAAATTTAAGCCAATAGGATGCAACTTCGGTTATTCCTCAATCTCCCCAACAAGTTATTCTTGAAAATCAACCAGATAAATCCTAAATGGTTACAAGAAAAAAATTTAGTAAAACCTCATAATTCTGGCTAAAATCCTTAAAAATTGAAGAGCAAGATGACTGGAGGCAACCCTTCATTGACTATTTCAGAGAAAGCAAACTCTATACAGCTAAATCATTAGCTACGCAGATCAAGAAGAGAGCATTGCGATATGCGTTTGTCAACAACACAATATACGAAGATTATTTGATAAAATGTCGCTATGATGTCTAGGGAAAGATAAAGCTGATAAAGTTATTTTTGAAGTTCACAAAGGACTATGTGGTGCACATCAATCCGGTTCTAAAATGGCTATTAAAATTAAAAGAATGGACTATTACGGGCCATTAATTGTGAAAGACTATACCAATCATGCTGATAAATGTCATGAATGTCAAATTCATGGTGATATCATACATCAACCGCCAAATCCATTACATCCCACAATAGCATCCTGGCCATTTGAATGTTGGGGGACAAATGTAATAGGGCCAATTGATCCATCATTATCAGATGGACACCATTTTATATTAACAGCAACAAACTATTTTTTTAAATGGGCTGAAGCAGTTCCATTTAAAGAAGTTGCTGCTAATCATGTGATCAACTTCTTTACTCATAATGTTTTCTACAGATTTGATGTATCGCACCGCATAATCTCAAACAATAGTCTAGCTTTCAAAAGTACTAAGATTTATAGATTCATTGAGCGACATGAAATTGATTGGTGATTTTCATCGATTTATAATCCAAGAGCAAATGGATTGACATAAGCCTTCAATAAAATGCTGGTAAAGCTGCTCAATAAAATTTTAACTAAGAATAAAAGAGAGTGGCATAATGAGCATATCGCACCAAGTACAAGACACCAATAAAAGCAACTCCTTATGCGTTGGTGTTTGGAGCTGAAGCTGTATTGCCACTAAGTTGAATTGCCATCACTTCGAGTAGCTGTTCAATACGACCTCACAGAAGAACAAAATGCTCGCTAACGAATGGAAGTGCTTGATGCACTAGATGAAGTTAGACTCCAAACTCAACAAAATTTAGAAATTTATCTAGCAAAAATGACAATCTTTTGACCGTATGGTACACCGAGTATTTCAAGAAGGAGAATTGGTCATAGTGTTGAGAAGACCAATTTTTCCGCATCGAAAAATTGGTGGTAAATTTAAACCAGATTGGGAAGGCCCTTTTGTCATCAAGAAGGTGTAACAGAGATGAGCTTATTAACTCATCGATATGGAAGGTCGACAACCTATACCCCCAATCAATGGGAGATATCTGAAGAAGTATCATTTTTAGAAAAGCAAGCTAAAAATCATTCCCTTATAAAGAAAGAATGCATTTCTAAGATGTCTTAAGAAGGGCATTTTTAAGTTTTAAAAAAAGGCCAAAAATCTAATGATAGATAAATTTTTCTTTTAAGACGGGGCATTTTAAATATTTATTTAGGTTAACATCAAACCCCAAATAAATATTTAAAATCATCTATGATACTATCACTGCATAAATATAGGGCAGAAGCTGGTGAATTCAAGAAAGCAAATATACGATCATTGTAAAAATTGAAGATTCATCTTTGAATTTGCTAAAATCCTAGAGTTTAAATGAAAAGACTTTTGGTCTGATAACTTCAACAAATCAAATTTGACAAGTATGAGCTGTTATAGTACAAGTCCAGCGCTCAAACAGGTATAATATCAATCACAACAAGCCTATATGCGGCTGAGTTACTGACAGCTTTACCTACTCAACAAGCCATGATAAGAGACCATAGTAGGAAAGCACGTGTTTTGTTAGCCCGATGATAAATACTACCAAGTTTGATATTTGTTAAATTTAACAAATCAATGCAGTTCAGATTCAGAAGAAAAATCTCAATCAACTCAAAGGCACAAATTCACAATGAAAATTGCCATCAAGTTATAGGTATTATTCCATCATTAAATCTGTCAAGCATAAAGCTAAGTCGAAGGAGCTTTACTTTTTATACATGTCCGATAAAGCAGCTCAGGACCGAAGAAGTCATCCTGCAGTTCATATAAAGTCATAGGCTGAGCTAAAGGAATATTGTCATCATCAAAGTCCGTCATGCATGAAGCTTTGGATCGATGACTATTTGCCATTAAGGCATTAACCTAATGGAAGCCCAAAGGGTTTAGGTCACCGGCATACACTCCTTCGCCAAGTCCGTCAAAGCATGAAGCTAGAGCAGAAAATATATTTTATGTCTGACAAATCGAGAAGATAAATCAGAGATATCTAAAGGACTCTCAACGTGACATCTAAAATCCAATTCTTGAGATCCATGGGTTCAACCAGTTTGCAACAAACATGATATTTTATAGGTCGTATATCATATTTGTTGGGGGGCATTCACTCGCCCTTTAGGTCCACTCGGTCGGATCCGATCGACGGCCTAGGACTTCGGGGGACCGTATTAACCCCGGGACTTCCTTCAGTCTTCTCCTACTGCGATGCTTGTTTGAAAATCTCCCATCTCTCTTTTTTAATTAAAATAATATATATATTATAATATAATATATTTATTATATTATATTATATTTATTATAATATAACATAATATTATTTATATATATATATAATATGAACAGAGAGGGAGTGAAGGAGTCGGAGTAGGAGGCCGGGACGAACATTGGGCTAGGGCTTGGATCGAAAGCGGACTAGACGGCGGCGGGTGCAGGTCACCGGCGTCGGTGGCGGCAAGCCGACGTGATTTTGGCCGGAGTAGACGACCGATTGTGGCTAGGGCACGGCGGTTGGAGGATGGACCAGCAGCTGCAAGCGTTAGATGGCTAGGTCTTTAGGTTGGGACCGAACGGGCAGCTGGAGGTCGGAAGCGACGAGTCTGGCTTGGTTGCAGGTAGGTCGGCGGCGGGTCAGGCCTTGGCGTGCGGTAGTCAGAGGCGGAGTTGACAAGCTTTCAAGACCAGCGGCTTCTTCACATCTGTAAGTATCGAATCCCTTTTTTTTTTTCTTAGGTTCTGAGAGCGCAATAGTTTGAATGGGTTGAGCGATAGTTTTTGTGTCATGAGAGATCGTGGGGAGCGACGGTTTGGGGACATGTTGCGCGATCGTTGGTGAGGTCGTGGGTTTGTGCGATAGTTAGAGGTCAACAGTTGTCTTATATAGATTAGTCATTGTACACTAAATTTGAGGGGGAAATAAAAGCCTATTCACCTAGGCACACTGGCACACACACTCTCTCTCCTTGCTGGTACTACTATTACCACCTCCACTGTTGCTAATCCTAGTAAGCTAGAAAGTTCGCCTGAAAGAACATATACCATAATTGTCGGAAAAATCTAACTTGTCTTTAATGTTTTCTTTTCCATTTATTGTTATTGATATGAACCATTAATTTTCATGCTCATCCATATAAAGTTTTTCATCAAACGATTGCTTATAACATGCAAGATGTTTGGTTCAAACAAAATATTATTTATCTTTATGGCTCTTATTACATATGATAAAGAGAGAATAAGGAGGATGTACATATGATATTTATTGATTTAGAAAAAGCATATGATAAAGTTCCAAGAGAAGTGCTATGGAGAGTTCTTGAAAAGAAAGGAGTTAATAATGCTTATATTCAAATCATTAAAGATATGTATGCAGGAGCTATTACTTGTGTTCAAACACAAGGTGGTTTGACCAAGTATTTCCCTATTTCGATTGGATTACATCAAGGATCAGCCTTAAGCCCATATTTTTTAGCTTTAGTCATGGATGTTCTCACTAGACATTTGCAAGAGGATGTACCTTGGTGTATGCTTTTTGCTAATGATATTCTTCTTGTTGATAAGATTAGAGAGTTAGTTGAAGGTAAACTTGCATGATGGAGGTCAACCTTAGAGTCTAAAGGTTTTCGCTTGAGTAGATCTAAATTGGAATATATGGAGTGTAATTTTAGTAGTAATAGACCTAGTGAGAGGATTGTGACTTTGGGCGATCAAGTCATTAATAAGAGTACACGTTTTAGATATCTTGGATCTATTGTTCAGAGTGATGGTGAAATAGATGGGGATATTATCAGCAGAATTCAAGTTGGATGGTTGAAGTGGAGGAATGCATCGGGCTTGTTGTGTGATAGAAAAGTCCCCCTCAAACTTAAGGGAAAATTCTATAAGATGGTGGTGAGACCTGCAATGCTTTATGGTACCCAATGTTGGCCATTAAAAGAGAAGCATAATACTAATTGTTGCAGAGATGAGGATGCTCAGGTGGATGAGTGGCTTTACCCTTAGAGATATGATACGAAATGAGCACATACGTGAAAAGGTTGGAGTATCTCCAGTGGAAGATAAGATTAGAGAGAGTCGCCTTAGATGGTTTGGTCACATAAAACGGCGGCCTTCTGATGACCCGGTTAGGAAAGTAGAGGTATTAGATTTGACTTATGTTAAGAAAGGTAGAGGTGGACCTAAAAAGACTTGGTTAGAAAATATTAGAAATAATCTTTCTTTGAGAATTTGACTTTTAATATGACACAATGGAGAAAAAGGATTCATGTAGCCGACCCCACGTAGTGGGATAAAGGCTTGATGTTGTTGTTGTTGCTCTTATTACATGTAACCACGCTCTACACCTTTACCTGGAATATAATAGTCCAGATATTTGTTTTCCAAATTTGTAAACATGTAGTTTTTCATCCTCAACTGCTTTTCTGAGCGTCATATATTACTGTGCAGGGGTTTCTGAAACTCTGGTACTTCACATGTCAACATTAGTTTGGTCGGTTGTCACCTCTGTACAGGGGCGAGTACCTCTTGCCAGTGAGGTAATCCTGTTCTTTGCATGTGGTTAGTATCATATGCTAAAATCATATATTATTTCAGCTTGTTGTCCTTATATATATATATATATATATATATATATATATATATATATATATATATTGGACCAACTAAACGAATTCTCTTGTATTTATATATGTGTTTTTAGAGTATATGTTAACTATATTTTGTGGAAAGTTTTTTTTTTCAATAACTGCTAACTTTGTTACTTTGGGCTCTAAAAAAAATATCTCCCTTTCTTCTTAATCCTTTCAGATTAACTATATCTACCCCTTTATTGATGCATGCTGTGCTTTTATTATAAAATGCCAAAACCACTTTATCTTTTTATCTTGAGACTTCTATGAAGGATAAAATAGAATGAGAAAGACCCCTTTGAATGTAAGTTCCATAATAGATCACATTGGAATTGTGGTAATTCTTCGTGTAATGATATGTGAGGCAAGCATGGACTCAAGTTTTGCATTGTTTTGGTTGGGCAGTGCGGTCATTGCATTATTGTTTTATGGTGATCAATACTAGCACAGATTTTTTATTCTTAAAAAATATATCTTCATTTTATTTTCATTTTGTACCCCCTCTTTGCTTCTTCTCTTAACAAAATGTGAGAAGAAAGCTTCTTCTAAAATTGAGCTTTCTCCATGAAAACAAGAACATAAGAGGCACTGCATGTGAAATAGGAAGAAGTATAAGGCTTTATGTAGAATGGACTTCAGTAGATTCCGTAACATTTCCTTTTGAAACATGTAAAATTTATTTTGCTGTTATAAAAATCATTTGCAAATTATAGCAGAAGCCATAAAGACATATCATGCATCATCCATGGCCTTAAGTACTTAGGATTGGCTCTGTGAATCCTTCTTTTATATTTATTATAGTTGAATGCCATATGACACGGTTATTCTATTTTAGTAGATCTTTTAACATAATTTCTAGCTATGCTTCATTTATTCAACTGATTCTCCTTTTTGGTCCTTCCACATTATTTCTATACGCGCTCCTTATTGGAACCACCTTCTTCCCAGCATTGTCCTTATCCAAATCAGTGATGTTTTTAAAGGCAAGTTGGACACTCGCCTAAGCACCATGCAACGCAAAAAGAGGCCATAATAGCTTTCACACCTCCCAGGTGTGCACCATTACTAAGGTGTTCCTAGGAGAGTTCCTTTCCTTAACCTCCTCCAGGTTGTGAGGCAAGAAAATTAATTTGATTGAAGAATTATGTGATAATATTTTAAATGCAAAAGATGAGTTAGTTTTTCATGATTTTAATTTGACATGGTTATGTGAAAAGAGCATCAAGAGTATAAGAAACGAGGTTGTGCACTTGAAAACAAGTTAGATAAATTGTAGGCACAAGAGCTTAAAGTTTTAGAATATTAAAAATTGAGGATGAAGAAGATGAGCGTTAGGAGATAAATAAAGAGATGGACTAGAAATCTAGTAATAGAATAGAGAACATGAACAATGATAAAGATGGAATAGATAGTAGAAATATGGATTATCCTTATGCTATGCATGCCACAAAGTCAAATAGTTTAATATACTTATTTATGGTAGTCTATTTATCGCAAAATTTGAACTTGGAATTCAACAAAACTGAAAAATTAATAATTTGTCACTATTTTTTTGATGTGATGATAGCATTTTATATATCCTACTTAAGTTAGTTGATATGATTATTTATTTTTTAGCACCTCATTTTTCGTAGGCCGTTGCCTAGGGTAGCAATTAGCTCCTCGGCATTGACATCCATATCGACTTAAGAGCATCTAATGCTTTTGATAACACTAAACTAAACCACCTAAGTTAATTTTTATATCTATCTGCTATAGGTGCTATTTCCATCTTTTCATAATAATTGTTTCTAGATCTCTATGCATTCCTAATTTTAAAATACATTCATGTTAATATTCTAAATATATCATACTTAATTTGGCCATCTATGCTTATTTGCAGCCTAGCGCTTGGATCAGTATAAGTATAATTGATATATATATATATATATATATTATGTTCCCAGGAAATTCTTATTGAATAGTACTCTTGTTGCAATTCTCTTGTTTAAATACCTAGTTTGAGCAGTAGATATTATGTCATTATGTTTATCCTTTTCTTTCATAGAGATCCAAGATGTTTAAACCTATCACATCTTGGTATCATTTCATCTTCAAACAATATTAACTAATAATTATCCATGTCTTCTATTAAAAAAAAGATATTATATGCTCAACTTTCTTTTATTAATCTTAAGCCCCTATTTTTTATAAGTTTTTTTTTTTTTCATTTGCTTTTAAGGTGGTCTCATCTATAATATTATCCACAATCCTCACTATGAATATCTTTTCTCACTATCTCTTTATCTTAAAAATTGGTGAACCTTATTTTGATCTTTAATAATGCTTTTTATTACTCTACGTCATGCAACATCTTTATCCAGAAGTCCCTCATTAACAAAATGTGCCTAGGTTATATTTTATATTAGATCAATTTGTAACTGGTGGATCAGACTTATGTTTGCATGATAAGATTTATCTTGTTAGCTTATAAAAAAAATAATGAAAACATTTAATTCATAAAAACACTTGGTAAGGACAACGTAAAGTGTGTTTTGTGCAGCCCAATTATTTGTAATCATCAAATGCATCAGCATCATTTCGGTAATATATTTTTTTTTATCGTTTCAATCTCTTGCAGCTGTGATGTTTTAATTAGTGATACATTGGAATTGGCTCTGTATGAACTTCTGTATTTTAATGGAAGATGGTTTTGTTACAGTTTCCTAAGCTTTCCATATCACCAGGAATTTGAAATGGTTTGATTTTGTTAACTGCTGATGATTGGATTAATAACTTTGATGGTAGGGTCTGAGTGTGGTTTTGAGCACATGCAATGGGGAAGATTATCTTGTTTCATTTGGAGGGTATAATGGGCGTTACAGCAATGAGGTGAATTAGTACTCTACTAGAGTTTTTTTTTTCTTTTAATCTATTATTTCTTCCCTGATTTTTTTCCTTTGTGCTAGGTTTACGTTCTTAAGCCAAGCTACAAGTCAGATCTGCAGTCCAAGATATTTGACAAGCCAACATCAGATAGTATGGCTGCAGTTATCCCATCCACAAATGTTGGCAGGGATGTAGCACCCGAGTCTGAAGCAGCACAAGATGGAAAGATAACAGAGATTATGATGGATAATGTTGATTCAGGAATTTTGGTAAGACAAAATAAAGGATCAATAATTTATTGCCTCATGATTTGGAAAAAAAAAAAAAGTTAAACTTGCTTGCCTAGTTGTACGAACTGTAGAAAATAGAACGTGGTTATGATAAACTATGCGTAGAATCTTGTAAAAAAACATGAGATATGGTTGGTTTTGTGTAGCTTTTTTTTTTTAATAAAGAAAAAGCTTTAAATGATTTGCAATCAACTAGTAAAATAAAGTTATTATATATGTTGTCATACTTCAGGCTTCAACATATTTTCTTGAAATGCTTGCATTTCTATTATCCCGAACCCAAAGAAAAGTTCCAAATGGTTTGAAATTTACCCCTTAGAAGAACTATGTCTCATTCAGTTTTGTACTTATTTCTTCCAGTCTTATTCTCTTGACATGCTTTGGATTCTAATTTACCAAACAAAAATTCACAGCATATGAGAACTGAGGAGTCTGGTGGACGCATCATTGCAGCACTCGAGGCTGAGAAAGAAGAATTGGAAGTTACTCTAAACAGAGAACAGTTGCAGAACATCCAACTTAAGCAAGAGCTAGCTGAAGCAGAGACTAAGAATGTGGAGATTTCAAAGGTATGCTTAGTTACGTTTTTTATTTCTCCATGAAGATTAGCTATTTTGGGCTGATTTAGTTCGTTGAAGTTAGGAAATATGTTTTGAAAAATGGTGATTTTACTGGATTCTCTCATTTGGTTGGAAATAGTTAAAAATCAATCTTGATTTTAAACTCTAAAAACACCTTCAAAATTCCCAAATGCTATTATTTCATTTTCACGTACAAAATGAGGGAATTCAAAATCATCATTTCTATTCTAAAGATGGAACAGTTGCAGAATCTCCAACTTAAGCAAGAGCTAGCTGAAGCGGAGACTAAGAATGTGGAGATTTCATAGGCATGCTTTGTTTCATTTGTTTACTTTTCCTTGAAGATTAGCAGTATGTGTGTGTGTGTTGTGGGGGGGGGGGGGGGGGGTAATATGTTTCTAAAAAATCATGAATTTATTGGATTCCGTCGTTTGGTTGGATGTAGTTAAAAGTTAAATATTGATTTTAAACTCTTAAAATACCTTAAAAAGGATTGTTTCTTTTTCACTTACAAAACTAGTGAAAATGCAACCTTTTTTTTTCAAACATATTTTTTATCTACAATCAACCATATGAACACATAGAGAGGGGTAGATTTTGGCCCCCCTTGTGCGGCCTAGGGGGCTATTATTCATTATGTAAGGATGAGGAATCAAGGGGGAGCTATTAAAGAAGGTTTCCTGATTGTGTTAATGTTATTTAGGAATGTTTTAATAGTGTGTGGTGCGGGGCGGGGGGGGGGGGGGGTGGATTTAAGGGGGAGTTTTGTCTAGGGTTATCATCATATATATACTGAGTTTATTTTCTAGGGTTTGGTGTGAGTTTCCTTGTGATGGCTAGTGTTTGTGGGAGAGCCGATCTACCTCTTCAATAGTAGATCAATTATATCTTTCATTATTATTGAAGAAGTAATAAAAAATCAATCCCATACATTGTTTAAAATTGCATAATATGAGGCTTGCCTCAACACAATTCCAGTGAAAAATACCTCAAAGAAATGTAAGACCCAAAGTGGGTCACCTGAGGACGGTACTGGAGACTTTGAGGGAGCATTAGTTGTATGCCAACCTAAAGAAATGTAAGACCCAAAATGTTTAGGTATGTAAAATTAAAATTTATTTAATTATATTCTAAAACTTATTTTTAAAGTTAATGCTAACCTCCTGTTAATTTTTAATAAACAGTTAAATTATTGTTTAATAAACTGGATAAGTATTAATAATTATCTTAAGTAAAAGATTTAATTTAAATTAGATAATTATTTAATTCCCTGAATAGTTGCTTTCAAAAGATGTGAGATTGAGAAATCAGTTATCTGATGGGCCCTGTGCCCTCCCTCATTCTTTTATTCTGATTTATCTTTCACGCAAGCTAGAAGTTTACGCAAGTAAGCATTGAAAGCACTGTTGAAGAGATCAGCACAGTGCATTGGAAGGAAGAATCGACACAGCGCTGTATGGTAAAGAGCGGCACAGTGCTGTGAAGGAGATCGACAAGCAGACAGCAGCTGAAGGGAATTTTGTGAAGACCGAAGCAGTGTGCGGGTGAGACACTGTTGCAAGTCTCGGCATAGTGCATTTTGAGTTAAAAATAGAAGTCTTGGAGTGGGACTTGAGAGCAGATATTATAAGAGTTGTGAGTTCTATGTGAGCAAGCAATTGAGCAGTAGCTGAGTGAGAATAACAAGTTGAGGGAAGAAGAAAGAGGCAAGCAAATTATTTTGCATGAGAATGTTTCTAGTTGTCTTTTAGATTTTTTTTAAAAAGTTGATAAAAGTTTCTAAAGCAAATACATCAATTATATTTTAGGATTCATCGAGTATATGCAGAAGGGAGGTTACAAGGTAAATAATTATGTTAATATAAATTTGTTTTATGCAATCTATTTGAATTATAAAATAGTAGAAATCATAGAATTGGAGAGGTGATTGTAGGTAACTTACAATCGAAAAAGAGTACATGGTGGAAGAATTGAGGAGACAGATCTTCAAGGAGATAAGTAATACAATTATAATTAAAAATATAAATAATTTTATTTATAAGCGTGGAGAGTTAATTTTGAATTCATTAAAGGGAAATTTGATATTAAGCTTATTCAATATATAGAAAGGGAGTATACATCCAAGTTTCCATGTTTGAATAATTACTTTTATAATTTAATCATGTGAGTTTAAAATAAGATTTAGCATGTTCATTTAAAAGTTTTTCTATTTGATAATGTTCTGGAAAGAAGTCCATTTCTTTACATATTGTATGGACATTCTTTGTATGCAAACAATATAATAGAAAGATCGTTATGAAAGCATATAACATTACAAAGTAACTATGAATTACATGTATTGGAAGTCTACTGAATATCAAATTAGAAAAGATTGGCTATAAAATGATATGATACCTACAACTACATGTGAGGCAAAAAGGACCCTAGATATGATACCTATATTGTAGGTGGGGCAAGAGGGACTTAGAGATATAATACTTGTATAGCAGGTGGGGCAAAAGGAACGTCTAAAGAGGCAAAAAAGACCTCTATGTAGTTCAATGACGATAATGTCAAGGTTACTTGGGCTCCATTGAACATTCTTATAAAAGTTTAGTCAATTCTTTAGAAAACTAATATTGATATTTTGTACAGACTTCAAAAGAATTAAAGGTTAATCTTAAATATGATTTTATAATGTTTGGCAAATAATAATAAGTTTATTCAATTATGATTTCAATGTTGTGCTTTCTTATGATATTGCATGAAAGGGATCTCACCGGTACTATCGAAAGTTTGTGCAAGGGTATGACATGATAGCATGGCCCCTGATGGAGCAACTAAAGAAGGACAATTTCAATTGGGGGGAAGCAACAATACAGGCCTTTGAGCAGCTAAAAAAAGCCATGACCAGCATGCCACTATTACCACTTCCCGACTTCAGCAGACCATTTGTGGTGGAGATGGATGCATCAGGATACTGACTAGGGATAATACTCATGCAGGTTCATCGACCCATTGCTTATTTAGCTAGATGCTCACCACCAGGGCGAGGCTCAAGTCTATATACGAGCAGGAGTATATGGCGATTGTCTTAGCCATCCAAAAGTGACAACCTTATTTGTTGGGGCAACACTTTATCGTCAGGACAAATTAAAGAGTTTGAAGTTTTTGTTGGAGTAAAGGATGGTGATTGAGGAGCATCAGAGGTGTTTATCCAAGTTAGATATGATTTTGAGATCTAGTATTGCCCAGGACCAGAGAACAAGGTTGTTGATGCACTATCGAGGAAGACGGAGGAGCCACAACTGACAGCTCTATCAGTACCTATGGTCCTAGACTAGGAAGCCCTGAGACAGGAGTGAACAAGATGAGGACTTGAGAAAGATCAGAGTTGAGTTGTTGCAGGACACAGACAATCATCCCAGTTACACGTTGAGGGGGCCCCAACTACTACATGAAGGGTGATTCGTCTTACAAAGGACATTGAGGTACATTCCCAAGTTGTTGCAGGAGTTTCATGACAACGTAGTTGGAGGACACTCAGAAGTTCAAAAAACCTACAGTTGGCTGTCCGTAGAGTTATACTGGGTAAGGATGCGTCAAGATGTAGAGGGCTGGGTGGTAAGATGTGATATGTGTCAGTGGCACAAGTACTTTGCCATGACACCAGGAGGATTACTACAGCCTCTAACTCTGTCGAAGAGGGTGTGGTGGAGGTGACGATGGACTTTATCAAGGGGTTACCGTGTTCGGATGGAGTTTCTTTAATACTAGTAGTAGTGGATCGTCTAAGCAAGTATGCACAGTTCATCCCTCTAAAGCACCCTTACACCGAGGTCTCTGTGGCTATTGCTTTCATACATGAGGTGGTGTGTTTATATGGATTTCTAGAATCCATTGTGTCAGATAGAGACAATGTGTTCTCAGTCATTTTTGGAAGGAGTTGTTTTGTTTATAGGGGATAATCCTGAAGAGGAACACGACATATCATCCCCAGACAGAAGGAGGTGATCAACAGAAGCGTGGAGACCTATTTGCAATGCTTTGTATTGGATACGCTGAAGATTTGGGCAAAGTGGATTCCTTGGATCGAGTATTGGTATAATACTTCGTACCATTCAGCAGCATAGACCACCCCTTTTAGGATTCTTTATGAGAGAGATCCACATCATTTAATACATTATGGGCATAGTATTGCACCGATATCCAGTGTAGATCGATACTTAGAGGAGAGGGACATGATATTAGCAGAGCTCAAGAGACATTTGTTGAGGGCCTAGTAGATCATGAAGAGGAAGGCTGATGAGCACGGGAGAGAAGTGTACTTCGAGTCAAGAGACATGGTTACTTGAAGTTGAGACCCTACTGGCAGAAGACACTAGCTAGGAAGAGGATTAGAAAATTTTCCCCACGATACTTTGGGCCTTATGAGGTTTTGGAGTGCATTGGAGCAGTGATCTATCGATTGGGATTACCATCTTCATCAGCATTGCACTCAGTATTTCATGTCTCACAGTTGAGACGGACGATAAGAGATCACACATCATCTTCACTACCCCTAACTTTGACATAATACATGGAGGTCATTTTGAAACCCCTGGGTGTAGAAGGGGTGTGTCAATGGGAAACAGGAGCACATGAGGTACTAATCAAGTGGAAGGATTTGTCGGAGTATGAATCCACATGGGAGTCGTACGAGAAGATCAGGAGACAGTTCCATCCTTCCACCTTGAGAACAAGGTGTGTTTTTCAGGGGGAAGTATTGATACGACAAGAGGGGGGGGGGCACCTTGCCAAACCAGCCCTTTGGTTGAGCAGAACCAGGGGCAACAGAGGGGGAGGTTTTAGCCCCCCTTTGTGGGACCCATTATTCTCTGGTTCTGGGCGATACTGGATCTCAAAATCATATCTAAGTAACATGGATAACCACCCTAATAACCCTCATCCTGTTCACTCTTATCCTTTCATATGTAAGGAGGAGGAATTAAGGAGGAGTTGTTGAGAAAGGTTTCCTAATTGTGTTTATATTGTTTAGGAAGGTTTTAATTGTTTAGGAACATTTCCTAATTGTGTTTATGCTGTTTAGAAATATTCTAATTGTGTTTATTGTGTGTGAGGGCTATTTAAATGGGAGTTTTGTCTAGGGTTATCATCATAATGTGCTGAGTTTATTTTTTAGGGTTTGGTGTGAGTTTCCTAGCGGCAGTTAGGGCTTGTGGGAGAGCCGATCTACCTCTCGAATAGTAGATTAATTGTATCTTTCATTATTGTTGAAGAAGTAATAAAAAATCATCCCCCATATTTGTATTCCTGCATTTTTCTTCTATCTATTTTGCTGTTTTTACTTCCAGGATGCATCAAAACCATATAGAGAGCCCTATCATTATAAATCTTACATTTTTGGGATCTTGGAAACGCATATTTGGTGAGTGGGAATGTTATTTTATAGTCTTCACTGTCTCTTATCAGCGTCAACATGAGTAGCCTCGTCCCAACTATTTGGGCTCGGATTTGATAAATTTTCATTCTTCATT
Source organism: Dendrobium chrysotoxum (assembly GCA_019925795.1). Classification (NCBI taxonomy): domain Eukaryota; kingdom Viridiplantae; phylum Streptophyta; class Magnoliopsida; order Asparagales; family Orchidaceae; genus Dendrobium; species Dendrobium chrysotoxum. The sequence continues at coordinate 94,998,454 of CM034305.1, read as the reverse complement.
CATATATGATGAGCGTTCATCTGTATAAAAAAAATGGTCACTTGTGTTGACTCTATTCCTTGTAAATGTGTTTGCAAATCTTTTAGCAACAAAGAAAAAACAACAGGAAAAGCAAAAAGAACTGAACATGAGTAGTTTGGAATTACTGAAATTAACTAGCTGTTAGTTTTGAACAATCTGCATTCTTACTTATTTTTATTGCTGTTCTGTTTATTGTTCCACATTAAGACAATCTTCGCCATAGAAAAACGTAGGATGAATGCCTTTCTGTCTTTCTAATTTACGCAGCCTTTAGACCAGGCTGTCAGGATAAATATAAGCTTGTGGCTTATACATGCTGATCTTTTTATCAAAACTGAGAATTTAGCTTACTTGATTGCATACAAGGTTGTATTATTTATCCACCATCATGTGGTTCTGAACTTTCCAAGAACCTATTATGCAGGAGCTTCAATCTCTTCGTGGCCAACTTGCTGCTGAACAGTCAAGATGTTTCAAACTTGAGGTATGCACACGTCAGGCCAGGTTGCTTTCGTTAATCTTTTTAGTTTGCTGTCGATTTTTTTAATTAATGTGGTATCTTATGTTATTCCTGCAATGATCTACCTCAACTTACATCTATTCAGAAATGCCTATGAATTAAATCTCAAATCTCTTCTTGTTTGAATGTAAAGTAACTCAGCTATTGAAGTTTTTGTATGCTAATCCACATTCTCATGCGTTGGTGGACGACTTGGTAGAAGGGTCAGCTTTGGAAAATGTGAAATAGGAATGTGGATATTCATGCATCTAATTCACTTATAAATGTTTTAATGGTAATTTGTTCAAAACAATCTTAATGTGGTGAAATCGTTGTGCATAGAAATGCTCATCTATTATAAAAAATTTCATTCTACATTGTATATCTCTTAATAATTGAAGCTCGGGAAAAGCAACCCCCTATCCTCGAGCTGCTTTAATGTGTAAATGAGTACTTTGGAGATTGAGTTTGTTTTAATCAAACTTCCCTTAATATTAGGTGAATGTTTATTTAGATATGGATTCGAGATTTCTTATAAGCGCAATCTCTTATAGTCATTTTCTCATCCTTCTCGTGGGAGAGCACTCTTGATTAAGGAGCTTGCTGCCTTAAATTTCATTCCTAGAATTCATAGTTAGATGTGAATTTTATTGAGCATGGAATGGGTTGGGGAATAGATGTGATTCAAATCAAGATCAAATTATTTAGTTATTCCAGAGTTATCTGTTGGAAGGCCATAGAAGAGCACTTATTTTGATTTATTATTTTAAATTTTGATTGGAGCATTTAGATGTACTACTGTGTTCGTTAGAGAGGCCTAATAGACTAAAACTTATGACCTTAGGTTTAAAGGGGTATGGTGTAAGTATTAATGTTTTGAATGTTGAATGGCCTATGAAGATGAGTTCTACAATCTTGTGCTTTTGATCAGATGACCAGAATTGTAGTGACTCACCAAGACCCATGATGAATTGGGAATCAATGAGGTCAGACTTGGATCCTTGGCTTATCTATATAATTGATCGAGTCGACATTATGTGTTTGAATCGAAATTCAAGGGTTGTTTATAAGCTTTGTAATCATCAATCAATGCATTTGGCATATATACATTGATCCATTAATATGTTTGAATTGTCTTTATGTGATATTTACGGACATCTAGAATGTTTGTAGGAATGTTGTCACGACTTGACCCAAGAGTTTCGAATACTAAGGCTGGAATAGACGACATATGGGGTTTTTAAATACTTTTACTAACATTAAGTATTATCAAAATAAATATTTCTACTTACATAAAAAATTTCCTAAATAATTTTGAACTTTTATTCATAAACAACTTCCAATATATTGAAAGAGCCCCTTTCTCATAAAATTTATTCTGTTCCAAAATAACATGAAATCTTCTATGTTTGTACAACATCCATAATATGTAAATACCTTTCACATGTAGTTCCATGTGGACAATTCACAAACTCTCCTCTCACTCATTTAATTCTCAGTATCTTTTCATTTAAATAATTATGAGTTATAAACACAACTATATTGATAAATCATAGTTTTAAGTTACACCATTATAATAAGTGAATCCATTTAAAATTGTAGAATATTTTGTTTTATTACAAAGATGACATCCATCTTTAAGCAAACATATGCTTTTATTTCCATATGCCATATCATTTGTATTCTTTTCATCATAAATTTACTTTAAATTGTATTTTTGTATAATATTTTATGAAATAAGCATTGAAGGTTGGAATGTGATGAATATTAAGTAGCATTCATAACAATATGAGAATTTTGTGCATGGAAAAAAGAATCATTTTAAATAATTGCCAAAAGCAATCTCGTATTAATAAGAGCATTATCTAATGCATATAAGTTTCCATATCAATTAATGTATTAAATATAGAGAACATTATTAATTACTATTGAATAGAGATAACATTACCCATCTTAGCTTTAGAAGACTTGCTTTGCCACTCGGTCTCTCAACGATGCCGCCTCTATCTTATTGCCTATTACCATATATATTTGTATAACTTAATCTTGCTAATTATTTTAATAAAATATTCTCTTAAGTATATACCTCTCTTTATTATCTTGCTTTAATTATATATAATTTTTTATTATAAATTATTATATTTCAATGTCAGACATATATATCATTCAAAAAATTCTCCCTTTGTTCTTTTATCTTTATTGAAATTATAACTTTCATATTTCTAAAATTACTTTTATAATACCATGGCGGAAGCTTGAATCAAAATTTATCTTAATATTTTCTCCTTAATTTTGGTTAACTCCTTTATTCTAACACCATTATTAAGGTTCATATTTATTTTTAATATATCAATTGTAAACAAAATCTAGGAATCATTATGCATCAAAGAATAAAAATTTAGTTTTTCAGATTTATTCATCTAAATTTTCTAAATTTCTATTTCATAAACATACATTAACTATTATTCTCATTTTCCCTCTCCTTTTAAAGTAGATATAGGGTTTATCATTTTGAAATGAATATTTACAACTTCAAAATTGGAAGAAACGAAGGAAAACAGAAGTTTTAGCCTTAATACGTTGTGCAATTCAATTAGTGTTGTGTGCACATGCATGTTCGGATGGTCCTGCCACCTTATTTACCTATTGTCCCACTCGTCACACATTGTGATGCTCCGCACTCGATCAGTCGTCCTTGTCTTCGCTCGCTCCCTTTCTCTCACTTTCATTATCTCACTCAATCTTATTCTCTCTTTTGCTTCCTCCTTGTTTGTCCCTCTTTATAAGAAATGGTCTAATTGTCGGACGTCGGTTCCAATGAACTGATATTAGCTAGTACAAATTACAATTGTTATTATTAAAGAAAATTAGTCCTTACAAATGTCTTGACATATTGACGCACTTTTCAAAGCAAGTTCGAGTGTATGAACACTTGCACATTTTACAAGATGCTCTAAGTTGATTTGAAGTTCATGATAATTTTATAAAATTTTGTGATTCATATTATAACCTGCATTGAGAGATTGGTTACATAAATTCATTTCATGTGTTATTTAGACCACATTCTCTTCCTAGTATAAAATGACTTTTTGCTATGACATGTGCTAAATAACTAGTTTACATGCACTTGCAAGCATTAAAGTGAGCATTTATTACCTCTAATACGTTTTTCAATATCTGTTGCATTAGTTAAAGTGCATTTTCTTTCATGCTTCAAACTTAGATGGAAGTTCAATTTTACTTGCTTTGTTTCGATCATTATAATTGTTCATCTCGAGTTGTTCTATAGGTCAAATATGTGTTTGTACATCATCTTTATTATTCTCTTGTCGAAGGGACTGTTACGTAATCAAAATGACACCCTAAGCATATTGGCAATATTAGTGATTTCACTGGCGTTTGCTGATGACAACGTGGAAGGTATTATCAAGTTTCAGCCTAATGCAATTGCTGGCGAGAAAGAAATTCACTCCTTATATTCCAATCAAATATCAATGGAGGGAGGAGAGACCTCATGTTGATAACGATTCAAGAGCCACCACCATACTTTTGATCATATGTAATTATTGACACAAGCAATCACTCCTTTTATGAATACCAAAGATCAACAAAGAGGGGAGAGTTCTGATACTTGACCAAAGATCAATGATAAAGGGATGGTTTTTGAATCACGATCAAACCAAAGATCGATGACGTTGGGTATCGAATTTAGCCTAACAAAATATCGACAATATAAGGCCTTCAATTTAACCGGACCAAATGTTGTCGACTCTTCAATTAATTGCATGCATTCTTTAAAACATTTTGGAGAAATTATTATTTTTCTAAACTTTTTATGATTGTTTTGAGAGACATTATGAAACTTTTTATCATGTATGGGTGTTATTGAATAAGCAATCACTCCCTATATCTTGAGCAAAGATCAATGTAGGGAGGAGAGGTCTAATGTCAGACCAAACTTTAGCAAGAGAGAGATGTGCTTCAAAGCTAGATTAGGCCAAAGATTAAACCTGGCGGCTGCTCGCTCTTTGATCAGTGATTCGCCGGCCACTAGATCGATGAAGAATCTCTCTAAAATCTGCTTTTTGATCAGTGATTTACCAGCCACTACATTCCAGGCGGAAGAGACATGGAATCTTTCTACATTGGGGGTAGTGCTCCTGTACTGTAGGGGACAGTCCTCTAAACCTAGACCGTGCATTTCCATTCCAAGCAAGGGTTGGACTTACTAAACTAATAAGGCTCACTAGTCTGATCAAACCCAAGGACAAAGGACAGACACATCAGAATAATTGGTTGAATCCCTTCATGCTATGGATCTCTATGGCAATTACAATGATTTTTTCATGAATCATCATAAGATTGTCAATTACCAACCGAGAACTGATAGAAAGAGATTTTTGATCACTGGTAGTCGTGCTTCATTCTGGTGAAACAAATGCAAGTATCGATTTAGCGAAAGCGTAGTCAGGGTCTCGTCTCCTACTCAAGCTACTCGACCAGATAACTGCCTTCAAGATTCTTATAGCGGAGTGAGTGATGGAGTGACCAAAACAAACGAAGAGGGAATTTATAGAAAGGTAATTCTATTAGCTCGAACGCAGTGAGAATGAGTGCTTTCCTGAAATGAAATGGCATTCGCTGCTCCTTGCTCCGCACCTTTCCTTCCAAGCCAAGAGCAAGTAGGGGATGAAGTAAGAACAATACCGCTATCGCTTTGAGAAATAGAACATACGTCACTGCCACATCTGCGCTCAATATGCGGGATGGATCAGATCTTTCGCTTTTACGAATTGGACCTAACGAAAAGGACTCTAAGCCTTCGCGCAAGCAAGCGCGAGAGAAGCAAGCAAAGTAAAAGCTTTGTCATAAGCAAGACGAGGAAGCGGAGCTGTTGATGACACAGAGTCTTCAATTATGAGATAGAAAACTAGATTTATAATTTTGCATACGTGAAGATTTTATCAGACTCAAGTCGAATGATGAGGTTGAGTGACAAAGCAACTGAGTCGAGTTTGCTGGATATAGGGATTGAGTGCAATTGAACAATGGAAAAAATTGTGGTAAACTAGGTTTGCATGGGAGGGATACAGTTGGAACAAGAGATGAGCACACATGTGTGTTCAAGGTGAGGGGACGAGAACTTAGCGTGAGGGAGAGGGATAGCAGAGGCAGTTCGCACAATAGATGTTGATAGTGCAGAAGATAAGATTAATGCATAAGATGGGCTCGAGTGTGGGTTTTTTATGTGTGGCCATTGGATTATGCACGGAGTTTGGATATATTGTGTATTCCTTTTTTGTTGTTTTATTCTTTTGGTTAAACACTTTTCCCTTTAAAATGAGATAACATAATTGTTATTTGTTGAACGTCAAAAAATATTTGTATGTTGGACGGTTGCAAGAATGTCTGGATGATTAATATTAATCTTAATATGCTCGTCGCTCAGGGCTCATGCAGCCTTAATAGTTTGTTTGTTTGTTTGGCAATGAAGTTTATGATTTTTGTTAATGGTAAATTCTATTGATTGAAATAAGTGACGGAGAATATTATTAGTTTCCATTACAATGTACTATTTATATTTAGGGACAACTAGGAAAATAGTAGTATTCACAGGCAGGGTATGCTACTCTTATATTTGTATTGAACTTGCAGCAGGGTATGCTACATTTATAAATAGCTTATCAGGTGTTTTTTACACTTCCCACTCAAGTTACATAAAACAGGATTCCCTAATCAAGCGAGCCCTATGCACTCTTATCATATGCAAAATACATGTATTTGCTTGGATTTGTGGTATGCTATTTATGATTGATCTGGGCTTCATTTATTAATGTTTTGTTTTGCTACATGATCGGGGAGTTATTTCATTGCATTTTCCAATGTCATGGAAGGAAAGTTTCTCCTATTTAATGAATTTCTTACATTAAAAACTACTGCAGATACAGCACGTACCAAACTGTCCAAGGCTTTGTTTGGGGCGGCTTTCTTAATGCCTCTTAAAGCAGTTTTTTAATATAAAAATTAAAAATTCTTTATTAGAAAGCTATTTAAGAAGCAGTAAGAAAGCCGTCACAAACGAAGCCTAAGTCGAGCTAACTATAGAAGCATAATTTTCTGCAAAGTTGAAATGGATTTAAGTAGTTCATCCTTCTTTACAGGTTGATCTAGCAGAGCTTCGGCAGAAGTTACAGAACATGGAAACATTGCAGAAGGAAGTGGAGCTACTTCAGAGGCAAAAGGCAGCCTCGGAGCAAGCAGCTTTGAGTGCAAGGCAGAGGCAAAACTCTGGTGGCGTTTGGGGCTGGCTTGCAGGCAATCCAGCAGAAAAGTCTTCTGATTACTCATAATCCATTGTTTCCAAAACTCTACCTTCACAGGATTCATACAGGTTTAGCCCACAATATTGTCATTCCTTATATTATTAGACGGTGTTTGTTAACGGCAATAAATCGTTGGAATTTATGAGCATTTATTGTTTTTAAAGTTTTCCTCATTGGTATAGGAGATGTATCAGTATATCACAATGTTTTTTGGTTCTTTCTTCTTGTATTATTTCCTTGATTCTCTTTTAATTAATGTAGTGTTTATTTCACAGGACAAGCAACATTATTTGTGAACTGTAACATTTATAGATCTTTTTCTTCCTATTTGAATAACTGTCCATGATTCCTACACTAATTTATGAATTTTGCACCTCTTTTGGGAGTGAAAGAGAAATATTTTAGTTTTTTTTTTTTATTTCCTTGTGTGCAACATCGTCTTGGCAGATATTTTGGTTTAATCAACAGGACATGTAACTCTACGTAATAGTAGCTTTGTATGCTCTCAAATTTATAAGATTTTGATTTCATTTTGGACGGCTTTCTTACTTAACGTAATAATTTTATATTTTGTTTGGAATGATCTTTTTATTATTTCTTAAAGCAATTTTTTAGTACAAAAATTTTAATTTTTTAATTAAAAAATTGCTTTAACAAACAATAAGAAAGTTGTCCTAATGAAGGTTTAATTTTTGTACTAAAAAGTTGTTTTAAGAAGAAGAAAATCGTGACCTTCACACTAAAAGCATGAAAAACAAAGCGAAATTGGCGACTTAAGTGATGGTTGGCAGGTGTGACGTGTTACTTAAGTGGTCAAACGACCTCCGATTGTCAAACGGATTGAAACATTGCGATCAGAGTGTTGAATTTGATCAAGAGGGAGGAGCTCCTCGCTATCAATTCGGATGAAAGTTGTTAAAATCGGTGATTGAAACCCAAATTTGACATGTGATGTTGTCCAAATGTCGTCTAATTGTAAAATGGACTTTGTCATTGCATTCAAAGCGTTGACAATACCTAAAATTAACTATAACATCGCTCAACGAAATTTGCGCGGGAAAATTGGCAAAAATTTTGAGGTGATGTCGCACACAAATCAAGCAAAATACACTATGCTTATACATGCAAAATGCACTACACATATACAAGTGTATGACACAAGCATATCATGACCGCATATAATTAGGGATGATTAGACATGTTACAAACATCCTCACCTAACACATGAATGTACCATATGCATATACATTGCTGCATACAAAGTACATGTTACAATATGCCACATGCATCATACATACACAAATGCATAATGTGAAATACATATAAAAGTATACACACATATGGGCCCCAGCGAGCATGTTATAGGTACACACGTGAAGTCCAAGGATACTGTGCGGGTCAAAAAAATGAACTTAAGTTCGAGCCAATCCTTATGCGTGAATATATGGGAGTCCATACACCTCAAATCGTCAAACAAATAAATGATCGTGGTGTCGGCCTAGATATTTGTTTTATATGTTCATATTATGTCTTGAAGGCCTATAACAAAGAAAATTCACTAATAAAGGTATAAAGCCAACAAAGAACTTGATCATCTGTCGGCAAATTGACAGAGTTGATAGGGTCCGATAGATAAAATAAAATTGCCCATAAATATTCTGATGATGGTCATGTTGATAGAAAATCTTAATTGGATGAAACCTCAAATATTTAAAATGCCTCACAAATTCTCAAATACCCATGAAAATCAAAAATTCCAAAATCACCCAAAATCAATATATTTAAAAAGAAATAAATTATCAAATGCTTAAAACAAAATTCATCCATCATCCGTAATAGTTTGCCGAGGTGAACAAATATGAAAATTATTTCAGCTCACAAAGAGCAAATGTCTGCTCAAAAATATCAATAATATTCATTCTCAAATCGTCTCTTGCTAGTAAAGATATGGCACGTGTCCTTTAACCGGTGGTTTGCAGCCAAATGGCACCACAGGTAAACAGTTATGTTCGGGACCCTCTGATCGGGTGGTCGTCAAATGGCGCTATTAAATTATAGTCATAGTCAGAGCCGTATGTTCCCCAACAGCGTTAAATCATTGAATAATGAATTAATAGGATATGATCGATAGGGCACAAAGCCCTTTAGTTAGCTAAGGTGGATTCAAATTTGTCCCCTTAGACAAACATTCACCCCATGTCTACAAGGTATCATTAGACGAAGCAACCCATGGCTACCGACAAGGATCCTTTTATCAGGTTGGGTCGACTAATTCCTCTGACTAAGTAGACTAAGGACCATGATGATCCTGGACCACGAAACTATGGGATCTTGATTGGGTTTATCATCACTCCCCCGCCATTCGCTTTAAGTGTAAGATGATAAATTTCTAATTTTAAATATTAAATTTTCAAATACCTAAACTTGTTACTACTATACGCTAGATACTACGTATATGTTTAACGACTAGCCTTAATTGTAAGTTCTCTCTCATTATGTGGAGGGATAATTAACTATAGGGGCTTGCACCTATAGGAAACTTGAACTCAGATTATAAAGTCCTCACGAAATGAGGGCGAAATCTCTATGTAATGTCTTATTCACAACCCAATATGCCTTCTAAAAATTTACCTCGAAATATACTTGTTAAAACTCTCCTCGATGACCTGAAGAAAAGAAAGGGGACAGAGAGGCCGGGGCGCAAATTTTTAGAACCCACAGAAACGAAACCTTAATCTACAGGAACTGAAGATTCATTGGGGCGAGTTGGAAGATGGCACATTCAATCAGTGGCATCTAATATTTTCTTGATGGTTAAATATATTGAAAGTTATTTTAATGTTAATAAAAATGCTTATAAATCAAAACATTTATTGTTTAAGATCAAGTATAATTTTTTTTTCATTCATAACTCTTTTTTTTACAGATTTTACATCTTAATTATCAAAATTTGCATCCCCAGTAGCTTCTAAATAAGTTGTGCTTTACCTGTAGCATTATTATATTAATCTTCATCTATAAATCAAGCATGGAAATAAGTTATTATTTTATATGAATTATACACTTAAAAATCATTATGAATTTATTCTTCAGTCATTATGATAGAATCATCTTTAATAATTTTACTGACTCGCCGGAATCTAAATTGAAAAGAGTTGTATGTTTTATCTTTTTATAATAATAATCGGAGTTATCTAATTTTTTTTTAAAAATAATAGACTAGTGAAAATAATTCTATTCATCAAAATATAAATATACATTTATATTGAATATTTTAAAAATTGTATGCAATAGTTAAGAGTCATACAATATAATATATTGAGCACTCACATTTGACTATAAAAGAATATCTAAGACAACAAAAAGATAAAACATTAATAAAAATTGAGGAGTCCTGTAATTGATCAATCTCACACTCCCGGTTCTCTTCATTGATCTGAAATTATTTAAACTATATATAATGAGCTAAAAAATCTAACAAGTTATTAAAATATATAATTGAACTCAAAGCACGGAAAATAAATTGTATGTATGAAATCAGTTAATTCATAACTATAACAGTCAACATGATCATGAATATGTGTAGAAAGAGTAAAACACATACAATAACAGTGAAGCCTATAAATCATTAAACCAGTAAGATATGGAAGGCAGTAAAACAGTATAGTGTAGTACATATGTCAAAATAGTAAAGAAGTAACGATCATTTTTAACTCATATATTGTAGCAATACTATCCAAATAAAGAATTCATTAAACCAATAAAGCGGAAGTACTCATAAAAACTATTAAAATTTATAACAATACAGTATAATACTATCTAGAAATCATATAGGAGTTTACACATTATGTTTAGCTATATCAGTATTAGTGTCAATTAGTAGCTTATAGCATATACTTTGTAATAAGAATCACATGGTCAATAACAACAAATCAGTACAATAATAGTGGATCGACAGTAACAATATAATAAATCAGTAATAGTATATCAGTGGCAGTGAAACAGTACAATAAATCATATCCAAGTAATCATACTAAATAAATAAGGAGTTCTAGCATGTGTGATATTGTTCCAATAATTAGTAAATTAATAATTGTTGGCTCAGTAAATAGATTCATCATTTTTGCTCTTCAGCACTGTAATTAACTCCTTATAACTCCAAATCAATGAATCACGTGAATTAGTATAAGATAATACTAAATCATAATATTTAAAGGAAAATATGTCGACCCGCCATTCTTTATAGGTATAAATCAGTCTCCAACCAATGTTAATAAATCACCAGCATTTACTTGACTTCATACATATTATTACTACAAATATTATAAAAGTAATAGCAGTCAACTATTACTTAAAACATGATCATATTTATTCACAATGCTTGTATTAATAATATAATCAAATTAAAATGTCAAAATCATTATTCTATGCAAATTGTACAAAATAAAATAATTACAATTTTAACCAGTGAAATTATGAAATCAATCAGTCAAAATGCCCAAAATAATCAATATTATGATACAAAAAGTTACGCGTTAGAAGTTCATTAAATCCATATAAAATACAAAAAAATCAATTTGGGAATATCAAACAGTCGAAGATAAAAGTTTTGTAAATAGAGTTAGAATAGAAGTCATCTATTGCGATCTGAGTAATTTGTGAGAGAGAGAGAGTGAGTGAGTGAGTGACTCACTGGAGATATATATATATATATATATAAACTCATTTTAGTATCTGGCGTGCGCTCAAATGACCCAACGCCACTACGCCGCACGCAATTCCAGAGTTACTGTATAATAGAGAGTTATGTCACCGAGGCGCCACTCTCTAGCGCTTCTCAGCGCCACTGCATTCCATGCAGCTTTCTGAAAAAAAATTAAAAATTCACATTATTCAAAATTAGGGCTATTATATTTAATTTCTAAATAATCATAATAAAGTTCAGAGTTTGTTCATAAATTATTAAAATGTATGTCATTTTAATGCTTGTGTAGATCAATTGATTATAACTGTTACGTTCTCGAATATTTGCGGCAGTAGAGAGTGATATAGTTTAGCGTCCTAACTTTATACGAAGATCTAGTACACAAACAGATAAGAGAGTATAGTTATAGCTTTTATAAAAGACACCATAATTTTTACGTTGAAACTCCTTAGAAGGAGAAAAACCACGGGGCATAGCCCAGCTTGAATGAATCCACTAATATTTGCAATTGATTACAAATGAGGCCTTTCCTTAGAAGGAAGGTCTTGGCTCGATGAAGCAAATATACATCATATAGAGTGCATTATATGCTGGGAGTTGGAAGAATCAATGTTGATATGTTCGTTTGGTCGGCAGGACCATAGTCGATGAATGATACAGGCTGAAAGGACTGTGATAGGATGACGGTGGTCGGAAGGACTGTAGTTGGGCGACTGTTGTCAGAAGGACTGTAATTGGGGGCGACAGAGGTCGGGAGGACTGTAGTTGGGCGACAGTGGTCGGAAGGACAGTTGTCGGGAGGACCGTAGTTGGCGAGGGTTATTGGAAAGGCCATAATCAACGGACGATGGAGGTTAGTAAGACTGTAGTCAGCGGGCAAGGGAGGTCATAAGGAACGTAGTCAGTGATGATAGTCGAAAGGACCATAGTCCGCGACGGTGGTCGGAAGGACCGTAGTTAGCGATAGTGTTCGGAAGGACCGTAGTCAGCGACGGTGGTCGGAAGGACCATAGTCGACGATGGTGGTTGGAAGGACCGTAGTCGGCGGGTGATAGAGGTCGGGAGGACCGTAGTTGGCGACGGAGTTTGAAAGGACTATAATCGGTGATAGTGGTCGACAAGACCGTAGTCGGCGGACGACGGAGGTCAGAAAGACCCTAGTCAGCAGGTAATGGAGATCAGAAGGACCGTAGTCGGCGACGATGGTCAGAGGGACCGTAGTTGGCGACAGTGATCAGAAGGACCGTAGTCAGCAATGGTGGTTGGAAGGGTCGTAGTCGATGGGTGATAGAGGTCGGGAGGACCGTAGCTGGCTGCGGAGGTCGAAAGGACTATAATTGGTGACAGTGGTCTGCAAGACCGTAGTCGATGGACGACGGAGGTCAGTAAGACCTTAGTCAGTGGGCAACAGAGATTGGAAGCACCGTAGTCGGTGACGATGGTCGGAAGGTCTATAGTCGGCGGTCAGAAGGACCGTAATCGGCGGGTGACAGAGATCGGGAGGACCTTAATCGAAGACGGAGGTCGGAAGAATCGTAATCGGCAACGGTGGTCAGTGGACTGGCAGAAGTCTAATTGTGGTCGGCGGACTGGCAAAAATTCGGTGATGGTCGGCGGATGGGCGGGAAGAACTCCAATGGTTATAGGAGGATAGGCGAAAGTTCGGCGATGGTTGGATGACTGATGGAAGTCCGGCGGTTATCGACGGACAAGCAGAAGTTCGGCGGTGGTCGGCAGACTATCGAAAGTCTGGCGATGGCCGGGAAGAACTTCAGCGGTAGTCATTGGACGGTAGAAAGTCCGGCGACGGTCAAAAGTCCGGCGTCGGTCGGGAAGAACTCCAGTGGTTGCCGGCGGACGGGCGGGATGTCCGGTGATGGTTGGCGGACTAGCGGAAATCCAGCGGTGATCGACGAACAGGAAAAAGTTTGGCGATGGTCGGGAAGAACTCCGATGGTGGTCGACAAAAATCCGGCGGTGGTCAATGAACAAACTGAAGTCCGACAATGATCAACGAACCGACGGTGGTCAGAATGAACTCCAATGGTGGTCGACAGAAGTTCGGCGATGGTCGGCGACAAGTCAGCTCCTAAATTCTTCCCTTCTCTTCTTTCTTCTTCTTCCTCTTCATATCAAGAATGGGGGCCTATTTATAATTTTTTGAGAGTGGCATGTCTTGTAAATATGGGAAGGATCAAGGTCAAAATGGGAGTGGTTTAAATAGACGGCTGATATTGATCCCTTTGATCATGGGTCGTTTATTGTGCATTTAGATGTTTTAATGATATCAGAATTTGGTGATCTTGGGCTCGTTGGATTCGTCTCATCGAGCTGCTTGATTCAACTAAAAGCATGTCATGTTTAGAATTCTTATGGTAGTCCAAAGTATGCTTTGAACCTTCCAAATATGCCATGGAGTCTTGATTTGGGCTCATTTGGGCTCAGATTGGATTGATTTTGATGTCTTTGGATTCGTCTTCTCAAGATGTTTAGTTCGACTGTACGTTTGCTAACATCAGAGTTCAGATGATCCCATACTTAATTTTTGAAAGTTTCCAACTTGATTTTGCCTTGAGATTCGTGCTCGATCAAGATAATTTTTTGATGATATATCAGTTGTCCCCCTATTTTCGGATGTCAAAATTTGCAGAGTTCAAAAATATATATATTTGTATATTTCTGAGCTGCTTGTGACTAATAATTACTATAACTATTATGAATACAAAGTTATAGTTATTTTTATATTAAATAACTATTTTATTTAGTATAAACACAAATTGCTGGTTAACGGTCTTTCGGAATACATAAATATAATAAATCTTAGTTGAGAGTCATCCGCCATTTAAATTAAATTATTTCCGTTGGTCATTGATGTTAATTATTTATAAAAGTAATAGTCTACTTTTATTATATGAGATATGTACATATCATAATAGATTGGTATATACTTAATAATATATAACCGTTTTAATTGCATCATTACAATTATTATAATTTTAAAAATATCCTATTCTTATGCTGTTAGAATAAAATACTTTCATATAATTATGAGGCCACCTTATATATATATATATATACAATTCAAAAAAATTCTAGAAAAATTTGGAATGTCTTTTTAAATTCCCCTTTTATATATATTAAATGAAAACAATTAATTTTTATCTCTTAAAATTTCAAAAATTATATTATTATCATTATTATTAATTTTTTTAATTTTAAAAATTTCTAGAAAGACTCTTTGTCTTCCTCTTAAGCAACTATTAATACCCCTATTGGAGGCTTAGAAAAGTTAAAAATTTTTGTCGGTCTAATTCTTCTAAAAATTTGAGAAGACGGACTGACAAGAAATAAAATTTTTTAGTCATCGAAAAGGCTCGATTCTCCAGTGTGGGCTCCGGTCTTCATTTGAAGACCGTCCTAAAGGAGTCATAAGACCGTCAATATTCGGTAAAGGCCTAGTCCTCCGATGTGGGCTCCAATGTTCATCTAAAGGCTATCCTGAAGGAGTTATAAGACCGTCAATATTCGGTAAAGGCTCGGTCCTCCGATGTGGGCTCTAGTCTTCATCTGAAGGTTGTCCTGAAGGAGTCGTAAGACCGTCAATATTCAGTAAAGGTCTGATCCTCTGATGTGGGCTCTAGTCTTCATCTAAAGGCTAACTTGAAGGAGTCACAAGACTGTCAATATTTGGTAAAGGCTCGGTCCTCCAATGTGGGCTCCAGTCTTCATCTGAAGGCTGTCCTGAAGGAGTCGTAAGACCGTCAATATTCAATAAAAGCTCAGTCCTCCGATGTGGGCTCCAGTCTTCATCTGAAGGTTGTCTTGAAGGAGTCGCAAGATTGTCAATATTCGGTAAAGGCCCGATCCTCTGATGTGGGCTCCAATCTTCATCTGAAGGCTTTCCTAAAGGAGTCACAAGACCGTCAATATTCGGGAAAGGCCCAGTCCTCCGATGTGGGCTCCAATCTTCATCTGAAAGCTATCCTGAAGGAGTCGGAAGACCATCAATATTCAATAAAGGCTCGGTCCTCTGATGTGGCTCCAGTCTTCATTTAAAGACTGTCCTGAAGGATTCATAAGACTGTCAAAATTCCAATAAATATTTGATCCTTTACTACCATATGAGTATATTGGTGGACATTAATGGTGAATAAAGTATGATTTTCTTGTGCCAGTCCAAGCTTTCCCTTGTATTTATATCTTGAAGAACAATAGTGTTGACGGTCGGATAGAGGTTTGATGATGATGGGTTGTTAGAAAGAGATCTAACGATCATAAGTCAATCCTTTGATGTATGAAGTTAGGAAGTATGCATGATGAAAGCCTATTAATAGTGATTATGTGATATGCTGACTTTAACGATCAAGCGAAGAGCTGTTGATGATGATCGGGTTGCATTTTGTTGAAGATAAAAGATATGTATGATAACGGGCACAGATAACTAAAAATTTTATGGAGGGGGTCAAGCATTGTGTAGACCACAACTATCTAATGACACACTGACGATGTCAATAGAGTGGAGGCTTGGCGGTTTTCAACCCTTCTTTGAAGGAGCTGAGAAAGAAGCTTCAAAATGTTATATGGAAGATGTCGATGGAATCCACGAATGATGTTTAACCAAGGATATTTGAGCTATCAAATATTATTTCTCAGAATATTGCTTGTTGATGTTAATCTATGTGGAGGAGGTCAAGGGAATCTACCAAGGATGTATGACCTATCCAAGGTTATTTGTTAGAGCGTTACTCGATGATGTTAGCCTGTATGAAAGAGGTCGAGAGATTCCACCAAGGATGTATGACCTATCTAAAGTTATTTGTCAGAGCGTTGCTTGATGATGTTAACATATGTGGAAGAGGTCGAGAGAATCCACCAAAGATGTATGACCTATCCGAGGTTATTTGTCAGAGTATTGCTCAATGACATTAACCTATGTGGAAGAGGTTAAGAGAATCCACCAAGGATGTATGACCTATCCGAGGTTATTTATCAGAGCATTGCTCGATGATATTAACCTGTATGGAAGAGGTCGAGAGAATCCACCACGGATGTATGACCTATCCGAGATTATTTGTTAGAACATTGCTAGATGGTGTTAACCTGTATGGAAGAGGTCAAATCGAATCCCCCTGGGATCGATTATGCCTTAACCAGGATAGGATAAATGCTACGTGTATCCCAAATCAAAGGTGAAGAATGATCTATCTTTAGACCATTACTATCTTTTTGAGGTCAAGATTATAACCTTATCCAGTTAAAGACTGTAAACAGCTTGCAATTTATTGGAAGTATCCTTGCATTTGTTAGAAGCTTTATGAAAAATAGTTTCCAAAGATATTATCATGAATGTTGGAAGATTTGGAAGAATTTTCTTAGCCACAATTGCAATCAAGGTTATCCCCCAGTCTATATATGATTCCAATGAAATTGATACATCATTAGTTGATACCTGAGGGGCGATAGAAAATTGCATAAATTTGCCCTCCCTAGCTAGGAATCTTTTCACATAGACGACGCCAAACTATTGTGTCCTAAAATATTCACGGTAGTAGAGAGTGATATAGTTTAGCGTCCTAGCTTTATACAAAGAACTAGCACACAAGCAGATAAGAGAGTATGATTATAGCTTTTATAAAAGACATCATAATTTTTACGTGGAAACTCCTGAAAAGGAGAAAAACCATGGGGCATAGCCCAGCATAAATGAATCCACTAATGTTTGCAATTGATTACAAATGAGGCCCTTCCTTAGAAGGAAGGTTTTGGCTTGATATAGCAAATATACATCATATAGAGTGCATTCTATGGTGGGAGTTGGAAGAATCAGTGTTGATATGTTCATTTAGTCGGCGAACGATGCATGTTGGAAGAACCGTAAATGAATGACGGTGGTCGGAAGGATCGTAGTTGGGCGATGGTGGTCGGAAGGATCGTAGTTGGCTGGCGACGGAGATTGAGAGGACCGTAGTTGGGCGATGGTGGTCGGAAGGACCGTAGTCGGCGGGCGATGGAGGTCAGGAGGACCGTAGTTGGGCGACGAAGGTCAGAAGGACTGTAGTTGGTGAGGGTTATTAGAAAGGCTATAGTCGATAGATGATGGAGGTTAGTAAGACCGTAGTCAACAGGCGAATGAGGTCGAAAGGAACGTAGTCAGCGACGGTGGTCGGAAGGACCATAGTCAGCGACGGTGGTCGGAAGGACCGTAGTTAGCGATGGTGGTCAGAAAGACCATAGTCGACGATGGTGGTCGGAAGGACCGTAGTCGGCGATGGTGGTTGGAAGGACCGTAGTAGGTGGGCGATAGAGGTTGGCAGGACCGTAGTTGGCTACGGAGGTCGGAAAAACTATAATCGATGACAATGGTCGGCAAAACTGTAGTTGGCAGATGACGAGGTCAGTAAGACCCGAGTCAGTGGGCAAGAGAGATCGGAAGGACCGTAGTCGGTAATGATAGTCAGAAGGATCGTAGTCAGTGACGGTGATCGGAAGGACCATAGTCGGCAATGGTGGTTGGAAAGTCCTTAGTCGGCGGGCGATAGAGGTCGGATCATAGTTGGCGACGAAGGTCAGAAGGACTATAATCGGTGATAGTGGTAGGCAAGACAGTAGTCAGAGGACGACGGAGGTCAGTAAGACCCTAGTTAGCGAGCAACTAAGATCGGAAGGACCATGGTCAGCACAATATTTGAAAGGTCGATAGTCGGAGACGGTGGTCAAAAGGACTGTAATCGGCGGGCGATAGAGGTTGGGAGGACCTTAGTCAGTGATGTAAGTTGAAAGAACCATAATCGGCGACGGTGGTCGGTAGACAAGTAGAAGTCCGACTGTGGTCGACAGACTGGCAAAAATCCATCAATGGTCGGCAGATGGGCAGAAGTCCGGCGATAGTTATGAAGAACTCCAATGGTTGTCGGCGAACAGGCGGAAGTCTGGTGATGATTGGTGGACTGGCGGAAGTCCGACAGTGATCGATAGACGGGCGAAAGTCCGATGGTGGTCGGTGGAGTCTGGCGGTGGCCGAGAAGAACTCCGGCGATGGTCGGTGGATGGTCGGAAGTCCGACGTTGGTCGGGAAGAACTCCAGTGGTTGTCGGTGGACGGGCGGAAGTCTGGCGATGGTCGGCTGACTGGCGGAAGTCCGGCGATGATCGACAAACAGGCAAAAGTTTGGCAGTGGTCGAGAAGAACTCCGATGGTGGTTAACAGAAGTCCGACGGTGGTCGACGAACAGACAGAAGTCTGATAATGATCGACAAACCAGCGATGGTCGTGAAGAACTCCGACGGTGGTCAACAGAAGTCTGGCGGTGGTCGGCAGCAAGTCAGCTCCCAAATTCTTCCATTCTCTTCTTTCTTCTTCCTCCTCGCTATGTGAAGAATGGGGGCCTATTTATAGTTTTTTGAGAGTGGCATGGCTTGTAAATATGGGAAGGATCAAGGTCAAGATGGGAGTGGTTTGAATGGACGGTCGATATTGATTCCTTTGATCATGGGTTGTTTATTGGACATTTAGATGTCTTAATGATATCAGAATTTGGTGATCTTGGGCTCGTTGGATTCGTCTCATCAAGCCGCTTGATTCGACTATAAGCATGTTATGTTTAGAATTTGTTTGGTAATCCATAGTATGCTTTGAACCTTCCAAATATGCCTTGGACTCTTGATTTGGGCTCATTTGGGCTCATATTGGATTGATTTTGGTGTCGTTGGGTTTGTCTTTTTGAGACGTTCAGTTTGACTGTAAGTTTGCTAACATCGGAGTTCAGATGATCCCATGCTTAATTTTTGAAAGTTCCCAACTTGATTTTGCCTTGAGATTCGTGCTCGATCAAGATAATTTTTTGATGATATATCAATAACCTTTACCTAAAAAAATTAATCGACAAAGTAAATATGTGATTTTAGGATTATGATAAGATTATGAATTATCATCATAGCTAAAATAATAAAATTTATTCTAATAATTTATTAAACATGATATATATATATATATATATATATATATATATATATATATATATATATATATATATATATATATATATATTCTTCAAATTAAGATTTTATTAAACATGCGTTGATATTTCAAATGATTTCTACTCTTTGAATAAATCTCATAAAAATACTTCAGTTTACATCACGTTGTTTCTAAAAGAAAAAGAAGTTTGCTTAATATTTTTTATATATCATCAAAGGGTTATCTTGATCGGACACGAATCTCGATGCAAAATCAAGTTAAAAGCTTCAAAAATTAAATCAGAGACCATCTGAACTCCGATTTCATCAAACTTATAGTCGAACTGAACGTCTCGGAAATACGAACCCAACGAGACCAAATTCAACTCAATCCGAGCCCAAATGAGTCCAAAACAAAGACCCGAAGCGCATTTGGAAGGTTCAAACCATAATTTGAATTCTCAAACGGTCTCCAAACGTGACATGTTTATAATTGAATCGAGCGGTTCGACGAGACGAATCCAACAAGCTCAAGATTGTCGAATTTTGATATCATTAAGACATCCAAATACCAAATAAAATGTCCATAATCAAGGGGTTCAACATCGGCCGTCCATTCAAACCACTCTCAATTTACTCTTGATCTTCCTCTTATTTACTGATCATGCCACTCTCTGAAAACTATAAATAGACCCCTCATTTCTCATGAGGGGGGATCGAAGGAGGAAAATAAGAGAAGAAAGCGAGGAAGCGAGAAGAGAAGGAAGAAAGCCACTAGACTCCTCCTCGACCACCGCCGAACTTCCACCTGGCGGCCAACTGACGTCGAAGTTTTGCCGATCGCCAACAGACGCTGAAGTTCTGCCGATCGTCAACTAATGCCAAAGTTCTGCCGATCGCCAACTAATGCTGAAGTTCTGCCCGACCGTCGACTAACGCCGAAGTTCTGCCTGACAGTCGATTGAAGCCGGATTTCCGCCCGACCACCAAACATCGCTGGATTTCCGATCTCCATTTATAACTGGATTTCAACCCGACAATTGACTATTATAAACTGATCATCCTCAGTTTTGGGAACGAGTCAGTTAGTTGTAATAAATACAAGCACTAGTGGAATCTTTTTCAGCTGGACGTGGCCCCGTATTTTTTCCCTTTTTCAAGATTTTTCACATAAAAATCCTGGTGTTGTTTCATCTTCTGTTTGTTTGTTGCATATCCATAAAAGGCTAAGACAAAAATTTCTAAACTCTATCACTGCGTATATTTTAGCCCGCAATAATTATGAATAATCAACTTTTACAAATTTGAAGCTTTATGATGAAATATCATAATCTATTTTATAATGAAATGTCATCATCCATTCATTTGCATTATCAAGTATTGATATATTTCAAAAAAACCAATGAAATATCATAAATTATCAGGTTGTATTTCTTTTGGGTACAATAAAAGCAATTAGATTTCCATAGATTTCTAGATTATTCCAATAAAATCTGACAAAAATAATATTAAATTTAAGTTTATTGTATATATCATAATTTCTAATTAGTTCAATCAAATTTTGCATGAATTCATACTTATGATAATAATTATCTTGTTTATATTAACAATAAGGGTTAAAAAATATGAAGTGAATACCTTAATAAATATGATCATGATATTGCTTCTTAATAATACTTGTACAATATATTCGTATTTTTTAACATACTTTTAACTGGATTTTCTTTTCTATATATTTCATCATAAGTATAAAGTATTAACTTTTCAAAATAATCAGCAATGTCAAGTTTTATTTGATTATGGAGCCAGCCATTAATTTATTTTTAAGCATTTCTTCAATTTACTGCAGTTGCCTTCAATTTTACAGTCTTTTTCTCTAGCTGTTACTTTATTCATTAGAATGATATGATAGCCAATAAGGTCTATGTTACACCTCAGAATCAAATTTGAAAGAATTGTCTATTTTATTTTTTTTTAATTATTTATCAAAATTTTTATAAATCATTAATAAATTAATCCAACATGAACAACTAAGATCATGTAGATCAAAAGATTTTATTATATTCATTCACCAAAATTTACATTTACAATAGTCAGGAGACCAATACAAGCATTACTCTATTAAAACTTATAACTATAAAAGAATAAAAGAAAAAAATACAAATAAAAAAATAGAAGATCTCTGACAATCTCACTCTATCTGGTCCTAACCCCATTCCCTGATATAAAATTATTAAAATTCACATAATGAGCTAAAAAGTCTAGCAGTAACTCAAATTCACAAAAGCTTTCAACGCAAGACTTAAGAATCAATATGCATGTTCATCTCAATCAATAAAAGATAAGCAAAGATTAGTTGATTCGTTAGTTGGAGATTGATTGACTTATACAAGATGGTGGCCCGATGGGATTTCCTTTAAATACTATAATTAGGTGTTTCCTTTACTAATAAGTAATACAACAATACAATTGTATAATGATTGGGAGTTATAAGAAGTAATTACTGTATCAATGGATAAGGAGTGATGACTCTGTTTACTAAGTCAACAGATACTAACTACCAATTATTGATTACTAAAAAAACACTAATAAGCTGGACTTTTTATTTCTTTAGTGTGATTACTTAAATATATATTATTGAGACATTATTCTTACTACTATACAGATTTATTATTATTACATATATTTATTATTGATATATTATTTTACTTCTCCTGCCACTAATTTTACTGTGACTAATACGGGCTTGATTCTATTTGATACTATTACTGATTTATTGTATTGATATTAAGCATGTGACAAATATGATAACATATGAATTGATACTTATATTGATTATATAATAGATAAGATGGATAAGACTAATGACATTGATATTGACACATATATACTTATGATTCATCTATAGACTCACGCATGATTTCAGTACCAATAAGTTAATTTTCATTATAAGAATTTATTATTCTATTGCTTTTATTGTCCTGCTGATATGAATATTGATTACTATTACTTATTATCGATATATTTATAGTCTTGTATATATGTTGATTTAAAGGAAAGCCCGTTGGTCCACCATCCTGTATAGGTCAATCAATCTCCAACCAATGGATCAACTAGTCTTTACTTATTTTTTACACACACACACAATATTATTACAGTACTATAATAATAATAGCTGCAAGTTATTACTCAATTATATATCTACATTCATTTCTAATGCATTACAGTAAAAAAAGTATAATTAGGCTTAATTCAAAAAGTGTCAAAATATCTTAATGATAGACAACAGAAAATTTTGTAAAGCAGCTATTCATATTTTTAGAAATTAACCAAATTACTACATATCATATATAACAACATTCTGAAGCTTTAATTAAACTAAAGCACTATTTTTATATATCAAAATAAAATTTTTAGTTAGTAAAAATCACTAGTTTTCTAAATCACCCGATAAAAAAACTCAAATGAATACTCAAAATATTTATAATCTTAATCTCTATAACATATAAAAAGCTATGTGGTGAAAGTTTTATCAATACAAAATTATCCTCATTTTTTTATAATAAAAATATAAATTTGATCAAAAAATATTAAAAATATCATATCATTAAAATAAAAAATAGGATAATGATTCCTTACAATAAGACGAGCAAATATCCCAACAGGATTGACTGAAAGTTCTTTTCTCTTTCCTCTATTTTTTTCTCTAATTTCCCTTGACAGCTCTTTGTTATGCTAATTTGGGAAGAAGAAAATAGCTTATGTAAATTAGTATAAGTGGATTATAATATTTGAAAATGAAATAATAATTATATAATTATATAATTATATAATTTAATCAATTTATAGTATAAAATTTATATATATTCTTTTGAGACTTCAAAAATTATAAAAAAATATCCATAAGATTGCCCATTTTATTTAAAAAATTCTGGTGAAATTGATTTGTAAAACGAACACATGACAATCCCAAAATCCTTACTTGTACTAGCAGGTGTCAATTTCTTAAGAATTTACACAAATGCCTAAAAATTATGGAAAATTAGCTTAATTAAATCATTATAATATCTATGTTATGATAAAGATGGTTTGTGATTTGAACTTATAATAAAAAAATTATTTGCATGATTGTTACAATCTACTCACCTTAAAAAAATATCATCCTGACATTTTTCTTAAGTATTTGAATACAAATTAATATAAACCAAATCCATATGATCAAAACTCAAATTAAAACTTGTCAAAAATCATATAGTCATCTTGTTCATTATATTACATGTCATTTAATTATACATGATATGTTATGTTATGCAACCATTTAAAATAAACTTCTTACCAACAAAATTCTCAGGTTGTCTATCTTCTAAATACTATAAGTTATACATACATGACATTACTAGAGTAGGTGTAATCGATCGTGGTGCAACATTCTCCCTCTAAATTCCACTGATAACTCTATCATTTGTCATATTGGTTAATCTTTCACTATATACTCTTGACTCTACAATCCTCTATCCTTCACTTTATCTAAACTGTCCTACTCTTAAATTCGTTCTTCCCCTCTATGGACAATCCACTGCCTTGTGCCTTGGTTGGTTGTATCAAAAATATTACCCTATTAGAAGATACCACTGGTCTCCATGCCTCTTTCCACAATGAATACATGCAATGTAGCTTCTAATAGATGTTATCAATCTTGAACCCCTCAAATCACTATATTTGCTTTTCTTATTACCAATACTATCTTTATCCTTGCTTACTTCATCTCTATTCCTCTCCTGCTGACATCGTACCTAGAGCTCTCATCATGCTTGTATATCAATACTACCAAATCAATATGGCTCACTCCACCACTCAAGAAATTCCTGAATCTGTAAAGGCACTAATATATGTCTCAGCTCTCTATTCAACCATTATAGAAACCTATAGCACTTTTCTTTAATAGTGAGGATCAAGTGAGGAGCATACCTAACAAGAGCAGCAAAATTAACCTCAAATTATATCAATGTCTTGTATCCCTACTCCAACTTGATAAAAGCTTTCTGTATTTATCGCCGGGGTGACAAATATACAAACTGCATTCTAAATACTGTAATGAACTGATCCCAAGTGATCTCAGCATTTATATTCCCTTGAAATTTCTCTCTTTGTTGTTCAACCCACCATCGTTTGGCCTCTCCTTCAAATAAAAATACAACTAGGGAAACCTTTTGTCCCTTTGGGCACTACATGTTGTCAAAAATCTTCTCTATCCTTGAAAACCAATTTTTTACATCTTGTGATTCTATAGCTCCATTGAATATTGGGGGCTTTAGCTTATGAAATACCTACAAATGCTTATCCCCCTCTTGTTCCTTGCTCCCTAATGGCTTACTTTGAGTATCACACATTACATGTACTAGAACACTAGCTAGCTGCATAATAGTGTTTGACGATGCTAGAGTTGCACTATGTTACTTATTTGGTACATATTTCTTTGGTAGGCCCATTTCACCTGTTCACTTTTGTATAATTCTATTTGATCTAAATTATTCACATATGTAATCAATTATATATACAAAATAATGCATCTTAATCCACCTAATCCACCTAACTCATTATCAATTCCTACAACTCATGGTAATTTAATTCTTCCAATAAGTATGCTCTGATACTAATTGTCACATGCTCAGTATCAGTATAGTGAATTAGTAGTC
The DNA here is from genome assembly GCA_019925795.1 of Dendrobium chrysotoxum. NCBI lineage: Eukaryota > Viridiplantae > Streptophyta > Magnoliopsida > Asparagales > Orchidaceae > Dendrobium > Dendrobium chrysotoxum. The sequence continues at coordinate 94,973,255 of CM034305.1, read as the reverse complement.
ATATTAAATAGGATCGATGTTCATATCGATAATAGTAAAATTGGTGGCAGGAGTAGTAAAATATTATAGTAATAATAAATCTATGTAGTAATAATAAATTCATATAATAATAGAAATAATACCTCAATAACATGAATTTTAGTAGTCACACTAAATAAGTATGAGTCCTAACTTATTGATATTTTTTTACGTAATCAATAATCGATAGTTGTTAACTGTTGGCTCAGTAAACAGAGTCATCACTCTTTAATTGCCTGTTAGCACGATAATAACTCCTTACAACTTTCAATTATTATATCATTATATCAGTGAAGGATAACACTCAACCATAATATTTAATAGAAAGCTCGTCGACCCACTATCCTATACAAGTCAATTAATCTCTAATCTCCAACCAATAGGACCAGTCTTTACTTGTCTTTTACACATACACATTACTATCATAATATTATAATAGTAATAACGACCAATTATTACTCAATCATATATCCACATTCATTTCAATGCATTGTAGTAAACAAAGCATAATTGAGCTTAATTCATAAAGTGGTATCTTAATTGTAGGCAACAGAATACCCTACTGAGTAGAAATTCACATTTTAGAAATAAATCAAATTATCAAAAATTATATATAACAACATTCTAAAGCTTCAATTAAACTAAATCACTATTTTTATATGTCAAAATAAAATTTTAAATTACTTAAAATTATTATTTTTTTAAGATTACCCTGCAAAAATCTCAAATAAATTCTTAAAACATTCATAATCTCAATTCGTATAACATATAAAAAGTTACGCGATGAAAGTTTTACCAACACAAAATTATCTTCATTTTTTTATAACAAAAATATAAATTTGATCGAAAAAATCTCAAAACTATCAAATTATTGAAATAAAAAATAAGATAATGGTTCCTTATAATAAGACGAGCAAATTTCCCAATAGGACTGAGTGGCAAAAATCGATCTACGATCTCCAAATCTCAAGTTCTCTTTTCTCTCTCATTTATTTTCTCTCTAATTTCCCTTAATAGCTATCTGTTATCCAAATTTGGGAAGAAGGAAATAATTTATATAAATTAGTGTAAGTGGATTATGATATTTGATAATAAAATAATAATATATTTATATAATTTAATTATTTTTTAGTATAAAATTCATATAAATCCTTTTAAGACTTTAAAAATTATAAAAAAATATTCATAAAATAATTAATTTAATTTAAAAAATTTTAGTGAAATCGATTTACAAAACATACACCTAACGGTTCTAAAATCTCCACTTATATCGACATGTATCAATTTCTTAAGAATTTACACAAATGCCCAAAATTTATAAAAAAATTAGTGTAATTAAACCACTATAATATCTATATTTTATCGAAGATGATTTGTGATTTTGACTTATAATGACTTCTAAAAAAATTATTTGACTGGGTTATTACACTATCCATCAATGCCATTTATCAATTTCTAGCAATGTATGTACACATTAATATATGATTCAATATAAGTTTATCAAGGTTAAACATCGAGCTTTAATATGATATTTTCATCCTTTCATCTGTATTCACTATATCATTAACATTATCTTTCATCTTTTATCATTATTATTCAGATAACTTTCAATAATTATTAAGAGTCATCACTCTCTACCCGTCAATGAAATTAGTCATCTATTATAGGCTACAACTTGGATAACACCACAAATCTTCTTTAAAAGAAAACACATCAGCCCACCCTCATGCATAGGATATTATATTTTAACATTCAACCCATATTATAGTTTTAACAGTCATCCTTCCTTGCTTATGCAAATATCTCACTTATTTCATATTAATCATATCATTATAATTGTATAAGATAATATCATGTATGAAATGCAATAAAATGGTTAAATATAGAAAAGATAAGAAAATATGTATCATATACTGTAACTTCAAAAAATTATGACTTCTATTTCACCTGATGAAATTTAATAGTATTACAATAAAAATATCTATAATATTTATATCTATCATATACAAAAAGTTACATAGTAATAGCACGATAAATTAGGAGAAAATATATTTTTATTAATTTAAGAGAAAAGAATATATCAACCTCAAAATCACTGAAAGCTAAAATGAGATTTGGGTTAGTTGTTATGACTAGAGAATGAAAACTGCCCCGAATAACTTTCTCTCTCCTCCCTCTCCCTTTTATTTCCTTCCTCAGAAAGCATGAGTAGAGTGAAGGGAAAGGGTGAGTGCATAGGGATTTTATAATTTTAATATATAAAAAATGTTGTTAATGGCCTAGCACCACAGCGCTTAGACCCAGTGCCGTAGTGCTACATATAAAATCTAGAATTACTATAAAATAGGGTGTCAAATACCATAATGATAGTTTCTGGCGCTGCTGGGCTCTCAAACATAACACCATAGCGCTCTAGTTCAAATAAAAATTCAATTTTTAACACATTTTGTATTTTTGGGTTATTACAGTCTATTTCTGTGATATTGAGATTTATGATAGGAAATAGAGGTCTAGTTTGATTTGATTACTCATTTCTGCATTTGATGTTATTTTGGGTATAGTTTGATTGAGTCGGTATAAGGGTCAAATTGATTGCTTGAAAAAGTGTATCACTTTATTTCTAAGCAATGAGAGTTATGTACTTCAAAGAGTTAGAGGAGTCCTATCTTATTTAATTTCTATTATGAAAGCAGATAAATTATGGAAGAAGGGTTGCATTGTATTTATAATATATGTCTAGGAAAGGAGTATAGATTCTAGTTTTTTTTATGATGTCCCAATAGTGCAGGAATTTTTTGATGTATTTTTTGAGTAGTTAGCCAATTTATTTTTAGATAGAGATAGAGTTCTGCATTGATGTATTTCCTACAATGACCCCGATATTTAAGGTTCTATATAAGATGGCACCTAAGGAGCTTCACGAGTTGAAGGGCTTAGCTATAGGAGTCAGTTGATCAAGGATTCATTCATCATAGTGTGTCTTCATAGAGAGTACATATTCTATTTGTGAAGAAAAATGATGATACGATGCGTATGTGTATTGATCACAAGGAGTTGAATAAAATTACTATCAAGAATAAGTATTATCTGCAATGGATTGATGATCTATTTGATCACCTTGCTAGATTATATGTATTTTATAAGATTGATTTATGATCTGGATATTATTAGATGAAGGTGAGAGAGTCTAATGCGATGAAAATCACTTTCAAAAGGAGGTATAAACACTATAAGTTTTTAGTTATGCCTTTTGGGGTGACTAATGCATCAACAATCTTTATGGATCTAATGAATAGAGTGTTCAAAGTTTTTCAAGATTAGTTTATTATTATTTTCATAGATGATATTTTAGTTTATTTTGCTTCTGAGGAAGATCATGCTAGACATTTGAGGATTATTTTGGAGACTCTTAGGCAACATCAACTATATACAAAATTCTCTAAATAAAGATCGTGCTAGCATATGTATGACACCATATGAAGCTCTGTATGATAAGAAATATAGTACCTCTTTATTTTGGACAAAGATATGTAAGAAACATCTGATTGGGCCAACCTTAGTTGATGATGTTACTAAAAAGAATTTATTTGATCAGAGATAAATTGAAGGCTGTATAGGACAGGCATCGATAATATTATGATGTTAAGCATTGGGCTGTTGAATTTCAAGTATATTTTATATATGTGAAGATCAGGCCGATGAAAGGTATTAACAGGTTTAGCAAGGAAGGAAAGTTGAGTCCAAGGTATATTGGACCATTTGACGTTATTGAAAGGATCATGAAATCTGCCTATATATTATAGTTACCAGATCATATGTATGAGATTCATAATGTGCTCCACGTGTCACTTTTGATGAATAGGTATTTGATTCTAAAAATAAGATATCTGCTGAAGACATCGAGATATGTCAGAATCTGAGCTAAGGAAAGAACAAGAGAGGATTCTAGCCTATGATATCAAAAAGTTAAGGAAAAAATAAATCCCAATGATAAAAGTCCAATGGAAGTACATAAATGAAAGGAAAACTACTTGGGAAAAGAGTTTGAAATGCGATAACTATATCATGATCTGTTTATGTGATCTGAGATCTGAGTTTTGAAATATTAATGACTACATTTTTTGAGGAGGGGAGAGTTGTGACACCTCCTAATTCAACAATTTGTTATACTTGTACCTACTCAATTGAGAAAAAAGTAAATTTTTAAAATTTTATGTTTTTAATATATTTGTATGTGTTTGATAGTATTTTAATATATGAAAAATATTACATGTGTCCTTGAATGAGTTCCAAGGTTTTGGAGTGCATTTTGGCAAAAAATTTAAAATTTTACTATTTGAGCGCCACAATGTTGGGTGTTCGAGCACCGTGACACTGCAATATTACCAAGGTGCCAAATGGTGATATTTCAGTGCTAAAGTCTTAGATTTTTTTAAAAAAGGAACTAGTATCGCAGCGCTAGGCCACTAATTGCACTTTTAATATAAAATAAAATCACTATTTCTTTCATTCCAAACGACACATGTGACCGAGCAGAGAGAGATAGGGGGTTTTAGAGGAAAGAGAAAGAATTTTGAGCTGCTTCGGGTTATTTTTAGCTACCAACTTAGTTCAAAAAGTTATCAGGATCGAGGTAGGTCGCATTATGCTTATCTTAGTTTTTAAAAAATCATTTTTTTTTAATTTCTCAAATAAATTTTCATTTTTATTACAAAAAATGAGAATAATTTTGCATTGAAAAAACTTTCACTCTATATTTTTTACATGTTATAGAGATTGAGATTCTGAACATTTTGGATATATTCTAAAAATTTTCTATCGAGTATTTTAAAATTTATATAATTTTTATTGAATAAAAAATAATATGGATTCTGAAAAATAGTGATTTAGTATAATTAAAATCTTAAAATGATGTTTTACATAATATCTGATAATTTGGTTATGTTTTAAACTGTGAATTTTTCTCATTAAGGAATTATATTGCCCATCGTTATAAAAATCTGTACAATTCTGATACGAGCTCAATTATGCTTTAATTACTACAGTGCGATGAAATATGTGCTTATGTGATTGAAGTATGTCTGTTGAGAGATATAAGGGGCCAACATCCTTTGAGATTATGTTTACGATCGAGAATATGGTGCCTATAAGGCAGATTCTGATAGCTAAAAGGTTATGTTCTTGTCGCTATAAGCCATGTTATTGTTCATACGGCCATATTCTGGTGCTATAAGCACAAAGAGAGTTATAAGAGGACAGAATCCTATGAGATTCTATCAGGGTTTGGAGAAAATTGATATGAATTATTCTATTATGCTCTATAATATGAATTTCAATTTATTAGACCGCTTAGTATTATTATTTTAATCTTTGGATAACTACTATGCCTTATTACTTTGCTCAATACAGTAATTTATTAGAGCGCTTTTAACTACTTTTACATATTCTAAACAATATTTAATAATGAAAATGTTTGAAAATTTAAATTGGTATTTGTGACTTATTGAGATTTTGTAGCTCACTGTGGTTTTGCATTTTGTTTTCAGGATCTAAGAAAGGAAAGGAATTTGTTGATTAACAGTATCAGGAATCGGATTTGAGTCTATAGGTACAATCATGGCTAAATTTTATTTTGTTCTATTCTATGTTTCTATAGCGATGTACTGTAATGTAGATCTTGTATATGCCATTTTGATAAAATGAAAAATGATTTTGTAGATAAGTTTATTTTCAGTACTCTAGATGCTTTTAGTAGCTCAATAGTATGTCGTTTATTGTACAGTTTAACTTGGAAGATGAAATCTGAAGCATTTCCAAAACTAGATCTTAGAATTTGTCTACTATCGCTCAACATGATATGAATCCTGTTGGGTTGGGTTGTAACATTTTGACCTAGATAAACCATTAACAAAAGTCATAATGATATCTTCTCACTTCCATGCATGAATTGAAATAGGTTATAATAAACAACTATTATGTAATGACAAATTAATATTCTATAACAAAAACTACATTAAAATTCATGCTTGATTGTGGTATCAATATTCTAAACAAAAAATAAATGATACACTTCAATAGATGTTCAAAAGATGTATAAATTTATTGAGTTAAATGTGTGTGTGTGTGTATGTATGTATGGGTTCGCTCATGCCCTCATAGTGGAGTATGGGTGGGTACTCAATATCGGGGGATAAAATGATTTACATTGCTAATCATCGTATGCCATATATTATCACAATCCTCACTACGCAGCGTGCAACACTGAATTGCGTTGTGACCACGATAAATTCTGATATGCGACTTAAAAGTTTACAGTCAAAACAAAAGATAACAAGTCTCAAGGCCATCAATCAGTGACGGAGTACATTCAAAAAGCATGGAAAGTTGGTGGGTATGGATGGATACGGCATCCCAAAAGTCACCATGGTTGGGCGGGGGTGGGCGAAGCCCACCCATGCATGGCGTGGGTATCTAATGGATACCCAACCAAGACTCCATGTAGAGCTTTACAGAGTATCACTTTGCTCAATTTAATTCCGATGTTGTAATTGTGATATAAAATTGATCCTAATTTAGTTCATCAATTTTTAAAATTGATTCCATTTTAGCCCTAACAATATTATTTTGGATCAAATTTTATATACTCAAAAGGCTAAATTAGAGCACTATTATAGGCTGGATCACTTCAAACTAAGGAATAGATTTAAAAATATTTAAAGGGGAATAGATTTAAAAATATTTAAAGCACGGTTCGGACTGATTTGAGAGATTAATTATTACAGGTTGTTTGTTTTTAATTACTACCCCTAAATAAATAAATAAGTAAATCCTCGACAGTTTCTAACACAACAAGCTGTCAAAAGTCGTGTACATTTTTAATCTGACGGACACAAATGAAAGTTCTATCGGTATTGCCTTACATCCCTGGGCCACCTGCTCTATCGCAGCCCCATATTGCCACGCCCCACTTGTGTTACTCAAGTTCTAGGGTTTCTACAGCTTCTATAGGCGCTCGGTTTTTCCAGGGTTCTCGAATTCGTCGGCGGCCATTTTTTTGGTTAATGTTATGCGATTCTGCACTCTCAATTCGATTTCTGCAGGTTCGCTTTTAGGGTTTCCTTCCTTTCTTGTCTGTCCTCGCTATTATGATATCTGTCATGACAGGCTTCGAGATCGAGAGGAAACCTGCTACTTCTGTGACCGCGACCGCTGATCACTCCTTTTTGGTGATGGAGAATCTGCAAGAAGGAGCTAGGGTTAGCGATGGTGGCTACAGTGGTGTTTCCTCTGAAACTAGGGTTTCTTATAGGGTCGATCTGGCAGGTAAGATGCCAGATCTAGAAAATAGGGTTTCTGGGAAAGGCGAGCAGATGGGTTCTGGATCTCTAGAGGAAGAGCTGATGATGAAGATCGATGGTAGTGACGAGGATATCGTTTATATGGATGAAGAGAATAGGCTTTCTTTTTTGGAGTCAAGTGGCTGGATGCATGTTTTTAGAATAGGTGACATGGTTTGGGGCAAGGTGAAGTCCCACCCATGGTGGCCGGGCCACATATTCAATGAAGCCTTTGCCTCACCTTCTGTGCGAAGGATGGGAAGGGATGGACTTGTCTTGGTTGCTTTCTTTGGTGACAGTAGTTATGGATGGTTTGATCCAGCGGAGCTCATCCCCTTTGAGCCCCACTTTTCTGAAAAATCAAGACAAACAACCTCTCGGAGCTTTGTTAAGGCTGTGGAAGAGGCAGTGGATGAGGCTAGTCGGAGAGGTGCGCTTGCTGTGGCTTGCTGTTGTCGCAACCAACAAAATTTTCGGCCAACTACTGTTGCTGGCTATTTTTCTGTTGATGTTGTGGGCTATGAACCAGGCGGTATCTACTCCTCAAGACAAATCAAGAAGTCTAGGGATAGCTTAGTTCCTGCTGAGCTGCTCTCCTTCGTGCAACAGTTGGCGTTAACTGCTTGTGGACGTGATGACAACAGCATTGAGTGGATTCAGACAATAGCGAAGTTGCTGGCGTACCGGAAGGCAGTTTTTGAGGAGTTTGATGAGACATATGCTCAGGCATTTGGTGTGGATCCTGTGCGCCCTTCTTCCAAAAGTATGGGTGCTTTTGACCAGACTGATAGATTTGCACCTCGAGGTATTAAACACTATATGTTTTATAGCTGTACTTTAGTGTTGACAGTGTGTAATTATCTGTATTTGAACTTTCTTAACTGCATATCTTTGAACCCTTTAGCTAAGTTAAGCTTGAGTTTGAAAATCAATATGCATTTTAGCACCATTGGATTTTCCTTCAATGGAATGATGCGCAAATATCTCTTACTATTTTTTTCTTACACTAATGATATGATACGGGTTTCTAAATTGATCTTATATGAAGACTACTTAATTAATTTTGGCTTTCTAAAGTAGTGAACGTGGTTTTTCTTTTTCTGATGTTCTTAGTGGTTCATGTGGTTACATAAGCAATGCTGTGGTGGGTCCATGTAACAAGAAAGCAGCGATTCGTATTTCATATTGGCATGCAATCTATATATAACTTAGCACAGAAAAAACTCATGTTGGGCTTTTTCAATTTAAGTAGCGCATGGTTTATAGAAATCCTAGTATAAATTCTTGGTCAAAGTAAAAAAAAAAAAAAACAGCTAAGAAGTACAATTCTAATATGATCTATTGAAATATTTATTTGAAACTTTTGTAATGGTTGGTGACAATCCACTAATTGTGAGGCATCTTTATGGTTTTCTTACCTTTCTTTAATCTATTGTCAGGATAACTAAAATTTACATTTCTTAGATACATTAATCCATTTCTTGTGTTCTCAAGTTCATTTCTATTAAGATTTGTTGATTCATGTAATGAATTTTTTGTTTTTGGAGTTTTAAGATATATTAGAGTAGTTTGGTTAATTCATATTTTTAAAATAAGTTGACGGAGAAAAAGGATGAAAAATGATTGGAGATGAGACATTTTTCATTTTTGTGCAAATTTAGAACAAAAGAGACGCTGATGATTGGGGTGATTATAGAATAATTAATCTTTTAATTCATATTATAGTTATTTGGTGAGGGTAATGGAACATTTTAGGTAAATCAGTTTGTTATTGGATTATCAATTTCATTTTATACCTAAAAGTATTTGTTGTGGTGATTTTTTGCTGTGATGGTTATTGATAGAGCAAAGAAATGGCCTATATCGGATATTTATTTATCTTAAAAAAACATGATTTAATACCACTAGCATTGATTTGGTTTGTATTAAAGAAAAGATGGTGTCAAATTATCATTGAAGCTATTGAAGATAGATATGATTGAGTATTGAGTTAAATTAGAAGTAATTGTGGAATGATCAATCAGTTATTGGGCATAACATTGTACATTATGGATGAAAATTAAGTTTACATCATTTATATATTAGCGTCAGAGTTGCTTATTGAAGTTATTTTAAAGTAAGTAGATTGGCGCATGCTATTTGCATGTAATGTTATTTTTATATATGAGACTTCTGTTGGGATAAAGCTAGTGTTGATTATGACTGGATGTATTATACGGATTGTTGGGATAAAACTTTGTGTTAGACTGATGAGAAACAAAGTTATCACTTATAACTAAGTAGTATATGCTTAAATCATAATTTTAAGGTAGATGTATGGTATAATAAAAAATGGTAAGGCTAAAAGAGATTGTTAGATTGCTGGTGAAAGTTACACCCATTAAAGAGTAGTGGAAATAACTTGAATGGGTTTGTTATGATGGAGGATAATAGATGCTCCAATAAGTTGGTAGATTGAAGTAACCTGGAAGGAATATGAAGGAGTGGATCAGATGTAACATAGCTGAAGCTGAAGTTGTGAACATGATTTGTGCAAAACAAAGCTTATATCTCATGTAGCATTCAGCTTAAGTAAATCAAAACTGAATATTTATAAAGCAGATCACTGATTAGTATGATAATGTTAATGTTGATTATAATACAAATTTAATTTCTCATTAGCTAATTTTTTTGCTTACTAGAATTTGTTGATTTCAAGGTAAATTTATGATTTCTTGCTTATTTTAATTACTACCATATTTTTTTATGCTTTCATTGATTTGTGATCCGAGATTACTTGGGTCCAAATTACTTATCATCTAGTTTACTCTTTGTTGGTGAATCTGAATCAGATTTTCACAGAAAGTTGCCCCACCATTTGGTGTTTCTTAGGAAGGCATGCGAAAGTCTATTGTTTTTTTTAACCACTTTTCTGCAACAATTTACGTGAAAATTTGCATCTAGAGATTATCCCAAGGCTTTTTATCTTGAATATTTTGATTTCTCTGTAATGTTGTACCCTTTTTCATCATGCATTTGATACTTTTGATGATTCCTTCTCTTGATAAGATTTTGGAGATTCGATGACAATTGTCATTTAGAAGGTGTTGGGGCTTATCTGATTGAAGATTTATAGGTGTTTTATTGTCTTGCTTGGCAGAAAACAAACGCCATTTATTTAGGTAGGTAAGAAGGGAGGATATAAATGTTTTGGTATCTCTTTAACTTGTTATTCAAGTGAAATTCTCTACGATTTTGTTATTTAGGTCTTATTCTGATTCACTCAGCTGTTACAGTCATAAACTTACTTCAAGAAGGGAAGATCATTGTTTGTCCTAGAGCAAGTTGAGCTTTGTTTACCTAGAGTTACTAGCATTAAAAGAATTTTTTTAAGCAATTTAGCAGCTACTTGGTTGGATATTTTTAAAATATATGCATTTTATTAGGAGTGTCATTTCGAGTTGGTAGATCGTGCTCAGGTTTGACCGGAGCTGAATATGTTTGATCCAAACATAAGTTGTTTATTATATGGGTTGAAATATTTGAACCGATTTTAATTGGTCTTGGTCCCTCCTAACCCAAACTCAAGATGCTCAACCATTTTATTACATGGATCATGCAATACTTTTTGGATCAACACAACCCGTTTAACTAGAGCACGACCCATTTAATTAGAGCATAAAGCGTGTTACCCGAACATTAATCGGTAAACCCAAATCAAAATAGTAGTCTAGTTAATTTTAAGCCTATTTTGGATTTTCGTGTTTACCTAGACCTAAAATTAATCAATTCAAGATTTCAAACCCAAATTTAATCCAAAATTTAGTCATCCCAAATCGATCATGAATTTTTTGAGTCAGCCCGTATTGGTTATCATGTTAAGTCATGATTAACACATCTACATTTTTGAAATGCAGAGTAATTGGAATGTATTTTAAAAAAGCATGTTTATTTGGTTGGATATGTCTTTTTGTATTTGTTATAATATATTTCTAAAGCTTTGAAATAAGGTTAATGGAGTTTTGTGGTAATCGGGGGCAGCAGCTACAATGGGGAATGACTAGCTGGGGTAGGGACAACATACAAAGGTAGCAAGTGGCGTGTCATGACGGTTGGCAGTGACGAAAGGAGAAGCACCTTTGACTTTAGTAGAGGGAGGCATTGGTGGGCAATGGACAATGACAACGGTGAAGGCCAATGGCGATGATGATCAACAATGTCTAGAGGCGGTGCATGTGGGATGTTGGGGTCACGACCTGTCAATTTTTTATCCATTTGAAAATCTCCCAATTTAAATGAATTCCAATTTTGTTCTAAATCCCCTTCACAAATGCTTTGTAGTTGAATTACTTCAAAATGAACACCAAAAAGATCAAGCTCTTTTTATATGTTTTACATACACTTTTAATACTAGCAACAAAATAATTCCTTAAGTTTGGAACGCCATATATTTTCTTGTTTTGATTAAAGAATAGACTTTAACCAAAGAACCTTGGCTTTTAGTAAGAAACTAATGATAAAAAGATTCCCTAAAAAGTTGATAAATCTTATTAACATTAACTCTTAAGAGGATAATAAAAAACAAAAATATTTTTATCCTCAAAAAAAGTGTTACCTTCTATCAAAATTAGAAAGGCGAAATTGAGAATTGTGGAGTTTGCCTTAACGAGGGAAGTTGTATACCTCAAGGTGTATGCCTCAAACTAAAAAAAAAACTTATAACATTAAAAACAATTCATATATATTTCATCAAACGTCAATAGTTTTAAATCTACTCTCTTTTTGAGCCAAGTATCAATGTTTTGAAAACCGGACCGGATCGGCCGGTTCAACCGTGAACCGGTCGGGTGGCCGGTCCGATCCATCTTACAAAACAGGCTTCACATCGAACCGGCAAAAACCGACCGTTCAACGGTGAACCGTTGAATCGGTCCGGGTTGGAAATAACCGACCTGTTCTATAAAAAAAAATTATTTTTGTTTTAATTAAATTTAAACAATATTATTAGTTTATTAAATTCTTTTAACTTTTTAAAATATTTTTATTAAAATGATGATTAATTACATCATAATATATGCATGTTATCTCAAACATCTCGCATAATATGTTTAGTAAAAAGTGTGTACTTTAAACTATATAAAGGGTTAAAGGTAACTACTTTAAACTCCTATGATGTGGGACTAAAAAAGTTGCATGAATAGTTTAGAATATGAATTTGGGCTTAGTTGGGCTGTAAATTTGGGCTCAGTTGGGTTACAAATTTGGGCAATGTATATTATAAATTTTTTATAATGTATATTATAAGAATTAATAATATAAAATTTTCATATTATAAATTTATATATTATATTAAATATTATTCTTATAAATATATTTAATTATAAATATATAAATATATTATTCTTAAATGATATTTATATTTATAAATTTTTATTATATTTTTTATTTTATTAATATTATTAAATGCTCATATATTTATATTATATGTTGTCAATTTTATTAATTTATAATAATATTATTATTTATTACATCATCCGATTCGATCCCGGTTCAACCAGTCAAACCGGTTGAATTGCGAACCTCTCCTTGTTTTGGTTCGTTGTTCGGTCCAGTTTTCATAACCTTGCCAAATATGACTTGAGCTCAGACCAAAATTACCAAGTCATATTTGGCTCAAAAAGAGAGTGAATTTAGAACTATTAACGTTTGATGAAATATATATGAATTGTTTTTAATATTATAAGGTTTTTTTTTTAAGTTTAAGGCATACGCCTTGAGGTATACGACTTCCCACGTTAAGGTAAACTCCTCAATTCTCAATTTTTCCTTTCTAACTTTGATAGAAGGCAACACTTTTTTAGGATTATATATATATATATATATATATATATATATATATATATATATATATATATATATATATATATATATATGTTTTTGTGTGTTTGTGTGCGCGCGCGCATGTGCAAATGATAAATTAAAATTTTGTGTATGTGTATCAGTTGAATTATGGAGGTCAACCTTGAAGTCTAAAGGTTTTTGTCTGAGTATATCTAAAATTGAATAAATGAAGTGTAATTTTAGCAATCATAGATCTAGTGGTGTGATTGTTATATTGGGTGATCAAGCCATTAGAAAAATGCATGGTTTTGATATGAAATAGATAGGGATATCATTAGTAGAATTCAAGTTGGATGATTGAAGTAGAGGAATGCATCAGGCCTGATGTGTGATAGAAAGTACCCTCAAACCTAAGGAAAATTTTAAAAAGATGGTGAGACCTGCAATGCTCTATGGGCCATAATGTCTGCCATTAAATGGGAAGCATAAAATTAAGTGTTGCAAAGATGAGAAGGTTCAGGTGGATGAGTGGCTTTACACTTAGGGACAGATTGCGAAACGGGTGTATATTTGAAAAGGTTGGAGTAGCTCTAGTGGTAGATAAAATTAGAGAGAGTCGCCTATGATGATTTGATCATATAAAGGTTTAGTCTTTCGATGACCTTATTATGAGAGTAGATATTTTAGATTTGGCCTATGTTAAAAAAGATAGAGGTTGACCTAAAGATAGTTAGAAAGTATTAAAAATGATCATTTTTTATTAGATTTAAATAAGAATGGCTCTTAATAAGACACAACAACAACAACAACAACATCAAGCCTTTGTCCCACTACGTGAGGTCGGCTACATAAATCTTTTTTCTCCATTGTGTCCTGTTAAAAGTCAAATTCTCTTAATAAGACAATCGAGAAAAAAGATTCATGTAGTTGACCCAATGTAGTGGGATAAAGGCTTGTTGTTGTTGTTGTATATGTATATTTCAATTAAATCTCTAGCTAACTCAATTCAATTATTGGTCAACATAATTCAAGTTTGATCCAAACCAATCTTTGATCATTAGTTAGCTTGTTGACTTAGATCAGAGATTGTTTTAGGCAATAATTTGATCCAATATTCCAATTGATGAGCAATCTTAATCTTTGAGCCAAATACATTCTAATGGCTATGTTAAGGTATCCACTCGAGTAAAGTGGCGTGCTAAAAAAATAATGCTATAAATTTATTTTAATAGGAAATAATATGTTTGAAATGACAATCATTGATAAAACTATTTTTAATGTAATAATATTTTAAATTAATAGATATTAGATTCATAGGATGATAAATATTTAATGTATTCAGAAAAGAAAACTAAATGAGTAGAGAAAAAAGCTAAGGTGATTGATGGTTTAGGATTGGTATTTAGGTATGAGTCGTACTAGAAATGATGTAATTGTGATTATAGAGAAGTGTTTGGAGGATAATGTTATAGAAATTAATAGAATTGGAGATATAATTATAGTTTTAAATATTATTGTTGATGTTAAGATTATTAATATCATAAGTATTTATGCTCCTTAAGTTAGTTTGAATCTTTGGATATGTATTCAAATTTAAAATTTTGAAATGACTTAGAAGAATTAATACAAATGAAACCTCTTGAAGAAAAATTTTTATTGGAGGAGATTTAAATGGATATGTTAGTAGCGTTGTAGAAGATTTTAAAAGCATTTATGATGGCTATGAGTTTTGAACGATTAATGAAGGTGGTGGGATTATATTAGATTTTGCTCTAGTTTATTATTTTGTAATTGCTAATACATTATTTAAGAAAAGAGATGAGCATCTCATCACTTATAAAAATAGATATAGTAAAATTCAAATTGATTGTTTTTTTATTAGAAAAACAACGTCTAGATTGCAAAGATAATGAAGTCATTCCGAGTGAGTTTATGTACCTAGCATTGCTTTTTTGTTTTACACTTTGATATGAAAGGGTAGAATATAAAAAATAAAATAAAATATTATCCTATTATTAGATGGACATTTAAAGAATACTAATAAAAATATTTTTAAGAGTAAGATTTATGATTTCAAGATTTTGGTTGTTCATGAAAAAACTTATATTATGTGGAAAGAAGTAGCTGGTAATATTAAAAATGTTGTAGACTATGTGTTTGGAGTATCAAAAAGAAAAGTTCATAATAGTAAAAATAATTTGTGGTAAAATTAAAATGTGCAAGAAAATATTAAAAGGATGAAGCTTTATTATAAAAATTGATTTACATGTAAAAGCTTAAAAATCTAGAAAATATATAGAGGGGCAAAGGACACAATATGCGATGTAAAAAATTTAACTTTTAGTAATTTACATAATAGATTAGATACTAAGAAGGGCGAAGTATGCATGTATAAGTTTGCCAAGCAAAGAGATAGTATAAGTAATGATCTAGCTCAAGTGAAGTACATTAATGATGAAGATTAAAAAAATATACTTTTTTAAGAGTATATTAAACATAGGTGAATGAGATATTTTGATAAGCTTTTCAATAATCATATGAATACAATTGACTTAGCATCCTAAATGAAAATAAATATTTTTTTATCGTCATATTAGTAAAATTAAAGTTAGACTAGTTTTAAAGAAAATGAAGTTTGAAAAAGCAATTGAACTTGATGATATTCCAATAGATGTTTGTAAATGCATAGGAGATGAAGGGATTTCTTGGTTTGCTAAACTTTTTACTATTATTTTGAAGGCTTAGATGATGCCAGATGAGTGAAGAAGGAATGTGTTGGTTCATATTTTTAAGAATAAATATGATACACAAGAGTATGTGAATTATAGAGGAATTAAGTTAATGTATCTTCAAAACTATGAGAGAGTAGTTTAGATTCATGCCGAGTAGATCTACTATGGAAGCTATACATTTATTAAGAGATTTGATAGAGAAGTAGAGAAATGAGGATATGCATGTGATATGTATTGATTTTAGAGAAAGTATAAGATAAAGTTTCAAGAGAAGCGCTATGAAGAGTCAAAAAAAAAAAAAAAGAGTTAATAATGCTTATATTCAAGTCATTAAGGATATGTATACATGAGCTATTACTTGTGTTCAAACACAGTGATTTGACCAAGTATCTTCCTAATGCAGTTGGATTACATCAAGAATCATCTTTAAGTTCATATCTTTTTGCTTTGGTCATGGATGTTCTTATTAGACATTCTCAAAGAGGGTGTACCCAAGTGTGTGTTTTTTGATTACGATATTCTTCTTGTTGATAAGACCTACAGAAGGAGGAGTTGACAGAAAACTTGAATTATGAAGGTCAACATTAGAGTCTAAAGATTTTTTTCTTGAGTAGTTATAAAACTGAAGACCTTGTGTGTAATTTTAGTAGTAATAGATCTAATTAGGGGATTATGACTTTAGGCGATCAATTCATTAAAAAGAGTACATGTTTTAAATATCTCGACTCTTCCTTACATGTGACACTGAAATAATCTTGACATTTATCTTTGCATGCGTTTCAAAATGAATTGCACTGCATACCACTTCAAACTTTGGTAACGCCCAACCCTTAGAGTAGTATCTGCCCTGATCATTCCTGATCCCGTATATAGACTTGTTCTTAATCTCCTCAAACGTAGTCTGATGGTAGTTCTGCTGCAACTATGACTTTGTAACTTTCACATCGCGATTTTTTTTTCTAAGTTTAGTTCTTAGGTACTTTGGGTTAGTTGAATGTCCCGCGAGTGATTGAATAAGTTTGCTTTTCCTGCGCTCTTCTATCGGAAATTTAGATCAAATCATATGCATATTTGACTATGGCATGCCACTGCTTATTGGGATTAAATAAGATGAATTAATAGTTGTGCCCCTGTAGCAGTGTAAGACAAGTGACCGGATGAATTTTTCTGCTGTAGTGTCGAGAGTGCATATTGTAGAAACTGGTGAGCTATTAGTCTGTTTGGGCGAGTTTCTGCTGCTACTTGGATCATTTATCTAAATTTCAAATGCATCTCTGGATTTCAGTGCCCTCACTGTGCTCTTGGTGGGAGCGCGTCTGTTTACTTCCGAGTGTGGGTGGGTTTTAGGGACCATCCACCGCCTATGCAATCTGAAAGCAACTTAAATGAACTAATTGGCTGTTTGGAAATGGTTGCGGTTTTGTTTTTGGTGCTTTTGGATCAGTTTTATTAGAAACCTATTCAAATTGGAAATTTTTTTAGGTTTTGATTGGTCCGAGGAGTTTTTAAATTTTTTAACCGTTTCACTCGAAACTCATACAAGTTATGGATAAAACATTTAGTTAGAATTCTCGAGCAGTTCAAGCTTGTAAAATTAATATCAAATAAATAAGTCTAATTTTCTTATCTTCAAAATACATTTTGATTTATTTAATAATAATAATAATAATAATAATAATAATTTTATTGAAAATTAAAAAAAATTAATTACCGAACTCAGTAATGAAATTAATAATATTTTCTGTTGGAAATAAAATTAAAAAATAAAATTTTAGAACCTTGGTTTGGGAAATTGTGCTTTACATTTTAAAATGAAAGGGAATTTTGCATTGCATAATTGATGAATTGCTCTGCTGTTTGTAATGCTTATTTATTGAATTTCATAATAAATTGGATACACTGAATTTGTCTCCGTCCTACCATTGCAAAATTTTATTGATAATATTTTGTTCTTGATTTTTTACTTAGGGTTATAATATCGTTTCAGATATGCTCTCTCTTTTTGCATGTTGGAGCTGCAAAGTGCATCGGAGCGATGATGGCTTATGTAGTTCTGCTTCCCTTCTAATTGGTTTTTTTTTTCTTTTTTCTTTTTCTTTTCGGTTGTATGCTGTTTTTTTTTTTGTGTATTACACCTCTGACTTTGACAATCAATGCAGTTGGAACAATCTCCTTTGTGTTTTTTAGTTTTTTTTTATAACGGTTTTGGTAGTCTAACTAGTTGGGTAGTTTAGGCTGTTTGTGTGGTGTAAATTGATTAATATTTATTTTAGATTATTAATATTAATTTAAAATTTATACATTTAATGCATTTCCCCCCATAAAGTTAGATTTAATTGAGCCTTGTCATACTATTATTTCTTTTTTGTTTGTAGAAGATGATTTTTTTTAACTTTTGAAATTTGCACAAAATAAATCAGAAGCTTAAACGGGTTGATGGGTTTTTAATCTTATATAAATAGATGGAGTCAGATATTAATTTTTCATCCGGCTTTCTATTATATCATTAGGCTTTAATCAAATGCATTTTCTCACATTCATAGCTTTTCTTTAGGATGGCCAACCATCTAGTAGAAGCAACTTCGGAGTGAATTTTGCAATCTGACCTCAATAGAAGTAATATTAATAATAATAATAATAATAATAATTGTACACTAAATGGAAATTGGTGGAGCTCTTCTTTGCCATGCCTTGGCAAGTTAGCAAGCCTTCCCGTCGGCCGTGAGATCCTCCTTATGGCCAAGTTGCGTGGCTTGGCTATTGTTTCCTCTTCGGCCACTTTGGCTAATTGCGTGACGCTTAATCTCTTACAAAAATAATAATAATAATAAAAGAGCGGTGCTGCTCAGTTGACCTGAGAGTTCATTTTAAATGGAAACGGCTACTATTAATTTAATAACAAATAAGACGATGCGTTGTGGACCCAATTATTATTCCACAAAGAAAGAGAGAGAGAGAGAGAGGGCAAAGGCAGTGGGAAGTGAGGGTATCAAAAATTTGACCAAAACACGTGCGAGATGATAGCCTTGTGGGTCCATCAAAGTTGTTTGCTGCTGCTATATTTCCCTTGGTTCTCTTACAATTAGCTTGGCAACTTATTAATTGAATGAACCCGTCTACATGTGGGAGTACTTGGCCTGAGGTTAGTACGGTCATTTACTTTTTTTTATTTTAATTTTAAGATGGTAAAAACTAATTATATTTTATAATTTGTGATTTTTTTTAAAGTATTAACGTCATATAATAAACTCCTATAATCGATTAATTATCTTAATAGTTTATGAATTACCTGATCAACCCTTAACTTAATATGAATTTTCAATTTAACTTAATGTAAATAATATATTTTTTATTTATAGTAATTCGGTTGTTCCATTCTTTTCCATTGCGCTGTATGTGACCGCGCGCAACATGTTCGACGATTTACCCCTGGCTTATTTGCTTACACGTGTTTTCTTTTGTTTTTTTGACCGTGGTTTGTGCAGGGGCTCCGCTTAGTGGCCCGCTGGTGGTTGCGGAGACGTTGGCGGAGCGGAGAAGTTCGACGAGGCAGGCCTCTCAGAAGCCAACGAATATTGGCAAGAAGAATAAGTACGTGCTCAAGAGGAGAGACGATCTCCCCGCCGCCTCCCCAAGCAGCTCCTTCCCGGACATTCCTTCCGCATCCCAACCACTCCATCATGGCTTATTACCTTCCTTGCCGGATTCCACCGATCCGCCCGCCTCCTTCATGGACTTCAACTATGTGCTGCAGAAGAGAGAGAAGCTGTCTCCGCCGTCTGATGTGTTCACTGGTCTGCAGTCGACAACGGAGGCGTCCCTTCCACAGGACTTCGCGCAGAAATCAGAACCAGTTGAAGTTAAGAACGAGGCGGGATCGTCCGAGTCCATACTGCATGCTATTCATTTAGAGAGTTCTCAGGAGTTTGCCGATAAGGAGTATCAGAAGCCCCCTCTGCAGGTGCGTGATGACATTGCTGTTGTGAAGGAGAAGGCGCCCAAGCGGCCACGGGAGGACTTCAATCAGAGAGGAGAGGCAAAGAAGAAAAAGAAAAAGAAGAAGGCTGGGCTTGGCGCCGACCGATTTCCAGCTTCCTTTGAGGGAGATCAACGCAGGTTAGTAGCAGGCAGGTCGATAGGATTGGTCGAGCTTCTTCCCCAGGAAGATGGCATCGATATGGAACTCCCTTCTGGGCTGGAGTTAAGTTCTCTGCAGCTCCCCGAGCTTGTCAGCGACCTCTCGTCCGTCGCTCTTGATCCCTTCTATGCCATCGAGCGTGATGCTCCCGCCATTGTTCGCCATGTATTTCTCCGGTTCCGCTCGCTGGTATATCAGAAGAGCCTCATCCTCCCTCCTTCCATCGAAACAGCTGCTCCTGCTCAACCATTATCAGCAGACATCGGGGCAGCAATAGGCAGAGAGGGGAGGAAGCATAGAGAATCATTTTCCTCATGGAAGCCACCAAAAGCAGCTTCAAGATTGGGGGACTCAACCAAAGCAGTCCGTAAACGTGATCCCTCTGATCGTCAGGAGGAGTTGTCGATGAAGAAGATGGAAAAGATGAACCAGCTCAAACAACTCGCAAGCAAGAAGAAGAAGGTTGCCATGAGCCAAAAGAACCCCGAACTTCAACAGTCGACGGATCTGAAGGACAGCACCTCCTCGGCAACTGCAACGGAAGCTTCCAAGAAGCAAGAGCCGCCTCCAGCTCCAAAGCCTCCAAGCCCAACATTTCTTGTAATGAAGTTCCCGCCAAGATCGACGCTTCCTTCAGCGACAAATCTGAAGGCCAGATTCGCTCGCTTTGGACCTCTTGACCTTTCAGGCACCCGTATATCTTGGAAAAACCATACCTGCAAGGTCCTTTTCAAGCACAAATCCAATGCGCAATCAGCCTTCAACTTTGTCCAGAGCAATGACCTCTTCGGCCAGGTTAAGGTCATTTACTCTCTTCGAGATCTCGAGATTTCTGGCCCAGACCAGCCTCTTGATACTCAAATCAAACCCTCTGATTCTTCCCGTCTTGAGAAAGACTCTCTCCAATACCTCCATGGAAGTGCCATTATTCAAAAACCTTCATTTTCACAAGTGCTACAGAGCCAGACTCAGCTGAAATCCATTCTGAAGAAGCCTGTTGTTGATGAGTCGGGCTCTAGTTGTGCTACTGCAACTAATAGCATTACAAAGGAGAGCCCAAGGGTGAAGTTCATGCTTAACGGCAACGATGATCGCATCATCGAGCCACCACCACCGAAGCTTGTCACGATTAGCAACGATGGAGGTGGGCAAGCCCCTTTGCTTTCATCAGTTGATCAAATTAGCAGGCAACCTCCAAAATCTATAGGTTTCTTCTCACCGCCTCTATTGCAACCCCTTCAACCCCCTTCCCGTGGATTAGAGATGCACTCTTCCCGCATCCCGCCACCATCTCCAGCAGCTTTACAACAGACATTGCTTCCACCTCCACCTCCACAGATGCTTCCTCCACGACCCCCTCCCCAGCATTCATTGCCTTTGCCGCAACCTCGCGGTGTTCATTTCCATTTAAGCCGAGGACTTCTGCCTCCTTTGGCTCCATCCAATGAGCCAAGGGAGAGGATGACTGTCGATATCTCAGGTCCAATGCTGAGCCTACTGCTTAAATGCAATGATATTGTCAGCAATTTGAAGTCTTCACTGGGCTACAATCCTTACCATTCTCTGTGAACCAGTCAGTGTACATTAGTTAAATTGCTTTCCCCTTGATAGGAATCGTCGGTAGTGACAGTGGCCATCAAACAAACTTCCGCGCTCCTGCGAGCTTGTGCTGGTAGAAGCAGATTAGGATCAACGTAAGCTCGTAGATGGATTAAGAAGATTGTATTTTACAAGTAAAATTGCTCAAGGGGATTTTTAAGGAAAAAATGGAACGGATGGTAGGACCTTCCTCCTATGGTCTGGTTGAGATCTTTGTGTTTGCTGTTTTGCCACCCGTTTTTATTGATTGATGCACCAAGTTGTTTTGTTTTATTAGATGGTCTGAATGATCAGAACTGGGTGGACCATGATCTCATTTTTACCCATTTTATCCTTCTTGTTAATTTGGCCACGCGCTTATTTTTTTTATTTGGCTTAAATCTAGTTGTTTCCGGTATTAATTAGTATCCCTCCCTACGGACAATGTACCAACAATAACAACATCATGCTTTGTCTTTGACAGTTTTTTTACTCTTTTTCTAAAATAATTATTTAATTAGAAAGCAGTTTTAAAAAACAGTAAGAAAGATGTCTCAAACAAAGCCTAAATTTTTATCGCATTATATATATATTAGTTATATGATTTTTTTTTTCCACCTAATCACCACCAATCAAGAAACTCCCTTCATGCGCAACATCCTATAGACGCACACTTCCTTCCCACTCCTCCAAGTAGCAGCAAGCTCGTTGCTCCCTGTGCTCTCTCTACACTTGGCAGAGCCAGCCGCGATCCACCTATTGTAGCTCCAGCGTAGCAGGCAAGCTGACCTCCTAACAGGATGTACTCAAGCCTAGCTCTCCAACTCTACTCTTTGGGCAAGCAAAGTGGAAAGGGGCGGCTGATTCGTTTCTTGTAATTGGATGTAGGAAGGTGCCTTGGATAAACTTTTTCGACTAAGAATTAGGAGGCTTCCTTACTAAGCAGATAATTAAAATTTTTTGAATTTTTTTGTTGCATACATGTATTATTAGAGTAAAACTTTGCATATATAAATACATTCTATATATTTATTTATATATATTTTAAAGTGTGCTGCCCTCTCCAATCAACGCATTTCCTTATTTTCTATATTTTTATTAAAATCTCGTTAAAAAAATACATAAGTTTTAGTTGAGATCTGACTTTTATTTGAAACTTTATTTTAAAGAATCTCGAGTAAATTTTAGCTGAAATGAAACTATTTTAAAGAATCTCGAGTAAAACTCACTTAAATTCCTTTTGCTCCTCTCTCGCCCTCAAATGGAGACCGCCCGGTAATGAGACTACAAATAGAATTATTTTAATTTAGGCTCCTCCTGAATAAATTTCTGGCTCCGCCATTGATAACTAAAGATTAATAATAAATTGTTAATTTGGAAAAAATAATTAAATTTATTTTAATAAGTAATTCATTTGTGTGATTTTATTATAAAATTTCTTTTAATTTTTTCAAAAGTTTAAATATATCATTACATAAATTAGAATATATGTATTTTCTATTAATATAAAATGCCATATTCAATGAAGAATTTGATTTTCTATGCTTCATAAAGGTGGAAATTAAAGAGATATGCTCGTTATTCATTTTCTTAAAACAAATATAAAGATTTATGTTGGATAAAAAAAATCTCAATTTGTATATGCAAATTGAATTTTGTCATAGATGATTTTAGTTCAAATCTATTCAAATTCAAACCTACCTTGAACCTACATTCAAACATGATTAAATTTTGAACTCATTTTATAGCTTATTTGAACATCAAATCATTTTAAGGGAAGTAGTTGTACATGATTTTGAGGAATGTGATCTTCGCTCGTGACTCCTAGCATATGAACATTGTTCTCGATTTGGTAGTTGGGCAGGGGATCATGACGTGAAGGGAATTTGAGCTTGCTTGGCAATGTCATTGAAGGGGACCAATAATGTGTGAATATGAGAGGTGTTTGGGATGGGAGCTCACTATGGGACTACGTTGATAGCGCTTAACGGTTGTGAAAGGGGTAGAGCGATTCGCAATGGGAGCTTGCTGGGGATGGCATTGACAAGATTGATTACGCATGAAGGTAAGAAGTGTTTGTAATGGGAGCTTGCTTAGTCATAGTGCTAATGGATTGGTGACATAATGATGTAAGAGGAGTTTGCAAGAGGAGGTCATTGCAGGAAAGCATCAACGAGCCCGTTGACATGTGAAAGCTTGTTGGGAAGCCATTGAAGAGAGCATGGCAATATGGATATGAAAGAGAATGTGTGTTTCGGATCTGGCCAAATCCACTTAAAACAAAGTTCAGACTCAATTGAAATATTTTTAGAAAAATATTTGAACAATTTTGAATATGATTATGTTTTGACTCAAATTTAAATTTCAGTTTGAATCAATTTTTAATTGCCATGATTTATAGAAAAAAATCGTTCTTATGAGAAATAATTCAGCCTAATTTTTTTTTAGATTTTTTTTTTTTTGAAGAATTCAGGGCTTAGCCCAATTTCATAAAATGAAGAAAATTACATGTGTAGAAAGTAAAATAGCCAAAAAAAGATGATAAAAAACCCATCCAGAAAGACTATAAAAGCCTATAGGAGTAAATGATCACCCCCAAAAAAAAAAAAACATCAAATCCTATAGAGGACATGAACAAAACTGTAAGGAGAAAGAAAGTACAGTGTCTCCACAAAAAAATTGATCAGAAAAAACCCTCAGTAAAAGCAAAACCAGAACGCGAGGGGCACAGCCGAATCCCCAGAGGACGAGGAGCACAGCTATACCCACGTGGGCTCAGGAGTTGCCCCGGATTCAAACCTGGTTGCAGTAGCTCAGGGAACTGCCATCCAAAGGGAGAAAACAAGGCAACCCAGTCATCCTTGCCCCATGCCCCTATGGTGCAGCACCGGCACCCCGAGAATAAGCATAGCAGCAGTAGATATGGCAATAGAGTAAGCCCAGAAGTTGTCATTATAGCAATTCCATAAGCAGGGTCCCTCGTTTCCATTTCAGAATTTTTGCAAAAACAGCACTTTTGATTTTGAGACTTATAGTAGTGGATGAAGAGAAAGCATTACCAAACCTCCTTTCATTTCTTTCCCTCCATATATGGTAAATGGCACAACATATAATCAGATGATGGAAGGCCGTAGTCAATTTAGAAATCCCACACGTGTTTTCAAAAACTTGGAGGATGTTGGGTCTTAACAGATACTTCTTCATCTCAGGAATGAGGAGGGTGAGAACAGTGAAAGTGTAATCACAAGAGAAAAATAGATGAGAGATAGATTCATTTTCCAAGTGGCAAAAAGAACAGGTTTTGACCACAGCTATTCCCCTAATGTTCAGTACATCAGCAGTCTTAAGTCCCCCCAGCAAAGCCATCCAAGTAAATGTAGAATATCTAAGAGAGAAATGTTTGTGCCAAACATATTGATACCAAGATACCATATTCTCATTACTAAAGAGGGAGCTAATATAAGAGCTGTGATTAGCCTCACCATGTCCCCATACAATGCTATCAGTGTTGCTAGTGAAAACCGGAATAGAGGATAGCTCACAATAGATATCAGGAGGCACATCAGAAGGGAGCATCCAGCCCTCGTCAGACAGGATAACAGAAATTCTCGCATTAGCCGAGTAACGGTTACATAGAGCATGCATATTAGGGACTTCATTAAGTACAATACCGTGTACCCAATGATCCCAATACAGAGAGATAGGAGCTTTAGAAGAGACCTTGAAACTGTAGTTGATCTTAGATTTAACAGCTAATTTACAAAAGTTTTTCCAAAAGGAAGTGGCTTTGGTGGGAGGAGGTTTCCAAGGAGAGACATAGTGATGGAAAATCCAAGAAGCCAAAAGACTGGTCCCATTGTATAATCTCCCAATGAGAGCGCAAGCATAACTATATTGTACAGCATATAATGAGGGAACCCCCAATCCCCCATTCTTTTTTGGCTTACATGTATTATTCCACGATATAAGATGCAGTTTGCGAGCTTCAGTGTCACCAAAATAGAGGAATCTGGCACAAAGTTTTTCAATTTGCTTCATAATAGTTTTTGGAATAATGGACCCACGAATCCAATAAGCTATAGAATTCCAAATAGTAAATCTCAGAAATTGCAATCTACCCGCAAAGGATAAAGATTTAGCTTTCCAACCTGCCAGCTTGCAGCTAATAGTTTCCATGAGTTTGGAGAAATCATCTATTTTCGGATTGTAAGGGGATAAGGGGATCCCAAGGTAGGTAATGCAAGAGTTATGGGGAATATTAAGGGTGTTGCTGATGGCGTTTACATAAGGACAATTGAGAGGTAAGAGGATAGCACTTTTCTGGAAATTAACATGCAGATCGGAGGCAGCAGAGAACTTGTCAAGCAGATGATGTAAAATACTACAGTTATGGGGATCAGCTCTACCAAAAAGAAGAAGGTCATCAGCGTACATAAGATGGGAAATCCTATTTCCAGCAAATTGCGGGGCCACCAAGAGTTCACCGTTGATAGGATTATCTAAGAGGCAAGATAATGCATCCATGACAATGCAAAAAAGATAGGGGCTTAAAGGGCACCCTTGCCTAAGCCCAGCAGTGGAAGGAAAAAAACCTTTAAGAGCACCATCAATGCATAGAGAGAACCAGACATCTTTAATGCAGGCGGCAATCCATTTAATAAATAACGGGGGGAATCCTTTTTGTTCTGATCTAGCTATAAGAAACTCTCTTGAGACACAATCAAAAGCTTTTTTGATATCCAATTTAGCGCACATAAGATTAGAATTGGAAGAATTTCTGGAGTGAAAAAGGATTTCGCGAGCAAGGATGACATTGTCAGTAGATATCCTTTTGTGAATAAAGCCAGTTTGATTTCCTTGTATAATAAGAGGCATTATGGGTTTCAATCTAGCAGCAAGTATTTTTGCTATGATTTTGTAGGTGGTATTGCACAGGGCAATGGGTCTGAAATCCGTAATAGCCTCAGCATGACTGTGTTTGGGGATGAGAGTGATGGCAGTGACTTTTGCTGCACGGGGAATGTAGGCACTTTGATAAAACGACTTAACAGCTTTGCAAATCAATGGTCCCGTCACCAACCAAGTAGCCTTGAAGAATTCAAAATTGAATCCATCAGGGCCCGGAGTGGAGTAGGAAGCTCCAGAGAAAACAGCATTTTTTATCTCCGTATCTATAAAAGGAATGATTAGAGAAAAAAGATGATCAGGAGGAATAGTATTACCAACAGGGAAGTGACTGATGTCAAAGAGTTGTCGGCTAGGGGGATTAAAGAGCTCCTGAAAATGTCTGATAGCATCATGGACAGCTTCAGAGTAGGAAGTGGAGGAATTTGCCATAGCAAGAGAGATGGCAGTGCTTCTATAATTCCTTCTCATATGTATCTTAGAATATAGAAATTTAAGATCATCCTCTCCATTGGTTATCCACTTGATTTTTGCTCTTTGAGAAATCCAAGAGTGCCATTGAGAAGTAACAGCAGCCAGTTGACTGTTAATGTTTTTGAGGGACAAAGAGGTCTCAAGAATGTTGCAGCCCAAACTCAGTTGATTGATACATATTTCTTGCTTTTCATAAAGGGTATTCAGCTGGTCAGTCATGGAATTAGAATAGGCCCAACGTTTACTTTTAATTGCAAGTTTGAACTGTTTTAGCAAGGTGCAAAGCGCAACAAAAGGTTGCCCATTCGCATTCCCAGTAAAATAAGTGAGAAGAGGCACCAGAAATCTCTAGAATTAGCCCAATAATTCTTATAGAGGAACCTATGATGTGCGGCTTCACTGTGACCAGGTAATAAAACAATGGGGCAGTGGTCAGAACATGTAGGAGGTTTTACCACATAGTGGGAGTTGGGGAAGTATTCCATCCACGCCCCGTTAACAAGCATCCTATCAAGCTTAATATGGATGGGGTTAGTGGTTCTCTGATTGTACCAGGTATAGGAGGGACCTACAGATGCCAGGTCAATGAGGTTTTGGTCAAAAATGAGATCATTAAGATCTCTAAGCTGATTTTGATTGATAGCATTACCACCCAGCTTGTCAGTAGGGAAACGGCAACAGTTGAAGTCTCCCATAATAACCCAGGGAGTGCAATCAGAAGTGGGTAAGACCCTAATATCCTCCCAAAGAGTTTTCCTTTCTTCTTGGTTGTTAGAAGCATAAATGACAGTGAGCAGAAAAGGTTTAGTGGAGCCATAGAAGATGGTTCCAGTTATCATTTGGGAAGTGATGAATATGGGTTGAAAGTTGATCTTATCAGGCGACCATTTTATCCAGATCCTGCCAGGTTCTGAACAGTGAAAGTTGTTGCAGCTTTCCTCCAAATCAAACACCTTGTGTTGATTAAGAAAGAAATTATCTTCAAGGGAAGCTTTGTGAATTCTATTTTCCAAAATGCAAACAATATCCAACCGAAGAGATTGAACCAGACTTTTGCAATGGGTCACTTTATCAAAGGAACAAAATCCTCTGATATTCCAAGCTACAATGGAGGGGTTGATCATTTAGATTTGGAGGTGGGGGTGGGCGGTTTTTTGGATCCTTTACCCCTGGTGATTTTAGATGTGGGGGCATTGGAATTTTTTGGACTAATATTACGAGAGGTTTCAGAGATAGGCTTGTCAACAAATTCAGATAGAATTTGTGCTTGATCTTCACTGGTTTGAAGGGATGTATATTTGTTTTGTGTTTGAACAGCAGAATAATGACCAACAGAGGTCGCATCGGTGTCCAAATTTTCTGTGCTGTCCTCGGTAGGAGAGTTGAGATTAGGGATTGTACTACTTAAAGGGCCAGGAGGCACAATTTCGGGTGGAGGGGATTTAGAAATGATGCAGCTGGTGGGAATATGATCCCTGCTAGTAGATGGCTCGACTAGCGACAGATCCTTATCAATAGTTGGTCGTCTGCATTGGACATTGAGTTGGGGGGGAACAAAAACCAGAGGAGAGATGGGAGGAACTACTGGATTGGAGGTTGGGGGAGTCTTTGATTGTAAAGGCTGTAGGGAGGTAGAAGGATTGATGGAGGGGGTGAGTAGAGTTGGTGATTGTCGGGTTGTGTGAAACCTGCGAGGTTGTCTAGAGGTACTGCGCCCTCTGAGAGGTGGCTGTGGGTTTGTTTGGGTAGGCGGTTTAGAGGGGCAGAGCGGCGAGGGGTGTGCTAGGGAGTTACAGGTTGAGCAGGGAGAAGGTTTCCATTCGTAGTGGATTTTTAGCTTAAAGATTTCATCTTCAATGGCAATAGGAACAGAGTCCGGAAAAGTAGAAGTTGTGGATACTTGAATACATATCCTGGCATAGGTTAGCCTAGTTTTGGCAGCAATTAGTGCATCTACAGCTATGGGAATCCCTATTTTGGAAGCAATCTTAAAAATTCCTTCAGAGTTCCAACACACCAAAGGTAAGTCATGTATTCTAACCCAAATAGGCATAGAAGTGAAGTTTTCTCTCGTAGGGTGAAAGTTTTTGGTCCATTTTTGAAAGATGAACGGTTTGCCATGAAAAAACCAAGCTCCTTTGGACCATACCATATCAAAATCCTCACCATTAGAGAATTTGAAAAGAAAGAAACCATCGCTTAGGGCTATAAGCTGAAAAGTACCTTTAAGTTTCCAAACCCTCTTAACCGTAGAGAGAAGAGATTCGTAATATGGACGTTTATCGACCGAGTACCCGACCAGTGAGAGATTCCATTCTGCAGCTGCAGCATCAGTAAAATCTTTGTTGAAAGGGACAATATCTTCCGGTGTGACCATGAGAGATATCGGGATGGTGGGCGCAGAGTTATCGGGGGCTGAAATAATGTTGGACCAGAGGCGATCCAAGCCAGGCGGAGCAGCGTGGGGTGGGGAGGTGGAGGAGCCAAGGGGGGGGGAGTGAAGGGAGGATGTGGTATCCATGGGGGGAGCAGGCGGTGCCACCGGCGAAGGCCGGTGGCAGGAAGGAAGAAAAAACGGCGCCTAGGGCAGCGCAGTGGGGGAAGCGGCTAGGGCATCATGTCGTACACATCCTATGTGGTTTTGAAACTTGCATTTTTTTTAGATTTACTTAAAGAAGAAACCAAATGGCAGACGGCAGACCTATTACCGTAATTTAGAGGCATAAAGTTAATTCTATATTCAATTAGTCTTCGTGTCGGATGTTGTCGTGTTGGACTTTGGATGCTGATATTGTTATATATAAGACCTGCGTTCGCTCGTTCGCTCGCACTTTCCAGCGCTTCCTTCGACCTATCGATACCTGTATCTTCCGAGCTCGCACGAGAAGAAAGCTTCTGGAGTTCGACATGGCAAGCTCCGAATGCTGCGAAAACCCCCCTGTCCTGAACGCATCCTCTGGCGATGGCAGCGTCGTGGAAAGCATTGGAGGTCTCAAGGCCTACGTCGCCGGTTCCCCCGATTCCAAGGCCGCGATTCTTCTCGTCTCCGATGTCTTCGGTCAGCCCTTTTTCTTTAACCTAACACTCTTTCGCGAAGGTGGCTTGAATTTGGATTTTATGTAATACTGCTAATCTCTTGTGGCTTTAATTTTAGAACCATTTCAGTGATTAGTATGCATTCACTGTTGTAATCTCGTAAAACTATTTGCTATTTAGTTGTGGAATTTGTGGATTAAGGGCTAATCTTGTATCAATGAAGGTTATATGTGTTATGGGCTCTCTATATCAAACAAGGTTTGTTGCAAAAATTGTCTGCGCTCCTCTAGAGGGCTATACTCATTATGTAGAGAAAAATATGCATCATATCGGACAATTATTGAGTAATTTGCTCAATCAGAATTTTCATAAAAAGGATGCAACTAAGTATATTCCTAAGAGCTAAATATTCATATCTATACAAATTAATTATGCAGTTTTCTAGCCATCATACACATGGGTAATTGATGGGGTAAGTAATGCGTGTCTCATTATGAGTGATTAATGAAATGACAATAGTTTTCAGTTGTTAAATATAATCATTAACTATCAAAGACTAGTTTAAAAATGGTTAATTATTTTTAATTGATTTTATGTATTATAAATTAGTCTTCCTCTTCTCTTCCCTATTTTTGTCACTTCTTATTTATCGGCTTTACTCATTAAATTCATAAGCCTGGCCTTTGATTGTATTTGCTAAGTTTCTAAATATGACTTATGGATTTATTAAATTTCTAACAACTTGGAACTGATAAATCAGGACAAATTCAACTTTACAAAATTCTTAAACCTAGATGATAAGTTTAGAGGGGGGAAAAAGTTGTAAGGATGATAAGTTTAGGATATTTGGCGGGGTCTAAGAAGTGATCCTTATTATAATTGCTTGCTACCAAAAAGCCCTTTGATGTGAATGGGTAAATGATTTTTTTGTGTATCCCACAGGTGGAACGGGGCTGAAAGAGGTCACTGTGGTCTAGTAGCCCTCCACTATTGATCATTTTGACCTTTTGAATATGGTTTTTTGAATTTGACTAAACCCTCTTTGAATCTTGCCATGCAATAGTTGTTTTGCTTATTATCTTAGCTATCCTTTTTTGTTTGGGGAATTAAAGTGCGTGCTACTTACCTTTAAGAGAGTCTGCCTTTTTAGTTCCAATCTTTTTTTTAACCTTTAATTCCATGCATAATGGTATGTTTTGTAATTCTTTGCCAATAATCGATACACACACACACACACATACTTATTTATGCATGGTGGTATGTTTTGTAATTTTTTGCCGATAATATATATACACACACACATGCACACATACATACATACGCATACTTTTTTATGAACAATATCTTAATCTTGGGTCAGGGCATGATATTGTTTATTGATATGTTCTTAAATTGCTCTTATATTTCTTTCAGGTTATGAAGCACCGAATTTGAGGTATGCAAGATTCTCGATGGTCATATAGAATGATTGGACATCATGAGACATGAAATCAGCAGTTATTTTTTATTATCATTTTCTTTTTTGTTATTTTAGCTTTATCCTTATGCAATTGTGAACTTCTTCCTTCTGTTTTATAATATGTATTATACTATCATCTTTGTTTTTTGATCTATTCTTTTGGTTTGATCAAGGGATATAATTTCGAAGCTTCATTGCATTTCTCAGCATCTTGACTTGTGTTATATACAATATTGAACCATCATAATATGTTTTATCTTCAATACAATTTGAGTCATCATAATATGTTTATTTGTAGCCTTTTTCTTGAGTCAAATATATATCAGAATTTATTCTACAAATATTTTACTAAAAAGAAACTTTGGTAAATAAAGTTCCTTATTTGTTATATTCAAACAAGTAAATCAATAATGTCCTTGAAATTGGATTTCTTGGTATTGGAGTTCTTAACAAAAAGAAGGGAGTCTGTGTATCTCAAACAAAATAGCCACTAATCTCATTGAAGAATTTGGAGTTTTAGGTGCAAATCTGCCGATATCCCATATATAATCAAACTATATATTATGAGGATATACCATTTGATCATCGATTCCAATATTGAAATATTAGTTAAAAAAGTGACTTATGCAGTAGTTATGTGGCCTCATGCCTTTTTTGTTGTTGGAGTTGTTAAGCCAAAACATGCAAAACCTAAAGCTTAAGCATCAAGATGATGTTCTTCACATTCTTAATTACATCAAGCAAGCTCCTGAAAGAGTGTTATTGTACACTCAAATCGATCACTTAAATATTAAAGTATTCACTAATGCTAAGTATGTTGGATCTATTAATGAGAAAAGACAACTTATACGTATTCTATTGTTGTGGAAGGTAATATGTTCACTTCTAAGAATAAGAAGCAAATTGTTATAATAAGATCCAATGCTAAATTAGAATGCAGATCTATGACTTATTCTACATGTGAAATAATGTAAGTCCAGATTGTTATAAAAGTTCAAATTTTTCGAAAATTGAGCATATGGCTCAATATTGTGACAATCATATGCAACTATATATATATTGCCATGAATCTGGTGTTGTCTGAAAGGACCTATTCTATGAGGTTGACTGTTATTTCATACAAGATGTTGCCCTCTCTAAGATGATTGTTATTCCCCATATATCTAATTCAAAACAAGTGGCAGACATCTTTATCAAAACTTTGGATCCTCTTTCATTTTCTTGCTTATGTTACAAGCTGAACCTATCAGGTATCTATGCTCAGCTTGAATGGGAATATTAGCCTATGATGCTTATTAGGGAACATCATCACTACATTAGGATAATATATTTAGAAAAATATGTATTTATTCTCTTTTAATCATATTTACTCTCTAATTTACGTTCTTTCTATTGTATTCATATTATACACTTACTAATAGACATCTTTGTTTGTTGAATAAGGTCATCTGATTCTCTACTCATAATTGGTTATTTGGCCCTTAAACAAGGGTTAGTTTTGTAATTTGACTGCAGTAGCGGGCTTTTTGTTTTGATAAGATTCATTCATTTTTATGTTACCTGTTGACTTTAATCATTCACTTAGTAACTTAAGTTGCATGGTAAACAGTTTTGTTAAAGAAGTTGACATTCTACGATGACTTTTACTATGCTGACAGAAGCTACTTTAATGATATTACAAGTGATTTTTACAATGAATTATTTAGCTTTTGTTGGCACAAATTCCTTGAGAATTTAAGAAATTATATCTCTAGTGGACACAAATCCTCGAGTATTTAATATCAAAGGATGTTTTTCTCCTACAATTTGAACTAGGACCGTTTGAAAGGCCTTTCTGAATCAATTTCAAGTTCTACGTGGATTTCATAGTGGTACAAGAATCACAAAGCAGCTAATGTTGTGGACATAAGCACCTGCTTGGCTTTGTCGTGTGTGAATAGTCATATAACTAACCATGCTCCCTTTTGAAGCATGGTTAAGTGCTGTTGACCTTTGTGTAAAAACCAAAAGAAAACAAAAAAAAGAAGGCATAAAAAAATTACCTGTTGAAACTGTTGGAGCTGTTACCCGTACCGAAATCCTGCTACAGTCAAATCCCGTCGTTTCTACAGTACTCCATACCCTACAATCGGCGCAGTTCAGAGCCGACCACGCGCTCTGTTGCCTCGATCGCACCCATTCGTGTCTTTAAAACGGAGAGCCGACGGAGCCTTTCCTTCTGCCTCCCACGCAAACCACACGGCTTCCACAATTCCTCTCTATCGCAGAACCCACGATCAACCTGCAAGCAACTCCTGAAAACCCTTCTTCCCGACGTCCATAGCAAACTCTACCCTCTCGATTCCTTTGATCCAGCGAGAGAGAGAGAGAGAGAGAGAGAGAGAGAGAGAGAGAGAGAGCTTTCTCTCTAATCTAACCGAAGCTCTACCTCTTCAAGCTGTGAGACTGACCTAGCTTCCATAGCCTAAAGCTCCACAAGCTCCGACCTACCCTCATCCTTGCCGATTTCCCTAGCCGATCTCCCCCTTCCGCC
Source organism: Dendrobium chrysotoxum (assembly GCA_019925795.1). Classification (NCBI taxonomy): domain Eukaryota; kingdom Viridiplantae; phylum Streptophyta; class Magnoliopsida; order Asparagales; family Orchidaceae; genus Dendrobium; species Dendrobium chrysotoxum. The sequence continues at coordinate 94,939,225 of CM034305.1, read as the reverse complement.
TCCTCCTTCCGCTTCTCTTGTCGCAAACCTCTTCCAGCCTCTGACCCCTCCTCTGTCATCGACCTAACTTGCCTGATTGCTTAGCCCCCCCCCCCCCCCAGAGAGAGAGAGAGAGAGAGGGAGGGAGGGACTGACCTACCTCCATCCTTGCTGCTCGGCTTCACTCCTGCGATGACGTTCCCTTCTTGTTAAATCGAAGTTACGCCATTTTGATTGCAAGCAACAACATGAATTCGCTTGCTGTGAAGGTAACATCTCCCTTTCGCACGCTTCTTCGGCTAAATCCAATAAATCCGAAAGAGGTAAATAGAGGGAAATTAGGGATTTAGTTCACTGTGAGATTTAGCAGTCCTAATCCTGCATGAATCATAAATCCCGACTGGATTTTTCTCGGACCCTATTAATTAATTATAATTAATTAGATTTAATTACTTTTATTAATAATTAATTATTATTAATTATAAATTAGTTATAATTAGTTAAATTAAATTATAATTAATTGTGTTTAATTATAATTACTTATAATTAAGATTATTTTAATCATAATTAATTGAGTTTAATTATTATTAGTTATTTTTAATTATAATCAATTATTAATTAATCATATATTAATCATAATTAATTAAGCCTAATTATAATTATTTTTTAATCCTAATTAACTATTATTAATTATAATTATTTGTAATTAATCATTTTAATTATAATCCCGCCGACACTCCTCGCGAATGTATGAAATCCTAAACTTCGAAAACCCGTCCTCGGTGCTTGCAGCGCGGCGAACAATCACCCATGCGTGCTTTTCTTAGCACGATGGGAGGAAGTTTGTTGCGGTGCTAGTGGCGAGGCGGGTAATTTCCCTCTTAAGTCCTGTTTTCAGTGTTAGTAGCTTGCTAAGGGACCACCCATGCATGCTTTTCTTAGCGTGGTGGGAGGGAACTTGGTGCGGCGCTGACGGCGAGGCTGGCGATCCTTGTGCGCGCTTTTTTTAGCAAGGCAGGACGAAAATATAAGTACCCGTACACGGGGAAACAACTGTGTCTTCAAACATGTGCTTTTGAAGACCCATGCACGCCTTTCTTGGCATGGTGGGGACGAAGACTACGGCCGCGGTGTCCTGCGACACCGATTGTGCACATCTTTCTTGACGTGGCGGGCAGGCTATGACTCCTATAGTTTCCTCTAAACGGGGGAGACATTGGGCGGCTGCCGGAATTTTGTCAAAAGCACGTGAGGACTTGGCAAAACTACAAGGGTTTGAACACAACAGGGGACTTTTAGTTGGACAGCAGGGAACTCATTTTTGACTCAAATAAGCTGGAACTTGAAGTGGATTTGAACAAAATGCAAATGATTAATAAAATATTTAAACTTAACTTGGACATGATTTGTACATAAATGAACCAAGAATTGAACTTAATATGACTACAGAGAACTCGAACCTACAAACTCGAATTGAACAAGGTGCAGAAAAACTTGAACTTGCCATTTAGTGACAAAGAACTCGGACTTGAATGTGATATGGTGACTAGGAACTGTAGGGAACCAGACTCCAACTTGAATTTTATTTAAATTCAAACTCAAATGAACAAACAAAAAAAAATGGACTCCAGATTAATGCTAAATGACGATCTAGACCTTTCAAATGTACATCAATAAGTGAACATGGGGCCTGGAATGGATAGAAGTTCGAACAAATGAAATCATTAATAAAGAATACAATCTACATATGGAATTTACTGGGACAATATGGAGCTTGAAATATTCATTACGATTCTCCCACAAGCCCATATTGGAAGCTTGTAATAGATGCAATGATATGTTTATGAGCAAAGCGTAGATGATATACAACAACTCGCATAAAAAGGTGTGTGGAAGACTTGTACTGAACATGCAACGTGAAAGATAGAGCATCTACAACCCGCTTATGAGTAAAGGACAAGAATAGAGCATCAATGATAAGTGTGACAATCCACCTATTGAGGAAGTGTGATGATCCACTTATCGAAGGGAACAAAATACATGTGTTAAATATATCAGGCCATTTACAAGTCATCCATTGGTTAAGAACAAAGAGACGTGTAGCTAACAAGTTGCCTGCTTATAAACATGAACAAGGACTCATGATTTTCATTATAACTTGCTTACAAGCTACAATATGAGATTATCAACGAATGCTATAGCTTATTCGTGGCGAGTATATTAGGAAGAATACATATGCTAATTATCCATAATGCTAGTGTCATGAGTCGACCGAAAACACGATCAAAGAAGTTGTAATGTGCACTTTGAATCATCTCAAGAAGACAATAAGAGTGATTCAGTTAAAAATTCGTCAGTAATCACGTGCCACAAATGCAATATCTCTACAATCCCCTCTCTGTCGATGTTAGTTAGATTATCGGTAAATGCACTAAGCTTACTTATATAGGATAACAATGGATATGCAATGAACACCAGGGCTCCCTTCCAATTAATGCCAACCAGCTCGTAGATGAATATAGTAGTTGCCTACAAACATTAAAAGTCAAAATACAACGAGCATGATAAGCTTTCAATTAAGGTGTTGATTTGCTAGCTAATATACATGAAGGTGCTGACAATGAATATAGCTCAATCAATAGTCAATGATAAGTCACAGATGAGTGCGTTAACTCGCATATGAGTGACAACAAGAGACGTGCTGTAGATATGATGAATTCTCAGTATATGGATACTCATGTGGGTGTCATTTGCAAGGATATGAGATTCACAACATGTTTGATTGAAAAAATATAGTTTTGAAAAGTGTTTAATTTTCTTTGGAAAGTTAAATTTCTGGAATTTTGATTTTATAATCGAACACTTGATATGAATGATATATCACCTCGAAAGGTGAACATATCGTTCCCTAATAGGTTCCGATTACAAATCTTTGGATTTATCTGATTATCGTAGTCAAACTCAAGGAGAAACAACATATGATCTCAAAAGATCAAAATGATGTTAAATCCAATGTTTAACTATAATAATCTAGTAAAAAGATCATTAATTTCATAATCAAGATCACGATAATAGTACGATATATCTTTCCAAGGAAAGAGGATATCGTCTATTATCGATCATTTGAAAATGACGATAATGATCGTTATCTTTTGAAATTTCCCAAAGATAATTAATTGAAATTTTGAAAAGCTTAATTTTGAAAATCAGATCTGGGTTTCTAAATCTCCTACGAGCGCAAGCCCTCGTAGTTAATTACATCGTAGGAAACCAAAAAATTTCCTACGAATACTCTCGATTAAAATAGCGATACGAATTTTATTTAAGAATTTTATTTAAGTCTAAAATCGGGTACTGAAAATCAGTGACCCAGAACCTAGCTAATGCAATGCAATCCGGACTTATCCCGGCCTGGATTGGGGAGCCAGCTAAACCACCTAAACGCTTTTAAAAACCATGAGTCAAAGTCTTTAAGAAAGAGTGGTTAAGGATGTTGATTAAGATTGATTTAAAGAATTGTGGTCGACATCTATAGCAGATCCTAATTGACCCCTTAACATATGTTGGGTTAAATGCTTAAGCTAGAAATGCAATTAAAGATTTAGACTCAATTTTTAATTTGTATCTAATGCAATGCATGCTAGTTGACTCGATGAAATGCTTAAATCAAAATGTAGCAGTTTTAAAATTAGGCTTAAAAATAGATTTTATCCTAGAGATTGCACAACATCCCCTTAGACAGAATTGCACCCTAATAGGTCAGGTGGTCTGCCAAAACCCACAGGCGGGGAGGTGCCTAACAAGATAGAGAAAAGTTCAATATGATGCATGAAAAACTCCCGGCGAGTCCGGGCTTACTTCTTAAGAGCGTTAGAGTTTCTATCTGAGCTTAAAATTTTTTAATTTTATTTAAGTAGAAAAGGTTTATGACCGTACCCTCACGAGCCTCCGATCGGGTTCCAGGCTAAATCAAATACGACATGCAAGAGCGCCAAATAAACTATTAAAAGCATGCTGGTCCTTAATCGCAATCAACACATCAATCAAATTAATTAAATAATTAAATCAATTAAATAAATGCTCAAACTGAAAGTCCATGTGGCAAGTGCCACTTAATTGTACAACCCAGGGTCTGCAGGAAAAGTAAAGTGGCCGGGTACCACTGACTACAACCCGGATTCTACTCCTAAGACTCAAGTGACTTTGAGATTTGAGATTCTTCTCGTTCTTCACTTCTTCGTCTTCTTAGAACTCCTTGGATCGTCGGGTCTGGATATCCAAATGAAAAGAAACTCCCCCTGAATAGGGGTGTTATCTTTTCTCTTTGGATATTTAAACTTCATCCTAATTTGGATCTCCAAATGGATAGGAACTCTCCCCTAAGGGATGTTCCTTCCTCTTTGGATTTCAAATTGGATGTGTAAACATCTCAATCTCAAAGCACTTTAAATAATTTACAACTCAATTTAAATCAAATTACATCAATTGAAATTAAAAATCTAGACTCAACAACCTGCAGGGTTATCCTAATAATCAGCAGTTTATATTTGACATCCCAAGCAGTTAATATATATTTGAAATTAAAAATGCTCAAACCAGCCACGCTTGACCATGCTCTTTTAATTATTAAAGGGGGTCTTAGCATGCTTAGCAACTGTGCAATTTAATAATTATGATTTTGCCCCCTTTAATTTTAAATGCCCTGTATGAGCATGGCCACCTGCATAAGATTAGATTAATATAAATCGTCCCTATCCTAAGGGTAGATCTAACGCACAATCATTTACAACACAGAATGCTGGAATTAAATAAACAAACACATCAATTCTACTACTAGCAAACAGCATGCAGTAAAAGCTCGAAAATCCGGCACACAGCAGAAAAATAAACACCGGCTTAGCCTAAAACTAGAGTTGGTTGTCCTAGCAAACCATCTAAAGTGTGTGAGGTAGGCTGTGTGGCTTTGATATGTCCTAAATATGATACTTGATTGAAGTTACTTGATGTTTTAGTTGGTTGAAGGCTTAAGGAGGTTTTAATTTGAATTCAAATATTAATGACTTGAAATTGATTTTAAACTTGATTTTAATTGTTTGTTGGATACCACCTTTGTTTCACACGGAGGCCGTGAAGTTTATTTTACCTTCCTTGAGGCTAATTTAATAGCCTCGTAGGCCTAGGTTACCCAGTGGTACCCGATATAATTAAGTGATTTGAGTTCGATTAAGGTTTAAAGGTTGATTAATTTTAATTAGAATTAGTTGGTTGCTGGTTTTAAGTTCAAATTAATGTTTTTTGAAATTTTGAATAATATGTTCAATTTTGGAATTTTCTGGATTATTTTAATCATTTAATTAAGGGGTTAAAAATTGACTTTTTGATTTAAAATATTTTCTAGAAATTTAATATTTTATTAAAATATTAGACCTTAATACGATCAGTTAGACAGTAAGTACACTGAAATTGGATTTTTCTAGATTTTACTATAAAGGTTTGAAGTTTTGACTTGAATTTGAACTAAGTTTGACCAAAAGTTGACTTTTTCAAAATTAATTGATTTCTGGAAACTTAACATTTTTAACAAATATTAGAGCTTAAGATGAGTTGTATGCCTTTGAGTTTGCTCAATTTGAAGTTTATTTGAATTAGTTATGAATTTTTGAAGTTTTGAGTATTTATTGAATTTTTAAAATTGTTTAATTAAAGCCATTTTTATGATTTGAATCCAAATGACCTCCAAACTCCTTGAAATCAACTCCAAAAGTCAGGAATGACCTAAGGAGTGATTTCCAAATGTTTGGAAATTTTCTGGAAATTTTAATTATTTTTAATTAATTAAGTTAATTAAATATTGAATTTCAATTAAAATGAAATTAAGCTTAATTTTGAAGTCCAGTCAAGGGGCTTTTATTTTTCATTGATTAAGGGTTTAATTCTGGTCAGTTAGAGGGGTTAATTGTATTTTTTGGATTTAAATTTGATTTATTAGAATTTCTGGAAGGTTTAAGGGCTTAATTAAGGTTCAAATTTGATTAGGTTAATTAAGGGGCTTAATGACTTCAAAATTCAATGGAAATTTTTCTTAAGGCTGAGAATATCTCTATGTTTAAATGTTCAAAATTTCAAGTCAATTAGGATTGTATCCTAATTATTAGAATTTTTTCTAAATTTTCTAAATATAATAATCCTTTTTATCTTTTGAAAAACATTTTAATTATTTTAATTAAATATCAGTTAAAAATATTAAATATTTAATGTTTTAAATAATTTAAAGTATATATGATATTTTAAACTGATATTAATTTTAAATTAAAGGTTTTAATTTTCTGAGCATTTTGGCATATTACACATTATTTGGACTTGTAATTAATTTTAAATTAATTTTTGAAGTTTTAAGGTTTAAAAATACATTTAAAATAAATAAAACGTATTTAAATGACCATTGGCGGCTGGAGGGGCACGTGGCGCAATGCGGTTCGTCGGATCAAAACGCGGCAATGATTACCGGCGGCGGCGCATTAAATGCCAATGATTGCACCGCCGGCAATCATCGCCATTTAATGCGTGGGGTCCACGCGGCTTCCATAATCCGCGTCAGCGCGGAACAGGAGCCATTGGATGCTCCGCTGCTTGATCGAACGGTCAAGATCTCGGCGGACCGAGATCTGGATCACCAGGCGGACTGCGCGGCTTTCAAAAGCTACAGAATGGCGCGATCTGGACCGTTGATCGCGCGATCAACGGTCCAGAAGCCATACCGTTCATGCAATACGAATTAAAACCCTAGAATAGAAAAAAAACCTTCGTTCTCGGTAACGGTTTGATTAAATCGCATGAAATTTTAAACAGAGAATATAATAATGAAGAGCATCATTGTGGACCAATTTTGAAAGTTTAAAACGTACTTAACGAAAAGTTATTTAAATCCAAATGATGTGACTTAGATCTAGGGGTTTTGAAGAATTTCACCGTGAGATTTGAGGGCAAATGGTTCGGTTGAACTTGTAGTTTGTCCTCGTAAATATTTGATGAAGAAACCACGGCTTGAAACGAGTTGGATCGGGTAATATGAGCCTTGGACGAACTCAAGGCCAAGGTGGCCGGAGGATCGCCGGCGGCGGCCTTCAACCGCCGGATTTAGACTTGGGGAGTATTGTTGAAGCCCTTGGGAGCTTGAACGAAAAGACTTCTCAGCTTGAGGACTTAAATGTGGAGAGATAAGGTCTCGTTGAAGAATGAGCTCTCTATTCAACCTATTACCCCATTCAATCTTGTCTAGATCAAATAGAGGGCTAGGATTCATTAGGAGAGCTCCTAGATGGCAGCCAGGTGTCCCTTGGCAGTTAGAACAGCAGGGAATAAAAGGACCAATAGTACAATGATGTGGAAAGTGCATATTGGTCCCCACTTGAGCAAAAGAACCTTGAGGGCTGTTTGATTTCCATCCAAAGGCTGGAAATGCCTCTAAGAAGGTTCCAGAGGGAGCTCACACAGCTGGAGCTGATTTGGCATGGGGAGGATTAATTTAATCCAAGAGATTTGGCCATTTCATGGTCTTTTGACCATATGTTGACTGGTTTGACCAGCAACAGGTTCAACTTTGGTGAGGTGGCAATCAAGAGGATTAATGGGTGCTGGATTGATGATTCAAAGGTCTTAAAATAGCATGCTCAAATTTTGGAAAGGAAACTAAAGTGATTTGACCAAATCTTGTAGTTGACTTGGTCAACTTGAGCATAGTTTGATTCCCAATATGTTTGAATGGGTTTAAATCATTTTTTTGAAATGGATATGAGAGTTTGAATGGTTTGGTAAGATTTAGATATATTGATTTGATCAAATGTACTAAGTCGAGTCATGTGAATCAACTTTGACTGACTTTGGGTTCAGTTGACCAAGTCGACTGTTGACTGGGTCAATGGATCCAGTCAAATCTAAATCATTGGGGAATGTAATCAAGGAAGTTTGAATGGGTTTGAAGCTGATGTGGAGCTTGATTCAAAATGAATAAGCTTAAAGGTTGAAAGTGGTCAACCTGGGTTGACCTGGTCAACCAGGTTGACCCAGGGCCAGGGTCTGGGCTGGATTAGTCTCAAATGGTATTTGAAGTCTAGTAGGGGTGGTTTGAAGGTTTAAATAGGTCATTTGGGTCAAATCACCTATTTGGGTCTTTAATGGGCTTAATGGGTCAACTGGGTTGACTTGGTCAACCAAGTTGACCTAGGGTCAAGGATTGGGTCCAACCAGTTCAGAATGACATTCTGAGTCTGCTGGTGGTGGTCTCAAGGTCTGGAGAGGTCATTTGGTCAAAATGACCTATTTGGGCCCTTAATGGGCCTTTTAGGTCAACCCTGGTTGACTTGGTCAACCAGGTGGGTCCAGGGTCTGGAAATGGGTTCAACAGATTTGAAATGACATTTGGAGACCAATGGAGGTGGTCCCAAGGTCAGAGGAGGTCATTTGGTCAAAATGACCTGTTTTGACCCTAAAGGGACCTTCTAGGTCAACTAGGTTGACTTGATCAACCAGGTTGACCCAGGGGCTGGTTCTGGGTTCAATGGGTTTGGTTTGACATTTGAAACTTGCTGGAGGTGATTGCATTTGATTTGGAGCTCATTTGACCAAAGTGACTATTCACACCCCATAGGGGTATTTTGGTCATTTTGACCTCTGATCAACTGGGGGTCAAATTGAGTCCAACAAAATGCAGTTTAATGCTCAATAAGTCATAATCAAGGGTCTGGAAGTGATTTGGAGCTTTGGAGAAAGCTTCAAGATCAGGATCCACTGGATGGCAGGTCTAGTGGCATAGACTGTAAATATTTGAAGGCTTTACAGCTTTTGGATTTCAATTCAGTTTCTGGGATTAGAGACCTCAGAATGAGCTCAAATTTGGAGGGTTGCCTCTAGAGACATGTCACATCAGTGTGGAACTGACAGATCCTGAATCAGAGGTCATTTGATAGGGTTTTGAAATGTTCAAAGATTTGCTGAAAAAGGCTTTCAGGACTTAGACCTTTGGCCTTGGATTTGAATCTGGAAATCTGGTTTTGAATTGGATTTTGAGCTTGAATGATAAGATTTGAATTAAGTTTATATTGAATTGAAACTTGGATTGATCTAGAAGGATCCTAGGGTTTAGAATAGGTCCTAGGTCTAAATCAGCTTAAGGGAATCCTAGGGTCTAGAATAGATCCTAGGGATTGGAATCTGTGAAGATCCTAAAACCTGGAAATCCTAGGGAAATCCTAGGATCTGGGGTCTGGAAGAATCCTATAATCTAGAAGAATCCTAAGATCTAGGAATCCTAAGATCTAGGAATCTTAAGATTCAAGATCTAGAAGGATCTTAGGATCTAGAGTAGATCCTAAAGTTTGATTTCTAGGAAGATCCTAGGGTTTGGAAGTCCTAGGGCCTGGGATCTAGAATATTCTTAGGATCTAGAAGAATCCTAAGCTCTAGATAGATCTAGGAGAATCCTAAGGTCTAAGAGGATCATATGATCTAGAGTCAGGTAGAATCCTAGGGTCTAGAATAAATCCTAGGGTCTGAAGTTTAAGAGAATCCTAGAATCTAGATTTGTCTTAAATTGTATTGATCTGGGGTCAGGATTAATCTGGGGTCTGGATGGGTCCTACTGAGCTCATACAAAAATGAGGTCAACACAACATACAGGTTCTCTACGAATACAGATGTATACACTACAACCACCTACAGCAATAGTGGATGTACTGCAAAAAGATCAAAGACAGTAGCCAAATGCATAAAGAATGCAATAAATGTAAACACATTACCCACAAGGTGTTGTAGCAAAAGGCAATGAATGCTACAATATCTTTACGATCAATCACCATTCAATGTTGAGCAAATACATTGATCTATTGCAAGCAAGCACTGGGTGATATGTAACAAATAAAAGTGCCTGTGGGCTCTTGCAGAAGACCCTCTATATATGTAAAATGTCATCTACGAAAAAACACGCAGAAAGACTACAACAAGTGCAAGCTCCTACGAGTTTCTGCAGGAGATCCGTCATACATCAAATATGTTACCTACAAGCAAAAATGCAAGAGATCCACAACAAATGCTAGCACCTACGGGTTAAAGCAGGAGATTCATTAGTGCACTATGACTCATCTACAGAAAGCAATAAGTAGTGCACGACAGTCTACCTGTATAAAGCAGCAAATAATTCAATCCAGAAGCTGCTAAAACACGCCACTCGATCCGCAACCTGTATACAAGCAGACAGAAGGCGCGTATGAGCTCCCAAATAGAGCACTGCATTTAAAGGAGGGTTTCTCATACAACCGAGCAGTGTCAAATATTATAAAAATGCCCCTGTACATGCATTGTAATTTGTATGCACATAGGTACACAAAAGGGGCAAGTGCAACTATAAACTCGCATGGGCCCCGGCGAGCGTGTTATTGGTACACACGTGACGTCTAGGGATGCTGCGCGGGTTAATAAGTGAATTCAAGTCCGAGCCTGATCCTTCTAGGCGATTAGATAGGAGTCGACATGGCTCGAACTATCAAACAAATATACGGTCAGGGTGTTGACTGAGATATCTATTTTATACGTTCATATTAGGCCTTCAAGGCTTATGAATAAAGAAATTCATTAACAAAGTTCTAAAGCCTATGAAATCTGATCCTCTGTCGACAGCTCGACAGAGTCGAAAGGTTCAATCTACAAATGGAAATGACTCTAAACACCCCGATGATGGCCGTGTTGAATGTTTATCTCAATCGGAGGGGTTCACAAACACTTTCAAATACCTCTCAAATTCTCAAATTTTCCACAAAATTCAAAAGTCCAAAAATCCCAAAACTCAAAAATATTTAAAAATTGAAATAAATTCATTAAACGCTTAAAGCAAAATCCATCCACCATCTGCAACAGTTTGCCGAAGTGGATAAATTGAAATTTACTTTAGCTTACTTAGAGCTAATGCCTATTCGAAAATATCACTAGGATCCATTCTTAAAGCAATCTTCTGTCAGTAAGGATGTGGTACGTGTCCTTTAACCTATAGTTTTGCCGTCAAATGGCACTGCAGGTAAACGGTTATGACCCGGGGCCCTCTGAACCGAGTGGTTTTGCCTCCAAATGGCACCACGAGATAACGGTTATGGCCAGAGCCAATACATTCCTTAGTAGCATTAAATCCTTGAGATATGAATCAATAGGATATGATCGATAGGGCATAAAGGCCTCTGTTAGCTAAGGTGGATTCAAATTTGTCCCCTTAGGCAAATACCCACCCCAGGTTTACAAGATACCCTTGGACGAAGCAACCCATGGTTGCCGACAAGGATCCTTCTGTCAGGTTGGGTCGACTACCTCCTCTGACTAAGTATACCAGGGACCATAATGGCCCGGGACGATGGAATCATGGGATCTTCATCGGGTCTATCATCCATTCCCCCACCATCCGCTTTAAGTGCAAGATGGTGAAATTTCTAATTTTAAAATTTCAAACTTCCAATTTCAAGTGCCCATGCTATTACTATATGCCAGATAAAGCATATCTTTACGTATCTGATTGACGACTAGCCTTAATCGAAAGTTCTCTCTCATTACCGGGAGGGGTAATTAACTATAGGGGCTTGCCCCTATAGGAAACCAGAATTCAGATCATAAAGTCCTCGCAAAATGAGGGCGAAATATCTGGGTAGTGTCTTATCTACAAACTCATATGTCTTCCAAAATTTACCTGGAACTTAATTCCGTTAAAACTCCCCGGAAAAGCAACGGGGAGGCCACGGCCGAATTTTCGGAGCCCACAAGTGTGCTGTTCTATCTATATGCCTTGATCAAAACATACGGATTCTAGAAATTCTAAGTCCATTAGTGTAGGTTGGTGAGACTTTTGACGACTATGGCTGATCATGAAACTACAGTTAGTAAAACAAGGATAATTTGAACCTAACAATTGCTGATATATCTTTGGTAGTGTAGGGGTTAATGATGAAATTGCTAAATGAATATCACAAGCATGAGAAAATTTTGAAAAATAGGTCTTTGGCATGATAATAAACAGAAACTATATTATATTATATTTCTATAAATCATTACACACACGAATCAGTATATATGTTAAATAAACAATACAATTTTATCAATTCATTAAGCACAAAGCTTTGGGTAGTTTGTAAATTATAGAGAAAAAAATGCTGTAAGGTTTCATCAAGTTAAAGTGGATATACTATTCATTTGTGTTCCAAACTCGTCTTGTCCTATTATGGCCTCCTAAAATTTGCGCCCCGGCCTCTCCAAGAGTTTTAACGAGTTTAGGTTTTGGGGTAAATTTTTATAAGACAGGTTGTGTTTTAGATAGACACCACCTAGAGATTTCACCCTCATTTTGTGAGGACTTTATGATCTGAATTTAGGTTTCCTATAAGTGCAAGCCCCTATAGTTAATTACCCCTCCCGATAATGAGAGAGAATTTTTTATTAAGGCTAGTCATTGAACAGATACGTGCTATCAAGCATATAATAGCAGCAACATTAGATATTAAAAATTAAATTTATCACCATGCACTTATAGCAGATGGTGAGGGGAATGATGATAAACCTGATCAAGATCTCATAATTCCGTCGTCTCGGGCCATCATGTCCTTAGTCTACTTAGTCAGAGGAGGTAATCGACCCAACCTGACCGAAGGATCCTTGTCGACAGCCATGAGTTGCTTCGTCCAATGGTACATCGTAGACTTGGGGTGAATGTTTGCCTAAGGGGACATATTTGAGCTCACTTTAGCTGACAACGGGCTTTGTGTCCTATCAATTATATCATATTGATTCATTACTCAAGGTTTTAGAGCCATTGGGGAACATATAGGCTCTGGCAATGACCGTAATTTAGTGGTGTCATTTGACAGTAAAACCTCCTGGTTATAGGGCCCCGATTACAACCGTTTACATATGGTGTCATTTAGCAGTGAAACCACCAGTTAGAGAACACGTGTCACGTCCATACTAACAAGAGATGGTTTGTTTGGTATGATAACTTGGCACTATGAATTTCCTACTTTTGCTTACAAGTGAATTGTAGTGTTCATTAGAAGTTCCTTCTATTATCCATAAAAAAGGATAGTTTGTTTGATACGAGCTCATTGTCTATGCCTATAGACTAATTATTGTGGGCACTACAATTTTTCTGCTCCTGCTTACAGGTAAATTATAGTTTTCAAAGCCACTAGCTATTGCATGTAGGCGAGTTGTATTTAGTGCAAATCCTCTAATATTGCTTGTGGGAGGAAATGTTTTGTACATCGCAAGTCTTCTATTGTTGCCTGCAGGTGCTTGTATTCATTGCAATCTCTTTAGATATACTTGTAGAAAAATCATCACACTTACAACATGTTCACTATTATTATTCGTAACCAGATTAGTGTGTTAGCTTGCAAGTTAACTGATGTTAACTGTAAATGGGTTGTATTCATTCCAAGTATGCTATTCTTTTAGTGAATTAGTGCATTCAGCAGAAGCCCTTTAACGAGTTAACACATTCATTAGGAGCTCCCTTTGTTAATACCCTCAAGTTCCTTGCACAGGCTTACAGGCTGACTGATATGAACATTACAAGTTTTATGTTCATGTATAAGTTATGGCATCCATTAGAGGTTTCGTATTATTGCTTGCAATCAGATTGTCATATTTCCCTGAATTCTTGTTGGTCATTGCTTGCAAGCCAATTATGTTTGAAATTTTGTCCACTGCAAGTCCCCTATTTGTTCATCTATGTTCGTTTAAGTGACCAAAATTATTATTCAGCATTTATATTTCATCCTGATTTATGCATTTAATTTTTCACTTTGTTGCATCGATAATTTAAAGTTCGCTGTGATTTTGTTTAAGTCTAGTTCCTTGTGAGTCAAATCAGTTTGAATTCTAGTAGTCTTCCTGCGCCAAGGAAATTTTGGAGAGTCCAGCACCACGCCAAGAAAGGCATCCATGGTCGATGTCGGGTGACATCGCAACTATGATCTTCTATCCCACCACGCCAAGAAAGGCGTGCATGGGTTCCAAGCATACATGCACGAAAAAACTTACAAATTTCCCCACCGGCGTGAACGCGTGCATAGGTATTTAATTTTTTTACCTCGTTGTGCTAGGAAAAGCACGCACGAAGCTTACCTGATTCGTCCTAGACGTTGCACCGAGCTTCCTCCCACCGTGCTAAGAAAAGTGTGTATAAGAGATCTACTCGCTACGCCGCAAGTGCCGACAATGGAATTTGAGATTTAAAGTTTAGCGAGTGTTATAGCTTGGCGAGCAAGACAACGGTGACGATGAGGAAGGGGGCAGGAGAACAATGAGGACAATACACAAATGTCTTTTTTTTTTTGCAAATAATAGTAATAAAAACAAAATGTGGCTGTTGTGTAGTGGAGATTGGTAGTTGGGATGGACCTTGGGTTAGAAAAGAAGTGGGTTGGATGAGCTTTAGGTGGCTAGAAGGATGATAAGGTTAGGGACTTTGGTGGGCTGGAGATGGCTTGCACTAGTTGGAGATGTGTGTTAGGCTACAATAAATGTGTTGGGCTTTTGGTTTATAGTGGGCTGTAGGTGGGTTGTTTTGGGTTGGATTTGGGTGTGGAGGGGTTGTTTGGATTGAGGGAATTTGGTTGGAGTCAGCTGGTTGTTGAAGCTGGATAGGTATGAGGCTAAGAAAGGGTGGTGAGGCAAAGTTGCTAGGGATGAAAGGGTTTGGAGAGGAGTTGCTGGAGGGTTTAAGTCAAGTTGAAGGGGTTCAGAAGAAGAGGTTCACGGGCTGCTTGTTGGAAGGAGTCTTGAGACGTAACAGTAAGGTGAAGATGAAGTTTTTGTTGACTGGAGGTTGGCTAGAGTTTGATGTATATTTTTGTGTTAATCCAACTCGGATCGAGCCGGTTCGAGCCCGACTGGGCTCGATTGCACTCGATCAACTTAATTGATCGTCGTTGAGTGTAAATTAACTCAAATCGGACCCAAGTTTAATCAAATTAAATTCAATTTGATCAATTAAAATCAAATCAACTACGATTGACCCTAAATCGGTCTAAATCGAACCCAATTGAGCTTCGTCGAGCCTCGTCGAACCAAATTCGACGTAATTCGGTGTCGATTTGAGTCCAATTTCACTAAATTGGCTCAATAGAATACAATCAGACCCGAATCGACTCAAATCGATTCGGGTCAAGTCCAATTCAGGCTCAATTCCGGCCCTAATTATCAATTGAAGCTTGTTTGACTTCCCAAATCAGGAAATCAAGTGAAGGGCTCTAATTGCATCTAAAATCCCACTCAATTTAACGTCAAATCCTTCGTTTCAAGCAAGAAGGCGCCTGATTGGGCCTTTTGGGCGGCCGCCTACTGGCTTCGTGCGTTTCCAAGATAACAAGAGGGAGAGTTAGGGCCATTCGGCTCTCCCGTGTCTATCCATCGGTCCCAAACAGAGCGAGAGAGGCGAGAGAGGGAAAAGCCGCTTGGGCTCTAGCGTGGGCTTCTCTTGCTTGAGTCCGTCCCTAGCCTGAGCGGAACAGGGGAGGCGGGCTTTGTGCGGCTTCCTCGTGTGCGCCCAAAGCCGAAGGGATCTAACGGTTGTTGCTTCTTCCCTCACGTGCATCCGACCTAGCCTAGGAGCGGGAGAAACAGGGTCGTCCGCCTCTGTCTTTGCTTGTGGTTCGCGCATCCGGCCGGAGGAGGAAGAGCTAGATCTGTTGAGATTTCTGGAGACCAATCAAGCCTAGTGGAAGGTCTACCAAGTAGTTCTCTGATTCCTTCTTCCCTCAACTGAGAAGAGTTCCCATCACTGTTTTCCTTTCTCTGCCAAGTGGAGATGAAGAAAGGTAGTTGTGGGGATCTTCGGAGACTCGCCGGCAGCTACGGGGAGTTTTCTCTTCCTCTTCCATCATCTCCGACAACCTCTTGACCGCAAAATCAGCCTCCAGAAATGTCCAAACAACGAAGACAACAGTTTGGAACATCCTGGACAGTAAATCTGCCTTGAGGGAGAGCTTAGACAGCAACGACGACATCCGAAGCGGTCTGGACAGCAGCAGCGACATTTGGAACATCTTGGACATCAATTCTGTTCATCCTCCCTGCCGCTTTCTTGCTTTTTGACAAGGCGAGTGGATTGTGGGTCGCGCCGTGACAACCCGGCGAGGTAAATCTCTTAAAAACTTAGTGAAACCTAGGTCCTCAAGTCTTATGGTTGTGTGTTTGACATTTTCAAAGCCTTAGGACCTTGTAGTAACTTCATTTGTGCTCTCCAAAATCCAAGAATCGGCTATCCTCTTAGTAAACTTGGGGAAATTTAGTGATTTTTGCTAAGTTGCTCTCATGTGAGAGTAAAAAAAGGATGGCGAAGCACGTGGGATGTTTGGATTGGTTTCATACACCCCTCCAAAATGCATGTTTTAGCATTCATGTTGCCTCCTCATCGTCACCTACAACTAAACCATAGGATAGGTGATTGCATTTCATTCAAAGTCAAATGTTGAGGTGTAGATCTTCCCAAACATTGCAAGATGTGCTCATTCCTATCTCATTCATGTCAAGACAAAATTGACATAGCAATTTAGGAGAGTTTGCATCCATTGAAATTGATAATTTTTAAAGTTTTGTTTAATGCATGTATTGAATTTAATTGATTTGGACTCTCTAGTCGTTGTGAGGCATAGATATTCAAAAGTCTATGTAGCAAATCTCATGACATGAACAATCAATTAAATTCATATTGTGCATCACATGAAACTTGCAATGTAGAATGACAATTTTGAATTGACTAAATGGCAAGCAATTTAAGTACATGAGAAGCTCTTGAACTAGCAACATTGTTCAATTAGTTGCTCTCTTCTTTCATGTACAATCATGACAAATGATCTTCGAGTATAAGAATAAGCATATGTTGGAGTTCATAAGCTTGCATGAAGGTTTGTAAATGCTTGAGGAAAAATTTAATTAACTCGAAAGAGCCCTAAATTGTCATGAGGCTTCTCATTGACCTTCCATGGTTTATGTTGCAAGTCTCATGAAGAGCATTGTTGGTTAAGTTTATATACAACCCTTTACAAAATCAAAACACTTGATTGCTCTCAATTTTCAAAATTCCTTAAAATTGGAGAATCATCTACACATGCATGCGCTCCTATGTTCTTCTTAGATCATACCAAATTTGATCTTAAAACCTCCTAGAAGTCGCAGGAATAAATCTCCCCTATCCAAACCTCCTAATCATGATAAAATTAATTTAGAAATCCTTTTCAAAGACCTAAGATGTATGTTTCCCTTCTTCAAATAAATCCAAAACATTCATAGAAGATTAGGGAACTCTCTTTCACATGCATATTTCTTTCATGCATGGCATTTGGAGCCCCCTCAAGGCTCCAAAGGCTTTGTTGCATGAATCATTAGCATCCCCTATGAGCTATCATTGATTGCTTTGTGTATGGTGTGGTAGATTTTCTCAAAATACTCAACATGTTGTCTCACCAGCTTTCAAACTTAGAGCCCAAATTTTAAGTTTCTTCATTTCATTTGTTGGAGAATGAAACCAACAAATGATATCCTCATTTATTGCTCTTAACATTCACATAGAGGTTTCCAAATAACCTCTAAAGAGTCAAAAAAGCACACGCAAACCTTAGGGTCAAATCCTAGATTTGCTTGATGTTTGTTGAAGCACAAAATCAATAAACAACCATCTTCCCCTCCTTGTGTATGGTATTTTGGATTTTCCTAAAATCCTAAATACATGTTATGGACTCTTAAACTTAGAACTAAATTCCATGTTCTTTCACCCCCCTTGTTTGTTGAAATACAAAATCGACGAATAATTATCTTCCCTTCTTTCTTGCATGATGATTTGAAACCCTCCAAGACTTCAAGCACATCACTGCATGAAACTTGTGAGGTTGGAACCAAATTTCAAGCTTTCTTACTTTATTTGCTGATGCACAAAATCAACAAACACACATACCCGTCCCTCTTATGCATGGTATTTGGAGCTTCCTCAAAACTCCAAACATATCATTGCACGGATCATTGAAACTTAGAACCAAATTTTAAGTTTTTCCACATCTTTTGTTGGAATATAAAGCCAATAAATATCCTCTCATGCATGATGATTTAAGGTTCCTCATACCTTCAAGTATATCATCACATGAGCCCTTCAACTTTAGGAACAAATCCTAAGTCTCCCTTTCATTTGCTAATAACACAAAATTAGCAAATAAACATATCTCTCCTCTCATGAATGATGATTTGAAATCCTCTAAGATTTCAAACATGTCATTGTATGATTCCCTTGAACTTAATACCTAACCTTGAGTTCTCCCACCTCATTTGTCAAATATAAAAAATAACAAATGACCCTTAACCTTAGGACCAAATCCTAGGTTCATTCCCCATTTTATTTGTTGAGACTTGAGACACAAAATCAATAAACATTCATCCATCCTTTGATTTGGAGCATCCCAATGCTTCGAACACTTTATTGCATGATCAATCCTAATTTCTCCTCATGTATAATGATTTGAAGCCTTTGAGCCTTCAAAGGCTCCAAACAAACATCATTATATGATTGTTGGATCTTAGAAACAAATTCTAAGTCATCAATCTCTTGTTTGTTGAGACAAAATCAACAAACAATTATTTTTCCCTTTCATGCATGACCTTTGAAGCCTCTTCTAGGCTTTAAATGCTTCATTGCATTACTCCTAGCCTATCTTAGAAGCTATCGCCCATCTTCGTCATGCATTGTGTTATGGATTTCTCTAAAATCTTAAATACATCATGTCGTAAGTTATTGAACTTAGAAGCAAACTCTAATTTTCTCTCATCCCATTTGTTGGAGCAAGAAACCAACATATGATTTTTCTCCTCATTTGCCTAGACTCAAATTAGGCAAATGCACATTCCTCTTTGGACACCAAATGTCTAAAGAATTTTCCATTAAGTTGCACCTTCTTTTCTTCTTCTACCAAACAAAAAGTGTAGAAATTCCCTTCATTCACTTAGCCTAAATTAAGTGAGTGTGCGTCTCTTTCTTTGAACATCAAATGCTCAAAGAAATTCCTCCAACTTGCAACCCATAAGTTGCACCTCATTTCTCCCTTCCTACAACTCAAAAATTGTAGGAAACCATCTCATTCTTCTAAGACTCAAAATTAGGAGAATGTACATCCCTCTTTGAACACTAAATGTTCAAAGAATGATTATGATCTTGTAACCTCCAAGTTGCACATCTCTTCTCCTCATTTACCTAGCCCAAATTTGGTAAATGATCATGTATCATTGAACACATTGTTCAATGATTTATCCTCCCATATGCAACTCATAAGTTGTGTATTTATTTATCTCTTTCCACAACTCAATGTTTGTATGAAGTTCTTCTCATTCTTCTATCCTAATTTAGGAGAGTGTGCATCCTTCTTTGAATATTAAATGTTCAAAGAACTTTTAAGAATTTGCAACTCCTAAGTTGCATGTTCTTCTCTTCCATCCCTCCAACCCAAATTGGAGAAATGAACTTCCTCTCTTTGAACACCAAATGTTCAAGGGATTTTTATTAGTTGCAACCTTTAAGTTGCATTTCCTTCTTCATCTCCTATAACTCAAAATTATAGGAGAACGTTCAAATCTTCTTCCACTCTCCTAAACCCAAATTGGGAGAGTGCATATCTTTTCTTTGAACACCAAATGTTCAAAGAGCATTCATAAGTTTGCAACCCAAAATTGCACACTTCTTCTCCCCTTTCTACAACCCAAAAAGTTATAGAAAATCTCTCTTTCACCCAACCCAAGTTAGGTGAATGAGCAATGAATATTTATTGACTTGTAGTTCCAAAATTATGGGTCATTTATCCTTTCTAAGACACCAAAAGTCCTAAAAAATTATCTTAACTCCTTAGCCTCAAAGCTATGAGTTTTGTTTTATTTCCCTTAGCTCCAAAGCTAAGAGAAAATCTCTCTTCCCTTAACCTCAAAGTTATGAGAGAGTTTGCATCCAACAAATTCTTTGGTTGGGTCAAAAATAACTCATATTCCTACACCAAATATAGGAATATTAATCTTATTTCTCCTTTATAATATAGGTGAATGAGCCATTTTCTTTGAACACCCAAAAGTCTAAAGAATTCATGACTTATAACCAAACCTACATGTCATCTTCTATGTTTGCTTATCTACACTTAGCAAACTAATATTTCATCATTGAAAACCAAAATCCAATGATTTATTATGTCATTTGCTTAACCTAGATTAAGCAAATGAAATCCCTCTCCTTGAATTCAAAGATTCAAGGAGACATTCTATTGATTTGTAGCCTCAAAGCTACAAATCTTTCTTCACTTTATGGGCTCCAAAAGCCTTGGAAGATTTTCCAACGCTTAGCCTAAAAGCTATATGTTAGACACCTTTCTTAGACCCAAATTCTAAGTATCCTTTCACTTAACCAGATCAAATGATCTCTCTTATGACATTTAAAATACTAAATACATAGATGCTTAAGAGTTATCCTATCTATTTAAGTTCATCCTACTCAATTGGATGAATTTCACCAAGTCCTAAGTGTAACTCTTAAGCATGTCTACCTTACCCTATTAGGTAGACACTTCTCTTATCCAAACATTAAGAGAACTCCAAAACATCTAAAAACCACTTAGGTTTCTTCTGATACAATGATTAATCATCTCCCCCCCAAAAGGCGAGATGCCTATATCATTGAATCTCAGGACTTCATGAAGGCTTGCCTCAAAGTAAGAGCGGTTATTTTATGGGTTCTTCATAACCTTCCTAAATATGAAACATTTAAAAGACAAATAAAATCTTGAAGTTACAAACAACTTAAAATGAAACCACTCTTGGATAAAGATTAAACATCTTCATCCCAAAATAAAATCAAACACCTTTAGTGTGACATGCCACACAAGCGTCACACACTTAGGAGCACAGCCCCTAGGCATACTAGGATTAGAATTTTTCTTTTTCTGTGCATATGGTTGATGGTTTGGTGTGATTGTCTTTGGATTGTCTGCGTTGTGGGCACTTGCCATTAAGTGGATAGTGTAGAAATATATA
Source organism: Dendrobium chrysotoxum (assembly GCA_019925795.1). Lineage (NCBI taxonomy): Eukaryota > Viridiplantae > Streptophyta > Magnoliopsida > Asparagales > Orchidaceae > Dendrobium > Dendrobium chrysotoxum. Next base: position 94,918,165 of record CM034305.1, on the reverse strand, counting down.
CATGTTCTTTTTGTAGGTGGTCATATCCAAAAGGAGGGTGCAAATAAATCATAAATATAAAAATGTTTGCATGACAAGTGCTACTTAAAACTCCCCAAGAGATGTGGCCAATAGGGTAGAAACAGGTGTTTGGCACTTTAAGTGCTAAATAAAATTCTGGATGTGACATGCTTATTATAAACTGCTTCCTGACTCTCTGTTTTTGCAGCTTTGAGTCTTTTCATTTTTAAATGTATTTGATTATACTTAGGTTATACTTTTGACTTGTGGGGTTCAGTTAAAGGAGGTGGATCAAGAGGATGTACTTGATAAAGGTGAATCCCAAAATCTACCTAAAAGCCAAAACTTAAAAATCCCCCTAAGTAGAGTCCGTAATTAATATTTGACTGGGTTGTATAATGACAGTCAACTCAGTTGCCAAATTTGATTATAATAACTGGGACATTATTTATATTTTGCCTTAGTTGATTTACATGTTTAAGCATGTATTGATTGTTTAATGGTTGTGCAATAGAAACATGTTTTTTCCTAGGCTTCTTCTCATATTTTGCTTAGGGGTGGCCTGGACTTTTGATACGATATGCTCTTAGGATAAAATTAAGATTTCTACCTGTTAAAAATATAAACAATCTAAAATCAATTTAGGTTCTATAATTTTCAAATTAAAAAAAAAGAAGAAAATTGCATGGCTCCCTTTAAGGAGCCAAGTTTTTCAAAATAAAAATGATCATACAGAGCCTAGTGAATCTCATGTAGAATAGCCTTCACTTAGGATCAGATAATCAAAAAATCTTTATTTGTGAGAGCATTCTGCATACCCTTCATGGTCAGACATCTTGGCCTCAAAGTCAAGTTATAAGCACTAATTTCTAAACAAAAAATAGCCTCCATACTCTTTATATGCATCGAGACCAGACATCATGGTTTTAAAAGCAATTAGGTGAGTTTAGCTAGTAACCCTTTTCAGGCAGGGCAATAAATCCAGAGGTCGGGCTGACTATTTCTCAAGTGAGGTGTAGTTTATAAGTCCCTTGCACTCCGTTAGACTTAGGCTCGAGGTATTACCCCTCAGTAGTCCTCACCTTAATTCTAAGGTCCTAGGCAGAAGTTGATTTCAGTCACTTTACAAGTCCTCACCTTCCGGGCATTTCCTCCAACTCGCGTTGTTGGAATATAAGCCCCAATATTCTAAATAAAAAAGTCAACTTAAACAAAAATTAAATTCAAAAATATAAAGCCCAATATATGATAGTCCGAGCACCTCTGAGATTTCTCAAAAGCAAGTGTTCATACTTCACTCTTTTGGCCCTCATTCTAAAATCTGATTTCAAGTTGATCCCTTCATCCTTGGAAATTCCTAAAGACCAAAACTCTTTAAAACAAGAATTTCATGAATTTTAAAATCAAATCTTAGCCAATATTTGAATAATCTTCAAAAGAAAGAAAACCACAAGTTTAATTAAAAGTTTTCTCAAGTACTAAAAGCTTGAGATGTAATTAATCATAGAGGCCTGCCCTTATGGGGCATCTGTATCCCAGAATAAAATAAACCCCATTTAACCAAACATTGAATGGGGGAATCTCTATTAAATTGTAAATTTTATCATTGAGTCCATAAGGAAATGATATTTTTATCCTTTAAGGTAATATATTATCTTTCTTATGTAATACACGATCACAAAATATGCAATCCGTTTGAGGATGGTAAAATTTCTCCAACACTGCTAGGTGCCTTGGGAGGTGGAGTTAATTTGGACAGCTATAGCGTAAGACAGAGAAGAGGGATGGAGAGTGCTGCCTACTCGTTGTACACTGCTAGGAATTTTGTAGTAGTGGAGCAAGGCAATAGCAAGTTTATTGGTGTTCATATGAGAGATTTATTGTGGATGACGGGCTAGGATGGAGGCGGTTGTGGTGGCTAGATGGTGGCAAGGCTGTGGGAGTTCGGTTGGAAGGTCGTGAGTTGGAAGAGATGTGAGGATGAGGCTGCCGGAGTTTGACGTGAAGGTGGATTTGTTGGGATTTCACATGAGAGTAGCTTGGAATGAGGAGAGGTCGGTTGCTGCTGTTGGGTTTGCTGTTTGTGGACAGCAAGGAGCACAATAGAGTGGGAGTTGGACGGCTGTTTGAGAAAGGAGATGGGGAAGCAGATGGAATGGTGCATAAAGGCTGTTATGGGCCTTTGTGGGCTGGATTTCACGATAAGGGAAGAGGAAGAGCAGGTGTACTGGGGATTGCTCGGGTAGGGAAGCTGGCTATGGGATCGGGTGGAGGTGAGAGATGGGCTATGAGGGAGGTCGGGGAGTTCAGTTGGAGAGGAGTGCGAATGAGAGGGAGAGGTCAGGGGAGAGAGCAGAGAGCGGCTGTGTGAGCGAATAGAGAGAGTGTGTGAAAATGAGGAAAATGAGCGGGTTGTGTGCGTGAAATGGCGATGAATTGTGCATGTAGGGATCGGCGACTGAATTCGGCGTCGAACTGTCGAACTGCATGGACTTGAGCAGCCGCACTACGGGGATTTGAGCAGGATTTCGGGCAAGATAGCAGGGATAATAGATATTAAAGTATAAATTTTATTTTATTTTTTTTAAAATATAAATTTAATTAGAGTGATAACAAAAAGTAAATTGACCCCCAAGATTTCCTCGTATTTCCTACATCTCGATTTGTGCGTTGTCGCCTTGAAATTCATGCTAATTTTGCATTTTTGCTCATGCAAGTACCCATGCAATATTTTTGTCATTTCTAGGTATTTTCGACATTCCGACACACCGGCGAAATTTATTTTGCTAGCAGGTAATGTTCGGGCAACGCGCACAATGTTTCTTCCATAGTTCGTTGATTCCGATCGGCTTCACTCAAATCGATCGCGAGTGATTATTTGTTGGGTAATTTTGATATTCTGAGGACAACGATGAAATCCGCTTTATGATCGGGATGTCATTTGGGCAGTTTCATACAGCATCACCTTGAAATTCGTGTCGATTGCAACTTTTTGCATTGTGGGCAATATTATATCCTTTTCTAGATAATTTCGACGTTCCGAATGCAATGACGAAATAAGTTTTGCAAACGGACGATGTTTGGGCAATGTCGTGTATTGTCGCGTCTGTAGACCGTCGATTTCGACCGCCTTCACTCAATTCAACAGCGAGGGGTCCCCCTTTAGGATAGATTTGATGCTCTAATCGCATCAGTGAATCCGTTTGACAATTAGAGGTCATTTGAGTAATTTTTGTCAGCATCATGCTCACCAACAAATCATGTTTGTCGTCATTTATTACATGTGACCTGTCCAATAGCTGCCTCCTCTGGTGCACTCGATTGAATATGGCACGTATATAGAGGTCAACATCTATTAAGAGCTTCCAAAAGATTTCCATAAAATTGTATTTTATTTATTTATTTAGTGGATAATCAAATGGAGCGTCTGATATATTATTGGATTATGTACAAGTCGACACGTGTTCAACATTGATGTGGAAGTCCCAAAAAACATGTTATGTTTTCTATATGGCTGGAGGAACAAGAGATCTAAACATCAAGATGCAAGTCAAAATCAATTTCGCTATTATAGCTTGACTTTCTCAATTTTCATTAGCTTGCTTAACTTGCAAGCGTTACGGGGAGTCCAACTTATATTTGTAACTAGGGGTGCAAATGAGTCAAGCCGAGCTCGAGTCACTCATAACTTGAGTTTGATTAATTAAACAAGTTTGAGCTCGAGCTCAAGCTTTATTCTACAAGATCAATCTAGTTTTCACAAACCAACTTGTTTATTATGAAAGAGATAAAATGATTATGAATCAAGCAATTGTTATAATAAAGTGGTGGAAAGAATGAGCAATTAGAAGAAAATTAATAAAAAATCACTTAATATAAGTGAAATATATATATATATATATATATATATATATATACATATATATATACATATATAAATATATATATTAAATATTTTTAATAGCTCTATACTTAAAATCTTGAATGCTAGTATATTCTAAATATTTTTTATATTAATAGTTTTTAAACAAGCTAGATTGCAAGCTAATGAATCGAGCTAGACTGGCTCAAGCTTGATTTGTTATCTCATCGAGCTCGACTCATCAGCCATTTATTGAGTCTAGCTTGAGCCGGCTCAAGAATCAGCTTGACTCACTTACACCCCTATTTATAATTGAACCTTCGATTACAAGATAACCTCTCATTAACTTTAGCAACCTAGGACATGGATGGCGTAGATACCTTTGCATAGCTCTTAGTTTGACTTTGAAGTGGGAATGGTCAAATACAAAAGTCTAGAAGTTTAGTAGTGTTGGAATCCTGCTCACTTAATTATTGTTTTGACGGAATGCTGATAATTCGAATGAAAACTTTTCAATTTAACATGACTTTTAGTGGAAGAAACTTCAAGAATATCTTTAAGAGAAACATGTCCTAATATTTGGGATGCATTTCAACTCAATTTGATCCAAACAAAAATATGATTTTGAAGCAAAATATTACTTAAAAAAAGCAATCACATGGGTAAAAGCTCTAGTGTCAGTATACCAGGCTCAACATGCTGTATCATGAAGTTCTATGGCAGAAAGTTCTTGGTCTTGTGGCTGACAATGACATTTCCGAGAAATGAATGGAAATTCTTAAACAATTGCTTACATTGCAAGTTAGGATAGTTATATTTTTATTAGATGCTAGATTAGGGAGAAAAATTATATAAGAGGGCTAAGCCTCTTGGGCATTATATTTTAGAATGATTTTCCATACATTTTAAATTTTCTAAAAATAAATTCTTAATATGGTAATGCAAGAGAAGATTCTCTTGCATTACTTCAGAGTTTTTGACTTTTTTTTTTTAATTTTATCTCACTCGTTAACTAGAGATTTATTTGTCCATTTGAAGGAAGCTTGCAGATAAAACTGCTGCTGCAGGATTCTATGTAGTGGTTCCTGATTTCTTCCATGAGGATCCTTATGTTCCAGATAATATTCCTTTAAAAACCTGGCTTGGAAATCATGGCACGGTATGCTTTTTTTTTGTTTTAAATTTTTTTGTCATATTTTGTGGAGTATATTGCTTCTATCTATTGGCAGTTTTTGCAACATATATAAGATTCACACACTAGTTCCTAAGCTTTATGAATCTTTTTCATGTCCTTGTAACAATACTTGCATTTTTATGTTACTTCTTAGCAATCTTTTATTTTATTTATCTATTTACATTATATTTGTCTTTGCCATTTTTTCCTGGATTAGAAAAAAAAACTATGTTAACCTCATTTACCATTCTAAGGTTGAACTGACCTCAATTACCGTTCTAAGGTTAAAATAAAAGAAAATAAATACAAAAATAAAAAAAATAAAAAAAAGGTTGAACGGACCAAATACACAAAAATAATGAGCGAAAGACAGTGGCGGAGCCAGAAAATATATTTAGGGGGGGCCTAAATTAATTTTCTTAAATTCTCCCTCAACTTTTTACATGTAGGCTTGGGGCCGGCATAGGTAGTTTTAATTTTTTTTTTAAATTATTATTTATGAATGTAGAATATTAAATATAAAATAATAAACAACTTACAATAAAAAAAATTTTGGTAGCATAGAAAAATTAATTTAGCTACTTTGGATGTAAAAAAACTTCGTCTATAAAAAAATATTTGAAAAATGGCTAGAAAACAGTAACAAAAAAATGATTATTGTCTAATAGCAAAGCAGTTAAAAAATTGTCTCAAATAAATCCTAATTATATAATATTTATAAAAGTTATATAACATAAAATTATATGATATTTTTATAAAATTAAAAAATTAACATGTGAATTTTTATTATATTTAAATAGCATGAAATTACATACGTAAAGAAATTAAAAATAATAAAAATATTAGCTTTAAAATATATGATAAAAGAATAAAGTATAAGAGAAAAAAAAATCTCATATTAGAAATAAGAAAAGTCACATGAATAATAATTAAAATGTTGATGTAGAAGAAAAAGTATAAAACAAAGAGAGAGAGAGAGAGAGAGCATGGTGGGGTTCCTTAATAGGCGGTTAATTTTTTTTAGGAGCCCCCCCTTGCCCCCCCTCCCTCCGCCATTGGCGAAAGACATGAGATTGTGAGAGTTGGGTTTGAAACATGCGGACTAAAGGTTGAATTATCCGAGCAACATCCGTTCACTAAACAAATTTTGCCGATGCGTTTGGGACGGCAAAAATAACTTGAATGAATACCGAGATTTGCCCAGGTCAAGACATGACGAAAATTAGATAATTTGCTTGCACTCAAGGTGACGTCATGATAACGTGACTTTCATTTTCTCTAGTAGTGAAATTTTTACAAAACTAAAAAAAATAATATCAATTGATATTATTATTATTATTAAAAAGTAAAAAAAAAAATATTTCTCTCCTCTTCATCCCTCTCCGATCCCATACCCCTTGTACGTCGCTCTCATCTCCTCTCAAACTGGACGTCACCCCCCTCTTGCGCCCATTTTTCTTTCAGTTTCTCCCTCGCCCTTGTCTTCATCCAATCCGCTACAACCTGAAATCCCAAAACCCTCAACGATAATGGCCAAGAAGTCTTGACCTGGAGCTGCTAGAAGAAGATAATGTTAAAACAATTCATTAAATCATAGAAAATTATAACTGTCATAAAATAGAGATGTAATCATTTGCCTCAATTCCTTTTAGATGATCAATTCTCTTTCTTCATGGTTACTTCAATGTTGGTTATCCTTAGTCAATTCATTCACAACCTATGCATTGTGTACACATTCATATCAATTCACTTTTTAATTCAGAATTAGAATTTACATTTAAATTTTTTGATTGATTTAACAATAATCAAAATGATTAAGTTTGGGTTTAGCTCTTACTTTACTTGTAAAGGAGAAGGGATATCTCTTCTGTTGCTTTTATTTCTCTTATTCACTTAGAGATTTTGATACAATTTCATATGAAATTTATAAAGGTTAAAAACAATGTTGCAAGAGTCGTAAGTGTCGAATTGTAGCGTCAAATGTGCCAAACGACATCGAGGACAATGTCGGAAGTGTGTGTTGATTGTCTTTAAAGACAACATCAAAGGTGTGTGGCTTCACTCTTTCTCTCTTTCTCTTTGTCAAATGAGATAACACCATCAAATGAAATCACACCCCTTGTTTTCTTCTTCTTTTTCTTCTATATGTTGAACGAGAGTCGTACTTTCTTCATCTTCTTCCTCTATCGAAGTGAAGCCTCACTCCCTTCTTCTTTTTCCTTTATATTGAAAAAAGCCGCAATCTCTTTTTGTGTTGTACAGGAAGTGTATGTGCTTCACAGACCCTTATTCCTCCGCCTTGGTTGAATAGAATCTCTTGGGCGAACACACCTTGATCCCTACTCTAACCCTCTCCCTTCGTCACACCTTGCTTCTTTGTTAAGAGACGGAACCACAACACTCATTCATTTTCATTGCATCGTTCGCTCACGCATGCTTGATCGCTTGCCTACTAGTTCGCTTCTGCTCAATTAAGGCTGCTCGAGTCTGCTATTTCAACCAACTGGTTCAGACCGGCACCAGCTATTACAGACTTCATGGCCAGCAAGGCATTCATGTATGCAAGAAGTGCAGAAGTTGATAGAAGTTCATTAAATTGACCAAATTTTCAAGGACGGTAGCAGCACCAGTAGTAGGAAGATGTTGCCGCTAGCAATTTCATACTTAGACGACTGAAGAAGTGATTACACAGGAAAAATATTTGTACCTATTGTTACTTTTACAACTAAAGAGAAGGAAACTAGGTAAAACTTTTTAGGTCCATGTATATTTTATCCAGTTTTATTTTTGTTAAGCACCTGACATTTCTTCAAAAGTCCCATTTTTTTCCACTTTACCAATGCAAGTATCTATCAAGCAGAACATTGACAAGGGACATGCACATAACATAGACAGAACAACACATCTAATATTGAAAAGTTACAGGAAATGAGATGACTAGGGTTCCTCTTTATACTTTTGACTTTGATCCCACCACACTCTTGATTTTGCTACTACTCTTTATACGTTTGTTTGGTACCTTCACCCTTTTTAAAACTAACACACTTGCTAGTTTTGTTGATCCATTGTTTGTGTTGCACCCTGTAGTCAAAGGTCTGTTTACTTTACTGGCGTCATTAACAGTTTCTAAACACAAATTTTATTGACGAACTATAATCCCTCGTTCCTAATCTTTTGGTTTTCTCATGCATTAGCTTAGGCACTAGATCATTTAATCATCATTTTAACAACTTTTATGAACGATGGTTATCTAAAACCTTTTTAGATAAGCACGAATCTCAAAAAATGAACAAGGATCTTGAAGCAAGATTGATTGGAGCCTGTATGGCTCTTGAAGCTTTTCAAAGGGGTGCTAACATTAACTTAGAAAAGAGAGTCCCTTTTTACAAATGAGCCTTCTCATTCCTCTAGGTATATCTCTAACAATTTACAACAAAGTAAAAGCATCCTTGAAACCTTAAGTTCACATGGAATTTTAAAGCACTTCAATTGGGTGTCCAACAGGTGCATAAGGCTTGTCTCTATAACATGTGCAAAATGTACACCAATATAAATATTAAGCACATGGTATGCTCTTATGTTAATTTCAAAAAGAAGATTTAGTACAAAGCATGACTAACGAAGGAGATATTAAATTATGCTAATTCGCCTGCTATCTTACATATGACTACATGGTTCACAAGCCTGGCTTCTATTGAACTATTATCTTTTTGTAACAATGTATAAATTTGAACTTACTAATACTATGACCTGCTAAGTATGTACATATTAAAAAAGAAAAAAAAAGCTTAAAATAGTCCCTCAATTATTATCAAGTGCCCAATTTAGTTTCAGAATGTTGCACTGCTCAAATTTAGTTCTATGACTATTGAAAATTGATTAATTTTATCCCAGGGTTAAAAATAACAGTTGAAGTTAACACCAAAATAAAAATGTGAGGGTAGTTTAGATAGTGCAAGTGTATTTAAGATTACATTGCTCATGTTACTCTATTTTGTTATTTAATAAATTATATAATATATATATAATTAAAAAATTTAAAGAAAACATTATCGCAATTATAAGTATGGGCTCCGAAAACTCGCGCCCCTTTCTTTTTCGGGTCGTCGAGGAGAGTTTTAACGTTTAAGTTCCGAGGCAAATTTTCAGAAGGAATATTGGGTTTTAGATAAGACATTACTCAGAGATAAACTGAAGTTAGAGAGGCTTTAAAGAAAATGAAGTGTGGGAAAGCTGTTGGACCTGATGATATTCCAATAGAGGTGTGGAAATGCTTAGGAGATGAAGGAATTTCTTGGCTTACTAAAATTTTTAATATTATTTTGAAGATTAAAAAGATGCCAGATGTCTGTTGATTCCTATCTTTAAGAATAAAGGTGATGTACAAGATTGTGTGAATTATAGAGGAATTAAGTTGATGTGTCATACTTTAAAATTATGGGAGAGAGTTATGGAGCATAGGTTACGACACGATTCTAATGTTTCTCAAAATCAATTTGGATTCATGTCAGGTAGGTCTACTATGGAAGCCATACATTTATTGAGAGGTTTGATGGAGAAGTATAGAGAGAATAAGGAGGATCTTCATATGATATTTATTGATTTATAGAGAACATATGATAAAACTCTAAGAGAAGTGCTATGGAGAGTTCTAAAAAAGAAAGGGGTTAATAATGCTTATATTCAAGTCATTAGGGATATATATGCTGGAGCTGTTACTTGTGTTCAAACTTAAGGTGGTTTGACCAAGTATTTTCCAATTTCAATTAGATTACATCAAGGATCAGCCTTAAGCCCATATCTTTTTGCTTTAGTCATGGATGTTCTTACTAGAGATTTGTAAGAGAATGTTCCCTGGTGTATGCTTTATGCTGACGATATTCTTCTTATTGATAAGACTAAAGAGAGAGTTGAAGGTAAACTTGAATTATGAAGGTCTGCCTTAGAGTCTAAAGGTTTTCGTTTGGATAGATCTAAGACTGGATATATGGAGTATAATTTTAGTAGTAATAGATCTAGTGGGGGGTTTGTGACTTTGAGCGATCAAGTCATTAATAAAAGTACACGTTTTAGATATCTTGGGTCTATTGTTCAGAATGATAGTGAAATAGATGGGGATATTATTAGTAGAATTCAAGTTGGATGGTTGAAGTGGAGGAATGCATTGGGCTTGTTGTGTGATTGGGAAAGTACCACTCAAACTTAAGGGAAAATTCTATAAGATGGTGGTTAGACTTGCAATACTTTATGGCACAGAATGTTGGCCATTAAAAGAGAAGCATAATGTTAAGTGTTGCAGAGATGAGGATGCTCAGGTGGATGAGTGGCTTAACTCTTAAAGACAGGATACGAAATGAGCATATACGTGAAAAGGTTGGAGTAGCTCCAGTGGCAGATAAGATTATAGAGAGTCGCCTTAGATGGTTTGGTCACATAAAACTACGGCCTTCCGATGACCCGGTTAGGATAGTAGATGCATTAGATTTGACCTATGTTAAGAAAGGTAGAGGTAGACCTAAAAAGACTTGGTTAAAAAATATTAGAAATGACCTTTCTGTATTAGATCTAAATGAGAATTTGATTTTTAACAGGACACAATAGAGAAAAAGGATTCATGTAGCCGACCCCATGTGGGATAAAGGCTTAATGTTGTTGTTGTGTTGAACAGGCCCAAATCAATTGCCTACACTCAATACTTCATTCTACGAACATACTATTTTCATTTTTATAAACATATCGCATCTAGGGTTTCACAACAACACCCAATGTCATTGTAACATTGACGTCCTATGTTGTCACAATATCAATGTTTCAAAATCATTTGAAAATCAAAATTTGACACCAGCAATTTCTGCCTCCACAATCACGCCCCCGCATTATCTCAACATCTCATATTTGACCAATATCATCTCAACATAGATGACCGATGTTGTCTCGACATCAACGCTCGATGTCCGACTCTTGATAACATTATCGTCTCCCCTCTCAATGCTTGAAATATGATAACGACGTCCAACTCTCGACATCTTAATATTAATTATTTTAAGCACAAATCCTAGTTAAATTATTTATTATTTATTAATTATTCTTAATATTCTACTTACTCAATTTCTATGCACTATTTTTGAGATATAAAATTTATAATACCATGCCCAACCCGTATCTATGTCCTATATTTTTAATAATTGGCGTGTCTCATATCATGCTTGTTTCGTCGTATCCATATTTGTACATCATATAATTTGATCAATTTTTAATAGTCGAAAATTAGGGCAGTGCGAAACTCTAGGACTAAGTTGGGCACTTACATTAAGGAGCTTTTTTGAGCTTTTTCTCTATCAGGAAATGTAGAAGCAAATTGTTTGTAGAAACCAAGTATAACATCCAATGTTTTAGCCAAAACGGTTTTCAATGGAAAGCAAATAATGGCTCCCATGGTAGCTTATTATTTTATATCCTCTTGCAAAAGATATCTCTTGAAGAAAAAGTTTTTATTGGAGGAGATTTAAATGTGCATGTTGGTAGAGAGGTAGATGATTTTAAAAGCATTCATAGTGGCCATGGGTTTGGAACGATAAATAAAGGTGGTAAGATCATATTAGATTTTTTTTCTAGCTTATGATTTTTTAATTGTTAATACCTTATTTAAGAAAAGAGATGAGCATCTCATCACTTATAAAAATGGATATAGTAAAACTCAGATTGATTATTTTCTTGTAAAAAATTAGATCGTTTAGATTGCATAGATTGTAAAGTTATTCCTAATGAAAATTTATGTACCCAACATCGATTATTAGTTTTGGACTTTCAGATAAAGGGGCAGAAAATAAAAAATAAAGTAAAACAATATTCTAGGATTAGATGGGGGTATTTAAAGAATATTAACAAAAATATTTTTTAAAGTGAGATTTTAAATCGTAAGATTTTATCTGTGCATGAGGATGCTAATGTTATGTGGGAAAAAATGGCTAGTGATATTAAGAATATTGCAAAAAATGTGATTGGAGTATCAAAGGAAAAAACTCCTAATAGGTAAAAATAGTTGGTGTTGGAATCTAAATGTACAAAAGAAAAGATAAAAACTAAGAATATTTGTTATAAAAATTGATTTAAATATAAAAATTCTGATAATTGGGAAAGATATAAAGAGGCATGTAAGGAATCTAAGAAAGTAATATGCGATGCAAAGATCGTAGCTTTTAATGATTTATATAATAGATTAGATACTAAGGAGGGAGAAAGATATATGTATAAGTTAGCCAAACAAAGAGATAGGAGTAGTAAGGATTTAGTTCAAGTGAAGTTTATTAAGGATGAAGATCAAAAAGTACTTTTCTTTGAAGATGATATTCAACAAAGGTGGATGAGAAATTTGCTAAACTTTTTAATGATGAATGTGAAATTTTGATTCATTTTAGTGACCTTAGCACTTTAAATGAACATAAAGATTTATGTTTTTATCGGCGTATTAGTAAAATCGAAGTTAGAGAGGCTTAAAAAAAATGAGGGGTGAAAAAGCTATTGGACCTAATGATATTCCAATAGAGGTGTAGAAATGCTTAGGAGATGAAAGAATTTCTTGGCTTACTAAACTTTTTAATACTATTTTGAAGATTAAAAAGATGCCAAATGAGTAGAGAATGAGTGTGTTAATTCCTATTTTTAAGAATAAAGGTGATGCACAAGATTGTGCGAATTATAGAGGAATTAAGTTAATGTGTCATACTTTAAAACTATGGGAGCAAGTTATGGAGCGTAGGTTGCGACGTTATACTAATGTTTCTCAAAATCAATTTGGATTCTTGCCGGGTAGGTCTACTATGGAAGCCATACATTTATTGAGAGTTTTGATGGAAAAATATAGAGAGAATAAGGAGGATCTATATATGATATTTATTTATTTAGAGAAAGCATATGATAAAGTTCCAAGAGAAGTTCTTCGGAGAGTTCTTGAAAAGAAAGGAGTTAAAACGCTTATATTCAAATCATTAAAGATATATATGCAGGAGCTATTACTTGTGTTCAAACACAAGGTGGTTTGACCAAGTATTTTCCTATTTCGGTTGGATTACATCAAGGTCAGCCTTAAGCCCATATCTTTTTGCTTTAGTAATGGATGTTCTCACTAGACATTTGCAAAAGGATGTACCTTGGTGTATGCCTTTTGCTGATGATATTCTTCTTGTTGATAAGACTAGAGAGGGAGTTGAAGGTAAACTTGAATTATGGAGGTTAATCTTAGAGTCTAAAGGTTTTTGCTTGAGTAGATATAAAATGGAATATATGGAGTGTAATTTTAGTAGTAATAGACCTAGTGAGGGGATTGTGATTTTGGGCGATCAAGTTATTAATAAGAGTACATGTTTTAGATATCTTGGATCTATTGTTCAGAGTGATGGTGAAATAAATGGGGATATTATCAGCAGAATTCAAGTTGGATGGTTGAAGTGGAGGAATGCATTGGGCTTGTTGTGTGATAGAAAAGTCCCCCTCAAACTTAAGGGAAAATTCTATAAGATGGTGGTGAGACCTGCAATGCTTTATGGTACCCAATGTTGGCCATTAAAAGAGAAGCGTAATACTAAGTTAAGTGTTGCAGAGATGAGGATGCTCAGGTGGATGAGTGGCTTTACCCTTAGAGATAGGATATGAAATGAGCATATACGTGAAAAGGTTGGAGTAACTCCGGTGGAAGATAAGATTAGAGAGAGTCGCCTTAGATGGTTTGGTCACATTAAACGGCGGCCTTCCGATGACCCGGTTAGGAAAGTAAAGGTATTAGATTTGACTTATGTTAAGAAAGATAGAGGTAAGCTTAAAAAGACTTGGTTAGAAAATATTAGAAATGATCTTTCTTTATTAGATTTAAACGAGAATTTGACTTTTAACAGGACACAATGGAGAAAAATGATTCATGTAGCCAACCCCACGTAGTGGGACAAAGGCTTGATGTTGTTGTTGTTGAATGAAACAGTGTGCCGGCTTGTGAAAAATGAAAAAATCAAGCAGCACCATTTGCATCATTAATTTGGATAGATCAGTGAAAACAAAGTCAATGAGAAAACCTCATAGTTAATCAAATAACCCAGTTTCTTCCTCATTTTTTATTAACCACAAGAAAATGTGGAAAAGGGGTTCATTGGGCTCCATGATGGATAAAAGTGAGCTCAGCAGACTTGCAATTTACATGAAGACCCTAGATCAGTGAGATTAAAATTAGCGAATAAGGAATTCACCTGTTTCTGCCTCAAAAGGTCAGGGATCACCTTACAGAAATGAGGAGTACGAGTCTAGTTAATTCTCATAAAATCCTAAAATTCAATACATCCTGTAGGAGTTCATGAAGGTGTAGTCTGCAATAGAAACCCATCTAGGTGAACTCGCTGTCAAAAAAAAAAAAGTTCACAGTATTTCTGCCTCAAGGAACTAGAATTTTCTTTCAATTTACTCTTGAACTGGCGAGAGAGATTCCCAAATCTGAGCGAAAAATCATAGATCCCACTGATGCATTGAAGATTTAATGATCATTGTAGCTAATTGAAAGGAAATGGTAAATATTCAAGCATTGAAAAGCTTGGAAGAGGGGAAACCTTGTGTTAGACACTGAATAAACCATTCTGCAGTGATGATGAAGGCTGGAACTTAAAATCACTTGAAGGGTTGGATAATATGGCTTGAAAATGATTGGAGTCACCATAGGAAAATAAAATTTTTGAGTTGCAACCACAAGTGCATTTAAGACAAGGTAGGTATGGGCAATTATATCTTTTGACCTGCCAAAAGGCAGAGTTTTTCAAGCATGTCATAGAAGCAGTGCCATGAGCTGCTTAAGAAAGCAGCTCGCCCACTTTAATTCAGCAGTCCTTCTTGCTTATTATTGACATTACTTAAACTCTCAGATGCAGGGTTTGTGACCTTTCATGTGCAAAGCAGGTACTAAGAATTATCAAATGCGCCTAAAATATGCAATGCACCGCAATTGTCATATAGATCTCTAGATATATTAACCTCTAATAGCATGTGTTAGAGCTAATGGGTTATAAGGCTTCAATTTTTGATCGAAGGTAAACCTTTCAAAGTAAAACTGCCTTCTTGTCATTGAATTTCTGATCTAACAGTGCCTTGTTTTTTGTTTCTTTATATGTATATTTACAAAATCATCTATATTTTTAAGTCAAGCATAAAAAAAATCACTTTTTTTTTATTTGTAGAACAAAGGGTTTGAGGAAGCAAAGCCTGTTGTTGAAGCCGTGAAAAGCAAAGGTTTTTCTGCAATTGGAGCTGCTGGATTTTGCTGGGGAGGTATGCGCCTATTAGAATAATTGAATTTTTTTTTTTAATCTAAAGATGTAAATGGATTATATCTTGGTCAATCCTCCCTGGGGTTTTTAAGATGCTTTTGTGTGAAGCTCTTCTCTGGATCATAAATCTGATCTAATGATCATAATATTGTACATGCAGCACTCATTATGACACCTGGGTGGTTCTTTGCCATGGGATCATATAAATAACCAGTTAAAATGCAGAACTTTTTAATAATCCAGAAGAGATAGCATAAGAGGATTAATTATTATGTTGACTAAAGAGTTTTATGATATAAAACTTGAGAATTAGTGTGCTCTTCACTTAGCCATTCATGCAGATTCTAGGGATTATCTTATAATTGCATTCATTTTAATGGTGAAGCTGATCAGAATCTGTCTAATTTAGCATAAAGATCCACCTAAGTAGCCTAGCTTCAGCATGTACACTGAACTTTCTCATTAAACATTTTTTTTTTATCCATTCAAAGTCTTTTGCTCTTGATTCTAATGATTGTTAGAATGACCTGATATCAATAATTATTCATATTGCAGCTAAGGTAGTCGCTGAACTAGCGAAATCTGGTGCAATTAAAGCTGGAGTAATGTTGCATCCTTCTTTTGTCACTGTAGATGATATTAAAGGTATGTGTCGTATTTCCTATTTAATTACAATATAATCATGTTGCATTTTAATTCGACACAAAATTAAAACCTTTTAAAGGTCAATATATCTCAAAACCTAGACCCCACCCCATTTTCATATGAGATGTGACCTTCCACCAACAAAGACATTAAGATCATAACTAGAGGCAATTTACCATCAAAATTAGGTGTGCAACTCAAGTTGAGTCGGTTAGGTTCTAGACCAAACTAACTAATACCCAGAATAAATATATATTCGGTTTCACCAAGGGATGTCAATTTGAGTTGGTGGGTCAAGTTTGGGTTTGATCTGATGTTGACTCAACCCAAATCTTTTTTACTCAAATTCAACCAATTTATTACATGGGTCAAAAAAGTTGATCCAAACCAAGCTCGACCCGTATCCACCTAACCCAATCCTAATCTTTTTAAATTGTTTATTATATGGATCATGCAGTATTTTAGATCAACATGACCCAATTTAACCTAATAATACACATGCCTATTTTAAGAATGTGTTTCCAACTTTTCTAAACTCAAACCCAAATAGTAATCAGGTTAATTTCAAGTTTATTTTGAGTTATTTAGATATACCTGAACTAACTCGAATAATTGTTGGGTCTACAATTTAGACCTGAACCCAAATCGAATATTAATTGGTTCAATTCGAACCCAAAGTTTTCGAATATGGTTCATTTCAAGTTATTTATTGACACCCTAGTTTCACCATTTTCAGAATTGTACTAATGTTGAATTAGATCTTTATTAAATTGAACTTAAAGTGGTTAATTCAATTTGATTTATGTTCGATTCTGAGGTCCAACTTTAGATCATCTGCTCATTTATTTAGACAAAATACATAATTAAAGGTGATGAATAGAAATATTGATGAGGCACCTAGTTATCAAATATTAACAGATAATCATGATTCAAATAAAATGTATATTACATAATCAAAATTAATAGACATTATTACATCTATTCCTAAGTTAAGTTGAAACAAGTTAGACTTTAAAGAGTTGGTTGGAGGCAGGGTTAGAGTTAACATTAGAGTTGCTCTGTTTTGATCTTCATTGCTCCTTCACTGAGATTCAAACTTCTTATATTCTTCAATTTGATAAAAGTTGACTCGATTGGATGGGAGAGCTTTTTAGCCATCTTCATCAGCTCCTCGTTATTCATATACCTTTTGGGCCTTGACCAAAAGGACGACAATGGTTTTGAAATGTTTCCTATTTATACTAAAACTCCAACATTCCTTTCCTCAATTATTATATCAATGTAATTTTTGCAATCTACTCTTTTGGATTAAATATTTTTATCTTGTCTTTGTTGAACGATTAACAAAATCTTTGAGTGATTTGCCTTGAGTTTGCTTTAAACGAAAAGAGCGATTAGTTTCCTTAGACTTAAGTTTACTGAAAGCTGCTTTTTAAAATCTGTGAAATTATTGAGCACTTTAGGTGGCAACTTAGAAAGCCACTACAAGATTGCTCTGTCAATAGTAAGAAAAGCTTTGTGCTTAATAACCTTTGCGACGGAGTATGAATTAAATACAGTCTCAAACTTGGTGATATGCTTTCAGGTCGGTATCTTCTCTGTAAAGTAGAAGTTGTGGTACTTCAAATTTCTTAGTGTTGGGAATGGAAGTAAATCACGTGATGAAACAAACAAGAAAGTAAAAGCAGCGAAAGTAAAGGACACCAGGCTTAAACTTGGAGAAACCCGAAATCGGGAAAACACCACAGAGCCACACCACATCAAGAAATTAACTATGAAAATGGAGAGAAATAAGTATAGATCTCTCTTCTCTCTCGCTCTTGCCTTGATTCTCTTCTCTCTTACACCGTTCTCACACTCAGAACAAAAGAGAAAGTAAAGTTAATAACACCAAGGGACTCCACCCTTGAGAAAAACAAGAAAGAAAAATTGCCCAGTCCGCCTCACAGCGTTGTGGCGCTCAATCCTATATCAACATGATGTTGCAGTGCTCAAACCAACAGTGCTGTAGCATTCCACAGTGCTGCGGTGCTGAATTCAGAGATCTGCGACGCTCTGTTATCTGTTGTTTCTCCCAACAAACTTTACAGCGTCAGGGCACTCGGATACACAGCACCGAGGTATTGTACAGAAAAAAAAATTTCGAGTGTAAAGCACCCGAACCCAAGCAAGGGGAAGACCCCCGTAGCGAGTGCGAGATATTGACTTAAGGCCAGAGGCAACAGTACAATCCGATTGATCAACCCAATCAGATTCCACATAACACTTGGAGAGTAACTTGGAAATAATTGTGATACTAAGTGCAGACGAAAGCTGGTAATCTTCATAGTCCAAGTCAATGGACTGCTAGGTTTAGTGCAACCTATATTTTTAGGCGTAGTTCTTCATTTACACATTGCTATCTTTTATATTAATGTTATCTATTGGCCAGAATTCAACTCATCCGATTGAACGGTCACCTGATCTCTGTTTTATAAACATGCATGCTCTGCACTTCATTACGAGTTTATTTTTAAAAGTATTATATACCGTCAATTGTTCATTAAGCTTGATTCCTTGTCAAATCTTTGTGGAAATAAATCAATTATAATTTGTACTTCCTTAAAGTTTTTGAAATCAAGAACAATTGTCTTGATCTTGATTGCAAAAGCCTCATGGTCAAAAACATTGGAAAGTAGAAATGCAATCTTCCATCAGGCTGTCCTGTACCCTCATGTAATACATGCACGTAATTATTATATAATTCAAGGTAGAAAGAGATTTTCTTAGCAATGGATTGGTACAGATTTTTATTGAACTTCTTTTAACGTATTTTACTCTGGCTTGTTTTGACTGAAAATTAAATATTTTTCGAGTGTTTTTGGCAGTCCACTCCTTTATTGAGTTGGAGCTGTGTGTACCTTGGTGAACAGGTGAATTGGTTAATTGAATCTTTTTGATAAAACGTGAATATAATGTTTCAATCGATTCGTAGGTCTTATAAAGAAGGTCCTTATCAATTCCCAGTTAAAAGCTGATGAAAGTCTTAACCGTCTAAAATATGATTAAAAAAATTAAGAAGAATGGTAGAGAAAATATCAAGTAGCCCGTAACGATCAGCAACAAAAGATGAAAAGGCAAAATTTTGTGCTTTTTAGCTAGGCTTCTACAAAGAAAATCTTCTACTTTTTAGCTGTTTTTTTCCCCCTTTACTCCTTTTATGGAAAGCTAAGATGATGAAAATTTGAGTTTTTAATTGTTTTTCCCTGATTAAATTCATAATGTCGTGGCATTTTAAATCATCATTTTTGCTTATGTTCAGCAATTAAAGCTCATCTTGCTATCCTCGGGGCTGAGATAGACAAAACTTCTCCACCAGAGCTAGTGAAACAGTTCGAAGAGATACTGTCCACCAATTCTGAGGTAATGCATCCAACTTGGTTTCATGGTCAGCTCGTTTAGTATTTTGTATACAGGCCCTTAATTTGGACTATGTCTACATATGTTACTACTTGCTGCATGCTTTCATTGAAGGTGGATAGCTTTGTGAAGATATTTCCTGGGGTTGCACATGGATGGACTGTGCGTTATGATGTTAAGGATGAAGCAGCTGCGAGTAAAGCTGCAGAAGCTCACAAAGATATGATTGGTTGGTTTGTCAAGCATCTTAAATAAGAAGCCATTTTACTGTCGTGTAAATGAACCTTTCTTTTAGGTCCCTGTAATTGTTGGCTCTGCAGTATTTTGATGTCCCTCCTCTGCCTATTTCGTAGAACAGTACCTTTATTAACTCCATATTGCCTGCTTGTAGGCTTTAATAAAGTTGAAAAACTAACTTTTTGGCTTGAGGTACAGAGACTCCCTGAGATTGATTGGGGGCGGCTTCTGTTCCTGCTAGCCCAGCTGAATCGATTTATTGGGGAAAGTTGCAGAAAAATAGGGATCCAGCTCGAATCAGGTCAGTTGTTACTGCTCCTTGCACTAAAGAAAATTTTACACTAAAGAAAATTTTAAGAAATTTATAAATTGCATAGAAATGAGTTCATTGATAGAGCGCAAATTCTCATATATTTCCCAAAATGTTGATGAATATTGAATGATGTTTGATCGTTTTTTCATAAATTTTTTATTAAGAAATATGTGTTTGCACACTTCTCATTTGTTATGTCAAAAGTCAAATTAATTTTAATTGAAATAATATAAATTTTATTTTTATTAAAATATTTCAAATAAAATTCATAGGCATCATTTCTTGGTTAAATCTCTATAAATTTTTTTATAGGGAGTTAGACCTACTTAGCATTTCTTGCAAGAAACATTGAAACAGATGGAGAAAGCAATCTTTTCTTTTGTCGAGGGGATGCTGAGTAGAGGGAAAGTTGGATTTAATATTATTAACAATTAAATTTATTCTTAGCTTAAATATTCAAATTATAATTGGGGGCCAATCACCAATGCTTTTAATTAGCTATTAAATTTATTTCTAATTATAATTATAATATAATTTTTAATCCTTTTAGGAGATTAAATTTGAATAATCTCATTTTTCATGTGAGAGTTCTTCACATAATTGTCTCTCAAAAGTCATCCGCCTGTGAACCTTAAAGATATATCTTAAATATATGTTTAATTCTCAAAACAATGGTCGTATTATTTTTTTAAGGTTTTATTTGGATGACTTTCCTATTTCTTCTTAAAATAAAAATTACTTTAAAAAGCAATAAAAAAATCATCCCAAACCCTAGGTTTCGTTTGAAATGACTTTCTTACTGCTTATTAAAATAGCTTGTAAGCTATAAAAGTCGTTCCAAACAAAACTTTAATCTAAAATTCACAGCGTTTGGCACTGTTCTTATGAACGGAAAAAGAGAATTATATCGACTCACCTCCATAATTTCAAATACACAAATAAAAGAGATTACTCAACTGGATAACTCAATCTGTATATTACAATTTTATCATCAATAAATTACAAATACAACATCTCTCAAAACTGTAGAAAAGAAGCGATCAAGATGTCATCATCACAAGAAATCCCTTCTTTTTTTGTCAATATTTAAGGTATCCAATTTTAGCTCTACTCTTTGTGTACAATATTAATCATAATATAGTAGCAAAAGATCCACATAAAAGTAGGAGGGATTACATAAACATGAGCATTCTAGTACACAAAAAAAAAAACACCATACAATTAACCAGGATGCTAGCTATCAGAATGAATACAAGCAAAATGAACTAAATCAGGGTAACCTTCCTAGCTATGACACAACACCTGCTACTTAGCATTTTCCTGAACTGGAACATTTAGCACCCTTACCAAAAGTACCTTTTGATCGAACGGTCTCCCAAAAAAGAGCTGCTGCAGGCGATGCGCTGTAAAGCCATGACGAAGAAGCCTTCTGTCATTTGAAGTAGGTTTAGTGCCATTTGAGCTTCCTGTTAAGAGATGAAAATAATTAGAAAAGTATATTTTATACCAATGTGATTCATTCCAATTACTTGATTGGGAACTAATACCAGATATCCATACCTCTGGGGAAAATGTTAGACCCTTTGGAAGGCAATGACGTGGTGTTAGTGCTGGTACTTGGAATCCAACTATCCCACCCAATTATCTGGTCTATTAACATAAAAAGAAAAAAAAGGTTAAACACTAGTTCTATGTCTCATAAAATTTTTCGTAGACTACTTTAGCTAGTCCTGTCCCAAGAGAGCATCAAATTTATGCTTTATATGAGACGGTTTTCTTATTGTTTTATAAAGCTGCTATAAAGAAACAAACTATGGTAGAAAACAACTTCTTAATATAATTTTTTTTTAAAGCAATAAAAAAATAGTGATCAAGTAAATATTTTGATTGCGGTCTGAGAAGCAAAGCAATAAAAAAGCTGTCCCAAGTTATACTTGATACCCAAGTTATACTTGATACCTGTGTGGTGAACATTAGAATGATTACAATTGCTTTTTGCTACAGCCACGTCCCATTTGTCTTTCTTAGTTCGATTGAATGTTCCTTCCGGCAAACATGCTAACTCTTTTGAGTTATGGGCTTTCAGCAAACGAACATCAATAAGTGCTGAAAGCTTGATCTGCACAGCAATGGAAACTATCAGATTAGATTCAGAAAAGCCAATAAAATATGTTTCATGTGTTTGTTAATTCACCTGTAACGAGCCATCTTCTTTGTAAGGGGACGCTGCTCGCAGTGAAGTGGGTGTCATTAGATTCTCTTCTGAGAAGATCTCAAATTCAGGAGCTGGGATCAATACAATTTCTGAAGATTTGTAATCAAATGCTGAAACTTTGCCAACCTATAATCATAGAAATAGAAATTGTCGGAGTTCATAAACATATAAACAAGTAAGAAAAGTAAAATTTTCAGAGATTGCTTAATTCTGTCTGGACAAACTTCAACTGTGATGAAGCAATTGAAAATTAATTCAATAAAGGCTGAAGAATGTTCATTGTTCATGCATAGTAATATCTTTGTTCTCATACTTGGGGTGATGAAAGCACAGGGTACACCGTTGATGTTGGTTCGACATATCGATATGCCAGTATATCACCTTTCTGCAACAAATCTAATTAGACTCCATAGTTTAAAATGAATGAGCTTAATATCATAACAAAATGTGCGAGTCCACACACATCTTCAGAACCAGATGAAGACTAAAAAATATATGGACAGGAAACGTACCAGAGGAGATCGTGTCAGTGGGAAGAGTGTAGCAAAATCTACTTTGTGTTCAACAGTCTTAGCTTTATTGTCAGGAGAATCTGCTCCAGGCTTTCTGTCTATCCAAGCACGATTTTCCATGCAAAAACTACTGGACTTCTTTTCATGAACATCACTAGAATAATTTCTTCCTTTAAGGGTCCTTGTGGTAAACTGATTTTGATCATTATTACTGGTTGCAACACTTGATTGCGCATATTTCTGAAGCACGAGGAAAAAATTGTTAAAAAAGGCTCACATGCTGAGCACATTTCTCATGCTATTGAATCCATAGGCACATCATAAAATAAAACTTCTTCAGAGAACATGCACTCCACGTGAACCAGTCAGCTTTAATCCTTTTGTAGTTGTCTACAATTGCATTATTATGTCAAAGAAATCTAAAAGTTTTGAGGCATGACTCCTTAGCTGCGATCTAGGGGTTTAGGGCTTAGATACTCAATAACACCCAGAATCACAATTCACAGACCAAATTCTAGTTTGAACAAAAATTAATTTCTTTTGATGAAAAATTAGAAAACACAATTTACTGGTTCCAAACAATAAATCAAAAGTCTCCAAATTCTACAATTTTACAAGAAATCAAAAAATGAACATAAATTTCTTAAATAATTAAGAATACACCGCAGAAAGAAATCCAGTCTTATCAAACTTGTAAAATCTTAACTACAACACAAAACAATCACTAAGGGGCCATTTGAGATTACTTTTATTTTTTGTTTTTTTGTTTTTTTACTTTCAATTTATTCTATTTTAGTTTGACATGAAATAAAATATATTTCATATCTTAAAAATATGTTATTTATGTTTTGATAAAATGATCAAATGATCCCTCGACAAAATTAGTTCCAGACCATGTAAAAGTGCTAATTTAGTCTTAAAACACTGTTAACAATGACCAAAATGGTGCCACCATTCATATTGGAGTAAAATATTCATGAAAAACCTTTTGGATTGATAGAGAACTCATGGAGCATGTGTAAGCCTTTTTGGGATTTTTTTTTTTTTTCATCATTACACTTATCCTAACCTGAGACAAAGAGGTGAGCGTGAGACAAGGAGCGGGAGTAGCTTCCCCTAGCAAACGATAAGAAAGATAATCTAAACTCTTCCAGTGAAAGGTCGGCCCGAATTTTGGATCCCACATATATGTTTGACAGGATTTAGAGAAGATGATGAATAATCACCCTTTATAACTTAAATTACAAGTGTGATAGTCCTAAAAAATTTATCGCAATATGCTTTAACATTAAAAGATATAAATAAGTCCTCAGATAATATTTTTCATGAATTGTAACTTAGTTCATTCATCATCATCACTCACAAAGACCATTCATGAACTAAAGTGCAAAATAATGGTCTTAGAGGCAAAGCTTGTGTAAATATAAGATGTATAAAACTTGCATGATATTCAAAAACATTGGAATCACATTGTTTACTAGTAGATTGATTATGCATTTTTGTCTATATATTCATCAAAGGAAGGAAAATATTGTTCTTTAAGTTAGATGTCATACTAGCCCTTGTTAATTTTGTTTCACTCACACCCTCTCTCTTTCCTTTAACTACTGCTTTACTAAAGGACTGGTGGCCTACTTTGCCCAAAATGCACCAAGTGTGGAGGTCTCTTCCGTACAACACTTTGAAAGGAATCATATGGGAAGCTGAATGATATGAAGTGTTGTACCAGTGCTCCGGCCATGCTAGCCACTTGGCCCACCACCGAGGTGTCTCTGAAGCAAAACACCACAAGTCTCCAGGTTTCTTTTTTATCATCTCTGTCTGCCCGTCTGTCTGAGAGTGATAAGTGATGCTCCTCTTCAAAATTGTACCCTGCAGCCTAAAAACCTCCCTCCAAAAATGATTGAGGAATACCTTATCCCTCAATAGATCCATCATTAGCTTCCTCAGTTCCTCATCCTGCACACTCTCCTATTTAATAGCCCCCTAATCTACCATCAGTGGTATCAAAATGGCCATCTCTTGGAGCTCCCCCATGCATCTGGATACGGCATCAGCCGCCTTATTCTCCAATCCTGGCCTGTACTGGATCTCAAAGTCATAGTCCAACAGCTTTGACAGCACCACTGATGCTCCTCGGTCACCATCCTTTGTTCTAACAGGTACTTCAAGCTTCTTTGGTCTGTCCTGATACTAAAATGTCTGTACAATAAGTAAGGCCGCCACTTCTGAATGGCTAACACAATGGCCATCAACTCCCTCTCATAGACTGACTTAAGTCTAGCTTTGGCTGTCAACACTTGGCTGAAGTAGTGATGTAGGCAAAGGGGGGGGGGGGGGGGGGGGGGGGTCAATTCAAGTTGATATTTTTGGGTCTCTTTTGGTGGTTGCTGTTCTCGGTTTTGAGCTAGTGCTGAAAATTCTGGTTATTTCTTTTTGAGCTGAAGTTTAGCTCATTGATTGTTAAGTTGTGGTAGCTCATTATGGTGGAGTGTGGCTTTTCCTTTTCCCCTTGCTACCTTCTCGTTTTTCCCCTTGCTGCCTTCTCGTTTTTCCCCTTGCTGCCTTCTCGTTTTCTCCTCTTAACCCTTCGATTTTGGTGGTTTTTGCTGTTTCCCCATAAGACCTGTTGGGCTTCTTGTGCCCTGCTGCCTTGGTTGCTGGTTTGCCCCTTCGGCTCCTTCCCACCTAGCTGGTTCCGTGGACTTTTGGGCTGTTTACGTGCCTTTTTGGCTGGATTTTTGTGGTCTTTTCTCTTTGTTTCCTGTAACCCTTTATGGCTGCTGTTTGGTGACCTTTGGTCTTTCATTTCCCTAAATCTAATTGGTTTAGATGGAGGTGCTATGGCTGTTTGGTTTCCTTATGGTTTGCCTATAAATATAGCATGTTTTGTAATGTTAAAGAGTAGTGTGATAATGTGATTTTTGAAAATTGTAAACCTGCGGGTTTCTTGGAAAAGCTTGCGAGCTTGTTCCATTCTCCTTCTCCTCTTCTAGGAAAGCTTGCGAGCTTCTCCTCCTTTCTTCTCGGCTTCTAACCCCTTCTTCTACCCGCAAGTTCCACCTCACATGTATCCTTCTTCTCTATGGATGGAATGCAACTTTAGGTGTTTAATTTCTAGTATTGTGTCAAAGTTTGTAAGTGTCGTGTCTTTTATTATAAAGGTGAAGTTTTGTTAAATTTCTAGTATTTTCTTATCTTTGTTTTATGTCAAATACATGTAAGAGTCTTTTTTATTTGTAAGCAAAAATTTGGGCTCTTTTTCAAATTTTTGCTTACATCAAGTAGGCTATGAATCTATGATTCTTCATAAGCACTACCCCCAATTTATACCGGATGTATCCGTCTCTACCACAAAAATCTGGCTGAAATCAAGTAAGGCTAGAATTGGTACCGTGATCATGGCATTCTTCAACCTCTCAACATTGTCTTAATCTTGGTCTGATCAGCAGCTACTCCCTCCAGGGATACCACGTGCCCCAAGTACTCACATTGGCCTATACAAAACAACCCTTCTTTAGGTAGGCCCTCAGCAACTGCTCCTGTAAGACTCCTAAGACCAGTCTCCAGTGCTCAAAATGCTCCTCCTTGGACCTGTTGTACACTATGATGTCATCAAAGAAAACCAGAACAACCTTCCGGAGGTATGGTCAGAATACCCTGTTCATAGGGACTGGAAAGTAGCAGGGGCGTTTGTGAGGCCGAACAGCGTCACTAAGAACTCGTAATGCCCCTCATGTGTCCTGAATGCAATCTTCGGGACATCCTCCTCTCTCATCTTGATCTGATGGTATCTCGACTTCAAATCCATCTTGGTGAACACCACTACTCCACACAGCTCATCCAGTAACTCATCAATCACCGGTATAGAAAACTTGTTCGGCACAATCTCCTTATTCAGGGCCCAATAATCAACACAAAACTCCAGCTCTCATCCTTCTTGACCAGTAAGACTGGACTAGAAAAAGGACTCACACTCGGCCTGATGATCACTACCTCCAACATCTCCAGGATCAGCTTCTCAATCTCATCCTTATGAATCTGAGGGTAGCAGTACGGCCGGACACTAATCGGTGGCACCGCCTCCCTCAAGATGATGGCGTGCTCCTGCTCCCTCGGTGGTGGTTAAGCCTTAGGGTGGCTAAAAACCTCACAAACAGCAGTATGAGTAGCTGTGCTAAAAGGGGAATGTCCCCCCTTCTTCCAATCTGATCCCCTCTAAGCTCTGCAGCTCCACTAGGACCTTCCGCCTACCTCCTGTATGGTCCTTACCCATGGTCTTAAGAGACACCATGGCTTTGGACAACCCTGCATCTCCACTGATCACCATCCTTCTACCCTACACCATCAGCTCCATCGTCAGTGCTCCTCAATTGACCTTAGTATCTCCCAAGTTCTGTAACCATTTCATCCTCATGATGACTTTCGTGCTCCCGAACTCCAATGAGAGGAAATCATCCCTCACTTGTACCCCCTGTATAGTCAGTATCACTCCCCTACACACTCCTCTACCCGTCTCCATCTTTTCAATGCACATCATCACCTCATAACCATAACACCCTGTGTCCACCAACTTCACCCCCAATTAGTTTACGATCTAGTTGGAAATGAAATTGTGGGTAGCCCCACTGTCTATCAATATCACTACCTCTCAATCTGCTATTTCTCCCTTCACTTTCATGGTGTAATTCGGAGTGAATCCCACCACTGAGTTCAAAGAGACTTCCGCCATATCAAGATGTAACTCTTCCTTCTCTTCTATCACAGCCTCACTCCCACCTCCCTCCTCAGCTTCCTCTTCATCGCAGACGGTGAGAACCTAAAGAGTTCGGTCCTTGCACCTGTGCCCCGTTGTATACTTCTCATTACATCTAAGGCACAACCCCTTAGCCCTCTTCGCCTACAGCTCCTTAGTGAGCCTCTTGAAATTTCCCATGATTCCCCCCTCCTATGGGCTTCTCCTTTAGGGCCTCTCATAGACTACCAGCCCTACCAGGTCATCCCCTTTAGTGCTAAAAATATGATGGTCATCCTGTACAAGTTTCCTGAGTTGCTGCCCCTGGCCCTCCTCTCCAAGTGCTTCTGGTCCTCCACCAATTATGCTAGCTTCATAGCCTCTCTCAAGTCACGATGCCTATTCACTCTAACCGCCACCTGGATCTCTAATTTAAGACTCTTCATGAAGTTCCCCTTTAAACCGTCTCAAGAAGCCGATCAATCAGCAAACAAGGTACTCGAATATCTCCCGGTACCGTACCACAGATTGCTCCTGTGTCAGAGCGAAAAATTACTTATAGAAGTCCCCTCCCCTACTGGTTTGGAAACGTCTCAAAAGCAGTCCTTGAACTCTCTCCAGCTCTGTATAGGTCATCTTATGTCTCTCCACTAGTACCAAGCCAAGACCTTCCCTTCCAAACATAGACTAACTGCATCAGCTTCTCCTCCTCAGTCATTCATTGATGGCGAAATACCTCTCCACCTTGTAAATCCACCGTGTGCCATCTCTCCATCAAAATTTGGCATTTTCAGCTTCCTCACCTTTTGGATCGCCTCTGCATCCCCTAAATCCTCCATAATCTCCCATTACCCGATTTTTTTTTTTTTCGGGGGGGGGGGGGGGGGGGGGGTCCCTCCCTAAGGGTCTCGATTTTTCTGCTCGTACCCAAACCCCTCTTCATAATCCCCTATCCTTCTGTCCCAATCCTCACCCCTACGCTCAAAATCAGCCCCTCTTCCTGCAAAATCAACACCCCTCTTCTCATACCTACTACTCATCTCCTTCCTAGAAAAAGGCTCTAGGGAGGCATCCCATCTTCCTCCTCCAAAATCTCCCACCTCTTGGTTTTCCCCTCCCTTAACGGATTAGAATTTCCACCACGTCCTTAGCCGTCAATGGCTCCCTTTTCCTCTGATACCATCATTTTGGGTTGGGCCTCAAGCAACTTCTTCGGCATCTCTTCCACGATGGAAAACTTCTCATCCATCTTTTCATGGATGGATCAAATTGGTTCTCAATTTCTGAAATTTTCTCCATAAAATCTGATTTTAATTGGCCTAGTTCCCCTTCCAAAACTTCTACTTTCCTCCCGGCCATTGGTACCCTGGATCGAGGCACTCTGATACCAATTTGTTAGAAAACAAGTGCAGAATTGTTGGCTGAAATTGAAATTTCAGCAAGATAAATCTGAGATAGAGAAGAATATTGTGGCAAACACTTGAAAAGCTTTAGATTGATGAAATATAAAAGAAGACAAACAAGATATAATGGATCTTCAATTCAAGAGTAAGATACTGCTCTCCCAATCCCTAGCCGACGACTAGAGCACAAACAAACCTAAGAGAACTCCAAAATTCAACAAAAATATAGATATCCCTAACCCTAGGTTACAATCTTACTTAAAGCAACCAAAAAACAGTAAAATACCCAAACAGCGCCCTTAATTTGAATTCCCCCATAATCCTCCCCTTTATATTGCCTCTTTAATGCTCTTGAAGGCTGCCGGACCCCACCCCCAAAGGGGGGTTTAATTGTTGTGAAGGCAGAAGTATTCCACCTCCTTTTGTAAACCTAAACCGGTCTAACAGTAACCATAAGCTTAGATATCAAATATGATACATGATGCCTTAAGGTATAGGGTTACTAATGCAAAACTAAAATGGCATGCACAGGAGCACGAACAAATGATCAAATTTTGCAATCCACTAACTCTTAGTTTAGGTAAAATTTCTCCTATGATGTAAAATAAAAAACTATATATAAGTTGCTCTAAACAATAATTTAAAGGTCTTCAAATTCTAAAATTTGCAAGATAATCTACAATTGAATGAAAGTCACACAAAGACCAAAAAAAACGATTGAATCAAGAAGCTGCTGGTCAAACCAACTCAAACTAACATGGGAAATCTAACCAAACCAACTCAACTTTTAGAGAACACAATCCATTCTCAATAGAATCAAATTAATAAGCAATTTTACACTAGATTAAATCTGTGAGATGAAAGCATAAAAAATCAGAAGGTTGAAGTGCTAGTCTCAACAGGGCCAGTTGTAATTTCAATGAATATACTCTTTTAAATCTTTATTAGTTCAGTGACAAATATTCAAGAATGGTTGTTTCTGATTATGCCTTAATATCTTTTAGACAAATTCAGCTTCACCAATGCTTGATGAGGAATGTGATAGGAAACACTTGAAGATTTCAAATAGATCCTATCAATCTTCGGAAAACAGCGAGAAAGCGATACAAAAATCCACACAAAACTAGGAAAACATTAAGAATTTGTATTATTTGATAAAATAGAAACAGAAAATAGCAAGATACAATTGATCCTTTATTCGAGAGGATGATCGATCTCTCCCAATCTCTAGACGAATCTAGAGCCCAAAACCTAAACCTAAGAGATCCCAAATTCAGCCAAATTCAACATGCCCTAACCCTTGGAAAATAAAGTATTTTATGCATACAAATCAAAAGGAATCCCTAAACAGTCCCTACATTCAAATTTCCCTCCCAAATCCCTCAAAAATCCTCCTAACAGCTCCATGGGCTTTGCGGCTCGTGCGGCTGTAGCAGGAGGCGGAGATTGTCACGCCCTTGTTCGCGCCTGGGCCGGTCCCGCATGGACCGGCTGGACCGGTCAAACAGAATGATGGCAGGGTTCGAGCCCAAAATGTTTAACAACCAAGAAGAATCAAACCCCCGGCCCAAACCTACCTAATCAGGCTTGCGATTTTCTAAAGCCATCTCAAAACAACGTTCAGGGATGCGTGCCTATTAAGCCTATCATCGTCATAATATAGCTCATATTTATCGAAGGGTGAAACCTAAAAGATGGCATAGACAAAACAAAACATCAACTGAGCAATTTACACCACTTGAAGCCATTTAAGTAAATGTCTCGAGCACCTTATGGTGCCTCTGCTCAGGCAAAAACATATTAAATATCAGGAACTAGATAAAATCATTTCATTGCATTCACTTTCTAAATCATCTTGTTTGACATGTAGTTGCAATTGATGTTAATTGGTGCAAAAACTATACAGAACAAAACTTAGAAAAATTGCTCTCAGATTGAGTCATTAGTCACAAATGAAATTGGATCAAGACCATGTCGGTTTAATAATATGAGTTAGTGACATGATTTATTGCTCCGGAAGCTTAGGCCAATTCCAAGTTGAAATTCAACAAAAAGCTGACAGTAAAGAATTACTTACAAGAAAAGTTCATAAGCATTTAAATAAATTGACATTATTTAATAGAAGAATAAGTAACAAACCTTAGTCGCATCACAAGTAATATGAGGCTCAGATTCAAGAGCATTGTTGATTCCCTCAGATTGTTGCCTGCAGATAAAAGCAAAAGGAGTACATGAAGGTTTATCGTTTTATGTGCACTAGAAAAGGTAACATTAATCAGTTAAATACAAAGCTCAGGGTGTGTTAAATGCAAAGGCATGTTATAAACTTATAATAATTGCAAGAAAAAGCCGTTATCACGAAAATGGGGTATACTGCCAGACTATTTTGCTTAGAGCTGAACGCCATACACAAAATAGACACAACTTCTTTGGCGCGGTTCCTTAGCATTTGAAAAAGTCCTTGGCTCCTTGCAGCTAATAATCAGAATAATACAATTACCTAGTATAAGAGAATTCTCAAAGTTAATGGGCATTAGCATTCAAAATAACATGTACGGCATTTTAGCATTTTTGAACGCCAAACAAGATTTCCACGAACTGCTTGAGTGCAAAAATTTTGCATGCATCTTGATAAAAATCCGAACACGGTGTAAAAGAGAAGAATTTTTTCATAAAAAATCCAAGTATAGTCCAGTTGTAAACTTTCACTAGTAATGAAAAGTTGTGCAGAACATATCAAACTTTAAACGTTTGAGGGACTTCAATACTGAGTGCAATAAATAAAAAGTGTAAGGAGAACATCATCAATAGTGAAGAAATCTTGCCATAGTTTAAATAGAAAATCATCCAAATAAATTTAAATTTGTGCCATATTTAAAAATTTTAGAGGACCATTTTGATACTACTCTGATTTATTTATTTTTTTATCCATAATAAACTATAGATCAAAGCCTCCCATGCCAATATTAATCAAACAAGGCACGTTCGTAGGTGAACCCGCAAAAACACAAGTTGGTGTATACAGCCAGTGATGGACTAGCAAAAGGCGTCACCAACAAAGACTATCAAAGCTGATCTGAAGATACAACATAATGAGAGCATTACTGGTAATAGATCAATGTTTGCAAGTATGGATTGATGGAAATAATTCTAAGAAGGTTGGTCACCTTCATGATAAATAATAATTTGTCATTTTGACATGGATCAACTCATCTCATTAAAAGAAGCATTTGAAAATGAATTACCACAAAGCAATAGGAGTATTCAAGGAAAAAAAATTTAAACTTCTAATATTCTGCACAAGATTGTGATATAACAATTGCATTACATAAGTGATAGTTTCCAACAAGTTGCTCATTAACAGCTAACCCACGGGTTAGCACGACAAGGCTAGACTACTTCGCGTATGCTCAAGCCCAAGTTTGAGTAGTTCAAGCAATCTAACTGTCATGATCTCAATTTGCATATTGAATCTAATGTGGGGATTGCCATATCATTCTAAGCTTTAAATCAACACTAATTTAACTAAATATATCTAAATTGGGCTCATTTATTTTGAAAGTCGTGCTTCCTACCAAAAGTTATGCTTGATAAAATAGGGATTTTTATACTTGCCACTAGTATTGGATGCCTCTATTGATGAATCCACATATAATTTTGTGGTATATATAGGATTTTCTAGAACCAAAGTCAATTTTTAATTGAAAATGCACAAGTTCATCCTTGTTAGACTTCCAAGGTCACGACACGCAAACTTCTGGTGTCACGTTCCAATGCGTAAAAGTGAATTAGGCAAAATTTGAATCTAAATGTGACTTTATGCAAACAATCTACAATAAGCTAAAAATGGACAAAAATGGATTTAAAGCACGCTTGGAAGGATTTAAACCATAGCCTTAGCTAGTAGCTTAGGCTAGAACCACACACATGCAACCGAGGCCATTGACCATACATAATACTTGTTAACATCATCCTTATGAGTTTTACTATAATTCCAACTCCCCACAAGTGCTTGATTTGGAAAAGTAAATAACGTTTTTGCATCACCCCCTCCCATTGGAAGAGATGATAATATTCTATTTTGCCTTTTATTTTCTTCATCTTTCTTTTTCTATCTATATGAGCCAAACAGAACCAAACAACATCATTGCTCTGAGAAACAGACCTTACCAAAAATGTGGAATTTCTCAAATGGAACAGATAAGCAAGACAGTTTCAAACAAATGAGCTCGAAAGACTACATATTGTGTGGAAAGAGATTTAACAAAGATGATGGATTTTGGTGAATAGCAAAGTAATGGACAATGATCTATGTAGTGCACTATAACAAAAAAGAAGCAAGACCTTTTATTCGCCAGTGAAAAAGATCCTTCAACGTAAATCATCATTTTCTTTAAAAAAATTCTCATTTTTCATATCTTCTGGATTACTTCAAATTCTATATCAGTTCGGTTCAGCAAACTTTCCAATTCAAACCTAACGATGAACTTAATTGAATTTTAATGGGATGCTAATAGCTTCTTTTTACCTTTTCTAAATTTTTGGCTTAAATTAATCTTGATATTTTCGGTGTGAAATATGAGAGACACTCTAAATCTTTCGTTGTCCATAGTTAATTGACAAAGCATTGGCAAATCATCATCTCATGGTCGCATTGTCAAACACTATAAAACATTTGAAGTATTCTTGTTATAGAGATTATTTGGTTACAAGAAAATTTCATTTCATCCCAATAAAAGTATTGCCATTATTGTGGATAAATTTTTGCATCATATAGTCAAGACAGAAATATTTTTGAAGTGCCAAATTAAACAATTTTGCAATGAAAGTAGTGCCACTAGGTTGGGAAGTGAAATGCTTGTTATGTATATGAAGCCAAAACATTTACAAAAAGTGAGAGCAAGAACTAATCACTGTTATGTGGAACTCCTTATAGCAGTCACCATAAAGTTGCAGCCTTGAAGATTTGTTGTAATGAAACACCACGATAAAGTTAGTAAATTATAGCTGCATTTCAAGAACATTGCAAAACCAATCCACCATCAAGGTTGCGCTTGAAATCTCAAATTTACCCAAAGGGGGTGGGGGTGTGGGAGCCTCTCTCAATCGAGAAATTATTCTATGCGGATACCGAACGATTCTCGTCGTCCGGTCTCCGCACAGAATAATTTCTCCTCTCAATCAATTCAAGCAAAGACGATAAAAAAAGATAGTCTAGGTACACAACATTGTGCGAAATTGTCCGAATGATGTCTGTCCACAAAACGGACTACAACATTGCATCCAGAATATCAAAAATTCCTAGAAATGAAACCCATATTGCATGGGCTGTCCGCACGAGCGAAAGTGTGAAATTCATCTACATACGAGGCGTTGATGACAAGAATTTCGAGATGCATGGATAACAAGAAATTGCGCGAGCTAGCTGTTCATATATCTTTATCTTTTTATTTACTATTTTTATATTATTTTTTAGGTTATTTTTATGAAATACATATATTAGAAAATTATAATAATATGAAAATTTTATGTTGCCTCTCCCATATCAAATCCGCCACCCAATCCCCAACAATTCAGCCCTTGCTGTCCCAATGGCACAATGAGATAAAAAAGATATATAATAAAAAAATATCACATAGCTCCTCCACTTCCTCCCATACACGACCACAGCCTGATCCCTCCCATTCACTCACGGCAACCACACACAGCACAAACCATTCACGCAAAAACCGAACTCAACTCTCCAACCTCTGCCCTCTCCCACTCTTTCAGTTCAAACAGCCCAGGTACAGAGGCCTTCCTCCTCTCAATCGCACCCACCCCTATTCCTATATTCTTCCTCCAGTCGTTTCAACCAAATAGCAGTTCCTCAAGCCGCAGGCCTCCTGCTCCAAGCCCCATGCCACTAGACCTCCACTTTCGCATGCAAGTAGCCACACACCATCCCCCATGCTTGCTCCCAATTGTCATCTCCGTCAGCCAGCTAAACTCTAGCCTTCC
Source organism: Dendrobium chrysotoxum (assembly GCA_019925795.1). Lineage (NCBI taxonomy): Eukaryota > Viridiplantae > Streptophyta > Magnoliopsida > Asparagales > Orchidaceae > Dendrobium > Dendrobium chrysotoxum. The sequence continues at coordinate 94,883,369 of CM034305.1, read as the reverse complement.
AAACCCATCGCACTTGCACCTCTCCCCCTATTGTTGATTCGCCTACAGCTTACAGCTGCCGCCAGCCAACTTCTCCCAATCAATGCAATTGCTGCCTACTCGCTGCTTCCTTCCCTATTTGCACTCAACCCACTATCAAACCTCCTCTTCCTCTCACACATAGAAGCCAGCAGCATCTCCCCCTCCTTCCACTTCCGTTTGAACAACTGTAGTTACAGCTGCTTCATGCAAATATGCACCCCCTCACCTGTCCACGTGCTCTTATCTCTTACACAATCCTACCACCCTCCTGCTAACTTGACACACCGATCTCCTACTCCCAACTGCCACCAACCACCAACTGAGCCGCAAACATCCTACAACCCCCTTTGCCACCCAGATTCGAGCCCTGAACTCACCATCCTTCTCTCCCTCACACCATCTAGCCGTCAACCACCTACAAACAAGCCTCAACTGTTGCCGACTGCCTAAACAGCCTCTAGCTCCACCTGCGTTAAGCCTACCATCTCCCTATCACCCTCATTATCTCTCTCTCTCTCTCTCTCTCTCTCTCTCTCTCTCTCTCTCTCTCTCCCCTCCCTCTCTCTCTTACATTCTCTCTATAATGGAGAGATTTAAACTCTCTAAAAAAAGTTCAAAAAAAAGAGAATAAAAAAGAAGAAAAAAAAAGAGAGATAATTTAAAAAATGTTTTCTCTTACTAGTTCCCTCGTCTTGTCATCACCGCAACCTCGCATGTGCAAAGGTATAAATTCTAAAACACTAAAAAATCTTCAAAAATCTCGATCTCAACGTATTCAGCGATACGAGCGTAACCCATGCGCATTTTGTTAGCATTGTAGGGGAAACTCATACGCGAAGTTCGTGACATGTCAGGTAAGTTCTATGTATGTTTTTTTTTAGCATGGCCAGGCAAATTTAAGTACCAATTCACGTTATTTCAACACAACGAGGAAATTCGTCATTTCGCTCGTGTGGGTGATAAAGACCTATGCATGCCTCTTTTTGTGTGTTGGGATGAAGACCACGATCAAGGTATCTCATGGCACCGGCCATGCACGATATTCTTGGCGTGGTAAGAAGGCTAAGACTCCCCATATATTTTCCCTATGCAAGGGAAATGTCAGGAGATTGCCAAAAATTTATCAGAAATTTATAATAATTAAAAAAGAACTGTTTAGCTAAAATGCAATGAAAACTAAAATTTAAATGCATTCCAAGAACAAAATTGCAAACACCAAAAATTGTTTCGAGTGAACAATATCGAACACAAGCGGGAGACTAGTAACGAATGCAACTGCTCGACCAACGAGCAAGACCTGAGGGCTTGTAGCAAACATGATAGCTCACCCACAGGCAAAAAATTGAAGTTTTAACTTCAAATGAACCCACAAATCCTGTAATCACAAAAAAATTAATGAAATGTTGGAATTCCTAATCCCTTTCAACACCATCAAATCTACAACACACACACATGCAAATGAACAAAAGGCCTTACTTTTAAAATTTGTATATTCTTAAAATCCTAAAAATTTTATTTTAATGAAATACTACACGCATTCTAAAGGCATTCACTCGTGCAAATAACTAAATTTGAATATTCTTAAAATTCTCACACGCAGCAAAAATGTAATTTTCAATATTCAAGCGCATCCCCTCGAAAAAGCAAGCAACAGTCTCAAGAAGGGTGCGACAACTCCAAGAAGCATGCTGCTATCTTGAAAAGCATATCACTATCTTTAGAAGTGTGCGACAACCCAACAAAGGTCGTTACTTTGAGAAGCGCGTGGCTGCATCAAAAAGCATGCGAACATGCTATTTAAGTATATCGTGCGAGCACAACAAAATGCACGCCAATAAATTAGAAATCACTACATAAGCTCTGACAACGTGTTAATCATGCAAACACGAAAGTATGAGAAGGTTGTGCAAGGCTAAATTTAGCTTTTTTTCAAATTAATCACCCGCATATGCTCTAACTGTCACATCGAACTTCTAAACCCGAGATCCAAGAATACTGTGCGGGATAAATATAATTTGAATTTCAAATCAAATCATCCTCCTTGAAAGGAATGGAGTCAACACGACTAAGATTAATAAGCGAACATAGGATCATAAAATCCACGAGAAATTTGATTTTAAGTTCAAATTTGACCTTCAAAGCCCCTTTAAATAAAATTCATTATAAAAATATAAACTCTCAATTTCAACATTCACATGATAATTCACGAGATTAGTAGTTAAACCCAATCCTCTATTAGCTTACAAAATAGAATTGACAAGGTTCATGTAACAAAAATACAAATTATTTAAATCCTCGATTATGGTCGTGTTGATGATGAATCTCAATTGGAGGGGTTAATTCTCAAAATTGAATTTTCAAGCCACAAAATACAAATATATATTTCCAAGTGACTTTAATGTTCCCCGATGACTTGTTGAAAGTAAATCTAAACCGAATGGGACTCTATCTTTTTAAATGCAACCAAACCCTAATAAAATATATATTTTAAAGAGACCTCAATGTCACCTTGATGATGGTCATGTTAAAAGTAAATCTCAACCAGAGATGTAAATTCTTAAATTCTATCAAAATTTTAAAAACTCAACTTCTATCAAATTCTAAATATTTAAATCAAAATGAATCACCTATAACTTAAAGCAAAATTCATCCACCTTTCATAATTATTTGGCTAGGGCAATAATTCAAGAATACTTTCAGCTCACAAATAGTGAATGCCAATCGAGAATATCACTTAGATTTATTCTCCAATAATGATCTACCAGTAACAATAGTGTTGAAGGTTAAGCATTGGTGGAATGACCACTTGATGCATATGTTAACAATAGTAAGGCATATTGCCCTACTACAAAAAATAACCAAAATGTTGATATGAATGCCCTTTTAGATTGCAGAAAATGTTTCCCCTAAATTTTGAGTTGCTCTTCAATAGGCCATCAAAATTTCTTATGGGTAACAAAGGGCTCTTTCATAGTTTTGCAGATTTGTCAAATCTACTCAAATTAAGGAATTAAGGATCGTTTTCTCCTTACAGAAAAGATGTTTAATGCTTGACTTTGCATTTGTTATGATACAAATTGATTTTGGGTTTGACAAGATGTCGATTAAGAAATTCTAGTAGTAGTTCTCTAGGTGTTTCACTTGATCACCATTTGGATGGAAAAAAGGCATGGAAGGGTACAACAATTGATGCGAAAGGCAAATTGCTTGGTCAGAAATGACAAACAAGAGGAATTGGGATCCCTATGCACAAGTGATCACATAATGTACAGGTGCAAATTGGCAGGTCTGAGAACATTCCATAGACAATGGCAAACTACTATGTGCTGAAAGAGAATTTTGCAAATAATTAAAGTGCAAAAGTTGAATGCACTACAAAAGAAAAGATTTTCACTTGAAAAATCCTAGTATGTAAAAATACAATAGGGCTTATCTCAATTGTAAAAAATCCACAAGTTGTTAAAAACTGTACAAAGATTGTCCACCTCTAAACAATTAAAGTGAACTCAATGCAAGTTACCACCTAGATAATCACAATGAAAGATAGTCACATTGCGGGGACATAAGTTGCACGCTCACACATCAGATGCAAACATGATAGAAGCGAGTAATACCTCAATGACAACAGAGCAAACGATAGTACCTTCGAGTAATGGAGGAACAGAGGGCGCCACTAACTCAGTCTTGAATGAAACCCTATACTTGGATCGTTGCAAAAAAAAGTGGCACTTCATCAAGTTAGACGTTCTTCAATGCAAGCAATGATGAATGGTTTGGTCATTATTGATTAATTGCAAAAGCTTATTTTGTCAACTAATCCAAACGGGAATTTTTAGCAACTGAGAGCATAACAAATTGTGTTGTTGCCAACTAAATGCAATGAGTGGCATGCTCATCGTCATGCATATCTGAATGGTGAAGAAATTTCTACACGAGTAAAGTTGCAAGGAAAAATCACAAATGAATTGATTTTGAGTCTAAATAAATTTATGTAAGATTATTTTGAGAATTGCCAAGTCTAATTTATGTGTTTATCTATAATGGATGGCAGAGATCAAAGTATCCTGTGATCAACATTTGATCTGATGAGGGCTGCCCAAAGTTCAGCTAGCTTGACATATCAAGACTAGGTTGTTGAGGATGTCGGTAGTTATCTAGAAGCGGCTAGCAACAGTTAAATCTCAAATCTTGGATACCAAGATATCACATAGTAGCTGTTAATAGCATGAGCACATGACGGCGAGAGGCTAATTTTGATGGACGAATAAATAAGAATAATTATAAGAATGTTCATCTCTGGAACAAATCCAACAAAAAAGAGTGTAATAATATATAATTATTTTTCTGTAGAACAACTTCTCGTCCTAAAGATTGTTTAGGGACAAATAGATCACAAAATGATGGATTGCAGAAGACACTAACTCTGAGGCAAAGAAGATTATTGACATATTAATCCCAGCAGTTAATCCTAGGGAATGGTCCGGTAGCTCATTAACTATTGGTCGCAATAGTGATGATGAAGTCATTGTCACCAGAGAGCAGCACATGGGGACGAAGCTATTTTGGCTGTTTTGGGCTTGTTAGGGCACTGGCTCAAGCAATCCGAGCATCAGAGAGCAGCACATGAGAAAGAAGCTTATTCTGGCTGTTTTCTGGCTGTTTTGGGCTTGTTAGAGCACTGGCTCAAGCAATCCGAGCATCATGGACTTATTATCATGCCTGAAATCTTGTATATGGTTGCCATGATATTCTTGGCTTGGTTGGGAACCAGTTCAACCAAATGATAAACTGGGCTCTAGTTTGGCTATTATGGTGGCTCAACGATTGTGATTTGCTCTGAAAGTTGTGCAAGATCGACTAAAGAATTTTATTATCCCAAGTATTGATATCATGAGTCAGCTTTTAACTTACACTGCGTAAAAACACATTTTCTCCTTATAATTGCACGTTATGCCCAAGGCTGGATAATCTTATGGACAGAGATTGAAGTTATTAGAAGGCTTTAACTCTCGCATGGTTCACAATAATATTAGTCAAAAATATTATATGAGCTTCTGACCAGCAATAATGATAAGAACTCACAAATAATGAGTCAAATTTTAACTTATAATGCTTAAAAACATATTTTCTATTGATAACTGCAAGACCCAAGGCTAGTGATCTTATGGACAGAGATTAAAGTAATTAATAAGTGTTGAATCTCAAATGGTTCATAGTAAAGAAGACGAACTACAGAATGAATTAATCCAACATATTATATAAGCTTTTGGCTAGCAATCATGATAAGAAGTCACACATTCAAATCTAACAGATTACAATCAATCAGGCCAACAGCTACCATAACCATCCATCATATGCGGTTCACTGGAATTATTTATAAATCCCAAAATTGTTAATTTAAAGAAGAAAGAATAGCAATGAACGTTAATCAAATAAAAATGATCTTTGTGTAAGTTAATTAGTAAGCTCGGATACCTTTCTTTACAAGACATAGAGCTAGATGGTTCACCAAGGGTTATTTCAGAGACAGGTAGAGTAACCACCAATCCATCATCATGTGTATGATCTTCCACAGGTAATTCCATTTTGGAGTCGCTACTTAGATGACACAATGTTCTATTTTGCCTGGAATGTACATCTTGAACACCTACCTTAGTAACTTGCTTTTCAGCACAGTTTGGTTTCCGTCTCTTTCTCCTGAAATAGCAATAGCATGTTAACAACGTCATAGTAATTGCAGCTAAATTATACTATATTCAAAAGCAAGAAGATTAATTAGTGATCATTTATCTTTATATGAGAGCTCAAAGTATGACCTAGGGGTGTAAACGAGTCAAGTTGAGTCGAGAATCTGTCTAATCGAGCTAAATTTATTCAGTTCTTACAAAGCTCGAGCTCGTTTACTAAGATCGAGCTTGACTCGTTAAAAAATTTATCGGCTTGATTGCTCGAGCTCGTTTGGAAAGCTCGAGCATGACTTGATAGTTGAACTTGATTTCTTAGTTTTAAATTAAAATTTTTAATTTTTTTATAAGAATTCTTATTTTTAATATACAATTAATTAAAAATATTAAAACATATTATATAATGTTAATTTAAATTAATTTTTAAATATATTTTAAGTTAATCGAGCGACTCAACAAACTTTTGAGCTAAGCCAAGCTGAGCTTGACCTTGTTTAATATACGAGCTCGAGTATAGGCTCAAGCTCAAACTCGCGGCTCGATAAGCTCAACTCGTGGGCTCGTTAACGAGTCAAGCTTGAGCTGGCTCGGCTCACTTGCACCCCTAGTATGACCTAACTTCAAATACAAAAAACATGTCATAGTAGAGTTAGTAACCATGCACCCAAATCATAGCTGCAATATAAAATAAAATAATAAGCTTTCAATCACTTGAAAGGTAAACCACTAAACCTTACCGATTATATACATTCTAGGCCACAAAAGCTAAAGCTTAAGGAAGCAAAGTCACGTCCATTCAACTGTAAACAAATGCTGGTAGGGACCAAAACACCATGTTCATAGGAATGCATAGTAATGACCGCCCTCCATATGTGCTCAAATGTTCCAACTCTTGATTTGTGCAATAGCAACCACTCAGCAAAAGCCACCCCTCCTATGAGCTTTCTCAATGTAATGAACAACTCGAGAGTAGTTCTTATTCAGGTATTAGGTTTAATTAATCAGCTTTCTGCTGATGTTAAATCATAGTTAATTTAGATATAGGGAGGAAATTTTCTATGAGTGCTACCAACCATAGCTAATCACCCTGGAGGATGTGCCTAACAATTCAAATTTGATTGATTTCAATCAATCTGAAGGAAGCAAAGTGAGATATCCAATATCAATTAATTTAAACTGGAAAACTAGAGCACCAGGAGGAGAGGCAAGAGGATGAGCGGAGAAGGAAGACGAGTTTGTGGAGTTGTTGTTGGGAATGGACAGGTAGTAGTTGTTATACATTGTGGGGAAGGTAAGGAGGTGGGTACAATGGAAGAGGATAATGGCAAGGATGGCTGATTAGGAGGAGACATCAAAACTAGGGGCAATATGGTATATATATCGTCTGGATCAATGTTGATGATGCTGTAACATCAGGTGGTGCAGAAGAATTAGGTGGAGTTGAGGATTAGGGAGACGGGGACAAGGATGAGGCACGAAAGTGATGGCATGGTCAAGGACAGGATGAGGACAACACGTAAAAGTAGCAGCATTGTCAGGGATGGTTTTGCAGACGGTGCACGTAAATGGGAGTGTGGTCAAGGACAAGGAAGAAAGGCACATGAAAGTAAGAGCGGGCTTGCTAATGGGGGGTGTAACAAACAAAAATAGGGTCATCAATGAACAATGTTGAGGATAAGGATGCATTTTGAATTTCCTCAATTTGGAACAAATTGAAAATCACAAAATTCAAGGCTTTTGAGGCGTTCCAAGTTCCCTAAAAATATACTCTTCATCCATTTTACTTTATATCAAACACTTGAAAAATTAACACTCAAATATTCCTTTTATTAACACCCCTAATACTTGCAACCACACAATCCAATAACCAATTAAATGCACAAGAAATAAAAATTTTAATATGGATGTATTATTAGTAGAATAAGAAGAATTCAATGAGAAATAATTAATGAAGAGATGATGGCAATAGCGACCATCAAAGATAAGGTAGGAAAAAATAAACTTAGATAATTTTGAGATCCATAGAGGTGAGGGAAACATATGCATCAAAAGTGGGTAAATAGAACTAATGTAATAGGAAGCAAAAAAGAGTACATCAACGGTAACAAGGCCATAAGTTATGCTTTAAAAACCTGCATAAATTAAAGTTAACACATTACTTAAAACTCAACAAGAATCAATGGAGAAAGAAAATCCATAAAGCAAATCCACAAAACTTGTGATAGGACTAGTGATGGTGATAACATGGCATTCAAGTAGCTAAATAATTTTTTAAGAACTTATGCTTGGATCGAGGGTTCATGAAAAATCAAGCCATTGTTTACTGACGAATGAAAGGAAACTTCACAAGCAAAAGAAATTATTTTCATTGCGCGCAACAAAATATCATACAGAGAATGATAACTGAACGTAAAAAAATTGTTAGCTACCATGTTTAAAATTTCTAGCCACAAATGTTAATACGTATAAAAATAATCCTCTAACCATGTCAGTTTCTCAAAGCATTTTTCAAGTATTTCACATTTATTTTAGCAAAGGGCAAAGAAACAGTACATTATCATAACACTCAAAGCATCAGACAATCTAAATTGCAACATAACTTTCGCCTTTAGCCTTTCCCTGGTAGTAAAATAAAATAACTTCAAGTTCAACAAGAATTTTATTCACCCAAAGCCTTCAAATTATCATTATATTAGCTCAAAATGTAGAACACAATGGTAGATGACACAGTCATGACAAGAGAAGCAAGATTAAGTTTGCATGAATTGTTAATCATCAACATTAATTATATGCATGAAACAAATAAAGTGACAATAAAAAATAGTGAGTCAACACAGGAGAGCAGAAAATCAATTCTTAAATGGTAGTATAATTAAGTACAAAAAGAACATGAAAACGCATACATTGAATTATGAAATTCAAGTGAATGCCCTCTCTCTGCTCCAGCACGCCAATGCCAAGAGACAAATTACCGTCATGAACCGCATTCTCATTGTTCACATTTCCCTGCGAATCGTCTTCCATAATATTACTGTTGGAAGAAAACCCATGTGACCTTGCAATTTGTGGATCCTGTACAATATTTTGACTATCGCAAGGCAGCAAAGCATCCTTCAGTTTAACATTCTTCAGTTTTACCCTAGCAGAATTAAGCACCAGGTTATCAGAAAAAATGCCATTGGCAAGAAATTGTAGGAGCATTCCTATAACATAACTTAGGCAGTAATCTTATTGCATCTTATGCATAAAATACTAGATGAAAATGGACAAATTCGGAATCAACATAGAAGATTTAACTCACAAGCTTACTAATTTTGTATGGCTGCAAGTGCTTATAATAGTTGTCTAATTTCAATATTCCAAGTTGTTTGGTTGGTTGTAAAATAATTTCTCGATATCACTTTTTTGTGTTTGATTTGAGCAAAA